>CM050163.1:267703541-268383541 GCA_027410445.1 Discoglossus pictus | reverse complement strand
TAGTGAGAACATGACCAACACTGAGCAGGCACCATCATTTGAAAATGTTTAACACCGTAAACTGATCAATCCAATTATTCACTTATTAGCCAAACATGGCTATACTTAATGAATAACAAACATTCTTGGGATACACTTCAGGCTGTCCTGAATATTAAATAAGGCCAATGATCAATTCTAGTTGGCAGCTTTTAATCAGATGTTGAAAGGGCAGACTAACTGGGCCATGCAGTTCTTATATCAATAATTATGTTTCTGTGAATAGTCATTAATATGCATGATAAGAGGTAGTGGCAGAGGTACCGATGAAAAGCTGTTCAGAATTTAGTTTGTAAGAGGATCAGCAATTATTTATTTTAGCTTTTATTTTTATTTTTTCATTTTTTATTTTTAGACTTTCATTGCAGGTCCCTTTGATCAATGTTAGTACTTGTGGCAAATTGTACCACTTGGCTGCCTGCAGCAATTTTGAATTTGGTAGTACATACCTTGCAGCCGTATGCCAAAGAGATGCAAGCCTACATAATACTCAACATTTAATAGCCACTGTTGCCCCATAGTTACTTTATGCACTTTTGGTGAATTACACTTGATAATGGGTTAAATGTTTTTTTTATTTATTTATTTAAAAAATAGAATAAACAAGTTTTAATGTATCATCTATGCGGTAATGGGAGCCATCATGTTTATTTCTGCTTATCCATTTTTACAAGTGAGAGGAAACATTAAATGAAGAGCACTTTGCAACTATTACAGTGCATATGTGACAATAATAAGCCAGGACTCTCTTTTGCTCAAACAAACCGCTAATTCAAAGAAATGACAGAACCCACTGATGTATTGCTGCATGTACCCGTTAACTATTAAAAGTGTTTTTGTTTTTTTTTTCTCCTTAAATTTTGGTCATTATAAAATGTAGTTATTTAAAAGAGGATATTATAACGACGGGATTATAATAGTAATTTAACTAACAAATCTGATATGATAATGTCCAATAGAAATAAGATATAAGTTTGCAGAGCGAGTGAGAATGACTTTCCGTGTATCATCATTTGCTGAGGACATTTCGAGCATGTCAGTCTATAATAAACTTTCCAGCCTATCTTAGAGACTAAGGAGTTTGCTAGAAAATAAAGCTCTCTAATTTTTTTTAACCCCCTTCCCCCCTTTCAATGCATTTTTTGTTTAAGTAACTGTGTAATTTAACCTTGTAAATAAGAATGGGGAAAATATGTAAATAATATTTATACACTTTTTCTCTATAGGGTGTGGAGTCTGTTAAGAAGGAAATAGATGAAAGTGTACTGGGACAGACAGGGCCATATCGCCCCCCTGCAAGGTTAAGAAAAAGAAGCGAGTTTTCTGGGGATGGAAGCAAAGAGGAGAAGATATTTGAAGCTAATGAGTATGTATTACATGAACTATGCCCAGACTTGGCTTACATCTATCCCAAGACCGGTTGTATGAGATTACAGTGAGCATAATCTGTCATAACCCTAGCTTTAAGCCTGCCAGCTTCTGAGCATCTTTGGGGAAAGAGGATAGGTGTCGAATTCTACAGGTTTCAATGATAATGAACCCTCTCCCCCACCCCCTTCCTCCACTGATAGAGAACATAATCACAGTCACTCTAGGCTAGTAGGGACTGAAAATGCCAAACAATATGGAACGTCCTGTACGCAAACAGGGTCTTCAGAAATTAAGATTGGTTTATGTTAGTATCTTACACAACTATTAGTGTTTTTAGTTTGTTACATACTTCACAAATGTAACATTTTTCCATTCTATTTGTCTTCATTGTCTAAACCATTGGTTTTTAACCTTTCTTTGTCTGGGGCCCGGCTTGTGACATTCCAGTGCTTATAGGGACCGGCTTTGATACAACATTTCATTTTGCACTGGTGTGAATACAGTACATGTTAACTGCAGATTAGTTACCGTATTTTTCCCTGTCTAAAAAAAACCCTATTTTTGGAGCATAAAATGAAGAAATAAATATGCAAATGTGTATTTTATAGGTTTTTTATTGTGTTACACATATATTTAAGGGCTCTTTCTGTCAGGATTTTCACTGATTTCCATTCCAGCCCAATATCCCTGTGACCACATCACTTATTACTCAGTCGCGCTGTTAATTGCATTTTACCGTTTTAACACAGTATGTAGTCACAGGGATATTGAGCTGGAATGGAAATCAGTAAAAATCATAACAGAAAGTTTCCTCAAATATATATGTAGCACATTAAGAAGTTATAAAATACACATTTCTATGGACACAGGCACTGTATTAATAACCAATGAATTTCCAATATGTGTGATCTCTTCTCCTGTCTTAAAACTGTCACAGCGCCATCTAGTGGTCAGATGCAGCATTACAGTACCAGACCAGGGTATGTATTTGCAACATTCTGTGTATAAGACGACCCCCCCTAATTTAAACTTAAAAAATGTGGTAACAAATATTGTTCTTATACACCGAAAAATACGGTAATTCATAATCTATCTATAACTGTAACTAATGAAAGATGTATGTATAAAATCCTTCTTTGTTTCTGAGCACCAGCAAAACACTTTTCAGGGACCAGCACTGGTCCTAGGACCGGATGTTGAGAACCACTGGTCTAAACAATCTGTCAGCTTACAAAATAAATATTGAGGTGTTCTCTTTTTATATCTCTTCCTTGCGGAAACAAAACTGTTTTCGTTATTAAGCAGATTTTCTTTCTTTCTTTCTTTTTTTTTTTTAATTAGAGTTGAAAGATCGCTTACAAGACAACGGCAAACAAAAAAAAATACAATGTGATGCTAAGTTATTATATAAATGAGGTAGAGAACTCTGAAGCACCAGTGTGCAAGATGGTGTCCTGCATGAGAGAATAGGTGGAGAATGGGTGGTTCTGGTAGCTGGGAAACTGGTAGTTGTTTTGTGGCTTTCTTACATGTAAATTATGCAAATGTTATATCGAAAGTACATTGAAGATGATCAAATTAACTAAACTTAGTTAGGGCATTCTTTGTTTCATATAAATGTTCTAAGAGTCCCTTTTAAGAGAGACTACTTGCCCATTAGTCACCTGCTGCTTTCCCTTCTTAATGAACATAGCCTAAAATGGTATTAATTATTCTTCCATTTCTCCATTGGTGCTATGTTTGCTTTGTACATTTACATCTTATTCTTCACATGTTCTGTAGCATTAAATCTGTGGACACTGTCATTTTTACACATTACAGAGAAGCTATGGGTGTGGTCCTGCACAAGGACTCAAAGTGGTACCAGCAGTGGAAAGATTTCAAGGACAACAATGTTGTATTTAACCGTAAGTAGAACCAAAGTGAGTGTGGAAACATAAAGCCTGACTTATATAGATAGTAACTCTGATGCTATCCCTCACACAGCAGTAATGGGGAGCTTTTATTACATAATGAAACATAAAAAATAAACTTTTGTTAAAATGTCTGTGCAGAGATTGAGCCGCTTGGAGTATTCAAGGTGCTAGTTTGCCAAAACAGAAAACAACTTGGAATGACATATTTCACACAGTAGCTGAAATTTCATGCATTTCTTTTGAAGTCAGCTGACTAGTTGACCATACACTTGAAGGGTCCAAGAACTTCTTGGGGTGCTATACCCAGTATAGTACAATTGTGGATCAAGCTGCCTCCTAGTGCAGTCCACTATCTAAAGGCGCAGCTTGGCATTTATGCCAAGAAATTTAATGGGGTCACCCAATATTAACCAGCGCATGCATTCTGGATTTTAAATAAGATGTCACATAAAATCGTCAAAGGCAAAAAGTTTGCTAGTTTACAAATGGTGATTTATACTGCAATTAGTATAGTTTGATCCTAAGAGACTAAGTCTGCAATACGCATTTTGAGATGCCTACTCCATACTTATTAGCATGTGTCTGCTTTCAAGTTTGCTAATCAAATATCTGCTAATATTCTGCTAATTTTATCTTATTTTTAAGGATTTTTTGAAATGAAGATGAAATATGATGAAAGTGATAATGCTTTTATCAGAGCATCACGCACCATTACAGACAAAGTCAGTGACCTTGTTGGTGAGTAAAATGAGACTGGATCTGTTGCTGTTCTTTCTTTTTTTTTGTGGGTTTGGTTTCTGTGATCTCTTGGACATCTCTTCATCCCCACAAATCTATACTAATGTTACGTTTTGTATTCTTCTTGCACTTGTTTGGGAAAGCTTCTACAGATAATCAATATTTTCTACATTTCCCTTGAGTCTTTCGCCCATCAGCTTTTCAATATCTCAGTATGGTCATATTCGGTAAATTCTGCTACACACACACACACACACACACATATATATATATATATATATATATATATATATATATATATATATATAATGTCTCACTTTTCTTATATAACCACACATTTGCCCTCCCTTTCTTGCCTCCCTCCTCATCTCAATTAATTTCTGTTTCTCTTGCTGTTTTCATCTCTCGACTTCACAATCTCTTTAAAAAACATTTTTTTAGACACAATGTCATAAATCTTTCATCATAAAGAATTTGGGACCAACTTGGACCAGTTTATGGTGGGACTCTCCTAATGCCCCCAGGTCCCTGGCCCAGGGCATCTTTCCTGTTTAACTGGGGTATGCTGATATTAGTGTTAAAACTGAGCTTGGTCTGTTTGGCTACAAATTTTTTCATTTTCAGGTGGGCTGTTTTCCAAGACTGAAATGTCTGAGGTCCTGACCGAGATCCTGAAGGTTGATCCGAGCTTTGACAAGGATAAGTTCTTAAAATTGTGTGAGAGAGATATTATTCCTAACATACTGGAGGTACGTCTGGTAAAAACATCAGCAGCATCTTTTTAGTTCAGCTAGGGCTTACTGGATCAGTCTGCTCCTACATGAGGCCTTTTAAAGGGACATTGCTTTGTTGCATCTGAAAGAGAGTATTTAATAATGTATCACTGTGTGTTTTCTTTTTTCAAATTATACTCTGAAAGCAGAATAAAACACATTAAATTGTTTAATTTATCTGGAGGCTTGTCCTTGTAAGCCAATGAGCAGTAATATAGAAATATGAGTATTACTTGTCTGACAATGAAATATACAGATGTATGTATGCTGTGTGCATTTCCTGCTAGTCTCAATGAATTTTAAATCTATTTTACCTAATATTTTTTATGCAAAACACCACCCTTATTAATGTTTAAAGTGCGCTTTTCTCTTTTACTTGAAGAAAGAAATGTGCTAGCTGTCCCTTTTTAACTTTTATCACAGGGACTGGCAGCCTATTTCACTCGAAGGGTCTCAATGTCCTTGACATTTTACCCAGAGCCAAATGGTAAAATCGCTGTAGGAAAGGAAGTAATTGGTAATAGAGGTTATGAGCATGCTCTTCCCACTCCAGAAACATACATAGGAAGTGCCTGAGGGCCACATACAACCCCCAGGCTTCCTGTTGCCAATCACTGTTAACCCATCATTATCATTAGAGCCTGTTGCTATTACAAGTTATAGATGTTGTAGCCCATTAAACATGTCACCTTCATTATGTCCTGAAAACCAATAAAACAACCGGTTATTTATATGATTTGTTTTACATTTTGAAATGTTTCAAATTATTAAACTAGCTTAGTTTACAAAATGCTTGTGTGTCTGTACATAACATATCGTTTTTTTCCCTTGGGGTTTTGCGAAGGCAATCACATCATTATCCTTAGCCCTTAAAGTATGGCAACTTTTTCACATATATAAATTGAGAGAAAAGTATATATATATTAGAGGATCTGAAAATAGCATAAAATGGTTTACTCCACAAAAGCACCTACCTACTAATCTATGGTAAAACAATTTACCTTTTTTTACTTTTAACTACAGTAGATTTTCAATATCTAGATTATATCCTGTACATCTCTCTTTCAGTGTAGGACCTGCATTCTATACCCAATGGTAATGCAGTCTGTTCTCATAGGCAGCGACTCTCAATTCTAGTGCTTCTACAGCCTTCTGGAATTGTGAAAGCAGCTTTGAGTGTGGAACCTTATTTGAAGTATAATAATGAGTCTAGTCATTTTGTCCATTTCTGATCCATGGTGTATAACAACTAATGATTATTATCTGTTTCAGGCCTTAATAAGGGGTGACCTTGAAGTTCTTAAAGACTGGTGTTATGAAGCAGTAAGTTGTATTTCTATCTTATTAAATATATTTCACCTACAACATGCAATTTGTAATGTAATTTAGTTAATTCCCTATGTAAAAGAACAGTTCAGAAATAGGAAAGTTTCAATGCACTTTTCTGCATCCAATGTATGTTTTCAAGATACATAAAATATTATATTCTTAGTGAAGTAGAGCAGAATAAAAGTCATTGTCACTATCTTTTATATCACTTTCTGTATTACAATGGAAAGGGCCAATGGGTAATGGCATCTATTTAGTTTTCCACCATTATGCCCTTTACAAAGGAGAGAGTGTGTCCTTAGTAGAGTGTCAGAGCTGTAGAGAGTCCTGCTTGTGTTCTGCTGAGAGATGCAGGAACTGGATGTCTCACGGACATGTTTGTTGTCAGCCCTACACCTTCTGAAACATAAGGGGCTACTTATTATTCCAAGGACTTTGACGATGTGACACAAGTTAGCCTGGGTTAATGCTATTGATTTGAAGTAGGTGATCTGACAGCCTAGTTTAAAGAAATCTGAAAGTTGCTCTGTTTTTAATATTAAAATAAAGGTCTGCCCCCACAAGCTCATGCACACATTGTTTCTATTGGTACTAGATGTACTAGCCAATGACATATTGGCTGTCATGAGAATTTCAATAAGTCTGTAAGTGACTATTACCATTAGAATCACTGTGCGCATGAGCTTGTGGGGTTAGACGTTTGCAGGGACTGTTTGAAAGGTTTGAGTGGAATGAAAACCGAACTTTTAAGAACTTTTTAATAAAATGATGTTTAGATATGCAAACAAACACTTAGTTTATTTTAACATTAAAAACAGGGAAACTTCATATACATTTAACCCGTTGCATATGCGCCAAATGCACTTCATCCACATGAGCTTTGAGGAGCTTTTATTGGCATTGACAACCTTTGCCAATAATATAGAGGGAGCCCGCAGAGGTGATATTGCCAGCAGGCTCTAGCATGATTTATTGCAGGCTTATATCTTCCTTATCTTTTCTCACGCTGCATTTATTCATTATTTTAATTTTAAAATCAACATAAGTCCAAGGGTCCTGAGAGAACTGGGTTCTGTAATAGCCAAACCCTTATATCTAATTTTTCAAGATTCACTCAACCCTGGGTCGCTACCAGATGACTGGAGAAAAAGCAGAAGTGATGCTTATATTTAAGAAGGGAGCAAGAGCAAATCCGGGGAATTATAGACCTGTAAACCTCACTTCTGTAGTGGTAAAGCTTTTAGAAGAGTTAATAAGGGATAACATACAAGAATATGTCTTTTTAAACAGGCTTAGAAGTAGGAGCCAACATGGATTTATGAGGGATAGGTCATGTCAAACAAACCTAATTAGTTTCTATGAGGAGGTTAGTAGGAACTTGGATCAAGGCAACTCGGATGTAGTCTTTTTGGATTTTGCAAAGGCTTTTGATACAGTGCCACATTGGAGACTATTGTGCAAACTTAGGCATACAGGAATTGCAGTAAATATCTGCTCATGGATTGAGCTGGCTAAAAGACAGGAAGCAAAGGGTTGTTGTAAATGGAACATACTCCGATTGGACTAATGTGGTAAGTGGGGTTCCTCAGGGTTCAGTATTGGGTCCCCTCCTTTTTGACATATTTATTAATGACTTAGAGATAGGATTGGAAAGTAGTGTCTCCATTTTCGCTGATGACACGATGTTGTGCAAGGTAGTAAATCAGATAATGATGTGCTTTCCCTTCAAAGGGATTTACATAAAATTGAGGAATGGACATCTAAATGGCAGATGAGATTTAATACGAATAAATGTAAAGTTATGCATTTGTGAAGGAAAAATAGCCATGCAATCTATAATCTTAATGGAGCAAATCTAGGTGTATCAGATATTGAAAGGGATTTTGGAGTGCTTGTGGACAACCACCTAGGTAACAGTGCTCAATTCCAAGCAGCAGCTGCAAAGGCAAATAAAATATTAGCATGTATTAGGAAGGGTATAGAAGCCAGGGAAGCAAATATAATTCTGCCACTATACAAATCTCTAGTACGCCCTCATTTGGAATATGGAGTACAATTTTGGGCACCACTTCATAAAAAGGACATTTAAGACCTGGAAAAGGTATAGAGAAGGGCAACAAAACCAACAAGGGGAATGGAGGGGCAAAGTTATGAAGAAAGACTAATTAAATAAAACTTATTTTCTCTAGAAAAAAGGCGTCTAAGAGGAGATATGATTACCGTATATAAATACATCCATGGTCAGTATAAAGATTTGTCAAGGGAGCTTTTTGTGCCAAGAGGTTTTCAACTGACAACAGGACATCCCTTGAGGTTAGAAGTAAAAAGATTCCACCTTAAAGAAAGAAAAGGGTTCTTCACAGTAAGGGTGGTTAATCTGTGAAATTCTCTACCAAAGGAGGTGGTGACAGCGAATTCGATGGATAACTTTAAAAATGGATTGGATGTATTTTTACATAAAAAGGTAAATTCAGGGTTATCCTGGATAATTTGAGAGGGAGTATTGATCCAAGGAGGAATCCGATCGCCAGTATCTGGGGTCAGGAAGGAATTCATTTTTTTCCCTTTTTTAGACAATTGGCTAAGCTTTACTTGTTTTTTTTTTTCTTCGGTTTGCTTACCATTGGATCAATTAACAATTAATCTGCATATTGCAGGTCAGAGGAGATCTTAAGAGGATGAACTTGATGGGCTAAAAGTCTTTTTTTTCAACCTCAATTACTATGCAAGTCAAACGTAAGGGATTATAAGGAGGACATATCTGATTTCTAAAATGAAACCACTATTATGCCTACTGAAAAAATACAGTAAATACATTCAAACTTGTGTTAGAAATGTATAAATATATCCAGTGGATTGATTAAAGGAGCACTGTAGTTATTTTATCTGTGTTGTCTTTTGTAACTAAAATAACATGTGTAAAGTGTTACTAAAGATAAAAAAAAAAAACTGAACACAGCCTTTACATTTTGCAGCTTTGTATGTATTTTTTTCCCCCTTTGCTGTAGACATTTATTTTGTGTTCTTGCCTACCTCTGTTAGCTACTTCCTGAGGTGGGTGGGTCTTCGTCAACTACTGACTTTCCCAGCAGTCCTGCAGATAACTGGCAGATATTACTGCCACATTCCCATTGTGCAGACACAGACTTCCTGTACATTTAAAGCCTCATCCTAGGTCATAATCAGTGATCTGATAAAAATCAATAGGGCAGATTCCATAGCCGCATAAATGCGAATAAAACATTATTAATTAGAGGCTGTTGTGTTTATAATATAAAAAAATATGTTTATATTTTCAAGTGTAATTCTTCAAAGCTGTACATTTAAAAAAAATATGAACACAGGGATCCTTTTAAGGTTTGTTACTTCGTTAGAATGGAAAGCTCATTTGGAAGATTTGTTTTTATCGGTTTCTCCTGTACAACTTATAACCATGTTTTTTTCTTATTTCAGACATACAGCCAACTGGCTCACCCCCTTCAGCAAGCCAAAGCCATGGGTTTGCAGTTCAACTCGAAGATCCTAGATATTGACAATATAGATGTAAGTTAGCTTTTCTTTCCTAAACGTATCCTCTTTATCTAAACATAATCCTATTTTAAAAATATGCTATCCTAAACATGTAATGCAGTAGGATTAACCCTTTCAGTGTCAGGGGTTCAAGACATTTGCAACATTTCTTTATATTTGCATATGAAAATTATATATTGCTGTTTTCAGAAGAAGTCCAGCTTTCTGCAACAAACAAACAAACGTAATAAAGCTAAATATGAATTGAGATTTTTTTATTTTTTTTATTTGTTACTTTGACTAAAATCAATACAATCAGTGTAATTTTAGTTAACAACCAAAGCCCTGGAAATCCAGAGTACACTGATAATAAATTTAGGTAATATTATTATGTTTATTTCTGACTAATACTAATCATTAACTGACAACCGCACAAAACTATTTTCTTGTTGTGATAAGCACATTATACACACTTTGTGCCTAAAAAGGGTTGTCTGTCCCAGTACATCAAAATAATTCTAGAAAAGTGTACATTGTTTGAAAGTACTGACCCTAGAGATTTCTAAAATACCCAACACGTATATTTTCCTAAAAACTTCCAATAAATAATCTTTGCTAAATGCTGACAATTTTATAAATTTCTACAATTTTTTTTTTAAAACTGCTAGAAAAAATGTCAAGCAAGGACGTTGTAAAATGCATATAAAATACTAATTATGAAAGCCCCATATCTAATGAATAGCTATAAAATTCCTATAAGTACACACATTTTGTGCCTAACAAAGAACATAAATCTCTGTATGTTTGTAATACTTGCTCTTCCTTCCCCCTTCTTTATATTCACCATGCCCCTCTCTCTGTATTACAGCTCTCTTCCCATCCCTTCTCTCCCCTCATATCCAATCTCTCCACTCCTCCTCCCACTTTATCCCACATGCCCTTCTTTCTCCTCAATCTTCCCATCCCCCACTTCCCCTTTTCTTCCCTCTCCCCAATCTCCTGCCATCCCCTTCTCTCTCAATCTTTTTCCCCAACCCCTCTTTCTCTCCAGTCCTGCTCTCTTCCAACTTCCCTCCTCTCCCCCCAATCCATTTCTCTCTGTCCTCTTTCTCCCCAATCTTCACATCCTGCTCTTTCTCCATATACCCCTTTCTCCTCCAGTCCCCTCTCTTCTCCTACCTCCTCTCTCCCATCATACTCATTTCTACTCGTCCCTCACACAGTTCCCCTTTAACCACCCCTCCCCCCAATATCCCCCCTCACTTTTTCCTCATCTCTCTTTATTTCCAATCTTCCCCCACCCCTTCCCTTCTGTTTCTGCGACTATCCCTTTCTCCCCTCTTTTAATCCCAGTAGCTGCCTGTGTTGGTCCAGACTGTTTCTATTTCTGAAGTACCAATGAACTTTAATTTATTAGCTGTTATTTATAACAAACATTAACCAACATTATGCATCACTAAGTACAGACATTAAGGTGAATTCAAAAGACAGATAAGGGAAAATCGAACAGGATGAGAGAGTTTATAATGGGGTAAGACTTCAGGACACAAAAAGTGTAAAATAGTGTTCTTCCCAAGAAGCGCCCAAGCTGTTATTTCTCTGTCGTGCACCATTAACATTTTATTATGTAGATACTGAACTTAATGGCTCTCTTTCAGCTGGCCATGGGAAAGATGATGGAGCAAGGGCCGGTCCTAATTATAACGTTCCAGGCTCAGCTTGTTATGGTGATCACAAACCAGAAGGGAGAGGTGGTGGAAGGAGACAAAGTAAGTATGAAGAACTGAGACCAATGACCCACTATGTCTCTATGTTCTGATATTATTCTAATGGCTACTAAGATCCGGTGACCTCAAGGATTTGACAACGAGACTCTTGACTATTTTGACTTTTTTCCGATTTTTGACCTTGCGAGTTATGGGTGCGGCTTATATTCGCGACCGTAAAAAAAATCACACATTGTGATACATTTTCAAATAAAGGGTCAAATGAGTTTAACAGCTCTTGGGGGCTTGTCTTTATCAGCCAATGAGACCTACAGTATTCTCTCTGTTTAAATGTCATTGAAACAAACAAGAAATGCATTTTTTTTACTTAATATGCAAAAATGACTTTTTGTAATGATTAAAATGTTCTCGTTTAAATGCTTGAAACAAAGCAGTTGTGTTCCACATCCCTTTAATATGGTGGTCCCATTCAATGGCATGGGATTAGAAAGCCATAATTTTTGGCTAAAAAAAAAATCATCATTTTTTATGAGCAGCTATCTTCATATGCAGAGCAAGTTAATATTAATTTGATGCTGACTAACTTTATAGCTTGAGATCAAATGTTTGTGCCCTTTTTCATTTGATCTTTTATTAGGGCTATTTATCTTAGTCATATAAATCTTCATTTACATTTCTTGTAATCACCATTTCTTGTCCAAATAGAACCGGCACATTATTCTCTCATTATGCCAGTGTTACCTGTCAGTGGGGAAAAAACTGCAAATACATTCATAAAAGAAAAAAATATTGAACCTGACAGCAAATGACCTTCACACCCCATCTGTTTTTTTCTATACTGTTATTATTATTATTATTATTATTCTCATCCCTTGTTTATAACGCTCCAACATATTTTGTAATATTGCTGGACTTTTATACTGGACGACCATTGCAGTTTGCGGAAAATGTTTACATCTCTGAAATAACGGTTTAAGTCATCAGCATAAAAGTATTTATAGGGAAAATCTGGCATTTAGTAGACTGCACTTGTGTCATAGGTGCCTCCATCTTTGTCTTTTTTAGTTTTGCCTGGTGGCTGAAGAGGAGAGTTTTTTTATTCAAAGTGTCAGTCTTTCAGGAGAACCAATTAGTGAAGTTATCTGCATTCAAGTTTTGTAGCATTTCTCCAAGATGTCTAATCCTTTTAGGGACAAAATGTAAATGTCTACTGCTAACAAAACATAGTTACATAGTAATTGAGGTTGAAAACATACTTTTAGTCCATCAAGTTCAACCTTTTAAGATCTCGTCTGATGTGCAATATACAGATTAATTGTTAATTGATCCAGAAGAAAGCATGTTTAGTAGTTTGAAATGTAATCTTGAACCACTCCGCCCATGGATTTCTGAGTTGCTGTGACTTGGGGAGGCCTTCTAACTTGTGTCCAGACTGGAGCTGGTATCCTAAATTTACATGGATACTTGCTGTGTTGAGGTCTGGCCGGAAAGCAGCCAGTGAAGAGCATTGTCTAGACACAAGCTTGTATATCATTATTTAGTCTCTTCATACTCCTAGATGGCCTCACAGGGTGTGGAAACAAGCTCATCCTCTGAAAGCTAACAAGCTAATGTCTGAAAGTGGAATTTAGTATTGCATACTATTTGAATTTATTGAAGGACTTTCATTCCTCATTTAAAGTAAAGATATAGTTTCCAGTATCTCTTACCATCAATCCTTTCGTTTCCAGGACAAAGTGCTACGGATGCTGTATGTGTGGGCCCTCTGCAGAGACCAGGATGAACTGAATCCTTATGCAGCCTGGAGACTCTTAGATATATCTTCATCTGCGTCTGAACAGATCCTCTGAGACCAGACAAGTCCCCAGGGACTACATGCTGTGCCGCCGCCGCCGCCTTCTCCTTCTGCTGTTTGGATGTAGGGGAGCAGAGGGGCAATGGACTTTCAGATTAATCCTGTGTGCTGCCAGCTAGGCCGCAACACACTATAAGACTTTCTCTTCAGAGAGAGAGTACAGTTTACTGCCATATTGGTCAGAGTCGACAACGTCAGAGCGGTGATGCATCTGTGGTTTGGTTTCTTACAGCTCCTGGTTGACCAAGAAATAAATCGCTACTAGGACCAAAGTGTACTGATAACAGTGACATGTTTAAATTGCCAATGGAGGTATATTTTTCAACTTTATAGGCATCAAATAAACTGTGTGTTTATATATATATATATATATATATATATATATATATATATATATATATATATATATAAATATAAATATTCATGAGCAAATACATTTATTAAAATACTACTTTTAAAATGTTTATTAGAGGAGCATTTCCACCAACCAAGTATCTTCCAGTGCTATTGGTGTTTAAACAAAGATTGTTAATCAATTTAATTTGATTTATGTTACATGCCAATTGCATTCTAAGACTGGAAGGTATTGGGTTGTAGAAGCTGTTCCTATCGTACCTAGTAAACAATTAAAAATCAAGTTTTTCTAGGTCTGTTTGCTTTAAGATAAAACTACATGTGCAGTTTACCTGCTGCCTATAAGTATTACATTGAGAAACCATATAATACTTTAAGCAGCAAATTAAAGAGCATAATGCTGTAACAAAATGAGCTAATTGTTTTAATTATGGATTGATCATTAATACATTTAATGTTTTTTTTTGTGTCAATATTGAATATTAAATGGACTTTCAAAAGTTAGAGTTTTAGTCTCCAGTGCAGTTGTTTGCCCCCACAGCATAAGCTTCACACCAAGGGAAAATATTTTTAAGAATCACTGTACTTCAAGAAAAAAGGCCCATGTTTGTAAAGGATTTAGTGTGTTTAAGTCAAGAGAGGGGTGGGGAAAGAGGGAGAAATCAGAAGGCTTTTTAGATAACTGTATGATATGGAAATTGACCTCACACCCCTTCCCCTGACAGACCCAGAAGAAGGAAACTTGCATCAGTAGATTCAACTACAGCTCTACATAAATGTAAACACCTCTCACACACCCAACTTCCACCAGAGTATCATGGAAGCCTCCAGGGGCCAGCAGAGACTTAATTACTTTTTTCTAACTTATTTATGTTTTATATATTATTACTAGCGACTTGCCCATCAAAAATTGTAACCCTGGCAATGCTGTTTGCCACACAATGCGAGGCTTTTGCTTCTCTGAGCACCTTCGGCGCTCATCACGAACCTTTCCTCCCGCCTACTGTGCGGGCCGCTCATTGCAGGTTTCGTTAACCTGCAAGTTTTGTACTTGGGAATGCCATGTGTCTCTTTCCAGCACCCCCCCCCTGTGTCTTTCTCCTCTGTGTGTGCTGAATTTGTGTGGCGCGCACTGACTGGTGTTTGTATTATTTTCAAAGTCCGGCGTCCCTGGGGTTGTTCGTGTAGGCGAGCAGGGCAATGAGTGCCTTTGGCGCTCATTGCCTAAGTCCTGCGAGCTCGGAAGGCTTCAATCCCTCGGGGCCCCAAATGGCTAGCCTCGCTTTGCGAGGCTCGCAAGCGTGATGACAATTATAATATGTGATTATTCCTTTATTTGTAACACGCCAACATATTCCATAGTGCTATTCAGGGGTAATTTCAAGTCAAAAACTATTTCAACACAATAGAAAAGAAGGGAGGGCCAAGTATTTGAGCATAAAATCAAACATGCATAGAGCTTTCCCTAAAGCACTCACAAGATTGGAAACTTACAAGATCTCTTTAACACGCAAGTTTCCAGCCAGTGAAGAGCACTTTGTTGATCACACGTTGTGCCTGCAAATTTACCACCTCCCTCAACCTTATAGTGGGTGTATACCATCAGCAGCTGAGTCTTGTCTTTAATAGTTTCAGTATTGAACTTGTTTCAATCATTAAATCATTGAATATGTATTAAACGGATGATCAATTCTTAATTAAAACATCTGATGTTAGGGGATTGCAGTGGTCCTTTAATACTAACGGTCTTTTATAGACTAAAATATACTAGTGGTATACTGACCTCATTTTGAAAAATCTGGCGTTTATTACATTTCCTGCGCCTGGTTCCTTTCATCCTATTCCTTGGGCTGATTCCTCTTTACATTCTTCATGTTTCCTTGTACTCTGGAACCTGCTTAGATAAGTAGAAAGTATATAGAAAAATATTTAAACTGATAAAAACTGATAAAGCAACTTATAACTAAATTCTTAAACCAAATTATTTATTTCCAGATTAACAGACTTGTTCTTTGAGTATACATCAAAATAAAGTATATAAAGAGTGGAGTAGCCGATAATGTCCAGTAATCCAGATAAATAATCCAAGTATTGGCGTATAAAGTGATACAAATTTTTATTTTTTTATTCGAAAAACAGAAGCAGTAGTTCTGGTAAGATGCAGCATAAACATTAGAATAAACAGAAGAGGAATGCTGGGAAATAATAAATCCATGCTGGACAAAATACAGGCATAAATTAAATTATGGTCATAGCAATATGGGAGAGCGGTGTGCCTCTACAAAAGGTGTGTGTAATTTTATATATATATATATATATATATATATATATATATATAAAAAAAAAAATATATATATATATATATATATATATATATATATATATATATATATATATTACTACTCACAGCTTTCCAGCAATGTAAACTCCCCTCTCACACACATAACTTACTATAATGTATCATGGATGCCTCCAGGGGCCAGGTGGTAGTTTCAAAGTTTTTCCAAATTCACTTGTTTGCACTGAACTACCTAGATTATGGCCACAGGCATAGGAGCGGTGCAATGCTCACCACACATGCTATTCAAATAGCTTTAGTGCAAGTTTTTAAATTCTTATGAGAGATAATAAATTATGGCTGAGTTTTATTTATTTAATACAATACCTTATTTATGATGCATTTAACTTATTTTCATTGCTCTTTAAAAAAAAAAATCCAGCAATATTTAAACATACTTTTTGTATAAATAACTTGCTTTTCTACATTATTTCCCCCAAGCAATTGCTAAGAAAATGGAATATACATTCCCAGATTTTTACTGCTACTGAAAGTGAGGTATGAGGCGAAGATGCTGCTCAGATGCTGCAGGTCCCCAGGGGCAATAGATGGAAAATTAAAAAAAAACAGAAATATCTCTAAAACCTGATTAATTGGAAGTTATTATTATGCATTATATGCTTTTCAGTACATATGTACTCCAAGCCTTTAATATATTCTTATTATGGTTTACCTTTTTAAATATTTAAATCCCCAGTCTGGCTTTTTAAAACTAGATTAAACCAATGATTTCCAATAAAGTTGAGTGTATTTCTTAACTGTGAAGCCTGGGGAATATAATAAGGCAATCTTATTAATTGATCTGTCTTTTTTCAGTTTCTTTCTGATCATTGAAAACATTCATTATATTACTGTATATCTGGTTTCTGTATTGCTCGCTCTTCCTCTGGAGAGAGTTGGATACATTCCTCAGCGCTCCCATAAGATTGATGGCTGATATTCCCTGCAAATTATCTGTCTGCTGTAATGGTGATTATGGTTGTATTGTGTTCCCAGATTTTGGCAAAGGAGGAACATGAAATGTAGAAAATATTTATAGGACCAGTGGCAGAGCTACTGCTAGTGCGCCAGGTGCAAAGCACTGTGGCCCGATACAGGGTAGGGGCCCTCTGTTATTCGGAGTAAAACAGGTCTCTTGATTTGTTTAGTTAATTATTTTAATTGGAAAAAAGTGATCTGATCACCCCACCCTAGGGTTGATTTAACCACCTACATCCATTTGTAGTCTTCTTTAATGACCCATATAGGCACCGACCTTATACAGAGAAAATCCAAAAGGGCCCCACATTCACTAGCTCTGCCACTGTATAGAACCACTGTAGTGTAGGAAAAACTTCCTTTTGTGAAGTATGTAACAAACTAACAACATTCACATCTGTATATGCCATGAGCATGAAAGCATTTTTAGAGAAATTTATTTTAATGGATTGTGATAAAGCATGGAAGCTGCCAAAAAATAAATAGTTCTTTTGCCAAGCCATGAGTACATTGCAGGACAGGCAGAATTGCAGGTTTATTTGCATCTGCCTTCTTGAAAACACATCTGGGGAGGGGGAAAAATGGAAAAAATAACTCTCAGATTGCAAACCAACAGTGCCATAGACATCCAATTTACAAGTCCTCTGGGCACAAGAAATAATATTGTAAATGTAAGATATTCTCTTAAAAAAAAAAAAGCTTACATATTTATTAATGGGCACGCCAACCTTCGCGCACTGCAGAACAGCGCGCCGTCATCAGGCGCCGAGAACTGGGCCCTGATGACGCTCTGCGCTCCAGCCTGCATCCCATCTGTTTAAGAGGCCCCCATTTCATATTTACTGTACCTGCTTGGCAAGGTAAGGGTCTGACAGTGTGCCAAATGGGTCAGGCATTGTGTGCATGTGTCATTAGTAGCATGTTTCATTGCATGTTTATCATGTATGTAGTGATAAACGTGCAATGCAACATGCTCCTAGTGACACATACACACAATGACAGTGACATTACATACAATATGCTCCTAGTGACACATGTCAGTCCCACATGGCACACTGTCAGCCCCTTACCTTAGCCTTGATATCCTCCAGCAAGCAGGTCCAGTAAATATGAGATGGGGCAGATGGGATGCAGGCTGGAGCGCAGAGCGTCATTAGAGCGCAGTTCTTGCTGTCCTGATGACGAGCGCTGGTATCTCCCGCGCACGAAAAATGTGCCTCCCAATAAATGACTTGCATATCTACTATTGTTGTACATTTGTTACATACTTCACAAAAGGAATTTTAGCACGACTTGTTGCTCCTTATTAAGTTTAGACCCTCCAACACAATATTATAAATAGAGCTCCACAGTTTCCCTATTAAACATGTCACTGCTGTTAAGTCGCTTTGCTTTTACATTAAACTGTTACCTTTATTGTCACTGAATCACTGCTTTATTTTGAGAATGACTCATTAAAACATGTCACTGTTATTAAGAACATTTTTGCTATTTCTCTGGAGTGAATCTGAAAAAATAAATATTTGAAGAGTAAGTATAATTAAGCAGAATAAAGGTCATATACATAGTTTTAAAGAGGAAAAATACATTTAATGCCTCTGTAGGCTCTAGAGGAAAAAATTATACATTAGTGAAAATTGTGTGTGTGTATATGAGGGGTATTTACATATCTGGAGATCGGTGGTTGCATTTCCTGAAGCAAGGAGTCTGTTTCTGAGCCAGTGAGGAGGAAGGGGTGTGGTGTCAGTTTCAACCTTAAACAATTATCTTAACAATGGCTCTGTTCCATCCTTCCCACCCTCACTCTACTGGTAGCCAAATCCCACACACTTGTGATTCAGCTCTATGGAAGTGATATAATAATCACAAAATGTCTTTATAAAAGTCTTTAAAACATTCAGATTTTCCATAAAATGCTTTATGCCTATGAGTTACACATTTGCTAATATTGTTAGTTTGGTAAATACTTGACAAACCAGTAACTTTTTTTTTTTCTCTCTCTTGAACTGCAGTGCTCTTTAAACCCTTAAGTCACATTGGTCTCTTTGGGTGCCTGTACAGAGCAGCCCCTTTCTTTAACGAGATTATAATTAATATTGAGGCAGCTTTTTGTTAAGTCAACTGACTGAATGTCATGGACAGAGAACCCTATTTTTGTTGATTTCACATTTTATGGCATCATGAACCGTATATCTGGAATACACATACATAAAATGACAAACACCAAAAGATTGTCCAGTTTTAGTGAAACTGTTGGGGATGTCCATTCAGGAATGGCAATGCCAGAGAGAGCTGTACCCTCTAACAGTCGGGAGAACTGGAGGAGTGGGAGGGTGGAATAGGCAGAACAACAGACACGTTTTTATGGCAGGGGGCTCTATTATTAGGAAGATAGATAGGGTTATTTGTCACCCAGATGCCAGCAAGTGAACAGTTTCTGGCTTCCGGGTGCTTGGGTTTGGCATGTTGTGGATTCGGTAGATAAATTATTGGCAGGGGCTGGAAATGAACCAGCAGTCTTGGTACATATTGGTACCGATGACAAAGTTAGTAGAAGATGGAGGGTCCTAAAGGATGACTTTAGAGAACTAGGGAATAAACTTAAGGCAAGGACCTCCAAAGTAGTATTTTCCCAGATACTACCAGTGCCACGTGCTAGCCCAGGCAGACAGAAGGAGCTTAGGGAGGTTGATGCGTGGCTAAAAAAGTGGTGCACAATGGTGCCGTTTGGGTTTTTAGAGCACTGGGCTGATTTCTCACTTGGTTACAATCTCTATAGCATGTATGGATTGCACCTTAATGAACAGAGAGGCAGGCCCTTCAGAACTACAGACTCATAACATAAGGTGTATGCTTACTAAAGCCAGAAGATTGCCAGGAACAATGGGAGAGTTAGAATTATTAGCAGTTAATGAGAAATGTGATTTAATAGGCATTACTGTAACATGGTGGGATGAATCTCATGACTGGACTGTTAATCTGGATGGTTATAATATATTTAGGAAAGAATTGGGGCAATGGTAAAAGGGGAGGAGGGATTTGTCTGTATGTTAAAGCCTGAATTTAAGCCTATAGTCAGAGAAGATATTTATGGTGGAACGAGTGATAAAGTTGAATGTTTGTGGGTAGAGTTAAATAGCGGAGGAGCAAATTCTAAAAGAATATAGGTAGGAGTATGCTATAAACCCCCAAATATAATTGAAAGCAAGGAAATGCAATTATTGTTACATATGGAAAATGCCGCTAAGCTAGGTCAAAACAAACTGGATGAATGAGACCAGCAGTTCAGCTAGGGATCATTATCTGGCCCCAGTTGTACAAGAGCCTACTAGAAATGAAGCTATCTTAGATTTAGTCATCACAAATAATATTGATATAGTATCAAATGTTGAAATAGGGCAACCTTTGGGAAACAGTGATCACAACACAGTCTTATTTGAAATTGAATTAAAAAAACAAAACTGATAGGGGCCAACAAAAACTTCTTAATCTTAAAAAGAGCAGATTTTTACGGTCTAAGGGCAGCAATATAACATTTAGACTGGGACAAAAAACTGACGGGTAGAAATACTGAACATAAATGGACAACATTCAAATCCTTACTAAATATACATACTTATCACCATATAACATGTGGAAATAAAAGTAGAAGGAGTAAGTCACATCATATGTGGATTAACAATGATTTCAAGACCACAATACAGAGTTAAAAACAGGCATTTAAATTATACAAGGAAAAAGGAACAGGGGCAGCTTTATGTGACTATAAGGAAATCAACAAGGCTTGCAAACGAGCTATTAGTCTGGCTAAAATAGAAAATGAAAAGTTAGTTGCAAAGGAGAGTAAGACTAACCCTAAAATATTTTTTAAATATATTAATGGATAGAAGGCCATGAAGGAAGCTATAATTAGTGACCAGGAAAAGGCAGATGAGCTAAATAGGTTCTTTTTGTTCGGTATACACAAGGGAGGTACAAGTGGTTGGGACACGGCAATATAATGGGCTACACTACCATCACTAAATAACTGGTTAACGCAGGAAGAAATCCAAAAGAGGTTGGCAAATATAAATGTTAATAAAGCCCCAGGTCCTGAGGGAACTGGGCTCTGTAATAGCCAAACCATTAGATCTATTTTTTCAGGATTCACACAGCACTGGGTCTCTACTAGATGACTTGAGAAAGGCAAAGGTGATACCTATATTTAAGAAGGGAGTAAGAACAAATCCACGAAATTATAAACCCGTAAATCTCACTTCTGTAGTGGGAAAGCTTTTAGAAGAGTTAGTAAAGGATAGTATACAAGAATATGCCTATTTAAACAAGATTATAAGTAGGAATAAACACAGATTTATGAGGGATAGGTCATGTCAAACAAACCTAATTAGTTTCAATGAAGAGGTTAGTAGGAACTCAAGGCAACTCAGTGGATGTAGTCTATTTTGATTTTGCAAAGGCTTTCAATACAGTGACACATGTGACAATATTGAGCAAACTAAGAGTTACAGGAATTACAGTAAATATCTGCTCATGGATTGAGATCTGGCTAAAAGACAGGAAGCAAAGGGTTGTTGTAAATGGAACATACTCCGATTGGACTAATGTGGTAAGTGGGGTTCCTCAGGGTTCAGTATTAGGTCCTCTCCTTTTTAACATATTTATTAATGACTTAGAAGTAGGATTGGAAAGTATTGTCTCCATTTTTGCTGATGACACTACGTTTTCAAGGTAATTAAATCAGATAATGATGTACTTTCTCTAAATTAGAGAAATGGGTGACTAAATGGCAGATGAGATTTAATACGAATAAATGTAAAGTTATGCATCTGGGAAGGAAAAATAGCCATCCAATGTATAATCTTAATGGAGCAAATATAGGGGTATCAGATATGGAAAGGGATTTGAGAGTGCTTGTGGACAACCACCTAGGTAACAGTGCTCAATGCCAAGCACTAAGGCAAGTAAAATATTAGCATGTATTAAGAAGGGTATAGAAGCAAGAGAAAAAAATATAATTCTGCCACTATACAAATCCCTAGTACGCCCTCATTTGGAATATGGAGTACAATTTTGGGCGCCAAAGAAAGACTAACCAAAGTAAACATATTTTCTCTAGAAAAAAGGCGTCTACGAGGGGATATGATTACCCTATATAAATACATCCAGGGTCAATACAAGGCTTTGTTAAGTGAGCTTTTTGTGTCAAGAGGTTTTCAACGGACAAGAGGACATCCTTTGAGATTAGAAGTAAAAAGATTTCACCTTAAAGAAAGAAAAGGGTTCTTCACAGTAAGGATGGTTAATCTATCGAATTCTCTACAAAAGGAGGTGGTGACAGTGTTTTTGATCGATAACTTTAAAAAGGGACTGGATATATATTTAAATAAAAAGGGCATTTAAGGTTATCCTGGATAATTAGAGAGGGAGTATTGATCCAGGGAGGAGTCCAATCGCCAGTATCTGGGGCCAGGAAGGAATTTTATATATTTGTTCGCCTTTTGAGACAATTGGCAAAGTTTCACTGTTTTTTTTTTTGTTTTTTTACTCTTTGCCTTCCTCTGGATCAATTAATAATTACCAATTAATCAGCATATGGCAGATCAGAGGAGATCTAAAAAGGTTGATGGATTAAAAGTATTTTTTCAACCTCAATTACTATGTTACTATGTAACTAGAAGTCTAGAGTGTGCGTTAATATAATGCTCAAATCAGTGGTGTTATGCAGATGACCTGCCCATATTGAGTGACCCTGTATCAGTGGAGGGCAAGTTCGGTCTTGGATGGCCACACACAATTAACGTGTTCTAATTTATAGCTCAAGGGGCTTGATAAGGATGGGGAAGGGATCTACCTGCATAATACCATTTGGGGACTTTGTTTTGATCATCAAAGAGCCAGACAAGCAGATTGTGATACTTATAAGCACATCAAAACAGCTAATTAATATGATCTGCATATTAATCTGGCTCAATCAATGCTGACTATTAGTCTTATTAAACTGCCTGCGATTCAGTACATTTAAAAGGGCTTTATTTAAGCACACAGCATATTTTTTTTACAGAAGTTTTTAGTTAGTGAAGACCTTGCTTTTGGATAGAAGTTCACTAACTAAAAACTCCTGTAAAAAATATATATGCTATGTGGTTATATAGAGCCCTTTTCATTTGGCCGAATCGCTATTTAATAAGGCTGTATAGCCTCCATGCAAATCCCGTATATCACAGATTACACCATGTTTAAGAGCAAAGTAAATCTCCCTAGCGATGTTAATCACTGATCCCTAAAACATTGAGAGAGAACTGCTACGAGTGACCGCGGCATGTCGGAGCTGAAAATTACTGTACATTTTTCCACTGATTTTTGCAGAAGATTACGAGTTACTCCGTTAGACTTTTACACCAAAACCCTATGCTACTAAGATTTTATGGATCACTCGCAAAATTGGGCAGTGCCATAACTAAAAAAACTGAATAAAATATTACAGATACCAAAGACCACTTGCTAATTTTTAAAACCATTGCTAAGTGCAGCAGCAGCAATTATAGAGGCCCTCATTCAATTGCGATTTGGCCAATTGAATAGTGCTCTAAATAAGCACATAGCATATATTTTTTAAATAAGTTTTTAGTTAGTGAAAACCTTGCTTTTAGATAGATGCTTACTAAGTAAAAACTTACTTAAAAAAAATATGTTATGTGCTTATTTAGACCCCTATTCAATTGTCCAAAATAGCAATTGAATGAGGGCCAGAGACAGTATAACACCAAAAAAAAAGAAAGAAAATGATGTATGTTCATCATTATCTGATACTCAACAATCCAATATAAACCTATGTGTAATTAAAACATATATTTTATTATTATGTCCGTTTCATTATACAACATCAAGGGTAGCACACAACCCAGAACTCAAGGGGTTAATACATATCAGGAAACCATGTGGACTAGGAACAGATGCTCTAATGTATTGTCTATATGCATATAATATATATGCACAAAATAAATAAATTATATATATATATATATATTAAATCAATAAATACAATTGTCACATATATTTTATTTAAATAAATATAAATAAATAAAAAAATCTAATATATACATATCCACGTCTAATGGTTTCTTGCTGCAGGTATAACACTTGTTCTCACTAATTATAATAATCATGAGGTTCTCATTTTCCATTGGTTCCTAGAGCCATTACTCTTCCATAAACCTCGGTTTTGTGTAATATATTGAGTGAACACACTGAAATCGCCTGTGGACAAGACAGGATTTAATATTGCGAGTGAAAAGATTAAAATAAATGTGTAACATAGGGAAAAAAAGGTCCCACAGCCGATTTACGGGTATAGATCAAATGACACTTCTCAGTATATGCTGTCTTGTCTCCCTCAGGTCACTCTGTTCTAATGAAACATTATTCCATTATCATTGTCAGCAGTTCAGATATTCATATTTGCACATCCAGGCCAATGAATAAGAACCACATGTGTACATATGAGCTTGAACCCAGGCATCACTGTGGTCAAAATATTACACACCTAGATAAGAGGGCATACAGGCAGAATAAGGCATACAATTTAGATAAAATCCAGGTAGTGACATATGCAGATGGACATAGATACTGTACTCATCTACAGAAGTGATGCTAACATCACATGGTGTATGCTGATGTCAGTGAATGTTTGATAACATAGAGGGTACGGTACACATGGATGGACAACATACACATAGACGACAGAACATGCACAGACAAGATGAACGTAGAAGGACAGATAGCAAATTCATGGAATTACATACACCTGTCTGAGAAAAGAGTAGTTGCAGATTTCATCACCCCTTAAAACTGCAGTCTTAGACATAGGCCTTGATGGTTAAAATACATTACATTGATTTCTAAATGTATGAGCTTTCTTTAACATTTAGAAATCTAGTAAGATATACAATTTGGCCTCTGTTGAAAATATATAGATGCTTTTAGTACAATAATTGTATAAAACTGATGACTAATAATGATCTATATAGAGTGAATTATTGATAATTCTGGGATACTAAAAGGCTATGGCACTGTTTCCAAACAGTGATCAGTCCAAATGTACAGAAATTGCCTATTATATTTAATTAACAAGAGACAATCATCTGCATAAATTATATCTCAGGAACAAATAAAATCACATAAATATTTAATAAAGAATACACAAAGCCATTTCATAATGTTATGTGTCTGAACATTGCAATAAAACTAGAACAGAGAAAGGTGTTTTCTGTTAATGGATGTTAATGATAGGGAGCTATAAAATATAGCTTTTATTAATGCAGTACAAAATAAAATAGATAAACCACCTGCAACAAAAATGTTGATTAAACTACCATTAAAGTGTCATATTTATAGTATGATTTTTTTTGAATGACTTCATAATGCCAAAACATTTGTTGTTTTTCCTACAGGATTAGTCACTTGGGATGTGCATTGCAAGTATATCTTCATTCAGTTCTGACTTTCTCATGTCATGCTGTTGAATATTTGCATATTTTCACTATATTAGGTAAAAAGTTAGGCTTAAACCAGACAGGAATTCATCCTGTCCTCTGGATCCTATTCCATCTCAGCTCATCCCTCCCCTCTCTACTACACAAATACCAGCACTCACACACATCTTCAACCTTTCCCTAAACACTGGTACGTTTCCATCATCTCTAAAACATGCCATAATTACACCCACTCTCAAGAAACCCTCATCCGATTCTGATGTTGCATCTAACTATCGCCCTATCTCTCTACTTCCCTTGGCGTCCAAACTACTAGAGCAGCTCATCTATAACCGCCTTACCAGTTTCATCTCCTCTAAATCTCTTCTGGACACCTTCAAATCCGGCTTTTGGCCCCAACACTCCACTAAGACAGCCCTCATAAAAGTCACAAATGACCTGCTCATCGCCAAGTCTAAAGGCCACTTTTCCATTTTGCTTCTTCTGGATCTCTCTGCCATCTTTGACACAGTTGACCATCCGCTCTTTTGTGGTTCTCATCATAACTCCAAGAACGATCATTTAGCGTCTCCTTCTCCGTCACCTCTTCTTCTCCTCATGCCCTGTCTGTTGGCATACCCCAAGGATGAGTCTTAGGCACCCTCCTCTTCTCCATCTATACATCCTCACTCGGCACCCTAATAAACTCTTTTGGGTTTCAGTACCATCTCTATGCAGATGGCACTCAAATCTACCTCTCAGCACCAGATCTATCCCCCTCTCTTCTAGCACTCTCTAGTATATCCTTTTGGATGTCCACCCACCATCTCAAACTCAACATGTCTAAGACTGAACTCCTAATCTTCCCACCCTCTACCACAGCATTATTTCCTCACATGTCTCTCACTGTCAACAATGCCATCCTCACTCCCACCTCCCAAGCCTGTTGTCTCGGGGTTCTACTGGACCCTGCATTCTCTTTCGACACTAACTAAATCTTGCCTTCTCCATCTAAAAAACATATCCAAAATATCCGCCATTACCTCACGCAAGACACTACTAAGATTCTAATACACTCTCTCATCATTTCTCGTCTTGACTATTGCAACTCGCTCTTTGTTGGCCTGCCCACCACTCGCCTCTCCCCACTTCAATCCATAATAAATGCCTCCGCCAGACTCATCTTCAGTACACATCGTACAGTGTCGGCAGCTCCTCTTTGTCAATCACTCCACTGACTTCCCTTAGCCTCCATAATAAAGTTTAAAATCTTGACCCTAACTTATAAAGTCCTCGACAACAGCGCACCCCCATACATCTCTGCTCTCATCTCCAAATACTCCCCGAAACGCCCTCTTCGTTCTGCTAACGACCTTCTTCTTTCTACCACTCTTGTCACCTCCTTTCACTCCCGCCTCCAGGACTTTTCTCGTGCTGCCCCTATTCTCTGGAACTCCTTCACCAGACTATTTATTTAGTTAATCCAATCTCTGTACTTTCAGGGATTTTTTTTTATGTAAGAGGCATTGATAGAATGAAGGATATATAAATCTTGAAGATTTTTTTCTTGTGACTAAATTGGGTTTTTTGTAGGCCTAATCTACTTCTTTATGTAGATTAGGCCAGTTAAGCTTCACTGTAGCCATGTGGTCTTTTGAATAACTGTTTTGAAAGCAAAAAATATAAAACAAAATAAACAAAAATGGTGTTTAAATATATAGCAATTATTTGTAAAGAATCAAGGTGGGATTTCATTTAATATTTATTTACATTTTTTTTTAACTTTCTCGGGAGGTTATATCCTTGTTAACTAATGAGCTTTTTATGAGTTTAGCCCTATTGAAATCATTTGTATGTTTAGCTGTTACATACAAGATATACATTTCTTCTGCACTAATTAATTAATTCCTATCAGTGGAAGCAGATCAGAAGATTCACAATGATAGATTCCACTGCAGCATAATAGTATATAAAAGGTAATAAACTAATGGCCACACTATTTTTTTACTTTTAAAAAGTTTGCCCAGTATCAAGTGTAGTTCTACAAAACAGTGGGTATACATTGGTCGTCTAAAAAAGCAATGGTTCTCAATGTTTTAAACCAAGGACTGGATTTGTTCATGGGAACTCCTGTGAGACCCAGAATATTTATATCAGGATAATTCTACGTATATTTTATTTTTTTTTTGGTATGAATAGAATACATTTTACATGGCATTATGACATGTGTCATCTGACCACCTACATCTATTTTTGGCTTTTTATTGACCCCCTATAGGCACTGACTTTGTGAAAAAAAGGTTGGAAAGGGGCCCCTAAATTATATTACACTGGGGCCCTCCACCACTAGCTCCACCACTGATTGTAGATGATTGCTGTTTATGGTTAACCATTACACCCAAGAACCACTTCCTATACACAGTGCTGCAAATTGTCACAAAAACAAACTTGTTTTAATGACACAACTGAATAATCAATAATGCTTGAGTCATCAACGAGGTTCTGCAAGTATGCCAGTGCATCTTTGTGCATCATGCTGTCTAGGTTATTTACTTTACTTATTTTTTTTACTTAGTGATGCTTATGAAAATATATAATTTAGTAGACACTATCCTTCCCTGTAAAATAATAGAGTAATAATTTGGCTCTATAAAATTTCATGGGTTGCAGTGAATCTAGCAACATTTATTCTGAACTGCTCAGTGAATTATATCCCTGCTCAATTCCCCAGTACACTTCCTTCAAACAATAGGCCATAAATAAACAGTATGTTGTTACACATGTATTTTTTCTTATTCGTCATTTCATTTTTGATAGATAGAACAGAGACTTCCAATCTTTCTAGTGACCCATACATTTTTTTTATTACATATTTTGCTTCTTTGATATAAAAGATATGTGGGAGTCATCATTCTCAGCTGATATCAAAATGTCCTGTCCATCCACTCCCTCCAATAAAGGGTGTTCAATGAATCAGGTGTTTTACACAACATAGGTGCAGCAGGATAGGGACTGTTAAAAGGTATCTTGCCCCTGCTCCATAAAGAAGAGCCAAAAATCTTCCAAAGGACAGCTAACCAACCAGAAAATATTGGAGGCGGTTGGGCTCTAAACAAAAAAGGGGTTAAAAAGAGGGGTTACATAATTACACAGTAATTGCGATGAAAAATAACAGATCAGATTCCACGCTGGTCAATACTCCTCCTCCCCTATGTATCCAAGATAACCCCGAATGTCCTCTCTATCTGTATATACACACATATATATATATATATATACTAGCGACTTGCCCGTCAAAAAATGACAGCAATAAAATTGTAAGGCAAGTAATGCTGTTTACCACACAGTGTAAGGCTTTTAGTCCTCTGAGTACCTTCAGCGCTGATTGCGAGACTCACGCTGATCGCCTTTGGCACTCATCGCGTGGCTCACAATGAGCACCTTCTGCGCTAATTGCGAGCCTCTCCCCTCATGTACTTTTGCTCCTCTGAGCACCCTCGGCGCTCATTGTGAGCTCGGCGCTGAGTGCTTCTCCCCTGTTTTTTTTTTTTTTTTTACATAAATCAATTTTTTTGTAATAATTCTTTTTTTTTTTTTTTTTTGCTTTCAAATATTTATTTAAATTTCACATATATACAAACACAAGGAAAATGCAAGCAAAAAAAACATTTAAAATTGACACAATCATACCCTCCAATTCGTTACATGTAAGAAAGGGAGAATTTTTAACAAATTTCCAAAACAATTTCGATTGGGTTGGCATATATAGCCATTAGAGTAATACCTTTTCCATCCAATATAGAGATAGTACTTTTTGGCATTCATGATGTTTTAATCAGTACAACAAGACACCTAAATATAACAATTCATATGTAGAGTATATTATAATACCATTTTATCACAAGTTCTAGGTGGTCCGTTGGACCTACCTGCCAATAAAGTTTACTCCTTTTATTACGCTTTTCCCTTTTCCTTTCCTCTCCTTTCTTTTTCCCCCTTCCTTCTGCAAGTTTTATTGTATATTATAAATTTACAGCCTAGCATGTGACAGGTACCATTACAAATATCTTCATTGCTAGAAAGACCATTCAATAGCGGTGACACCTGCATCCATAAACAGGCCTTCCAGAGGATTTATACTTGATTCTCTAGATGTTACCACAATCTAACTTATATTCATAAATGAACATTCAAAAACAAACAAAAATACACAAACAAACAAACCACCAAAAGAAAAAAAAGCAAAAGATATTCCTAATCTCTGTTTGCGAGGCGAGGGAGCGGGGGGAGCCGGGGGGGAGGGAAGAGGCGGAACAATGCTAATTTTGGTCACACTCACCCACTAGACTTATTGTCCCATATTTTCCATTTATATCTAGGAATCATAATAATACCTATATCCTCAAGATCTATTTCCAACGCACGAATTTTAGCAATTTTAGTAAATATTTCTGGAACAGAGAAGGTTACTTTTTGTCTCCATTTCAGTGCAATACTGCACTTAACGGCCATAAAAATCTGTATTAAGAATGCCTTGAGTTCATTAGAACAGGTTTCAGGAAATATATGAAACAAAATCATTTCAGGAGAAAAACTCATTGAAATTTCATAAGCCTGACTGAAAGCAATCCTCCCACAATTGTCTGATGACTGGACAGGACCACCATACATTCAGATTCATTTCTAGTAATTTGGTACACGTTATATGGAGCTAAGTACCATCTATTAGTTAGTTTAAAGAAATTTTCTCTGTAGGGAGCATTTTTAATGATTTTATCAGTAATTGTAAATGCTTTAATCCAAGTTTCAACTGGCCATTCTCCTTTGAGCTCCGACTCCCATACTCTCATTTTCATAGTTTTTTTGAAGTTATTACTTTTCTTTATTATATTATAACACTTGGACACTAGATGTGATTTATCTTCCGCTAGGATCAATTTTTCCAAATCCGAATTATTTTCATTTTTGAGATTATTGAAACCCAATGATTTTAAGAATTTTTTTAATTTGAGATATTCAAACCAGTACCTGGATGACAATCCAAAAATTAAAACTAAATGTTCAAAGGGATATAGCCTATTATTTTGGAAAAGCTCTTTAAGCAAAATCACTCCCTTTTTTATCATAAATTTTAATATTGGAGATGGATATATTTTATCTAATAATAATATGGGTGTAACCCCACTGGAAGAAGGTATTAATGAATATTTTTGATTGATTTTTACCCAAGCACTCGTGTATTTTTTAAGTATGTTATCTCCGGGTGGTAAATTTCCCCAGTCTTTTTGTTGGAGAAATATTAAGAGACCCAGATCTCCATTCCTTATTTGTTCATTTTCTATCTGACTACAATGGTGATCTATAATAGCTTCAGTATTTCTCACAAGGTGGGTGAGTAGAATAGCTTCTTGATATTTAACTATCAATGGGTACGCCATTCCACCTTTTTTGAATGTATTCACCATATAATGAGCTTTTATTCTTATTCTGCGTCCATTGTGTATGTATTTATCAAGAGTGCTTTGGAGTTTATTAATCATAAAGCTTGGAGATTGGCTCGGAATACACCTCATTACATATGTAATTTTAGGTATAAGAAACATTTTGGCTGCTATTATGCGACCTGACCATGATGTCTGAATTTTTTTCCAACGTGAAATTGCTTCTATTATATTCTGATGAACTATTCTGAAGTTTTGTAAAATTGATTGCTTCAGGTCTGCATCGAGATGTATGCCTACATGCTTGATGTGGGATTGCCAATTAAATGCATATTTACTTTTCAATAATGCAATATCGTTATCCTGTAGATTTAATTGGAGAATTTCCGATTTAGCTATATTGAGTTTGTAATTTGATATTTTAGAAAATTCATCTATAAGCTCTTGTAGGTTCCCTATAGACTCAACTGGGTTGGTTAATGAAAGTAACACATCATCCGCGAAGAGTGATATTTTGTGATCTATATTTCCAATTTGTATTCCACTGATATTCCTTAATTCTCGAATACCTATAGCTAACGGTTCGATCATAAGTGCAAATATCAAGGGAGAAAGCGGGCACCCCTGCCTTGTACCATTGGTTACCTTAAATCTAGGTGATCTAGACCCTAGACCAATGACAGAGGCGCATGGAGCCACATATAGAGCCTTAATGGCCTTGGAACCAAATTCTCCAAACCCAAATTTGGCAAGAACCTGGTCCATGTAGCTCCGTCTGACTCTGTCAAAGGCCTTTTCCGCATCCAGGGAGAGAAAAACTGTAGGCAGGTTGTTCGCCTTAGAGATGGAAATCAAATTAAGCAACTTTCTTATGTTGTCAGTTCCCTGACATCCTACTATGAAACCTCTTTGGTCTTCACCAATCAATAGTCTCATAATTGTATTCATTCTATTGGCCAACACTTTAGCATAGATCTTCAAATCAACATTTAAAAGAGAGATTGGACGAAAGTCCCTGCATTCCATATGGGGTTTCTCCTGTTTAGGAATATTTATGATGTTAGCCTCTAGCATTTCTTTAGGCGCGAGGCCTTTCTTAAAGATTTCATTAATTGTTCCTTTTAGATCTCTACATATTTCTTTTTGGAATATTTTAAAGTATTGATTGGTGAAGCCATCAGGCCCAGGTGCAGATGATATTTTCAAATTAGATATTGCTTCTTGAATCTCGATTTCCGATATTTCCCTATTTAATTTTTCTAATTCCTCCGGAGGTAATTTAGGGATGTGTATTTTATTAAGGAACTGTTGTATTTCTTCCGTTTTTGGTTTAGTTACTTCATTGTGTTCCTCTAAATTATAAAGTTTCTCATAGAATTTTGCGAAAGCCTCTACTATTTTGGAAGGATTAGTTATTGTTTTTTTTATCAACCATTAACTCATCTATCCTATTTTTATTCTTTTTACCCTTAAATTTAGTAGCTAGAAATTTAGATGCTTTCTCTCCAAAATGGTACAGATATTTTTGCAATTTCCAGAGGGAGTTATCCACCCGTTGTTGTTCTATTTTTTTTATATGAAGTTGTACAATCTTTATCTGCTCATGAATACTCTTAGTAGGGGCACTTTTGTTGATCTTATCCAGTTTGGCTAACTAGATATAGGACTCTCTCAACGGGCGTCCCTGTTGTTTCTCTGGGGTGTAGACACCTCCATGAGTCAAAGAGTTTAAAATTCCAAAGCATTTTATTAAACCCATTTGGGCCTTGATTAGTTATCTTAGTTAATCTCAACTGTTTTCTATCTAATTCTGGGTTTGAACATAGATTGAAATCGCCACAGATGATCAATAATCCCGAAAAGTATTTTTTGCAACTCTTCAGTGTTCTATTAATAAATTTAATTTGCCCTTTATTCGGTGCATAAATATTAACGATTGTTACTTTATCCTTATTAATCGTCCCTACCCAGAGTGAGTAGCGGCCCTCAGTGTCTGTTTTAGAGAACTCCTCTTTATAATTCAATTTGTTATTAAAAAAAATAGCTGTGCCCCTTGCTTTCTTCTTATCATATATTGAGTTGCATACATTTATGTATCGCCCATCATAAAATAAAGGGGCTTTGCCCGTCTGCCAATGGGTCTCTTGCAGGGCTATAATATCTGCCTTACTATTATAGAACCCACTGAAAAACATAGCTCTTTTATTGGGAGAGTTTAGACACTGAGCATTCTGAAAAACTAACTTAACTTTCATCAACATTTTATTTCTATTTTTTTAAATCAATACAATTTCTCAGAATTAAGTTCCGTCTCCTCCCCCCACCCTGAAGTCCCACCCCCAAACTGCGCCAACAGAGAAAGAAAAAAAAGAGAGAAAAAGAAAAAAAAAGAGAAAAAGAAAAAGAAAGAAAAAAAACAAACAAAAAAACAAACAAAAAAAAACAAACTTTTTCATACATCCTCTCATTCTCTCTAGAGAAGAAATGGTTCAGCTCCCCACTCTCGCTCCCCCCAAAAATTGAGGAGGTCTGTATGTGGGGTCGAATCATTCCAAAAACTTTTTATAAAAAGTTTAAAACTAATCCACTTAAGCAGACTTCTGCAGCAAGCATTTTACCTTCTATTCTCATTTTCTTGTCATTAAGACAGAGCTCTTGTGTTAAATAAAACTTAACCACCTATCTTTAAGTACCCTTATGTACTCTTCATGAGATATAAAGAGACACAAAAAGGACCCTACTTCATTACCCAGAATGACATAAATAACGAATTCACTTCATATAATTGTTTATAATCATCCTGAATGAATCTCATAGAAATACCCACTATCTCTCAGATATTAAACGGACATAATAAAGTGTAAACAAATCGATTGAATATTTCCCCAAGACATTCTCATCAGATTCACTATCTTAGTTTTCTTCTTTTTACCCTTATTTAATAAATCAAAAACCTTTGTCATGTGTTTACTTAATCCACCTTGTGCAAATTCATAACTCAAATTCAACATTTTGACAACCTGTGTCAAACCCATATCTACTTATATCACTCATTGATGAATCCTTTAAATTCTATCTAATACCCGTTTTATGTGCTTATAATTGCACCACTTAAAAAACATAATATTTATAAAAACACAACCTCTAATAACTACTACATGCATCCATTTGCATTTTTATATTCTTTTCAACCCTTGTGTCAATATACCCAGATCACATCAAATTACAGCTTCTAATCTGCCATACGTCACTCAGTTTATCCTTTTGTATTCTTTTCAACACTCATGTAGATGTGCCAAAATCATAAAAAAACACACTTTCTTATAAATTCTACGTGAAAAAATATATATTTTAGTGTTCTTTTTAACACTTGTGTCAGTGCATTAGTTTTAGTGCATATTACAATCTGTTTTAACCTTTTAAAAACATCTAAACACTCTCTTAGTCATTCTAAGGTGTTTCTAATCTTACTCTGTAACGTCTTGGAAACTTTAACTATCAAATCCATTTCTTTAAACACTCAAACTCGCTTTTCTCTTGCTTGAATGAATTTCTCTACATCTTTAGGCGAGTTCAAAACCACTTTCCTAGAGTCTACCGAGATAATGATTTTTGTGGGAAAACCCCATTTGTATTTTATATTTTTAAGTCTCAAAACCTTTGTGACCTCCTTGAATTCTTTTCTTCTCATTAACATTTCTACTGATAAGTCAGGAAATATTTTAAGTGATTCATAGGGGGGTCCAAATTGTTGGTTCTCAAATGATTTTCTGAGAATCTGCTCTCTGTGTGATGCAAAATGTAGTCTAATTATTATATCTCTCGGAGAATTTGATTCTGCTTTTTTTGAGAGGGGAATTCTATGGATTCTTTCTATGACTTGTTCCACAGGGAAATCAATTTTAATTAAAGAGGTCAAAAAGGCGAATACATAACTACTTAAATCTTGGTATTCAATTTTTTCCACTATACCCCTTATTCTAATATTAGCTCTCCTTGAATGATCCTCTAGTTTATTATATTTCTTTTTAAGGTCTTCTAATTCTTCTTTTATAGTAATCAGTGCAGCTTTTAGTTCCTTCTGATCGGTGGTCATAGACAGATGTTGTATCTCTAAGTTATCAGTTTTTTGTAAAAGATCTTTAATTGCCATAGTGTTTTTGGAGATTTCTGTTGTAAGCTCCAAAATTAAATCCGATTTGAATTCTGCTAATAGATCTTTCATCAAGAGCTTCATTGATGAGGCCGTCAATGCTTCCGTTACTAGGGTGTCAGAAAGTGAACTTTCTATTTCTTCTCTAGATTCCCCTAAATTAAATTGATCTACAGAGAGATCAAGTTTCTCTGAGACATCACTTCCCAGTTGGGATTTATTATGATCTTTTATTTTAGTTCCAGGGGGTAAGAAATCTTTCCCTGATTTAGTATTATTTTTTTTTTTTTTCTTTGTTTTTCCCTTGGACGTCTGTACATTTTTCTTTTCCATTTTCTGATCTATTTTTATCTTCCCTTTTTATTCCCTCTTATCCTAGAGCTTTATTTGATCCTCTTGTCTCTCTATAACCCTCTATTCCCTCTCTCCTCCACTTTCTCCTTCCCCTTTTTTCTTATCGCCCCTTTTATTAAATCTCAGTATCTCTAGACCTGCTTGAGAACAGAATTTTCCTCCTTCTTTATGAGAGGTAAGGATACCTAAATTTCAAGCTTCTATTATTTATATTTCTGCTCTTACATAAAAAAGTATCATAACCTAATAAATGTCAGGTTCTCTGAGGCAATAAGAGAAAAACAGAGAAAGAAAGAGAAAGTGTCCATCAAGGGTGTTCCTTTGCCAGTTTCGGTGCTCCCAAATAAAGTATTTTGCAGGCTGTTGGTCTCCCTTTTTCCACATCTGCCTGTAGTTTTTGAAATGTTTCACCAAATAGGAAGTTCTTACTCCAAGATTTGTTTTGTGTGATACTTAAGTGTCTATATCTAAAGCTGTATATAAATAAATCAGCTTTCAACAATAGTTTATTTAGAATGACTATAGTAAGCATATATCCATATTTACAAATCAGGTTCTGATCTTCACTTTGGAGAAAGTATTCCTATGATATTCTCTTTAGCAGTTAGAGAGATCCTCCTGCAAGAGGGACCAAACAAGAGCTACTGTCTCTCAATATAATCCATATAAAAGAGGTATCTTCCAGCCAACTCCTTAATCCCTGAAGATTATATTCTGAGATTATTCTTGTTATAAACTAATAAAAAACCCACATTATGAAAAGAGTCTTTCTGAAGGGCTTTCCTTGTGGCCTTTTTCTCTCCCGGTGCACTCAGCTCCCCAGGCAGACCCCACTCCCTATGACTCCCTGTTAGACTTACAGCGTGCACTGCGGCAGCGCTCCCCTCCCCCTCTCTTACCCTTCAGGCCTCCTCTCCTGCTTCAGCTCTTGCTGGTTGTTAAATTACTCACTGCGGAGCATTTTTATCCTCCCCTCTGTTCTTGATCACAAATGCTGTGGGTTTATCTCACTCTGGTCACAGCTTCTTCCAGGCTCTCTCACTCACTGCATCTCCTCATGCCTGGCTGTAGGCTGTTGTTCTCCCTTCGCTTTGGAGAAAGTATTCCTATGATATTCTCTTTAGCAGTTAGAGAGATCCTCCTGCAAGCGGGACCAAACAAGAGCTACTGTCTCTCCATATAGTCCATATAAAAGAGGTGTCTTCCAGCCAACTCCTTAATCCCTCAAGATTATATTCTGAGATTATTCTTGTTATAAACTAATAAAAAACCCACATTATGAGAAGAGTCCAGGACTTTAAAAAGTAAGGGGAGGTGTGATGGAGGGGTGGAAGGTAAGTGTCTATTTCCCTTCTGGCTCCCTGTTAGACTTACAGCGTGCACGGCGGCAGCGCTCCCCTCCCCCTCTCTTACCCTTCAGGCCTCCTCTCTTGCTTCAGTTTTTGCTGATTGTTAAAATACTCACTGCGGAAGAAATTTTATCCTCCCCTCTGTTCTTGATTACAAATGCTGTGGGTTTATCTCTCTCTGGTCTCAGCTTCTTTCAGGCTCTCTCGCTCACTGCATCTCCTCATGCCTGGCTGTGCCTTCCTTCTGAGGCATGCTTTGCTTCTGCTGGAGGCAAGAGGCTGGTTCCCCGGGCAGTTAGGGTTAGCGTTTTGGAAAGTTCTTTTTACTGCGCCTCCATGCTCTGACCTTGAGACGCCGCTGCAGATTGCCGCCACAGCCCCGCTAGCTGTACAAACTGACAGCTTCCTTGGCGTGGACTCCTCCCCCCTCCTTCCTCTCCCCAATTTTTTTGTAATAATTCATTAATTCATTAATTCATTAAATAATAAATTAATATACTTTACCTAGTTGTAATTAATATATCCAGCAATCAATATGCTGAAGAGCTAACAATCGCTGTTGTTTTTCCTGTACTATACAATGTACATTTGGACTGTTGGTGACCTGAGGTGTAAGCGTCAGCATTGTGTAAAGTGTGTAGTGTAAAAAGGCTGCGTGCACGAGGGGAAACCGTTTATTTTGTTGTGTAAAGCGACATTTTAGCATGGTAATGTTATTAGTTTTAAGGTAGTGTTGTAAAATGGCTGCGATTGTGTATGTGTTACGCAGGTCTCGAGCATTTTCCGTCCTAGTGTATTTTGTACCTCATACAAAAGTCGTATGTGCCTGGCAGTGTTTTGCGTGCTTAGGGGTTGTGTAGCCTCGTTTTGGTTTTTTTCAGGGGCCATTTTTTCTCTTGCTTAGGTGATTTTCCAGTGGCGAAACTGGAAATTCAACTTAAATTTGCGTGCAACCTCACTCCCAGACGTCCTGGCTGACCCCATGTGCTGTGTGTGATGTTTTTGTTGTTTTTTTTTTAATGTTTTTGTTATGTTTTTTTAAAATGTTTTTCGATGTGCGCGGTTCAGCCGTTATCTTCGTATTTTTTGCGGGTTGTATTTTTTTTACTCTAAGTGTCGGTCTCCTTTTCAAAGTGTTACGAGCCGTAATTTTTGCAGGCGATTTTTTCGAAGTGCTACAGGTCTCACACTTTGAAATGTGTATTTGATTTTTCTGTTGATCTGTAGTCCCGCGGGTTTGTAGGTATGATGCTTAAGTTGTGTGGGGTTGTAGGGAAGAGCGCCTACGGCGCTCATCTTTACCAGCGTAGTGAGCGCCCTTGGCGCTCCCTGACTAAGTCATAAGGGGTCGTACACATACATATAATAGTTGTCATACTATGAATCGTCATCATGATTCCATGCAAATCGAACCACGCAAATCGAAAACAAGAAAAACTCAAAAAATACAAAATAAAATACAAAAAAAAATCACACACAGCACGGGGGGACAGCCAGGACTTCTGTGAGTGAGGTTGCACAATAATTTAAGCTGATTTTGCCGAGTTACGGTGCTCGAAATTTGGTTAAGCAAGAAAAAAAATGGCGTCCACTTTTACACAGGAACGTACGAGGTGCAAAATACACCATTAAAAAGGAGGAAAAATGCTCGCGAGCTGTGTAACACATAGACAATCGACGCCATTTTACAACACTAACTTGCAACTAATAACATTACGAACATAAAATGGCGCTTTACACAACAACACCAATTTGCCATTGCGCACGCAGCCTTTTTACACTGCACAATTGGCACATTGAGGACACTTTCTCCTCAGGGCAGCAACAGTCCAACTGTACATTGTATGCTGCAGGAAAATAAAAAGAGATTGTTAGCTCTTCAAGCTATTGATTGCTGGATATATTAATTAGAAATAGGTAAGGTATATTAATTTATTAAGTAACTAATTAATGAATTATTATAAAAAAAATATATATATATATATATATATATATATATCTGTTTTTGCGATGAGCGCCGAAGATGATCGTTGCAAAGCACAAAACTGGAAGGACACGAGGGGAGAGACTCGCAATGAGGGCTGAAGGCGCTCATTGTGAGCCATGCGTTGAGTGCAATAAGCGCCAAAGGTCCCCAGAGTACAAAAAGCTTTACATTTTGTGGCAAACAGCATTCCCATGGCTTCAAATTTTATTGCCCCATCATTTTTGACGGGCAAGTCGCTATCACATATATAGTTGTGAGCGTACGAGTCGTTGCTCATGCTTGCGGGCTCGCGTAGCGAGCCCGCAAGAACTGCGTCCCTCGCGAAGCGAGGGACGCAGTTCGCCGCAAATGCGGGTCCTCGCGAAGCGAGGGCCCGCATTTGCGGTTGTGGAGGCTCAACGTCGGCTGTGTTAACACACACATACACACACACGACTTTTTTAACAGAATAAACCCAACCGCCCAGCCAACAAAAACCCAAGTCGTTGCTCACGCTTGCGGGCTCGCGTAGCGAGCCCGCAAGAAACTGCGTCCCTCGCGAAGCGAGGGACGCAGTTCGCCGCAAATGCGGGTCCTCGCGAAGCGAGGGCCCGCATTTGCGGTTGTGGAGGCTCAACGTCGGCTGTGTTAACACACACATACACACACACGACTTTTTTAACAGAATAAACCCAACCGCCCAGCCAACAAAAACCCAAGTCGTTGCTCACGCTTGCGAGGGACGCAGTTCGCCGCAAATGCGGGTCCTCGCGAAGCGAGGGCCCGCATTTGCGGTTGTGGAGGCTCAACGTCGGCTGTGTTAACACACACATACACACACACGACTTTTTTAACAGAATAAACCCAACCGCCCAGCCAACAAAAACCAAACAACGTCCCCGCAAATGCGGATCCTCGCGAAGCGAGGGTCCGCATTTGCGGTGGTGGGAGCATCCCAACATCGGCTGTGTTAACACACACATACACACACACACAACTTCATAACAAAAAAAAACTCAAAGTCGCCTCACACCCGCTTACACCCAGACACACAGACGCAAGACTTAACAAAAAAACAGTAAAAAAGGCCCTTCACACGCTCTTAACACACATACGCACGACTTAGAAACAAATACACTGCGTCGTACACGTAAAAGCTAACTGCGTATATCGGAAAAAAATACGGCAACATCGCAACAAAATACGGCCGCATCGGAAAAAAATACGGCCGCGAAAGACCCATTCAAACCGCCGCGCATCAAAACATCACAAACACAAGAAATAAACACAACAAACACATAAAAAGCTTACTTACAGCACGGGGGGGCATCCGGCACCTCCAAAAGTTCATTTACACGTCCATTTAAGTCAAAACAAAGAGTTTAAACGACCGAAAATCGGCTAAGCGAGAGAAAAAATGGCCGCCGAACAAAACGAAAACGAGGCTCCAGACGTAACTACACTACACTTACTCGCAATAATGAAACACATACTATGCGGAACGGATCACACTCATATTAAACACCATTTTAACCACTACTACGCACAAAATGGCGGATGGAACGCAAATTGTAAGCTGGAACGCAAATAGCGCATGCGTATTACGTTCTAACGGTCTAACTTTCCAGAATGTTCTACAAGTTTATAAATACTGTCTATTTGACAGAGAAAAATACATTTCTCCTCAGGTGATGAACAGAGTGACTTCGGAGATAACTGCTGCTAAAACTTGAGAAGATAATTCTTTCCTAATTTACTACTTTACATTGTGCAAATTACAACTGAGAGGTAAGCTATAATATATTACTTATTTTCAAGACAGGACATCAAAAAAAAAATGAAAGAAGACAAAGAGGTTTATGTATACTGACAAGTGACACGCACATATATGCGTATAATGTATACTGACATGTGACACGCACATTTATGCGTATAATGTATACTGACAAGTGACACGCACATTTATGCGTATAATGTATACTGACAAGTGACACGCACATTTATGCGTATAATGTATACTGACAAGTGACACGCACATATATGCGTATAATGTATACTGACATGTGACACGCACATTTATGCGTATAATGTATACTGACAAGTGACACGCACATTTATGCGTATAATGTATACTGACAAGTGACACGCACATTTATGTGTATAATGTATAGTGACATGTGACACGCACATATATGCGTATAATGTATAGTGACATGTGACACGCACATATATGCGTATAATGTATACTGACATGTGACACGCACATTTATGTGTATAATGTATAGTGACATGTCACACGCACATTTAGGCGTATAATGTATACTGACAAGTGACACGCACATTTATGTGTATAATGTATACTGACAAGTGACACGCACATTTATGTGTATAATGTATAGTGACATGTTACATGCACATTTATGTGTATTGCCCCTGCAACAAACTAATTAAACAACTACATTTAAATTACATTACAAAAAAATAAGTTGGGACTATTAAAATACTATTAAAATATGAGTCATGTATACTGATATGTGACACGCACATATATGTGTATCATCTATAGTCACATGTCACACACACATTTATGTATGTTGGCCAAAAATAAAAATAAGGTTAATTTAACAATTAAAATATGATTCATGTATAGTGATATGTCACACGCACACAAAAAAATTACTTTCAACTATGGAAATGTGCTTCATGTATGTGACATATATGTGTGTAGACCCCACCAAAAAATAATGTTAATTCAAATTAATTACAGAAGTATATTTCAATGAAATTAATTTACTGAAATTTAATAGATCACCTAAAACTCAATCTTTCTACTTTTTTTAATATTCAAACAGACTCTGCATCAACAGCGTCTCTCAACAATTTGCACTGTGCACTGTGAAGCACAATCCCTTTTAAAGAACACCAACAAAGAACAAGAGGTAAGATACAAAAATACTTTAAATGCTGAAAAGGCCATGGTTTGTTAAATACAAATAAAAAATTCTATAATTCACTATTTCACTTTATTTTTCAAACAGACACTACAAGAAGACCGGCGGATTAAGATTGGCAGGAGGGGACCCTCTGTCATTCCACACTTCAATCAAGGTAAAGTATTAAGTATAAAAAAGAACCGAACCATGAGCCTTATTCAATTCTGAGTTGGCTAATTGAATAGGGCTTTATATAAGCACATAATAGGTCTTCACTAACTAAAAACTTCTGTCCAAAAATTTTTTAGGTGCTTATATAGAGCCCTATTCAATTGGTCAAAACGCAATTGATTCAGGACCTAAATATGTTTAATGGCCGAGGGCCTCATTCAAATGTGATTTGACCATTTCAATAGGGCTCTATATAAGCACATTTGGCTCAATTTAACTAAAAACTTCTGTTCAAAAATATGCTCTGTGCTTATATAGAGCCCTATTGAAAAACAAAATTCAATGAGGCCCTCACAATATAACAAATCCAGCAAACAAAGGCCCTCATTCAATTGATATTTTGGACAATTCAATAGGGCTCCAAATAAGCACATTTAGAACCCTATTGAATTGGCCAAACTGCAATTGAATGAGGGCCAAAGTATGCAACATATGGTACACACAAACTGGTACACACAAAACAGGATTGTAACAAACACATAGCAAACTAAATTTATATTCTTTTTGTTTAACAACCTATAACCATTAGAAAAAACACTACATAAGTATAACAAAAGTGGTGCCCATCAAACAGGATTGTACGAAAACTCACACAAACACATAGCAAACTACATTTAAATTCTTATTTTAATGTTTAACAACCTATAAGCCTTAGAAAGAAGCCTAAATAAGCATACCAACATTGGTGCCCACCAAACAGGATTGTATGAAAACTCACACAAACACATAACAAACTACATTTACATTCTTATTTTATGTTTAACAACCTATTAGCATTACAAAACTACATTAATAAGCATACCAACAGTGCTGCGCATCAAACAGGATTGTATGAAAACTCACACAAACACATAGCAAACTACATTTAGATGTTTATTTAATGTTTAACAACCTATAAGCCTTAGAAAGAAGCCTAAATAAGCATACCAACATTGGTGCCCACCAAACAGGATTGTATGAAAACTCACACAAACACATAGCAAACTACATTTAGATTCTTATTTTATGTTTAACAACCTATTAGCATTACAAAACTACATTAATAAGCATACCAACAGTGGTGCGCATCAAACAGGATTGTATGAAAACTCACACAAACACATAGCAAACTACATTTACATTCTTATTTAATGTTTAACAACCTATAAGCCTTAGAAAGAAGCCTAAATAAGCATACCAACATTGGTGCCCACCAAACAGGATTGTATGAAAACTCACACAAACACATAGCAAACTACATTTAGATTCTTATTTTATGTTTAACAACCTATTAGCATTACAAAACAACATTAATAAGCATACCATCAGCGGTGCGCATCAAACAGGATTGTATGAAAACTCACACAAACACATAGCAAACTACTTTTACATTCTTATTTTATGTTTAACAACCTATAAGCCTTAGAAAGAAGCCTAAATAAGCATACCAACAGTGGTGCGCACCAAACAGGATTGTATGAAAACTCACACAAACACATACCAAAGTACATTTAGATACTTATTTTATGTTTAACAATCTATAAGCCTTAGAAAAAGGCCTAAATAAGCATACCAAAAGTGGTGGACACCAAACGGGATTGTAGAAAAACAAAGAAATAATGTCATTTTTTACTTCATACAAATACATTAAAATAATATTACATTTTCATTTTTATTTTATATCAGATACTGCGTCAAGAACATCGGACCAGGAGTTTCAACTGAGGACCACACCAGCGGACGAGGACTTTCAACAGAGGACCAGACCATTGGACGAGGACTTTCAACAGAGGACTACACCATCGGACGAGGACTTTCAACAGAGGACCAGACGATTGGACGAGGACTTTCAACACAGGACCAGACCATCAGACGAAGGCTTTCAACACAGGACCAACAAAGATTCTGCTTCAAATCAAACTTCAACCAAGGTACAGTATAACAAGTAAAAAAAGAGAAAAATTAATTAATATTCTTCTTTAATGTTTAACCACCTATAAGCCTTAGAAAATAGCCTACAGAAGCATACCAAAATTGTGGCGCACCAAAAAGGATTGTAGAAAAACACAGAAATAATGCCATTTTTTCATTCATACAAAGACATTCAAATAACATAACATTTTCATTTTTATTTTATAACAGATACTGCGTCAAGAACATCGGAACAGGAGTTGGAACTGAGGACCACACCAGAGGACGAGGACTTTCAACAGAGGACTACACCATCGGACGAGGACTTTCAACACAGGACCAGACCATCGGACGAAGGCTTTCAACACAGGACCAACAAAGAATTTTGCTTGAAATCAAACTTCAACCAAGGTACAGTATAAAAAGTAATATCTATCATCTATCTCTTATTTGTCTTTTAGGGCCAATAATCTTTAACAATAAATACAAACTTCAATGTAAACTTAAAAAATAAATTGGCATAGTCCAAAAAAGTCTAAAAACACAGAATCTATACAATTTGTCATTGTAACATTCCAGTCCTAAACCCTAATTTAATTGCCATTTGACAAATTGAATAGTGCTGTAAATAAGGACATAACATCTTTTTGAAAATACATTTTTAGTTACTGAAACACTTGCTTTTGGATACATGTTTAATAAATAAAAATTTCTTTAAATAATTATCTGATGGCCTTATTTAGACTTTTATTCAATTGACCGCATTGAAATTGATTAAGTATAAAATGTTAACACACTATTGATAACTATTTGTCATGAAAAACAACTTAACATCTCAAAATAAACTAATGGTACATTATTTTATTTTTACAGATTAACATGGCTGATAACGAGAGTAAACAAGAAAAGAAAAGACGCCAAGCTAGAGAACGACGACAGAGAGCAGACAGCCAGCAGACACCGGAGAAGAAGGAAATTCGACGAGAAAAAGAACGCAAAAGAATTGCAAGCAAAAGACTGTCACTTGCAGAAATTAAAGATATGTCAAAAAAAACAACAAAGAAAATAAAGCATTTACAACCTGTTGCTCAAACATCAGATGACATTTTACCAGAAAAAATACAAGAGATACCAAAAAAAGCAACAAAGAAAACAAAGCATTTAGAACCGTTTCATGAAACATTACATGACATTTTACCTCAAACAATACAACATATACCAAGAAAAGCAACGAAAAAAACAAAACATTTAGAACCTGTTGTTGAAACATTATATGACATTTCACCTGATGAATATGAAAGTCAAAATCCTATATGCTTTGCAAATTGTCCTCTACTCAAGTCTTTAGCAGTAGAGGTTCATAGTTGTGGGGACATGACTACTCAATGTCAGTTTTGTGAGGCTTATTATTTTAAACAGGAGAGACCCAGAGATGGACAATTTATTAGTTGTTGTCAAAAAGGCAAGTTCAAACTTCCAGAAAGGAAAGAATTTCCAATTTATTTACAAAATATTATGACTGAACCTACTTTTCCAAACTACAAAAATTTTAAGACAAACATAAGATCCTACAATAGTGCCATATCCTTTGCATCCATGGGGGCAACATTAGCTGCTAATGTACCAGGACATGGTCCTTACTGTTTTAAAGTCCAAGGACAAATTTATCATCGCACTTCCCATTTACATCCAGAGGAAGGAAATAAAAGAAAATTCGCTCAACTATATGTCCTAGATACAATGGAAGCTGTTGACCAACGTATGCAGATGGAAGAAAATAAAAAATGCTTACCCACTGTTTTCATAGAGCTAAATAACATTATGGACAACAATCCCTACAGTAAAGCGTATAAAAAATTGGCAGAAGTAGAAAATGAACAACTACTTCATTCACAAACACATCAATTACCAATACCGAAGGTTAATATGGTGCTTAAAAGAGACAGACATACTGATAAACGTCGTTATAACTTGCCAACAACAAATGAGGTTGCAATGGTGTTTCACAATGATGAAGGAGAACCACCATTTCAAAGAGACATTCGAATATATCCTAGAAATGAGGACCAACCGTTTATTAATATGAGTATCTTAAGTCCAAATTTAGATCCAATGACATATCCCATCTTTTTCCCACACGGAGAAGCAGGTTGGCAACCAAAATTAACTCTTCCCAGTTACCCAAATGCTAAAGCCAGAATCCGAAATAATGTTTCTATGCTTGAATTTAAAGTAGCTCAAATTGCCATTCGCAATGTATTTAATCCAATTTTATGTGGTGGGAAACTAACACAACAATGGATTATTGATTCATATTTGCAAGTTGAGGCAAATAATTTAAACTTTATCAAATATCAACAAGATAAACTCCGTGTAGAACAATATTCTGGACTCATGGACTATGTTGCTGACGTGGCTACAAGCAGAGACATGACAGCTGGCAAAGCCATCATTTTACCATCTTCCTTTCAAGGATCTCCTCGGAATATGAGAGAAAGATACAATGATGCTATGGCTATTGTGACAAAATTTGGCAAACCCGATCTATTTGTGACATTTACATGTAATCCACAATGGCCAGAAATTACACTAAATCTACTTCTTGGACAAACTGCTTCAGATCGACCAGATTTAGTAGCCAGAGTTTTTAAGATTAAATTAAATGAATTAATACGTGACTTCACTATAAATCAGTTATTTGGCAAATGTCTTGCTTATGTATATACCATTGAATTTCAAAAAAGAGGCCTTCCACATGCACATCTTCTAATAATACTTCAAGAAAAAGATAAATTAGATACTTCAGACAAAGTGGATGCAGTCATTGTTGCTGAACTACCAGATCCAGAACTATATGGTAGACTATATGAGATTGTTACTCATCGCATGATTCATGGACCCTGTGGTGACCTTAATCCACAATCACCATGTATGGAAAATAATAAATGTTCCAAAGAATTTCCAAAAGATTATAGAGACAAAACCTATGCCAATTGTGATGGATATCCACTTTATAAAAGAAGAGAAGGAGATAGTGCCATTATTCGTGGAAAAAAAGTGGACAATAGATATGTAGTACCCTACAATCCACATTTACTCATGAAGTACAACGCCCACATCAACGTAGAAGCCTGCACTTCCATCAAATCCATTAAATATGTCTACAAATATATTTACAAAGGTTACGATGCAGCTACTGTAGTCGTCAAAAGTGCAGACAACCCTGAAAGTAGTGAGTTAGTACATGATGAACTTGCATCTCATGTAGATGCTCGCTATGTCAGTGCGCCAGAAGCTATGTGGCGGCTTTTAAAATTTGAAATGCATGATAGATCACATGCAGTATATAGGTTAGCAGTACATTTGCCACAACGACATTTAGTCTATTTCCATGCTGGAAATGAAATGAATGCATTGGCCCAAAGTGAGCATCGTCACACTACACTAACTGCATGGTTTGCATTAAATTCCACTGATGCTGAAGCAACACAATACTTATATATTGAAATTCCATATCACTATGTTTTTGTGAATGGATTATGGAGACCAAGAAAAACCAGAGGCAATAAAATTATTCCAAGAATTTACACAGTCAGTCCAAGAGATGTGGAACGTTTTTGCTTACGGATATTACTTTTAAATGTTCCTGGAGCACAAAGTTTTGAACACTTAAGAACTGTTAATGACATTGTATATGAATCCTTCCATTTAGCTGCAAGACATAGAAACTTACTCGCTGATGATACAGAGTGGGAAAGATGTTTAGAAGAAGCAGCACAATGTCAAATGCCACGACAGATGAGAGAACAATTTGCTTTTATTTGTATCTTCTCAAATGCTCCAAATGCATTAGCTTTGTGGGAGACTTTTAAAAGTAATATGGCTGAAGACTTTATGCGACGATACAATGAACCCATTGCACACTTAAAAGCGTTAATGGAAATCCAAGAAGTCTTTTTAACTCATGGATTAAGTTGTGCAAGTTTTAATTTGCCTGATCCAGGTCTTATAGATGACATTAACTTTGAAGACTATGACATTCAACTACAAGCAGAAAGAACAGAAGAAAGACTTGCAACTTTAAATACACTACAATTGCAAGCATTTCATGCCATTAAAAATGCTATAGATGATGACATGGTGACAGAGCGTTATTTCTATCTTGATGGACCTGGCGGATCAGGAAAAACATATTTGTACAATTTATTAATGAGTTCAGTACGAGCCCAAGGAAAAATAGCAATGGCGTTTGCCACTACTGGAATTGCTGCACTTTTATTAGAAGGTGGAAGAACTGTTCATAGTGGATTTAAACTGCCAGTGCCTATTTTAGAAAATTCTGTGTCAGATATTCGCATGACATCCTTACAAGCAAAGAAATTGAAGAAATGTAAATTAATTATAATAGATGAGGCCACAATGATGTCATGCTATGCTCTCCAATGTATTGACCGTTTGCTTCGTGAAGTCATGGAGAATACTTTTCCATTTGGTGGAAAGGTAATGTTGTTGGGTGGCGATTTCAGACAAACATTACCTGTCGTTGTACATGGAAATCGAACTGACATTATCGAAACATGTATAAAGTCAAGTATAGTATGGAAACATTTTACCCATCTTCAACTGCAACAAAATATGAGATCAGAAGGCCAAACTGATTTCAATGATTGGCTTATTAAAATTGGAGAAGGGAGAACAGAAAAAATACTACATTTACCTGATGACACTGTAGAGATCCCACCTCATATGATTTGTCAACAAGATATTATATCGGCTATATTTGAAGGGAGCATAAATAACGAAGAATATTCCGAGCTTGCCAACCAAGTCATAATGACGTGTAAAAATAAAGATGCATTAATCCTCAATAATGAAATCTTAAAAAAAAATTATGCACCACAAAGAAATTATCACAGTGCTGATTCTGTACTTGCTGATGACAATGAAAGTCAGGCTAACTTTTCAACTGAATTCATAAACTCTTTAACTCCTTCTGGAATGCCACCACATATTTTGCAGCTAAAGAAAGGTGCAATTATCATGTTACTGCGAAATATGAACCCCAAAAAAGGCCTATGCAATGGCACAAGATTAATTGTTCAACAATTAAAGGACCATTTTATAGATGCTGAAATTTTAACTGGGACCCATAAAGGAGAGAGAGTTTTCATACCAAGAATAGATTTAGCACCAAGTGAAAGTAGTCTCCCTTTTATACTTCAAAGAAGACAATTTCCCATTATTATGGCATTTGCCATGACCATTAATAAATCACAAGGTCAAACTTTCAAATCTGTGGGTATTTACTTGGAAGAACCAGTTTTTGCACATGGTCAATTGTACGTTGCGTTGTCACGGTGCAAAAATCCACAGGCTATTAAAGTTTACATTGAAAACAATGAAAGTCAAGGTGATTTATTAGAAGATGGACGTATTTTTACTAAAAACATTGTCTACTATGAAGTACTATAACTTTGAAGGATACAAATTAACGATGCCAAGATTTTTTTAAAGCATTGCAAAATACATAACAATTGGTTGTTTAATTCAGTCATAATTAATGGAAGTCATGTTTATGAATGATTTGCCTCACAAAATACTTGCCTTGCATTGTTAGTAAAAATTATGTTAAAATGTTAAGTCACTATGTTAATGTTTCTAATGTTACAAGTTTAAAAAATATATTTTCAAGTTATTTCATTCAACAGATTACAAAGTGGATGTTAACAGGTCAAGCACCTTTTAAGTCACAATGTAAATATTGTCTGTTATCTTAAGATTACTACCTACATTAATGTTTATCGCCAGTTTATGTGCTCAGTAATAAATTACTTTAATTACGTACGTTTTAAGAAGAGTTTTACTGTATGCCTTCCTCTACATTCAATGTATATTCAAGTTAACAATTATTGTGATAGAAATTGAATTTTAATACTGATTAATTTAAATGTCAATTGTTTTTACATTCAAATGTTAATACTTTTAATAAAAAATTAGGTTACAAAATGTATTCACTATGTTCCTGTTTATAATGTTCAAAATTATACAAATGTTTTGTTAACTTCTAAACTTACATAAAAAATAAAGTTCAAGTTTAAAAATATATACTTTGATGGTTATTGCTTACATATAGTTTAAAATTCATGTTAAAATTCGCAACGTTTAAAGAAGGGTTTTTACTTTTTGCTTTCCTATTCATTCAATGTATATTAAAGTTAACAATTCTTTAGATACTAATTACATTTTAAAAAACCATTACATCAACATTTTACAAAAATACACGTTCATATTAAAATACTTACAAGTGTCAAAAATATATGTTAATAACTAAACAACTTGACAAACATATACATCACATTGCCGTCATTTTTTGACGGGCAAGTCGCTAGTTATATATATAACAATCACTTAATATATGGTGGGCAAAAGAGCGATAGAAGCCCTCCACCGTACAGTAGTACAGTAAATAAATAGTACATCTGTGTTCACATTTGAATGTCTAAAATAAGTTATAAAACCTGCTTCCAGCTCAGAATTCCGAGAAAAACAGTTATTACATTGCATTCTAGGAAGTTGAGCAGGGACATGCAAATGTGTCCACAAATGCATCGCTCTTGAATCCATAGCCCATTTCAGATATGGCTTCCTATAAGCTTATATATATATATATATATATATATATATATATATACACAGCTCATTCTTAAAAAATTGTCAATCTACTCAATACAGCAGGATTAGGAGATACCGATGTGCAGGATATTGAGGAGTTGCTGCATGTTTCTGGTGAGAGCCTTACCAATGGCGATCTTCAAGATCTGCCAGAACAAGGGATTCATGCAGAACCTCAAAATAGTAATTCTGAGAAATTAAGAACCTAAAGAACTTGCTACAGATTTCCTCAGTAAAAGTTTGGTGAAAATGTAGAAAATGATCCAGATTTTCAAAGAAGTTCAAAAGCAAGAGGCGTTTTGGATGCGATTTCTGCTACCGACATTTGATTAACGAGAGAAAAAGAAAACGACAATTGTCACTAGATGACTTGATCACTAAAAAAAGAGCCAGAACCATCAACAACACAAAAATACAATTTGTATTTCTGTGTATGTACAGTATGTGAATGTGTTATGTATACTGTATTTTGTAAGTTAATATAAAAATACCTTAAGTTAAAATTAAACTTGTGTATTCTTGGTTGCGAGTTCCCCTATCACTATTTACCTTATGTTAAAATGACCCAATTTAACAATGTTTCATTTAGCACTTGGTCCCCTAGGACACATCTACAATGTTAAATTGGGTATGCCTGTATTTAAAAAAAATAGGGTTAGTCTTATTCTTTTAATTTTCTATTTTGGCTATTAGATCTTTATCAAGCATTTTTTAATTCCTGCTACCCACCTAAAGCTGCCTCTTTTCCCCTCTTTCTTAAATAATTGAAATGCATGTTTTTTACCCTTTTGCTTGATCTTTTAATTATTGTTAAGCCGCATCGGATGTGATTTACGTCTTTTACATTTATTTCCATAACAAATATGCTGATATGTATATATATATTTCGTAAGACTTTAAATGTTGTCCATTTAGTTTCAGTTTTTTTTACCTGCCAGTTCTTTGTCCCAGTCTATACGTTGTGTTGCTGCCCACTAAATTTAGCGGCCAAGTGATAGTCATAAACATGGCAATGACTTGCCAACAACTTTATTTATTACCGAATGGGTCTTTTCTCCAGCCACCAAACCCACATAAGTATGAGATTAGGGTCTTCTCTTTCAAAAGAGAATCTCATAAATATCTCATAAACATATTACAAGGGTTAAGCATTAACTGTTTACTAGTAGCTGGGGTTATCTGCCAGGTACGTAGACACTACTCAGTTGTAGATTAACCTTGTCAGATTATCCTTTTCCTCAGGTTTGCCTCATGGTTTCTGAACATTTGTCCCGTTTCTCAATAATCATAACTATCTGAATGTGGATGCAAAAGCATCACTCATGTTCTGCATTAAACATATTAACAAAGCTATGGCCAGAAATATATCTATCACACTAGTAAATCCCTTATCCACACAACAAATCAACCCTTTTTATAAATACCACTCAATTTAAACAATCTACCTTTCTATGATATCAGTTTGCCCCGTTAAAAAATGGCTTTAAATAATTATACTCAATAAATCATATATACAATAAACCATTATAAGCAAACTATTTATGTGAGTCATCATTAAAAATATTTTGTATTGCTCAAGCACAATACCTAACACACTATATATATATATAAAAAAACACAAATAGACTTATTAGTTTATAGATAAGGTGTGGTAACTGGGGTGCAGCTGACGCAACAATCTGAATGGACCCAAGTCACCATAAAACTTAAATATATATCTGCAAACAATTTGTCTTTTCTCCAGCAATACTCCATTGCAGAACACTGACAAATCCACATATCATTAATAGATACATTTTTTTCTGTCAGCAACTAGCATGTCACTTGCTTGTTCCCTACAAAACTATCACTATATATACACCTATTACCCATGAGTTCACCTTCTTCTATTCCACAGTGATATTACCGTTTTGCTAGGTATACAACAAAAGGGTTAAGGGGTTGATTGCAGCAGCCGTGTTGTCTCTTATAACCAGACATTCTCTTTATTAATTGGTCTTACTCTGTAATTCAGAGTCCTTATTGAATAAATAGAACCTAGTATAGTGTGTGTGTTGTTGTTAGTGATAGGTGTGCAGTATAGAAATAAAGAGAATTTTGTTACTTACTGGTAAATTCTATTTCCTTGAAGTCTTCAACAGCAGCACAGAACATAAGAGAGAGACCATTCCTCCCCAGTAGGACAGATATCCATCCAGAAAAAAACTTCCCTCCAACTAGAATTTACCAGTAAGTAACAAAATTCGCTATTTCCTTAACCTCTTCTAGGCAGTACTGAACATGAGATATGTAGAAGCAAACAGACGGACTAGGGCAGTTCATTGGAACTCTACATTTAGAACCCTATGCCCCAATTGTACTTCCTCACTAACATTCACCTTTGACGATTGGGTGTGCACTTGTCCATGTTGCTCCCCAAAATATCTGCTCAGGCGAGACTGTAGCCCTTTCAGCCCAAGGTGCCGCTACTGATCCTTTAGAGTGTAAACTGTTAGGGGATTACTTCATCAAACTTTGATAAGCCTTCCCTATTGTTGACCCAAGCTATCTTGATATTGTTGGTTTTTGTACTTGACAACCTTTCTTATTTTCCCTGAAAGCTAATAGCTTGTTGGATCTTCTAAAGTTTTCTCTTGGTTGAGGAAAAAAAGGACTGGTAAGACTATATATTGAAATCTATGGAAATCTGTGGCCACCTTTGTTTGAAATTCTGGAGAAAGCCCCATCCTGCTTGATTCTCCATCACCAAGAAAGGCTGAAGTCTACATAGCGCTTGAATCTCTCCCACTCTGGGAGCTGATGTGATTGCTACCAAGAATATACCTTCACATCAATGATGATGGATTATTTTTACTTTTTAACCACTCTGGTGTCGGTCCCTTACTGATTACCCACCTTCTTTCAACTTCCAAGCCTTCAGCTTTAGTTTGTGTACTATCTAAAACAGGTAAAATGTCCTGTACTGAGAGATCTGCACTGCTTGGTAATACAATTGGTTCTCCTATGCGCAATCAAGTCAACTATGGAAACCACAGTCTACTGGACTAGTATGGTGCTATTACAATGACTTGCGCTTCCTCCCTCTGAATTTTTCCAACATTCTTGAAATCAGGGGAAGTGGAGGGCACCCTCCTATGACATCTGATATCTCAGTTTCTCTACCTTTCCTTATGTTAAAAAGATCTTTTCTTGAACCAAACTCAACTTTAAGCCCAGAAAATTAATTCTGTGTGTTGCCACCAGTTACCATTTCTTGATATGTGTTATCCATCCTGCACTCTGCAAAACTTGCATATGTGTACACTTATAAACATCTGTTGTTCTGGGTGGGCCTGTACCAGTCAGTCATAGAGATAAGGCACAATTTCTTTTTTTTAATATTTTTTATTTATTGGTATTAAAAGTAGACAATTACAATATAAATATATAAAACAGAATACACAGCAAAAAAACAACAAAATAAAAAGACAAGACATACATTTACAATACATATTGTGAACTTGTACCAGAAATTTCTGGGAGCTAAGTCCCAGAGATATTAAAACTTAAATCATAACCGAGAAAGATCTTTATTTTGATCCCAAATTTTCCATTTATAAAGTTTTATTTTTATAAGACCTTTCTCTTGAAGAGATTTTTCAAGATTTCTGTTTCTATCTACCATATGTGTGATTTCACCCCAAGAGGGAACGGAAGACTGACCCCATCTCCTTGCTATCAACAGTTTAGATGCCATGAATATCTGAAGTAAAAACGCAATTACGTCCAGAGCGAGCTGATTCGAAAAGATGTGAAATAAAACATTTTCTACAGAAAAGGAAATGGTAATACCCAAAATATTCCTAATATGCCCAAAACAAGTTTCCCAAAATTGTTCAATTATTGGGCAACTCCACCATATGTGGGCATGTGAACCCACCAAACCACAGTTCCTCCAACAAAACTTCAGATTATCTTTTTTAGTAATCTGAGCCATTTTTGCTGGAACATAATACCATTGAGTACTTAATTTAAAGTGTAGCTCTCTGTATGATGTATTTTTAATTATTAGATCTGTGAGAATAAATGAATCGGACCATTCTTCTTCTGACCAAGAGAGATTAAAAGAATGTTGCCAAATTTTAGATTTGTTAAAAGGGCATTTATCCATTTCCTCCGGCAAGATGTTATAACAATTATATATTAATTGCTTTCTATCTTCTAGAATCATTAGTTTTTCAAAAGAAGTTAAAGATCTAACTTTAAAACTAGAATAGATTGAATCTCTGAACGCAGCCAGAAGTCTATTATATTCAAGCCAACTTTTATGAGGAAGCCCAAATTTTTTTTTTTAAGTCTTCAAAAGAAGCCCAAGAGTTGCCAATATATAAGTCTCTCAAACAACAAATGCCAAATGCTCTCCATCCACCCAAAAATGATAAGTTCAATTCTCTCTCTAATAATAAAATCGGAAGGATAGGGCTAGGAAAAGGCATTAATTGAGATCTCAATTTATGTTTATCCCAAAATTCAAGTATTTCACGAACAATATCAGAACCTTCTAAAAAGAGTTCTTTTTTTAACTCTTTCCTAAACATCAACCAGCCTAAAGAATCCTTAACTACTACACATCTTTCAACCTGCAGCCAACCTACCACTTTCAAACTTTCTATGACTGCATGTGAAAACATTGTAGCATCATGATAGGTCTGAATCATTGGGTATGCTAGTCCCCCTTTCCTAAATGTTCTGGAAATTATAACTTTCTTTATTCTGTTGTTTTTCCCCTGAAAGATAAATTTGTCTATTATTTGTTGAAAATGTACTATAAAAGTTTTGGATAAAGGTATAGGAATAGATCTAAATATATAGCTTAATCTTGGAAGAAGCGACATTTTGGCTGCTGCTATTCTAGCTGTTAAAGTTAAATTCAAAGGTCTCCAAGAGGAAACAATTTTCGTAAGTTTATTTAATAGCTCCTTATAGTTGTTTTTAATTATTAACTGGATAGAATTATAAAATATGATTCCCATATGAGTTATGGTATTAGAATGCCAATTATACTGGTAGATGGATTTCAAGTAATCTTTTTCCAGACTGGCTAAATTAAGAGCCAAAACCTGTGACTTGGAGATATTAATTTTATAGTTAGAGGCTTTAGAATATTTATCTATTATTACATGCAAAGTTTTCAAAGAGTCAATGGGGTTAGACACAAACACAACCGCATCATCGGCATACAGCATTATTTTATGCTGTATCCCACCAACTGTAATTCCATGAATAGAGGGGTTATCTCTTATAGAAACTGCCATGGGCTCCATTATCAATGCAAAGATTATCGGAGAAAGGGGACACCCCTGTCTCGTTCCATTAGTAACTGCAAATCTCTGCGTTTTAAACCCATTTCCAATGACCGAAGCGGATGGGGAAGAGTATAATGCTCCAATGGACTTAGACCCAAAAGAGCCAAGGCCATATTTCTGGAGTACACACCTGATAAAATCCCATCCGACCCGGTCAAAGGCCTTCTCTGCGTCCATTGATAGAAACACCGTTGGGAGAAGTTTGTGTTTAGAATATGAAATCAAATCCAACATGCGTCTGGTATTGTCGGAGCCCAAACGTCCCCGTACAAATCCAGTTTGATCTATTGATACAAGTTTGTGAATAACCTCACTCAACCTATCCGCCAGCATTTTAGCATAAATTTTTACATCAACATTCAAAAGTGAAATGGGGCGGAAGTCTTTACATTCCAATATACCTGTGTCTTTTTTTGGTATAGTGATAATCAGAGCCTCTGACATTTCTGAAGGAATATGTCCCTTTCTTTTAATCTCATTGAAAATATTTTTTAAATGTGGGACTAGGGTTGTTACCAAAGACCTATAGTAATGATTTCCAAAACCATCTGGGCCTGGGGCAGTACCCAACTTCAATTTAGAGATAACGTCACAAATCTCTTTTTCGGAAAAATCATTATTTAGTGTTAAAACTTCCTCTGGTGAAACTTGCAGCAAATCTATTTCATTAAAAAAATGTTGAATGACCTCCAGAGATGGCTTCTGAAAAGAAGGATCCAATTCCAAATTATATAACCTAGAATAATACTGTTCAAATGCTTCTGCTATCTGGATTGGGTTATTAAGATAGGTTCCATTGTGATAAATATAATCAACCCTTTTTTAGTAGCATGAGATCTAAGTTTATTTGCTAAGATTTTACTTGGTTTACTCTCATAACGGTAATTTTTTTGTTGTAAAAGCCATATAGACTTATCAGTTCTCATCTGATTAATGGATTTAATCTGCAATTGGATTTTTTTAATCAACATCGAGTCAGAAGCATTAGGATTAATTTTATTTCTTAGTTCCAGATTATATAATTGGATATATAATTCTCTCAAAGGAGTTCCTCTTTCTCTTTTCCTTTGACTTTGCAATTTAATCAGGATCCCTCTTATAAAAGACTTATGTGTGTTCCAAAGTGTAATGTTAGATTCTACTGAAGCCGAGTTTACTTGAGAAAAGAAATCAATTTCTTTTTTAAGATAATCCCGATTTGTCTCTGAGTCAATGAATGATGAATCAAATCTCCAAGATTTTGAGTTAATGGAAGAATTTTTCGAAAACAATTCCAAGTAAACTAGAGCGTGATCCGACCACACTCTTGGCCCAATATGAACTCTCAAAGTTATTTTAAGTGTATTGATATCAACAAAAAAATAATCTAACCTAGAATATGTATGGTGTCTTGGAGAAAAACAAGTAAAATCCTTTTCATTGGTGTGCAATACTCTCCAAACATCAATTAAATGATATTTTGTCATCAGAGAAATAAACTGTTTTGACAATCTTATCACTGACGAGTCTGGAGGTGAACGATTTTCAGATTTTCTATCTTTAATTGGGTCTGAGAGCATATTGAAATCTCCACAAACGATAAGAGATCCCTGTATCAGTTTACTAAACTTTTTAAAGATTTTACTAAGAAATTTAATTTGGGATCTATTCGGCACGTATACATTCAATATTGAGTATTTTTGGTGGTCAATTGTGCCTATCCATAATATATAACGACCCTCCTGATCTATTTCCACAAATTCCTCTGTGACCATAAGTTTGTTACTAAAAAAAATTGAGGTACCCCTTGCCTTTTTCTTATACATCGAATTGTATGCGACTTTATAATGTGTATTAAAAAATTTAATTGGAGCTCCCTGCCAATGAGTCTCCTGCAAGCAGATTATATCTGCTTTTTGCTGCAGAAAGCTCTTTAGAAAAAAACTCAGTTTAGCTGGATGATTCAGTCCCTGAACGTTTTGCGTTACTATCTTTAATGACATGTTGTTAGCATCACAATAGAAATGATGGTCAGTCCCCGTTCCCCTGGGATAACTTTAATTCCAGTCCACAAATACAAATATACACCAATACATAAACCAAACATAAAACATTCATCCCTCCTCAAATCATTGAGGCATATCGGTAAGCAGTCCTCCTTGAAGAGGAAGAGTCCCTCCCGTGATGCAACAATGTCAGATGAATACATCTGAAAGCCTTAGCCGAAGCTCTATTGTACCCTCTATCTGTTTTCTACTATTATCTTGGGTGTCCAAGCTTTAAATCCTACACTAGATGTTTATATTATTCCCTTTAATTTGAGAGAATTTCAAATAGAACTCTCCCTTTAAATTCCCTACTCCAGTTGTGAACCCCTTCCCTTATAGCAATCAACTATTGAATTGTATTTTGCTCACTAATTTATAAAAGTAAGTTTTCTTAGTGTCATTATTAAATACTAATATATTTTTACCCATTATCTAGGTTAGTGTTTATATATATATATATATATATATTCACATCTAAAAAATTACCCAACAACTAGTGAGTTTATATTTTACTCTTTAAATTTCCTGTAGTAAAACAGTAATTTAAAAAATATCAATCAAAACATGGTGTATTTTCCCCATTATCTAAATTCATTAAAGTGTGCCATCTATATGTTACTTCTAAATTAGCAGCAAAAAAATACCATTCAATTTTTGATTTTCATTTTTTTCCCTTTTTTTTTTCCCCTTTTCTATCAAAATAATACATATACACTACTCTTTACAAACATTTTTTGATTAAAGACAATCTAATATTTATATTCCAATACATATTTAAATAACCGCTGTGAACAAACATATATTTACTGACTTTTATTTAGTTTTGTCAGAAAATTCTCCCCTTCCAAAGTGTCATTAATAATGTATCTGTTATTCTCATACCAAAAAATCAATTTTGGGGGATTTCCCCATCTATAGGAAATCTGTTTGTCTCTCAAAACTTTAGTCACAAATTGCAGTTTCTTACGTTGAAATAAAATTTCTCCTGTCAGATCTGGGAATATTTTAAGATTTTCATATGGACTCTCAAAACATTTTTTATTAAATGAAGCTTTTAGTATTGCTTCTCTATAGGACATATGATGCAGTTTTACAATTACATCCCTAGCAATTTCTTTGCCCATGTTAGGTGGAAGAGGAATCCGGTATAATCTCTCTATAGGCTTCTCGCTCTGGTGCTCCACTAAGCTTAACAGAAAGGCTTCCACAAATTGATGGAGGTCTTTAAAGGTAACAGACTCTAATATACCACAAATTCTAATATTATATCGTTTTTCAGCTTCCGCTAATCTGAGATTTTGGCTCTTTAGCGTCTGGATCTCCTCTTTAAGTCCCATTATCTCTCTCTTTAATTCATCATTATTCTTCAAAATAACATCTTGAGTCTGTTCTACAATTTCTGTTCTATCTGTTAATGTTTTTATATTCTTAGCATTATTTTTAATTTCGCCTATCAGTTCTTCCCTGATGGATGTCTGAAACTCCACTAGGAGAGCTGTCATAGTTTTCTTTAACGCTGAAGCTGTTAGAGGTTCTTCAGGAGTGGTCTCTCTCACAGATTCATCTCCTATAATAACCTCAGCTTCTATAGGAGTTTCAGAAAAGTCTAACGTGGACTGAGAGAGTGAATGTCATTCTCTCTTGTCCTGTCTATTCTCTTTATCTACAGGAGAGAGAAAATTAGCTATAGATTTTGAGCTATTGTTTTGTAATGTTTTTTTAGAGCCTTTACCCCTAGGGGCTTGTTGTTCTTTAGACCTATGCATAGATACCACAGGGCTATCTCAAAAACCGAAGGAAAAAGAGAAGAGAAATGGGAGAATAGGAGTGTATAAAAAATTGTATACAGATAGTCCACTTTGTAACTTGCTCTTCTTTGCTGAACAGTTTTAAATACCAAAAGGCATATATAATATATCTTGCTTGCAGAGTCGCTTTTCTCCCATCAAGTTCCCCCCAGCCTCATGAGACCGATAGGAAATGTCACAATAGGTGTAAATTGGACAATGTTGGTTAATAAGACCCAATGGGCCTATTTATATGGGCTAAGAAATTCCCATCTTATTCTTCAAAACCCATCATATGGGGGACACTTCACAGCAGCTTTCTTATTTTCCTCCACTTCTATCATTCAAATTGGCCCTCACATGCAGGTGTTATATTCTGGGAGTAATTGCAGCAGAAGCAATACAAACATGCACTCACCCTCTGCAACGTCAGACTTTCATAGCAACAGGGCGTTGGCAGCGTTACCTGCTGCGGGATAGATTAACCTGAAGCCAGTCCCCACAATGGTAATAAAGGAGTAGACCCCCTCTCAGCGGCAAATGCTCACCAGCCCCGGGTGCCCAGTAGAATAAATCAGCACGGCACACCGGCTACCCTCACCTGGGGCATAACACAAGCTCCCGTTCACCTTATGGTTTGAGGTCTCCTTTAACTGGCTCCTCTCACGAACCACCCCGGATATTCTCCTCACAGGCTCAGTCAGTTTCCACCAGCACTTTAGGCCGCTATGCCCCAGTAGTGTGGTTCAGATATCCATCAACTTTGTTTTGGACCCGGCCTCAGGCGGTCAGCCTCAAAGAGTTGTTGCGTCGGGGTTCAGGCCTATTAGGCCGTTGTATAGCATGTTTGAGATACCCAGCTTGGACAGCCTTAACGACACTCTAGCAGAGCTTCGGCGATGTTTGCCCGGCTAGTCCCACATACAGACTAACCCCTTCCTGGGCGTGGCCCAAGGCACAATTTCTATACCAATCAAATCAACACCATTATTATCTTTGTGAATACTCTGGTAGCTGAAGCGACATGAAAGAGCTGCAAATTGCTAATGTACTCTTCTCCTTAACATTGCTACTGCCGATCTTAAAGGCTCCATCTTAAACATGTTCTCTATTAGCAACTTGTTTAAATCTTTGAGATCTAGGACTGGTTTGAGGCCACCTTTAACTTTTCGAACTATAAACATTCTTCAGTATACCCCTGTATACCTCTGTTGCCTGTAACTAGAATCAAAACTCTGTTCCTGGCAATCTTGTGAACTGCATGAAATAAAACCCTTCTTTCTTGCTTCTTGGGAATGACTTCACAACTTTTATAATATTTTTTTTTTTTTTTTTATTGAAAGGAATACAGAATAAAGACAGGTATTAGGAACATTAACACATAGGATTGTCTGTAAACACATATACCTGTAATCAAATTTCTAGCCTATCCTTTCCGTTTTTTTTTTTTCTCCTTACCCTTAAATTTTGACGGTATTGTCAAGTAATTTAGGTCTTTTAATTTAAATAAGGGAAGCATGAACAAACAAAACTTATTTACATAGAAACTGAAACTTTAAATAAACAAGTAAATATATAACTATGGAGATAAGGGAGGAATCAATAGATCAAGTTGAGTTTATACAGTTATTATGCATACATTCACCTCCAGTGTGGTGTTCCAAATGTACCAGTCAGATCGGAGCCCCCAGATCCAGTCCACGAGTCTCCTCCACCCCAGGCCTCTTTTTGATCTAGTTCTATACTGTTATTACTATAATGCTATCTGTGGACCTTTCAGGACAGAGGGAAGCCTAACGAAGACTCTAGCCAAGGCCTCCAGATTTCTTGGAATTGTGTCACCGTGTCTAAAATAGCAGATGTTAACCTTTCGTTTATTGCTATGTAATTAATTTTTTTTATAACCTCTTGCACGTTTAACTTGTCTGACTTCCATTGGCTGGCTATGTGCACTTTGGTGGCTGCGGCCATTATCTGGAAGAGCTTATTCTGTTTTTTTGATAAGTTAGGGAATTTAACCCCTAGCAGGCAGGATTCCATAGTTGCTGTAACTCTTATATCAAATAGCGATGTTGCCATTAGTGCTATTTTTTCCCACAACCTGTGAACTTTCTGGCATAGCCACCAGGTATGAATGTGGTCTCCTATCTGTGAACAGCCCCTAAAGCAGTTACTGCTCACTCTGGGATCAAATTTGTTTAATTTGTCTGGGGTGCAATATATTCTCTGGAGAACTTTTATAGATGTCTCTATGTGCGTGCAATTACTTGTTGCCCTACGTAAATTGGAGAATGACTTCTGCCATTTTTTCCAATCCCATACATCTCCCAGCTCCCTTTCCCACTTACATATATATGGTGGTTTATCTGTATTATTTGTTTTAGTGAATGTGTCATATAAAGAGCCTAATATTCCTTTCTTTAAGGGAAGAGTTTTGCAAATTACTGAGAACCAGGAGGTTTTTGGGGGTCCACATTTTTTAAATGCTTCACTAGCCCAGCTTCTTATTTTTAAATAATTATAGTATTCCCCTGGGGGGAGAGAATGACTTTCCTCAAACTGTCTCAGGGTCACCATGCGATCCCCTATAATCCAGGAGCCTAACTTATCCAGATCTCTGGAAGCCCACCAATGTTTAGACATAGTACTCATGGAGGCCCAGGTATCTTGTGAGGAAAGGACCGACCAAAAGGGGGATGTACCTATGTCCAGTTTATTTTTAGCTCTGGCCCATTTCCATGTTGTTAAATTTAGATTTATTATGGGGTTTGGGTGGGTTCTTATCGGAATCTTCTCTTCAGGGACCCAAATTAATGCATTCCAGCTGTGTTGTTGCTTTTGCTGTTGTTCCAAGAAGGCCCAACTCGGCTGATGTCTTACTGAGTGTGTCTGTGGTAGTTGGGATAGTCTAGCTGCTTTAAAGTAGTTACGCAAGTTTGGGCATGATAGTCCCCCTTCCTTGCTATGTCTGAACACTACTTTCTTGGGGATACGGGATTTTTTGTTGTTCCATATGTATCTAAAGATATTGGACTGGAACCGGTCCAATTCCTTTAAAGAGATTGATATAGGGAGCGTACGGAAGAGGTACAGAATCTTTGGAAGGATGCTCATTTTAACCGCCGCTATTCGGCCGGTCCAGGAGAGAGGATAAGCCCTCCATCTGTGCAAATCCTCGTTTAGTTTTTTGTATAAGGGGAGATAGTTAGCCTTGTAAACTCAGAAATTTTAGGTGTGATATTAACCCCTAAGTATTTAATATGTTTGGAGGGCCACGCAAAGGAAAATAGGCCTTTCAGATGATCTATGTCGCCCTGTGACATGCCTAAGCTCAGAGCTTCCGATTTCTCCAAGTTCAGCCTAAATCCTGATACCTTACTGAACTTGTCAAGAGTTGACATCAGTGCCGGAATAGAGAACCCGGGGTTTTTTAAGGTGCATAGAATATCATCCGCGAAGAATGAGCATTTGTATTGTTGCAACCCCACCTGCAGCCCTTGGATTTCCCCATCCGCTCTAATAAGTTGCGCTAGGGGTTCCATAACTATGGCGAACAGTAGGGGTGAGAGTGGGCATCCCTGTCTCGTTCCCCTCTGAATGTTAATTTGGGCTCTGTGGTCACCTGGTAACCTCAGGAAGGCTGTTGGGGCCTCATAATACGTGCGGAGAGGGGTGATAAACAGGCCCCTGAAACCAAATCTATCCAGAGTTTTAAACATAAACGGCCATTCGACCGTGTCGAAGGCCTTCTCTATATCTAGAGCTAGCAGGCACATTGGAGAGTTGTTTTTCCGCGCTAGGTATTGGATGTTAAGGATGCGCCTGAAGTTGTCCCCTGCTTGTCTATGGGGTATAAACCCCGGGCAATTTTGATTTAGTTTTTCTAGGCTGTTTTGGGTGGATGTTAAATCCTCCTCTTTCTGTCTAAGTTCCCTCCTACGCCGGGCTGCCAGTTTGATGCATCAACCCCTTATGTAAGCCTTGTGAGCTACCCAAAGCCAGCCAACCCCTGTATCAGGAGAATCATTCAGCTCGAAGTACTGCTTAATGTCTCCTGCTAAGGATGCTAAGCTGATGGGATCTGACAGAAGGTGCTCGTCGATCCTCCAGCTCCTAAATGGGGATAGATTAGGGCCTAACGTTAATTTAATAGCTACCATTGCATGATCAGACCAGGGGCAGGGGACAATGTCAGATTCTCGGATATCATCAAAGAGTAGGGAGCTTGTTAGGAACGTGTTGATCCTCGAGTAGGTGCCGTGTGTGGGGGAGTAGTATGTGTATTCCCTATTATCTGAGTGAAGGCCTCTCCAGGCATCCACTAAGCCCATTTTGGCCATTAGCTGTTTAATTTGACCCCTTTTTTTTGAAAAGCTAGAATCTTGGATGTGCCCTGATCTGTCTAATGCTGGGTCTAGGGTCAGACTAAAATCCCCCCCAATCACCCGTTTGCCTAGATCTAGTGTGCTTAACTCTCTTAGCATGCTAATCAGGGTTTGGTGTGGTGAATTTGTGGGGGAGTATAGGGAAAGTAAAGAGATTCTTTGGCCTGAAATTAAGCCAGTGACCAAAACATAGTTCCTCTCCTTGTCTATTCTAGTATGTTCCGGAATGAATGGAAAATGCTTATGTATCAGAATGGCTGCCCCTGCTCTTTTCGTAGATTGAGTGGCCATGTACACTGTCGGATACTCTCTATGTAAATACTTTGGTTTACCCTTGTGTGTGAAATGAGTCTCCTGCATGAAGATAACTGAGGGTCTCAACTTTTTATATTGCCTAAATGCTTTCCTCCTCTTAAAGGGGGAGTTAAAACCCTTAACGTTGTGAGTTATAAATATGCACTCTGAGCTACTCATTGTGATTTGGTGGATAGGTGTGCATGGTCTGCCCGGCTACCTTTTATTCCTTGTCCGGCGTCCACTCCTTGGTGACCGGTAAGGGATGGAGACCTGGAGGGGAGGTTCTGGGGCCGGAGACTCCGTCCGCTGTTAGGCCATGGAGAAGCAAAAAGAGACAACATTAGATTTACATTTGACCAAGTTCCCTCTGCCACATAAATTCTTCTAATCTCCCGTAGGCTAGCCCCTTGAGCTAGGTTTTGTTGGCTGTCTGAACCTCGGCTACTGTCATCTATGAAGATATAGCTCCCTGAATGCATTTCTATCTGTCTTTCTGGATTATAATATATTTTGCTGGTTGCCCCTTGGGGGCTTACTCGCTTCTCTATCAATTCTAGATCTATCCTTTCTCCAAAAATAATAACAATTAACCTCAATAACATTTCAACTAATTGAAATAAACTAGAGTATTCCCCGTCCATGTCGGGTAACTGGTTCTGACAGGCCCTTCTCTGGAGGCCTCGACTAACATATGTCTTAACTAAAGTCTTCAATGCCTATTATAGTCCCATTAAAGCAGGTCAGAAAAGTCCCATCAGCAAATGAGGATATAAAAACTTGATACAACTTCCTGATGGTGGGTAGCCTTCACTCCGATCGCGGTGGTATCAGGTTTTCCGGGGACGGGCCCGTGTCTCCTCTGTGCTGGGTATTAAGCCCCCCTGGCTCCTGCGGGGAAGATTCTTGTCTCTATAGTTCCTGGGGGGGGGCGGGTCTTCTCTCTGTGTCTGTGACCCTACTACAGTCCACTGTTTCTTCGGTATGGGAGGAGGTGGAGGGAAGTTGCGCTCCTCTGCCGGGAGGTCTGCTGGGCAAAGATGGATCTGTCGTAGTACTGCGAGGCAGTCTTCCAAGTTGCGGGTGGTGTGTGAGGTCCCTTGGTAGTTGAAGGTGAGGGCAAAGGGAAAATTCCACCTGTACTGGAGCTTGTTATGCTGCAAAATCGCCAGTGCCGGTTTCATCTGTCTCCTTCTGTCTAGTGTGTTGGGGGATAAGTCTGCATACACTTGTAGGGTGGAATTATCTGGCCCTTTGACTCCCTGCATCTTCCTTGTTTCTGCCAAGAGACAGTCTCTAGCTTGTTGCCTCAGGAATCTCACCACAACATCCTTGGGGGCCTCTGGATTTCTCGCCCCTCCTAGAGCTCTGTGGGCTCATTCAATTTCGAGGACTTCCTTTGGCTGATCGGGTAATATAGCAGTGAAGGTTTCTTTTAAATACCCTGCCAGGTCTTGTGTAGTCCTAGGGACCCCCCGAACCCTGATGTTGTGGCGGCGGGATCAGTTCTCTAGATCTTCAATCTTATCATTCAGCTCCATGATGCTGTATGAGTTCTGATCTATGGCAGACCTGTCATGTTGCTGTGCTTCTCCCATCTGATCCACCATCTCCTCCAGGAGTTGGGTCCTCTGCCCCAGCTCTTTCAGGTCTTTTCTCAAGGGTTCAATTGCCTTGGCTAGGAGCTGTTCTATCGTTGCTATGGATCTGGGCGATAGATCAATGTGTTGCTTTGACCTCTTTGGAATCTCCTCCTGGTCAGATGATTCAGAGTGGTCTGAAGCTGAATCCGGTGGAGATGTCGGCTTTGTTGTTTTGGGTGTGAAGTGCTATCGGATGCCCTTTGCAGAGGAGTTCTTTCTACTTTTCATTATTTCTGAAGGTAGAGAAATGCGCGTTGGAGGGGCTGCAGTACTCTTCCCCTTTACCTTCCCCGCTTTCAATTCCCTCAGGAGTGTATAGCTGCAGATGTCGTTAGGCCAGTGTGGACAAAGGCTGTGTTCTCATATGAGATCGGTCCTTGTAGCTTGTTAGTCAAGGCCTCCTGTTAGGTACCTCTCACATCTCTTGGCTCAGTGCCTCACATCGCTCTTTACAGGCTCCACCAGATGCAAGTGAAGGGGGACTTTCAGGCTAATTATCCTGGTATACATCCACAGCAGATTTGTTGAGTGGCCACAGGGTGGCAGTATAGGATCTCTGCAGCCGTGTTCAAGTAGTACTTTCCAGAATGTCCCAAGAGATTAACTGCAGGATTATCTGAGGAACAAAAGGCAAGGTGTTAAAAAGCCCCCGCTTGATACCTTGAGGGTGGCAGGATCCTCTGCAACAGTAAGCTTGCAATGATTTCTTGTCCAGTTAAGTTCAATGCAGGATCTGGCGTTGTCAGGGTTAAAGCTCCAAAATAGACTGTTAGTTGCTGTATTCTGCTGGTGAAATTTTCTTCAGCATGAGGGGTAAGACCCAGTCTGGAGTGTCTAGAGGGGCTAGTTCTTCCTGGGGCTTAAACTCCTGGATGTGGGTCAGAGGAGAGATGAGTCTGAGTCTGACTCCTTGCTATCACGAGGTGCCTCAAGATGGCGGCCGCGATTTCGCGGGCTTTCCTTCTGCCCCTTCTTCCTGGCCTAATGGCTGCTGTGCAGCCTGGTTGTCTCTTTTGTGGGGCTGTTTGGGTTTATGGGGTACCCCTGCTGGCCCCTGGGTGTCTGTGGGGTGTCTTATGTGCCTTCAGGCTCTATAAAGGGAGGTATCTCTGTGGCAGGCACTTCTGTGGCTTCCTAAAATGGCGGCCCAGTGCTCCTGCAGGCTCCTGTCTTCCTCCCACAGTACCTTGTCTTTTTGGAGTGTGTAGATCGGGCTCCTTCTGGTGCCTCCGCCGGTCTGTGTCTCTGTGTCTCCCGTGCAGGGAGAGCCAGCGCGCAGGGCACGCCGCTGCTGTGTGGCAGCTACTGGCCTCTGAGTGCTCCAGCACTCCTGCGGGGCCTCCTTCCTTCGGCCGGAGTAGTTCTTTGGGGGTCCGGCGGCTTCCCCTGGTGCCCCCTGATGGTTTTGGGGGTGTCTCAGGGGGTTTACAGGGCTTTATCTCCCCAAAATCCGGCGTTCCCGACGGAGCTCGCTCCTCACGCTTCCTGCTGGTTAGGACGCTGGCTCCGCCCCCAAGACTTCACAACTTTAAAGGAGGAGACCTCCATGTCTCTATACTGTAACCTTGACAAACAGCTGGTAAACCCAATGATCGTTTGTAAACCTCTGTTATTTGTCTGTGAAAAACATCAGTCTTTCCCATACCAAAACTGGAGGCCTGGCCACATTAGTCTCTTCCTCTAATTGGTTTTCTTCCCCTTTCCTTTCTCCTTTGTGAGAAGTCATATGCAGATCTGGACATGCTGGCTCTGTAACCTTTGCAACCCTTTCCTTCTCTTGCCTGGAACCTGGGTTCAAATTGCCTTCCTCGAAAAGAATGCCTGTTCCTGAACAAACTTTTGTCCTGAGTCAATTTCGATTCATCTTCAGATAACTTCTCTACAAGTATGTCCAGTCCTGCCAGAAACAAATATAGACTTTCAAAGGGCATACCACACAATCTGTTCTTTGAGGCTGAATCTACCTGCCATGTTCTTAACTAAATTGCTTTCCTTTCTGCCGTCTATATTGCTGTCTCATGTGCAGTTTCCCTGAGTTTCCCAGGAATTTCCCACAAGGAAATTTGATGTTGTATGTAGAGCTGGTATCATTTTACGAATCTCTTCCCTGGCCACTCTTTCTAACAATGCTTCTTCCAAATTTAGTACCCTGTGTCACATAGCTATTGTCACATTAGTTGATACCACTGAGGCCTTAATGGTTACTGCCTGAAAACTCTTTCTCATGGCACCTCCTGCTAGGTTCTCCATGGATTTTTTAGAGCTGATTTATCCTGTAGCGTGATTTTAGATCATTTAGATCATCCAGTGAGCCACTGGAACATCCGCATTAGACAGTGTGTCCTGTCATGACTAATTTATGGGGCCCAGGATGGGGGACCCCTGAACACCACCAGCAAGGGCATGTATGGCCCAAGATCGAACTGTCACCGCCCTGAACTCAAGGACTATTTTGTTATGAATGAAATAATCTGTATAATGTTAGGCCTCAGGCTCTGATCTGGTACCAATGATCCCCAAGGAGCATGGCCTGTGAGTATTCAGGCCTAATAAAAATTGTTTATACAATGCCTATTGTTCAGGTTGTGGTTAGGACATGACACTGTTATGCCAAGTTCCTTTTCAAAGTACCATTTAAAAGTAATGTTATAATGTTTAGAATAGTGATTTTATGTAATAAGGTGGTTTGGGAAGATTGTATGCAGTTTAAATAATGTATTGGTGCTAGAAGTAGGCCCTAGGATATGCTTATATAATATAAAGTTAATTCAGTCACGTATGGGACAAAGAGTTACGTTTCTACAGGAATTTATGTGTATATACGGCTACTGTAAAATGAGATCTAGGGATGGGGTTTCGGCTATAGACCAGGGGGATGGTGTTTTGTGATATCTGTAAAATGTATCTGAAGTAACAAATAAAGGGCAGCCTGTTTTGTACTATACAACGGTACTTGTGCTCTTCTTATGTCCTAAGAAACGGGATCTGATTATGCCTGTAACTGAGCTGGAATAATTGCTGGATGCTGAGATTGAACACAAATGCATGACCTAGAAGGAGAAAATTGAGGTGCATGTGGCTCCCACAAATCTGGGTCGTAACATGTCCCCTTTATTGATATTGTCTAGATCTCGGTAGAAAAAAACTTTCTGATGCTTTTCTGATGTACTTGGTACATATATCTTCCAGTGCTTTTCAGTAAAGACGATTGAGTTGTTTAAAACCTCTGATTTTGAGTTTATTTCAGTGGTGGTCCACTTGGTCCTACAAAGGCTGCCAACAGTCCATGACTTCAGTTCTTCTTCAGTACCTCAGTGTATGTAGAGGCTTTTTTTCTTGAATCTATTTTATCAGGTCTTCGATGAAGGTCTGCAAGATCTTCCACCAATTGTAAATATTCATGAAATATCTGAAACCATGGATTATTTGTGGCCCTTGTAGGACCGAGTTGCCATCACCACCATAATCACGAGATGAGAGTCCTTAGTGCACTAAAGCCAAATAAAAAAGATTAAATAAAGCACACAGAGCAAAGGTCTCTCCTTGCCCAGTTAGGACATGACACAATGTTCTTCAAATTTCCATTACAGAAAATGCTCCTACCACCCTAAGTATTGGCATTTACTCGACACCGTGTTAGCTACTTTACCACCTTGTATAGTGTGCAGGCTATACAATGCTCTGATATGTCGTAAATCTCTCTCATTTTGTAATGAATAAAATATTCTCCTATGCTTGATAAAAATAGGTCATGAAAAATGTAATTATTTTCAACTTTACATGTAATACTTAACCCTTTCATTAGTAGAAAGGGAACGTATTACAGACCCCAGTCACACCGTTACGGTAATATGCATATATTTTTTTAAAACAATCAAAATTTATATAATATTTACATTTATTTTATCTAGCAGGCAATTAAGTGTAATTTGTATTGAGACACAAGTCTGTTGAATTTCCTGATCAAATTAGTGTGTTTAATGGCCTCCATGGGAATCAGCAGGGCTTGCACAATACTCTGCTTGACAACACAAGAAGCGTTTGTGTCGTTTGTACACAGGTCTAACAAATCAATTCTGCTGCTCATAATTGAATTGATCATTTATGTATTAGTTAACCTTTCAATGTAATTACATCATGGTGGTGGCTAGGGTAACAGGTAGCATGCTATTGCTACACGCATTTTAACTATTTTAGTGGCAGTTTGTTTACGTATAAAACTGCTTTAGCTATATACATATGAATACTTTTAAGCCCACAGTTTTTCAGCCAAATAATTCTTTTGTGAGTTAATAAAATTCTAATTTCAAGGAACCTAACATCCACTTATTGAACATTGCTTTGTGACCCTCTCAGCCTGTTATTAAATCAGAAAGTTAAAATCTGCTTTTCAGAATTCCCTGCACAGTAACACTACTTTTATCAGCACTTAGTTCTGTCTCAGAATCAGACAATGAAAGTCAGAATGACCTTTCAGAGGGACGTCTGGCGGCGAGGCAGAAATAGCTTAATCATAGTAATTAAAGGCGGGTACAGTGAGAGGCCTGTCCTGGCACCTTCACTAAATGGGAGAGAGGGTGAGAATAGAATGTTCCACCCTGTAATTTAGACTATACTCACGTTTAGAGGTGGCTTAGTACAGGACTCCTGGACACTGCAAAAGAAGCGTCTTTAATTTATGGCTGTAACACCACTGACTGCTTTATTGTTCAGAGAATGCAAGGAGATTTGTTATGAAATAAGATCAGTAGTTTATTTTCCTTACAGTACAGGGCCACCATAAGAACTCTTGGGGCCCAGCACAAATTGAATAGTGTCCCTCGCAACCTGACACACCGTCTTCTCTCCATCTTCCATAGCCATTCTTTACATTTGTATAATAGTGGAATATCTTAATTTGTTTCTCTTATTAAATTAGCTTCTGTTTCTGGCCTATATATATGTATACACACATTGCAGTGCTTCAAATTGTAAATCAAATTGTAGTACATCCTTGCACTAATTAATGTGCATTTATGAGACCAGATTAAACACCATCCTTGCATAGATGTTGTGACGAGATCAGTCTCGTCACTGCGAATTGGAGAAGTCTGGAGGCCCACATTCTGCCTTTTGACTACGGCCCACGTTGACTTTCCACCTACAAAGACATACAAAGCCATGCTCCATTTTGTCAGAAAGGACTGTGATCTAACTTTTGAACCACTGGACCAATTTGTATCATTTTCACACATGTTTGTATTTGGAGTATGCTGATTCTGAAAATGTATGTTTTATGTGAATGTGATGCATACTTTTAAAGTTATGAAAAATGTGTAGATATGTGTTACAGCTTCTGACCATCCCCCATTAGGTAAACACAGGGTGTCGCCAGGACTTGAACAAAGGGCCAGTATGGGGTTTCCCAGGGGCATAGACAAGGAGCAAACAGGAAGTTTCCATGAGGACAGTCTGGGTGAGAATGAGCATGGCAGCCAGGTGGCCCATGGGAGGAGTCTCATGGTTCCTACCCTGTCTGATTGGCCATAGGTAATTAGGGGTTGACCAAAGGTAGTCACTGCCCCTACGGTGTATGTGGAAATGGGTTTTTATATATGTCTTGGTTTTTAATAAAGAAGAGAGTTCTCTGCTTGACCCTCAACCACAGAGCGTGTGTCTCGTGCTTGGGGGAATGGGTGTCCTGCAGTAGCTGTCCCTATAGCACTGGACGGGCGGATCGGCTAAAAAGGCCTGGGCGCCCCCTTCTATGTGTGGGGGTACCGTTACACTGGTGGCAAGCGGCGGAATTGTTCCCACAGCCAGAAGGACAGCTACAGGAGACACCATTCTGTGGATTTACAAGTTGGGGGCAACGCATGTCCCAGCACAGCGACCCTAAAAGCAGCAGAATGGAACCAGCAGTGCTATACGAGGATGAGGACCTGGATGGCCGGGATGCATTAAGGAAAGGCATCTGGTACCAGGCCCTGGATAATGTACAATACCAGCGGGGTGAGAGTCTCCCCAGTGAAGAGCAACGGTTGCAGAAGCAAGTGGCCCTGCGCATGCCCTTCCTGGGAGAGCAGCCCCTTGAGGAATGGGTGGAGGAACTCAAGCTCCGTGCATGGCAGGAGCTATGGCTGGAGGATGCCTACCAGGCGCTCTGGTGGTATATGGCACAGTATATACCCTGGACAGCCGAGCATGACAAGCCAGAGGGAGAGGAGTTTGGTGGTCCTGGGTTGTTATGGGAGTCATTTGCAGAGCCTGACTTCGGGAGCCCTGCGCAGACCAGACTTGAGGATATTTTCTATGAGAGGGAGGCTAGGCATGACTGGGATGACCCCCATGAGGTAGAGCAAGACCTTGTTCACCTAGCAACCCTGGAGTGGGAACTGGAGAGGGACTACCGAGATCTCTTCCACTCCATTGGGAAGGCTCAGCATTACAACAAGGTGAGAGACCCAGATCCAGACCCCTTCAGCTGGGAAGAGGTTGTAGAGATTTATTGGGAGGAATCCCAGGCGGGAGGTGGAGATGGGACCGAGGTCTCTCCACCGGCCCTACAGGGATGCTGGGTGGCTAGCCCAGATCCCCAGCGCCAGTGTGAAGTGCAGGGAGTGGAGAGCATTGTCTCCCCTCCCCAGCGGAAGTGTACCTTGCAAGGAGAGGAGAGCAGCGTCCTCCCTCCCCAGCGTCAGGGTGAGCTGCAGGGAATTGAGAGCTCAGACTCCATTCCCCATCGACAGAGTGATATGCAGGGAATTGGAAGCCCCGTCTCCATTCCCCAGCGTCAGGGTGAGCTGCAGGGAATTGAGAGCTCAGACTCCATTCTCCAGCAACAGGCTGAGCTACCAGGGGCAGAGACGGTCGGTCCTGTCCCCCAGCAACAGGGCTGTTTAGCCAAAGGGGAGACCGTCGGTCTCCCCACCCTACAACCAGGCCCCAAACAGGCTACTTCCGTGGTAGCGCTGGCACCAGGGCAGAGCACCGCTGGTCTCTGCCCACTCAGCAACCCACCAAGGCAGCTTACCAGTGCCCAGCACAGCCGTGGTGAGGCACCTGGACATGGACAAGTTTCTCCTCTACCCAGGTGTAGTAACCAGTTATTGTGGGTGGGCTGTACTGCTGATTGTGTTTTGTGGGTGGCCTTCCAGACTAACCCGGAATCTGGCCGGCAGGAGGTCAGATATCCGGTTAGTCTTTTTGGAAAGGGGGAGAGATGTGACGAGATCAGTCTCGTCACTGCGAATTGGAGAAGTCTGGAGGCCCACATTCTGCCTTTTGACTACGGCCCACGTTGACTTTCCACCTACAAAGACATACAAAGCCATGCTCCATTTTGTCAGAAAGGACTGTGATCTAACTTTTGAACCACTGGACCAATTTGTATCATTTTCACACATGTTTGTATTTGGAGTATGCTGATTCTGAAAATGTATGTTTTATGTGAATGTGATGCATACTTTTAAAGTTATGAAAAATGTGTAGATATGTGTTACAGCTTCTGACCATCCCCCATTAGGTAAACACAGGGTGTCGCCAGGACTTGAACAAAGGGCCAGTATGGGGTTTCCCAGGGGCATAGACAAGGAGCAAACAGGAAGTTTCCATGAGGACAGTCTGGGTGAGAATGAGCATGGCAGCCATGCCTGGGGGTGGCCCATGGGAGGAGTCTCATGGTTCCTACCCTGTCTGATTGGCCATAGGTAATTAGGGGTTGACCAAAGGTAGTCACTGCCCCTACGGTGTATGTGGAAATGGGTTTTTATATATGTCTTGGTTTTTAATAAAGAAGAGAGTTCTCTGCTTGACCCTCAACCACAGAGCGTGTGTCTCGTGCTTGGGGGAATGGGTGTCCTGCAGTAGCTGTCCCTATAGCACTGGACGGGCGGATCGGCTAAAAAGGCCTGGGCGCCCCCTTCTATGTGTGGGGGTACCGTTACAGATGTAAATTAAATAATTTTATATACGGTATATATATATATATATATATATATATATATATATATATATATGCATAGAGCCAGGAGCTCTGATCCTTCTCCTGCTGTCATCTCAGCACATAATATAAATGCCTGGGGCACCTTCTCTCCCCTGTCAATAGCCTTGGGTTTTTGCGAGCACCAGTATTATGATATCTATATATCATGGAAATGATATCCTTGCTTGTTACCCTATTAAAGGAACATAAAATACAAACATTTTATAGAGCAAGTTTTAAGAGTACAAAAGTTTTTTTGCATGAAAAAATATTCGTTAAAACCTGTTTGAACTTCAGGAAACAGGAAATGTATTCTGTAGATCTCATTAGCTGTCAACAGGAAAGCCACAAAGGTCAGTTAAAAGTCTGAATAAGTTTTGCACTCCAAGATCTTTACCAGAAAAAAATACACTGTAACTTATTAACAAATACTGAACCCTCTTTCTGATGAAGGAAAGAAAAAAAATGCTTCCATGTCCCTTTAAACTAGACCTGCCCAGATATGCTTAAAAACAATATATATATATTGGTACTGGCTCTTTATTTACAAACATTCAGTACAGTAATATTTTAAAGGGAAGTGTACACCTGAATTTGACTGGCAAGTTGAACACGCATCTCCAAAAAGTTGAGACAAAATTTCTATCATATATATAAAAAATTGTTTCAAGGATAAGTAAATAATTCATATTTTTGAGGATTCCTCAAAGGAACACTGCTGTTCAAGAAACTGCACTGTGAAGTATATAACTAACAACATGTGCTGTCCCCAATAAATCAAGGAAAATCAGAAATGTTGAAGTCTCTGTTTGTGAATAGAGGAATCCACCTTGTCTTATTACTATTACTTCACTTCTTGAGAGCTGGATCACAAGAAGGTGATTTTTTTTTTTGGTGGAGGTGGAGGGCGGGTTGTGGAAAAGGGAATAGGGAGACTTTCTTAGATAATTAGTTTAGATTTAAATTAACACCAGAGTCCTTCCCACCTAACAGGCTCAGAAATAAGTTTCCTGCTACTGCTTAATCTCAAGGAATGTAAACTCCCCTCTCACATAACAATAAATTAAAGATCAGGATACAGAGTAAAAAACAGAGGGGACAGAGACCGCTTTACGTGAGTACAAGGAAATCAACAAGGATTGCAAAAGCGCTATTAGACTGGCTAAAATAGAAAATGAAAAGTTAGTTGCAAAGGAGAGTAAGACTAACCCTAAAATATTTTTTAAGTATATTAATATATTAATGAGAAGAAGGCCAGCTATAGGAACATTACAGGCCATCTGGAAATCAGTGACCAAGAAAAGACAGATGAGCTAAATAGGTTCTTTTCTTCTGCATACACAAGGGAGGTACCAGTGATTGGGTCACCCCGGGTCCTGATGGAATACATCCAAGAGTACTGAGGGAACTGGGTTCTGTAATAGCCAAGCCAATATATCTAATTTTTCAAGATTCACTCAACACTGGGTCACTACCAGATGACTGGAGAAAGGCAGTGGTAATACCTATATTTAAGATGGGAGCAAGATCAAATCTGGGGAATTATAGACCAGTGAGCCTCACTTCTGTAGTGGGAAAGCTTTTAGAAGGGTTTATAAGGGATAATATACAAGAATATGTCTATTCAAAAAGAATTGTAAGTAGGAGTTAACATGGATTTATGACGGATAGGTCATGTCAAACAAATCTATTTAGTTTCTATGAGGAGGTTAGTAGGAACTTTGATCAAGGCAACTCAGGGGATGTAGTCTTTTTAGATTTTGCAAAGGCTTTTGATACAGTGCCACACGGGAGACTATTGTGCAAACTAAGGGATACAGGAATTGCAGTAAATATATGCATATGGATTGAGAGCTGGCTAAAAGACAGGAAGCAAAGGGAAGTTTTAAATGGAACATACTCAGATTGGACTAATGTGATAAGTGGGGTTCCTCAAGGTTCAGTATTAGGTCCTCCCCTTTTTAACGACTGGAAAGCATTGTCTCCATTTTTGCTGATGACACTAAGTTGTGCAAGGTAATTAAATCAGAAAATGCGGTACTTTCCCTCCAAAGGGATTTGCATAAATTAGAGAAATGGCCAATTAAATGGCAGATGAGATTTAATACGAATAAATGTAATGTTATGCATTTGGGAAGGAAAATAAATGTAATGAAGCAAATCTAAGGGTATCAGATATTGAAAGGGATTTGGGTGTGCTTGAGGACAACCACCTACGTAGTTCTCAATGCCAAGCAGCATCTTCAAAGGCAAATAAAATATTGGCATGTATTAAGAAGGGTACCAGGGAACCAAATATAATTCTGCCACTATACAAATCGCTAGTACGACCTCATTTGGAATATGGAGTACAGTTTTTGGCACCACTTCATAAAAAGGACATTTTAGAACTGGAAAAAGTACAGAGAAGGACAACAAAGCTAATAAGGGGAATGGAGGGGCTAAGTTATGAAGAAAGACTAACCAAATTAAATGTATTTTCTCTAGAAAAAGGCATCTAAGTTGGGATATGATTACCTTATATAAATATATCCAAGGTCAATATAAGGCTTTGTCAAGGGAGCTTTTTGTGCCAACTGACAAGAGGACATCCTTTGAGGTTAGAAGTAAACAAATTCCACCTTAAAGAAAGAAAAGGGTTCTTCACAGTAAGGGTGGTTAATCTGTGGAATTCTCAACCAAAGGACGTGGTGACAGTGAATTCAATAGATAACTTTGAAAAGGGATTAAGGGTTATCCTGGTTAATTAATGAGGGAGTATTGATCTAGGCAGGACCTGATTGTCAGTCTGTTTGCCTTCCTCTGGATCAATTAACAATGACTCCACATATTGCAAATGAGAGGAGATCTTAAAAGGTTGAACTTGATGGGCTAAAATTATTTTTTCAACCTCAATTACTATGTAACTATGTAACATACACAAATTCCACCAGAGTGGCAAAGACCCTTCTAATTTAAAACTAGCTTTATGCTTTTTCCCTACTTAATTATGATTTTAGTTAGACTCAGTTTATTTAAAGAAACTGACAAGGACACACATGACTTAGGAGCAAAGCTCCCAGTGGTGCAGGTGGTGCAATGCATTATTTTCTTTCCCTCACCCCGACCGAACCATCTATAGTTCCCCTTGGATCTCCTTTGGCTTAACCTCCAGTCCCTAAACTGGTCTGTGCCTGTTTAAAAATAAAATTTCTACTGAAGATCCTAGAGGTGGCAGCAGGGAGTAGTTCAACATTCTGGGAATGTGTATCAGGGAAGAGGGGAGAGAGCAAGGGTTGGATGACAGCAAACTACAGGGGGCGGGTGCTGTTGGGGAGGAGCAAAGAAGATAGGAATGGGTACTATATGAGGTGGGTGCTGAGAGGGATTGGGTGCTGTTTGGGGATGGATGCTGAGAGGTGATGGCCGCTGACAAGTGCTGGGTGCTATATAGACATGTAGAGATAGTATATTTATATATGTGTGTGTATATATATATATATGTGTGTGTATATGTACAGTACATAGGCTTGGTGTCACGAATGAAGATTTAAAAGGGGTGTCCCCATCTACTGTCTCTCTGGTGGCTGAGGAGACACGAGAAGGCTTGTGCTGGGTAGGGTGCAGCAGTAACACCGTTTTTTCTATGACTCCCTTTGTCCTCAAGACCAGCCCTGCACGTGGTCTTGAAAGAGGAGAAAGCCTGGTGAATGGTACTTCTACATGCCTTCAGTCCTCCTCTGTTATGATTGCTATTGGTGAGTTCACCATATAGCACAATCTTTGGAAGCCGATCATCCTCCATCCTCAAGATGTATCCTGCCCAGCGCAACTGGTTCTTCAACAGTATGGCCTCAATGCTGGTGTCTCCTGCCTGTTCTAAGACTTCAGTGTTGGGGATGTGGTCATTCCAGTGAATGTTGAGGATAGTGTGGAGGCAGCGTTGATAAAAGTACTCAAGAAGTTGCAGGTGGTGGTGGCTTCGAACCGTACAGTAGGATGGTCCGCACAACAGCTTCGTAAACGTTGATCTTTGTGCACTTGTTCAGATGCTTGTTGTTCTAAACCATTTTATTTAACTTGCTGAATGCACCATTTGCCTTTGCCAGTACTTTGTCAATTTCCTTGTCAACCTTTGCGTCCAAGGAGATGATGCAACCCAGGTAGGTAAACTGTTGGACTGTTTTCAGCTTAGACTCACCAATAGTGATGCGAGGAGGACAGTAATCTTCCTGAGGTGCAGGACGGTGGAGAGCTTCAGTCTTCTTCAAACTGACTTCTAGACCAAAGAGCTCACAAGCCTCCGCGAAGCAAGATGTCATTTGCTGCAGAGCTGTCGTATGGGAAACAAGCGCAGCATCTTCGGCGAAGAGTAGCTCTCGAACTAGTGTGGGCCTTTAGTCGCCTAAGGTTGAACATACTGCCATCTGTGCGGAATCGGATGTAAAGTCCATCTGCAACACAAAGGTCTGTTGTGGCCCTTTGCCGCATCATACTGAAGAATAGCGTGAATAGGGTGGGTGAAAGGACACAGCCCTGCTTCACGCCATTGTTTTAGGGAAGGGCTCAGATAGGTCGTTGTGTGCCTAACTTGGCCACGCTAATCTTTGTGTAGCTGAATGATCATGTTGAGCAACCTAGGAGGACATCATATACATTTCAGGATTTGCCACAGACCCTTCCTGCTCACAGTGTGGAACACTTTGGTAAGGTTGACAAACGTCACATAAAGTCCCTTGTTCTGTTCTCTGCATTTCTCTTGGAGCTGCCTGAGAACAAAAACCATGTCAGTGGTGCTCCTGTTGGCTCTAAATGATGTGATAGTGGGCACCAGTCGGTTGAGGAGTACTCTTGCAAGGATTTTCCCTGCAACGGAGAGCAGAGTTATCCCCCGGTTAATTGGAGCAGTCTGACTCTTCTCCCTTCTTCTTCTTGTACAGGGTGATGACGATTGCACCACGAAGGTCCTGTGGCAGTTTGCCTTGGTGACAGCAGCAAACAAAGAGCTCATGGAGTTTAGCGTGAAGTGGTGGGCCCCCATGTTTCCAGATCTCAGCTGGTGCAGCCTTACCATTTTTTAGCTGCTGAATAGCATTTACAGGCTCTTCGAGAGTAGGGATTTCATCTAGCTCTGTATCAATTGGTTGTGGTGGAATGCGAGGTAACACTAACACCAAAGGGCCTTGGACCAGGTGTGACGGTCCATTCATGGCCTTCAGGGCTTCATAAAACCCTCTGTCGTTGCCGACATCTGCGCAATGCTGAGTTCTTTCCGCAAGGTTGGTCCACTACTGGTTCTGAATTTCTAAAAGCTTTCATTGCAAGTTGCTACACAAAAGACGGAAGGCTGCTTTCTTGTTAGGGCAAGATGTCTGAGCGAGATGAGCGTGATGAGCGGATTTTGTCAAATCAGTCTTTGTTTTTCTTTGTGGAGAAACCTAGGACCTCTTCAGAAGTCTGAAGGATGCTGGTTTTGAGATGTTCCCATAGAGCATCTGATTGGAGATTCCACGAAAGTCAGCCTTAACTTCAGCTAACTGGAGGTTACCGATCTGTAACTTCTTCTTTGGGGCTCCTTTCCTCTTTCTTTTAGGATTGAAGTGAAGTTGAAGATTGCAGAGCACCAGACGGTGGTCCTTATTAAATTCTGCACTGGGCATCACTCGGATGAGAAGGTCATCTCGAGGGTCTAGCTGGTGCACCAGAATATAGTCTATAAGATGCAAGTGCTTGGACCGAGCATGCATCCAGGTTGTCTGTAATCTGTCTTTCTGCTGGAAAACTATATTGGTTAAGGTGAGTTTCTGCTCAGTGCAAAAGTCTAGCAGAAGGCAGCATTGTAGCTTCCAACACCGTGATTGCCAAGTACCCCTTTCCAAGCTTCTGAATCCTTGCCTACTCTGGCTTTGAAGACGCCAAGGATGATGACCTTGTCGTCTGCAGGGACGTTTTGTACGAGATTGTGCAGGTTGGTGTAAAACTTAGAAACAAGATAGGTTTGGTGGCTCTAGATATAATTTAATGTAATGACCTTTTACTTAGGGTGCCACTAAGGGTCAGAAATCACATATATAGTTGTGAGCGTACGAGTCGTTGCTCACGCTTGCGGGCTCGCGTAGCGAGCCGCGGCCCTGGCGTAGCGAGGTCACTGGGCAAGGGCCTCAGTTGCTGGCATGGAGCGCCGAAGGATCTCCATGCCAGCAACTGAGGCCCCTCGCGAAGCGAGGGCCTCAGTTGCTGGCGAGGTCACTGGGCACGGGTCTCAGTTGCTGGCATGGAGCGCCGAAGGCGCTCCATGTCAGCAACTGAGGCCCCTCGCGAAGCGAGGGCCTCAGTTGCTGGCGAGGTCACTGGGCAAGGGCCTCAGTTGCTGGCATGGAGCGCCGAAGGCGCTCCATGCCAGCAACTGAGGCCCCTCGCGAAGCGAGGGACTCAGTTGCTGGCGAGGTCACTGGGCAAGGGCCTCAAACCCTCGCAAAATTCACGTCGCTACTCAAAAAACACGACACACAAATTACGACACTCGCTAAATTTTACGAGGCACGCAAACAACGTACGAAACACGTTACCACACATTACGACCTCGCAAACATCGGACGCAACACGCCGACATACAAACATTTAAAACACAATACATACACACAGCACATACATAAAAAACTTACCTACACCAAGAGGGAGCACCCAGGACCTCAAAAATGCAACTTACACCTTGATTTTACTCGAAATAAAACAGTTTAGAGACTAAAAAAAAATCTAAGCGACAGAAAAAATGGCCGCCGAACAAAACGAAAACGAGGCTACAGCACTCTAAACTCGCAAAACACCACAAAACACCTACGGATATTCCGATACAGACCTATACCACACATTACTCGCCATTTTACACCAATGCGGAAGTACACGACTACGCTAACGGTTTGGTCTCGCGCACGCACAGTGTTACACTGCACACATTCAGCATGCTTATACAGCAGCTCCACACCACTAATGCTGCAGCAACATCAACACAGATTGCCAGCTCTTCATCACAATGCTTCAAAATAGGTACACTATATTCATTTACTAATTTAGCTACCTTACAATTTCATTGCCGTCATTTTTTGACGGGCAATTCGCTAGTACATAATAAACAATAAAAGAGAAAAAGGCAGAGACGCAGCAACGTGAGGCGCGTGTTAGTGACGTCATCGCGAGGCGTCCTAACCGCGATCTCCTCGCTAAAGGAGAGATATTGAGTGTCAGGGACACAGTGTTATATAAAAACAAAGACAAGAGCCAGATAATGTTCCTGAATCATCTAGTTACTCCTAACAGGAGTTAAATAATAGGGAACTACGAGGCTATAAGGGATATACTGATGAAGAATATGAGGCAGTTTTAATACTCCTGCAATATAGCACTTTATCAACACAATTGAATTCTACTTAGTCTTTTACTAACACTTTATATTTATTTATTTAACAGTGTAAAACACTGGAACGTTTTGTAAGCGCAACAAGCACCTTACTATAGCACTTTATTATAGTACTTCTGAGACAACATTTAAAGGAGTACTAACGCCCGTTATAATAAGTCCAGTTAATTAATATCCCTATATCCTTTCCCACCTCCTGTTCTATTTTGCAGCGTCTGAATTTTTGGCTTTTTTAGCTTCTATTTTTTAAAGTAGTTTATTAAAAGCTAAGTTTTAATCAATTGGGTCTCTTACATTGTTGTACATAGGTGTGCACTATAAAAGGGCCCCTTTTTCTCTTTCATTGTTTATGGTGTAAAAGGATCCGCTTGAAGAGTTGGGGCATAGTGTGACCCTTTGGCAGGTTATCAAGTTTGGAAGCAATATGGTTCCTGACCATGAAGCCGACACCAGTGAGACGTTTCCCATTTTTTAGCTTCTCTGTCCAGTAGAGGGTATAGCCTGCCCCATGTTCCCGAAGGCGTCCTTCCTCTGCTAGGCTGACTTCACTGAGAGCAGCAATGACAAAAGCCAGCCTTGATATTTTGTGGGCTACTAGAGCAGTGCGCTGTCCTAGGCGACTGCTGTCTGTTGTGTAAAGCATAGTTCTGTAGTGTAGTGTAAGGGGCCCCTCAACCTGGTCCCTTCTGGGCCCCCTTGGCTGCACCAGCCTCTTCCCCCCACATTGTAGAGGATGCCATCTTATAGTGGTACGTGCGCATCCTGGAGCTTTGCTGCAGGCAGAGTAGCTTCTTGAAGGCAAGACTAGCTATGGAAAGAGAATAAGCTATGGAAGGAGTCTTCGGAAGGGGTGTTATTATCGGAAGGGGTCTTAGGGAGGGGAGAAGTTATGGGAAGGGTCTTGGAGAGAGGCACTGTTTGATTTGGTACCAAGGTAGGGGAGCACTCCATTCTGTAGCTCTGTCAATGGCATGACTGAAGATACAATTCTTCATTGCTTTTAGATTGCAGATTCACAAAGCTTTGTAGGGACTGTATGGAGGCAAGGAAGCAACACAGAACAATTGTAATAAGATGCTTTATAATGATTACGACAAAGGACCTGTTCTTTACAATGCACCATTTAAAATATCACCAGTGCACATACTCTTGCCAAGCTGACAAAATGACTCACCCTTCAAGTTATGAAGAGTAACTTACATCCCACTGCTTATATCCGGCCCTATCCTTACCTCTGTGCTACTGATCTGTGTAGCTTATAAACTTTCTAGAGACATCTGGCCACTCTGTTTAAGCATAACTAACATTTTCTTTGTATTTCCTTTTATTTTTTGCATCTTGGAACAAATAACAAAATTCACAAATCTGATTAATTAATTCTAAAAGTCAAAAATATAAAATAACCCTTTTTGAAAAACTACACTTAAAAATAAGTAACTTATTTTTAGAATGTAACAGCAAATAATAAAGCCTCAAATTTATTACTTTTTCTATGCAATCATGAGGCTGTGGAATCCACCATTTTCATCTTCAGTCATCTAAATCCAAGGGTGGGAGGAGAGTTTAAATACACAGGAGGTTTTATCTACAAAGTGGGAAGGTGGCATATACAACTGTCAGTGCTTTCATTAGCACTACTGAAAATAGTTTACAAGGACACACAATGTGGAGCCGAAGCTGTAAGAAGCAGGCTTATTAAAGAAACTGGAAGCCAGTAGTAAAGAATAATTGCATATAAAAAGGTTGAGATTACAGTTTTTACTTTAAAACAACATTTTGCATATTATCTATTTTTGTTAATTAAAAGACCAAACAAATTTGACAATTGTCCTTTGAAAAGTTGAAAAATGCTTATACAAGGGCAAAAAGGTGTCTTCTCCCCATTAGCTTTTCTAAGCCTGCTGATAATGTAAAAACTGTCATCACACATTGCTCCAATGAAGTGTATCCTGATTTTTTTATTACCCATAATGAATTGTGATTACCTTTATATGGTCTGGAGCAATATTATTTTGCAGGGTGGTTTGTTATTTTCATCTGCCTTAACCTATTACATTCTAGTACAATCTAGGTTACATTATAGTGACAGGAAATGTTGGGAATCTATTGTACATCCACAAACTTGTTATCATCATTTTGAATATGAATTAGTTACGTAAACAGAAATAACTTACTGGAAACAAATTATAACATGTTATCATAAAACTGTTTTACTTCTCTAGTCAGGCTAAAGCGGACCAGACAAATTCATCTAGTTTTATGGGGTTTTCTTACTTTTATTTTCCTTAATATAATTTATTTTTTTATTCAATGGAAAAAAATGTTCTTTTATATGATAGAAAATGTGGGACATATTTCTCTTATGATGGCACTGTTTTCATCCTTTTGTTATCTTTCTATTATGATTGTTATCTTTTGATAGCAAAACTGAAAAAAGGAACAAATTATTTGAACACTTATTTGTTGTTTACCTGTTCAGAGCAGCACTTTGTGCAATATATTGCAAGGTACTTTGAAGATTACTTTCCACATTGAAAACATTTTTCGCGCTGGCAGCAAACTTAATGGGTGGGCATGAGAGAAAGAGATCTGGATAGTTACTGCAAAATGTTTATATAAATAAGACGTTTGTCCAATACAAAAGGTATCAAATTATATTGCAATACTCATTATTAATCTATATATATATGGATTAATAATTACAAAATTACTAGATTGCTGGACAATGACGGCTGCTTCACTCTTCAATATATATATATTCATGTTTTTTTTTTATATATCTTATAACAACTTATCCATTGGATGTTTTTCTTTGTCACTGACTTACAAAATGACCGCTGTTTAACTTTCCATTTCCATATTAATCTGCTACTCTAATAGGCTTTTCTTTCATTTTTTGTCACTAGTAGAACTCTGGGTAATGGCTTTTTGCTATTAGTGATTCTGGAACAAAAGCTTTGTTTTGTCCTAATATGCCTTTCTTTGAATAATAAGTGTTAATTACAATTAAGCACCTAAACTACATTAATAGATTAACTCACACACTTATGAAGGACACAAACATCTGACTACTGTAATTAAAGGGACATGGTACACAAAATATTTTTATCACAATTTAAAAAAAAAGCATGTTTTAAACACTACATCAGTTTTTTTCATAAACAAATCTTGTTTATACTTCCTTGAAACTAACAGGAAATGACTCTATGTACACAGAGGGCTTGTGTCGATAGATTTCCTCAGCTCAAAGCAATATCCTGTACACTGCCTTGCTTGGATATTTGTCTCAAGGACAATCAGCCATTCAAAACAGTTAATTCTGCTCCAGGACTTTATTTTTCCAAATAAGTACCACACTTGAAGGGGTTAACATATTCTGCTGATGAAGGGGTTAACATATTTTGCTGACATATTCACATGAGATATAGCCTAACCATAATATCACATTCCTGTCCTTGGAACGTTTTGCGACCTTACTTAAACACAAAACATTTCTAGTTGTTTTAAGAAACAGAAAACACCTGATTATCTGTCCTTGCACCGACTAACGTGAACTGTGAAAATCGCCTCTAATATCCGCCTTCTTTAGCAAGTATATAACCTATGCTATGACGTGGCAATAACCGAAATTTGTACTGAGAATGATTTTGTGTGCGTTACTTCCAGTACGGCTCCCCAGAATTCTCACTGTTGCCTGTGTGTTCCAAGCCGCCAACTACTGATTAGGAAGCCCCAACAAACTGGTGTAAGAAGTGGGATACAGATCATCACAGTATGGCGGAGTGGGTGAGTAGAGTGAATTGTGTCTATTTGCACCTTCCTTTGCTCCCACTCTCGTCGTCCTTTGCAAACTGTATACAAGTAAATAAGTTGGGCACACTCCCTGAGGTAGGGAGAATTAAGTCTTAGGTAGACTGTAGGTATACTCCCTGAGGTAGGGAGAATTAAGTCTTGGGTAGACTTCAGGTATACTCCCTGAGGTAGGGAGACTCTCTAAGAAAGAGAGGGTAAAGCCTTGGAAGGCTAAATTTAGGCCTCTGGAAGGCCATATATATATATATATATCAAGGAGATATATATATATATATTATTCCTAAGGTGGGAATAGAAAGGATAAAATTGATATAAATATATACTTGACGGCTTGGTTATTCTGTGTAAAAATCAGGAAGTAAGGTCTCTGAAGACTGTAAGACGCACCGTCTCTGTATCTAGGGGCAACCCTTTAACTTGAGAATATAACTGTCGGAATTGTCGGAACTATTTCAGCCCCGTACAGCCACTGCTATTCTCCGATTAACAACCGTGATAGCAAATAAGGCTACGTTGTCTATTGAGACAACCACCTAAAGTTTTTAAGAATAAAAGGATAGTTGGAAATGGGTACTTCCCAGTCTAAACAATACCCACCTTCCAACCTGGGAGAATCATGCAAAGCTGTCATATGTAATTATATACACAGAGCAACATCAGGTCCCGTGAAAGAGCAAACGAGATAAGGGATAATAAAAGAAATAGGAACACAAAAATATAAAGGACCTTTTTTTTACATACATTTATATAATATTCTGATTGCTTTTGTTTATAAAGTAGATGGATTGTCTTGTGTTTTGCTGCAAATAAATTTGTCAGTGTTTGCTGTACTTTCTTTTCTTTGCAATACAATTGAGAAATGCAGGTTAGAGAATTTTCCTCTGTGTCTTTAAGGGTGTAGAGATCGTGTCCACCACTGAGATATATTTCTAAAGCCGGCATAAATATAAAAAAAGGGAAATCTTTTTCCAGAAATATATAACAGTGGAGGATTTATGGTCTATCTTGTTTTTAAGTGTAAGACAATGTGTTTTTTCTATTTTAAAGCTTGCTAACACTTATCTCCTTGTCCCAAAAAAAAAAAAAAAGCTGTGAATTTTTGTGACAGGATTTCCCCTCCCGGCAGAAAATTCTTAAGGTCGTATTTAGTTTGGATAAGAAAACTCTCATGTGTATGGAATGTTGAACTTTTTAACGTGGATTCCAGTATTTGTAGTTAAATGTTTGTGGAGAGGTCTCAGGAAGCGGAGTTTTAGTTGGGAATTATTGTAAGTTAATTTACGGAACTGAAGGGAAATAGTTCCTAGAAATGTTTTAGCAAGTGATTTAAAAGGGACATTTTGTATGTGATTTGATCCAAAACTGGGATCATAATAGTTTGTTTTTGAATAGATTGCAAATAGTAAATACGGAAAGAGAAAACAGGCAGCCCTCATTATTATAGAGAAATTGTGGTTCATCCCTGTGATTACAATTTAATTTTGTAAAAAGGAATTTTTTTTAACAGTAGGTGACCAACTAGTTATGAAAATCCTTAACCACCGAATTAATCCTTCAACATATATGATGTATCTGAAGTGAATGTGTCAAGGACACCATGACTCAGGCTGACATCTGACATGACTTCTCATACAGACTTTTAGACTCTGATACAGAGTCAGGATGGAATTGGGCTAAAGTCCCTTCCATTACGTGACATGACAATGACTTTAGATTTGTCCAGGATTTAAGGGCAATTAATTACTTAGTCATCCCAATTGCCCCGATTGTCCCTGATATCACTGCTCTCATTACGGCCATTCCCCATGACGCCACTATATTTACTGTTATTGATTTACATATTTTCGGTCCCATTGGACTTTGAGACACAACTACTTATGGCTTTCACTTTTGATGGGCGCCAATTAACATGGACCCGTCTTCCCCTAAGGCTACGTGGATTCACCAGCTGCTTACTCACTGGTGCTCCAACATACCTTGCGGTCATGGACCCGTGTCATGGTTCTGTCCCCTTTCAGTACCTCAAATGACCTACTGTTTGTTGTGTACTCCTAACGGGTGAGCCAATAGACAGGATTCACTCAGTTTGCTACAGCACCTAGCAGCTGAAGGTCACAAGGTAACTAAAAACAAAATACAAATGGAGGCAACACATGTTGATGATTAATTGTTGCAGGCAATGTATCCCTGAATGCTCACACTATGACTCCATTTTACGTACGGCTGCTAAGGGGGACAGCCCAAAACATATTCAGTGGACTCCAGACATGACTGAAGCTTATGTGACCTTAAAAGTTAGCATTATGCAGGCCCCCGCTTTAGGACTACCTGATTATTGTAAACCATTCTACCTGTATACGAGGGACAATTGTAAAACCATGGCCGTGGTCTGTGCCCAAGATCACGGAGGTAGTATGTGTCCCTTTGCATTCTTTTCCAAAGTAGTCCCTACTCCGGTCCAGGGGATGCCGTCATGTCTCCAAGCATTGGCTGCTTGCGCTGTGGCCGTACAGACAGCACCCCCTACTTGTAATCTTCCCACAGCCCTATACCCTAGCCTGGACACAGATATGGAAGTTATCATAGGCGATTACATGCGTCGACATCCTCCCATAGTACAGCACCTGAAGCACATATCAACACTATTAGTGCCCACCCTCCTTCACCTGCTATGGCAGAAGGACACAAAGAGCGAACACAAGCTGCAGCTTCGATCCCCCTTGACCCCCCTGCATCTGGCAGTCTGCATAGCAGTACACTGAAAACGAAACTAGTAAAAAACTGATAACACATAGCAAGTACAAAGAATCGCAATGATTTTATATCTAGAGGTAATGCTTTAGCTGACCGGGTAGCAAACAGTTGCAACTGTCATTTTGCATCAGAAACTTAAAATCACACTGCCAGACATACATACAAAGATGTATACAGTGTCTACAGAATAACTCTACAGTACCTAACAAAGCATTACATGATCACTTGCCTCCACCCACAGCTCCATTCACCCATTTAAAAAAAATATTTTACTCATATCCCAAAGACAGGATCAAAGCAATTGTACCTGTTGGTGATAGTAGACCAGTTCTCACAGTGGCCTGAGGCCTTTGTAACACAAAAAGAGGATGCTAAGACGGTAGCTAAAATATTAACTACCGAGATAATACTGAGATATGGATGCCCATTGCAAATTAACTCTGATAATGGACCAGCCTTTATTAGTGCGGTAATTAAGGAACTGGTACAATGCCTACAGATAACCTGCAAATTCCACATCCCTTACCATCCTCAGAGTTCAGGCATAGTGGAAAGAATGAACCGCACTATTAAGGAGAAACTTACAAAAGCCACTGCAGGTACATGGATGAACTGGCAGAAATACTTACCTGCCATTCTAGCAGAAATTAGGATGACTCCTAATAAGTCTACTAAATTGTCCCCTTTTGAGATTCTAATGGGAAGACCATTTCCAACTCCTTGGGTAAAAGGCCCACTTGTAATTATGTCTGGTGATCTTGATTTTATAAGAGAACAATATGTGCATATGTGCAACAATTGATTAATAAATTGAATGGCATCTATGGTGATGTGTCTTCTCGCTTTCCTTTACCCTCACAGGAACCAACACATCCATTCCAGCCAGGTGACCTCGTCTGTGTCCGACAACTGAACAGAGCAAAGAAGGGAGGCTTCCCATTCAGACCACCGACTACTGTTGTAGCAGTAACCAGGACAGCCGTCCTCACTGACTCACAGGACATCTGGATCCACGCATCACGTCTGAAGCTGTGTCCAAAGAGGGGTGAAGCAGGTGACAAAGTCCCCGTGAAAGCGTTTGAAGACAGCGATAATAAAAATGTCAAACCTACTCCTGCATCCGCAGAATGCATGGAAGAACTTTCTCCTGTTGATGTGCATTATGCTCCTGATTTATTTGCCCTTATGGACATTTCTTAATTGCCATTATGACCCAGACGAACTGGGACCATTAAAGTCTGTTTGTGGTAAACACAATAACACTCACACCAATACTAGTTCACCTCATAGGCACAAGAGGTCCACACGTGATAAAATACTTATAAAAAATACATTCTCCATAATGTTACAAGGATATGCTCACTCCTTTAACCTTTCCAATTGCTGGGTAAGTGCACACGTCTCTACACATGGGGAAATGGGTATGCCTCTATTTGGCCTTCCAGCAGAAAACTTCACCCAGAGTCACATATATTACAATGGCAGTACACAACCCCGCAAATGGAATTTCTTTACTTATGTACAATCAGCCACACCACTTAACTCTATATGAATGCAACACCTCATACGCACGTATTTCCCATCAAAATATAATAAGAGTGTATAATTTATGTTAACCGACACTAACCCAGGGTATTACTGTTTTAGGGCCCTAGGAAAAGGTAAACCTGTTGGATGGTCCACTTGCTCCAATACCACACTTATTTTTATAGGACCTCCTCTGGTTCCTCCCCTTTTGACCTGTACAAGAGTTGTTTACCTTGGAGCTGTAGTGGTCCCGGATGTCCCTACTTACTTTCTCTTTTACATAATATATCAATTAATGGTACTGGTTGTAGCAACACTAATGGATCCGTGTCTAATCTCTTCCACCTTATGCCACCTTCTCCAGCCACGGATGTATACTTTATCTGTGGCAGGAATGCCTAGCGATGGCTGCCCCCTAATTGGATTGGCAGTTGTTATTTAGGTCAAGTAATCCCATATATATACACAACCCCAACACTTCCACAAGGCCGCATTAGGAACATGAGGGATATAAAGCGGGTGGAAAATATTCCTAGACACCCTAGGTATAACCTTCCCACATGCAGGCATAGGGAAACTACAGGTAGAACTAGCCATCCTTTCTCTACTAGTACAGAAGGCATTGGATAGTTCTGCTGAAGCAATTGAGAAACTAAACCAGGAGCAGGTGCAAATTTAGAATGGTAGCTTTGCAGAATAGAATGGCTTTAGATTATGTTTTATCTTTCAAAGGCGGTGTGTGTGCGTTAAGAGGTAAAGAATGTTGTTCTTATATTGATGATAATTCTGTTTACTCTGTGTCATTACTTCCCTTGTATTCCTTTGTGTTTTTATTACATACTGCAAGGCTTTATTCCTAAGAATTTTCAGCTAAATACTGTGACTTAACACCACCTGGTCACAGGTATATCTCATGTACTGATACCCTTGAGGGTCTATCACCTTCCAGTGTCTCAGTTCGCTTCCTATCATATTTATACACCACTGCTTACATCCCAAATAAAGATCACGTTGTGATCCAAGAGGGGAATGAAGGGGTTAACATATTCTGCCGATGAAGGGGTTAACATATTTTGCTGAAATATTCACATGAGATATAGGCTAACCATAATATCACATTCCTGTCCTTGGAACGTTTTGCGACCTTACTAAAACACAAAACATTTCTAGTTGTTCTAAGAAACAGAAAACACCTATCTGTCCTTGCACCGAATAACGTGAACTGGGAAAATTGCCTCTAATATCCGCCTTCTTTAGCAAGTATATAACCTATGCTATGACGTGGCAATAAACAAAATTTGTACTGAGAATGATTTTGTATGCGTTACTTCCAGAACGGCTCCCCAGAATTCTGACTGGGGCCTGTGTGTTCCAAGCCGCCAACTACTGATTAGGAAGCCCCAACAACACTATTATACATCATATGTATTTTCAAATGCAACTTCAAGTGCTTATTATTATTTTTTTGTTGTTGGGTATATGTATTTTTATACTTTTGAAGTAGAGTGTGGCAATGTGTGAGTATGGATTAAGTGTGTATGGAGGTAGAGCTCTGCAATGTTTGGGTATGGAGTGAGTATGTATGAAAGTAGAGGGTGGCAATGTGTGGATATGAAGTGAGTATGTACGGAAGTAGAGGGTGGCAATGTGTGGGCCTAGAGTGAGTTTGTATGGAAGAAGATGGGCAATGTGTGGAAATGTCCAAATTGGGCCCAAAGTGTCAATATTTTGTGTGGCCACCATTATTTTCCAGCACTGCCTTAACCCTCATGGGCATGGAGTTCCCCAGAGCTTCACAGGTTGCCACTGGAGTCCTCTTCCACTTCTCCATGTTGACATCACAGAGCTGGTGGATGTTAGAGACCTTTCACTCCCCCACCTTCCCCGTTTGAGGATGCTCCACAGATGCTCAATAGGGTTTAGGTTTGGTGACATGCTTGGCCAGTCCATCACCTTTGCCTTCAGCTTCTTTAGCAAGACAGTGGTCATCTTGGAGGTGTGTTTTTGGTCGTTATCATGTTGGAATACTGCCCTGTGGCCCATTCTCCGAGGGGAGAGGATCATGCTCTGCTTCAGTATGTCACAGTACATGTTGGCATTCATTGTTCCCATAATGAACTGTAGCTCCCCAGTCCCAGCAGCACTCATGCAGGCCCAGACCACAAAACTCCCACCACCAAAAGTTACATAGTTACATTGTTTCATAGTATTTAAGGTTAAAAAAAGACTTTCAGTCCATCAAGTTCAACCTTTTAAGATCTCCTCTGATCTGCAATATGCAGATTAACTATTAATTAATAAGTTGTATATAAAAATAAATAAATAATCAATTCCTTTCTGATCCCAGACACCGGCAACCGGATTTCTCCCTGGATTAATACTGCCTCTCTAATTATCCATGATAACCCTGAATTCCCTTTTTAATTAGAAATAAATCCAGTCCCCTTTTAAAGTTATCTATTGAATCCGCTGTCACCACCTCCTCTGGTAGAGAATTCCACAGATTAACCACCCTTACTGTGAAGAACCCTTTTCTTTCTTTAAGGTTGAATCTTTTTACTTCTAACCTCAAGGGATGTCCTCTTGCCAGTTGAAAACCTCTTGGCACAAAAAGCTCCCTTGACAAATCTTTATACTGACCCTGGATGTATTTATATAAGGTAATCATATCTCCTCTTAGAAGTCTTTTTTCTATAGAAAATAGGTTTAATTTGGTTAGTCTTTCTTCATTACTTAGCCCCTCCATTCCCCTTATTAGTTTTGTTGCCCTCCTCTGTACCTTTTCCAGCTCTAAAATGTCCTTTTTATGATGTGGTGCCCAAAATTGTACTCCATATTCCAAATGAGGGCGTACTAGAGATTTATATAGTGGCAGAATTATATTTGCTTCCCTGGCTTCTATACCCTTCTTAAAACATGCCAATATTTTATTTGCCTTTGCAGCTGCTGCTTGGCTTTGAGCACTGTTACCTAGGGGGTTGTCCACAAGCACTCCCAAATCCCTTTCAATATCCGATACAACTAGATTTGATCCATTAAGATTATAAATTGCATGGCTATTTTTCCTTCCCAGATGCATAACTTTACATTTATTCGTATTAAATCTCATCTGCCATTTAGATGCCCATTTCTCAATTTTATGTAAATCCCTTTGGAGGGAAAGCAAATCACTATCTGATTTAATTACCTTGCACAACTTCGTGTCATCAGTGAAAATGGAGACACCACACTCCAATCCTACCTCTAAGTCATTAATAAATATGTTAAAAAGGAGAGGACCTAATACTGAACCCTGAGGAACCCCACTTTCCACATTAGTCCAATCGGAGTATGTTCCATTTACAACAACTCTTTGCTTCCTGTCTTTTAGCCAGCTCTCAATCCATGAGCAGATATTTACTGCAACTCCTGTATCTCTTAGTTTGCACAATAGTCTCCCATGTGGCACTGTATCAAAAGCCTTTGCAAAATCCATGGTGGCCACACAAAATTTTGACACTTTGGGCCCAATTTGGACATTTCCACTTAGGGGTGTACTCACTTTTGTTGCCAACGGTTTAGACATTAATGGCTGTGTGTTGAGTTATTTTGAGGGGACATCAAATTTATACTGTTATACAGGCTGTACACTTACTACTTTACATTGTAGCAGAGTGTAATTTCTTCAGTGTTGTCACATGAAAGGATATAATAAAATATGTACATAAATGTGAGGGGTGTACTCACTTTTGTGAGATACTGTATATTCAGGGGGTAAATGTAATTGTAAGAACCATGAAAATTTACTCCTTTTACCAAAAGCATAGGCTAGATCTATAAGCTTTTATTTAATTGACATTATTTAATGAACTAATTTGTTGAGCCACAATTAAATCAGCTATATAATCTCAATATCCCACCCAAAGATCCTTTGGGACAAATATGAAGAGCACACTATTTCTTATCAGCTAATGGTTAATTAGACCAAAAACAAGATTCAATTTCCTCTGCCCAGTTTAATTTGAAATGGATTTCTAAAATGGATTTCAGACTTTTGTTGTAATTTAATAATACAGCAGCGTTTGTAAGCAGTCAGCAAGTAGCTGGCGTATTACCATGTAAACTCTGGGTAATTGTATTAATATTATTAATATTTAAAAGGACAGAGTTCTTTAGAACTGCATTGAACTAGTGAATTTTGGCCTATTAACTGGTGGAAGTAGGAACATTGTAATGTACAGATTAAGCTGTTAATTAATTTTTTACACTATGTTTGGATTATTAAACAGAGGACTTATCTTTGCAATCTGTTGAAAACTATGACCCCTATTTAATTGAGAAAGTTGTAGTTTCGGCAGCCTTTAATGGAGCCTGTAAACAAATTTGCTATTCAATTGGTGTCTTTTCGCTAGCCGCAAATGATTTGCGGGTTACAGGCTGAAAAGCCATGCGAATGTTGAAATCGTAACCAGCTAAGCCTTTGATATTGCAAGACTGCAAATGTTACAATCGCAAATCGCTATTCAATTCCTACAATTCCTCAAGCCCGCAAATGTTCTTACACCCGTAAATGGCAAATGTAGAAGAAAATCCTACGGGTACCAGACAGGACTTGCAAGGGGGTTAAACACCTGTTTGTTGCACTGTAAATGCATATAAATAATCAATACTGCACTTTAAAAGATGGGGAAAGTGATGAAAGACACTAGAATTAATTGCTCAACAGTCCCAAGCTCGTAAATCTGTAATAACATTTAATTTCTGTGTCATATCAATCTTGGGAATCAAGGAGTTAATATATATCAGACACATGGACTAGAACATGGACTAGAACAGTATCGCCATTCATTTCTACTTTTTTGTACATTGCCAGATTGCGAGTCCGATCGCATATTGGACCTCTAAACTTTGATTGATGTGTATCCTCCATGTTTTACTGACGTAATGATGACGTCTCATTTACTATTTCTATGCTGTTTCTAAATCAGTAGTTACAGCCTTGCATAATTGATCATGATCACGCTCAGAAATGCTACTTACGATTGCATGGTTTACGGTTTAGGTTTTTGGCCAAGTAATTTCGGGCTTACACAATTTAATCGCTCTATAACTGTTGCAAATATCAAGCCCGCAGACTTACGGCCGGTATAAAGGCCTATATGTATAATATATGCACACACATCTAAAGAGATTAATTTTGAAGCAACTAACTGGCAATTATAAATGCAGCTTCAAAGGTGAGTCATATTAGGTTGATCGACAGTTAACAATTTGTGTATTTGTGCCAATCTTATCTTGTGAGATTTGTTAGATCTGGTGATTGCTCTGCATGGTCCAATAATGGCCTTAGAATATGATGCCATTTAAAGAAGCTAGCATTTGACCCAAGCAAGCTTGAGCTGAGATAAGCAGATAACTCAAAACAGGTGACACAAATGTTGCTGAAAAAACGGCCACAGCGTTTATTCAGAAGAACAGAAGTCAAAAAGGAGGGGACATGTTTGATGACTGCAAGGCAAATAACACCCAAACGGAGACCAAAATTGCATATGACTGGTCAAGTCCCTCCCAGCAAGGTCTGCTGTGACAGATAAGAAAAAAACATAAACAAATTAATAGGGGAGAAGGGATGGAAGGGGACCTGCCTGCTAACAAGCTAGGGCCAGAATGATATCTAGTGCTCTGACATCCGCTCCCGAACACCAGTAGGGTAGCTAGGGGGTGGCACCCCCGATTGCCACCCACCTTGAATCACTTTCTCCCCTACCCTGGCTCCCTCCTCATGCCTCCCTCCCTCCTCCTGCACCCCTCCCAGGATCCCTCCTCCTGCACAGCCCATGCTCTCAGTCCGGTGGAGAAGAGGAGGAGCATCTGATGGGAGGAGTCACCAGTGGGAGGAGCTTCAAACCGCGTGGGCACACAGGTAAGGGAAGGGGGTGGGGGAGAGATAGAGAAAGGGAGAGAGAGAGAGACAGGAAGAGGAAGGGGGTTGAGAGAAAGAAAGAGGGGAGCAGAAAGAGGAAGGGAAAGAAAGAGGGATAGAGAAAGAGAGGGAAAGGGAGAGAGAGGGAAAGGAAGAGAGGAGATGGGCAGAGAAAGAAAGAGAGGAGAGAGAAAGAGATGTAGGGGGGAGAGAGAGAAAAAGAGGGAGAGACAGGTAGAGGGAGACAAAGAGAGGGGAGAGAGAAAAAGAGAGAGAGAGGGAGATACAGAAAAGGGGGAAGATAGGGAGAGAGGGGAGAGGGAGAGAGAAAGAGGGGGTATGGAGAGAGGGGGGAGAAAGGGTGAGAGAGAGAAAAAGGAGGGAGAGAGAGAAAGGGAGAGAGACAGAAAGAGGGTGAGACAGAGGGGAGAGCGCTAGTGAGGGAGACTAAGAGTGGAAAGAGAGACAGCAAGAGAGATAGAGAGGGGAAATATGGAGAGAGAGGCAGAAAGATGAGGGAATACTAGAGATTTGTATAGTGGCAGAATTATATTTCCTTCCCTTGCTTCTATACCCTTCTTAATAAATACTAATAATTTGTTTGCCTTTGCAGCTGCTGCTTGGCTTTGAGCACTGTTACCTAGGTGGTTGTCCACAAGCACTCCCAAATCCATTTCAGTATCTGATACCCCTAGATTTGCTCCATTAAGATTATAAATTGCATTGCTATTTTTCCTTCCCAGATGCATAACTTTATATTTATTCGGATTAAATCTCTGCCATTTAGATGCCCATTCCTCAATTTTATGTAAATCCCTTTGAAGGGAAAGCACATCATTATCTGATTTAATTACCTTGCACAACTTTGTGTCAGACACTACTTTCCAGTCCCACCTCTAAGTCATTAATAAATATGTTAAAAAGGAGAGGACCTAATACTGAGCCCTGAGGAACCCCACTTACCACATTAGTCCAATCGGAGTATGTTCCATTTACAACAACCCTTTGCTTCCTGTCTTTTAGCCAGCTCTCGATCCATGAGCAGATATTTACTGCAATTCCTGTACCTCTTAGTTTGCAAAATAGTCTCCCATGTGGCCTTTGCAAAATCCAAAAAGACTACATCCACTGAGATGCCGTGATCCAGGTTCCTACTAACCTTTTCATAGATTTGTTTGACATGACCTATCCCTCATAAATCCATTTTGACTCCTACTTATAATGCTGTTCAAATAGACATATTCTTGTATATTATCCCTTATTTACCCTTCTAAAAGCTTCCCCGCTACAGAAGTGAGGCTCACTGGTCTATAATTCCCCGGGTTTCCTCTTGCTCCCTATTTAAGTATAGGTATCACATCTGCTTTTCTCAGAATCTTGAAAATTTTTATATAATGGTTTGGCTATTACAGAACCCAGTTCCCTCAGTACCCTTGGATGTATTCCATCAGGACCAGGGCTTTATTAACATTTATTTTTTCCAACCTCTTTTGGATTGCTTCCTGCTTTAACCAATTATTCAGCAAATGTAGAGTAGCTCCATTATGTTGCAGTGTCCCAACCACTGGTACCTCCCTTGTGTAAACCAAAGAAAATAACCTATTTAGCCCATCTGCCTTCTCCTGGTCACTCATTTTCAGATGGCCTGTGTCACATTGTAATGTTCCTGTAGCTTCCTTCCTCACCTTCTTCCCAGTAATATACTTAAAAAATATTTTAGGGTTACTTTCTTTTGCAATTAATTTTTCAATTTTAGCCAATCTAATAGCTCTTTTGCAAGCCTTGTTGATTTTGTTGAACTCCCGTAAAGCAGTCTCTGTCCCCTTTTTATTTGTATAATTTAAATGCCTATTTTTTTACTCCGTATCTTGATCTTTAAATCATTGTTAAGCCACATTGGATGTAATTTACTCATTTTACTTTTATTCCCACTTGGTATATGGTGATAAGTATGTATATTTAGTAAGGATTTAAATGTTGTCCATTTATGTTTAGTGTTTTTACCTATCAGTTCTCTGTTCCAGTCTATATGTTGTATTGCTGCCCTTAGACCTTTTAGTTGTAGGGGACTCTATTATTAGGAAGGTAGACAGGGTGATTTGTCACCCAGATCCCAGCAATCGAACAGTTTGCTGTCTCCCGGGTGCTCAGGTGCATCATGTTGTGGATCGGGTAGACAAATTATTGGGAGGGGCTGGAAATGAACCGGCGGTCTTGGTACATATTGGTACCAATGACAAAGTTAGTGGAAAATGGAGTGTCCTAAAGAATGATTTTAGAGAACTAGGTAATAAGCTGAAGGCAAGGACCTCCAAGGTAGTATTTTCTGAGATACTACCAGTGTAACGTGCTAGCCCAGGGAGGCAGAAGGAGCTTAGGGAGGTTAATGCGTGGCTGAAGATGTGGTGCACTAAGGAGGGGTTTGGGTTTTTAGAGCACTGGGCTGACTTCTCACTTCGGTACAATCTCCACAGTAGGGATGGATTGCACCTTAATGATGAGGGAGCTTTTGTACTAGGGGATAGGATGGTAGAAAGGCTAAAGGAGTTTTTAAACTAGAAGGTGGGGGGGGGGGACTAGATATAAGTAATGGGGTAGAAAGTGTTGTGGATATAAGGGATGAATTAACAACTCATAGGGGAGGAGATGGGGGGAGGGGTAATATAGTCAATAGGGAGGTAGTACTAAGTAATTCAAGTACAGTGGCAGGAACTTCAGAACTACAGACTCATAACATAAGGTGTATGCTTGCTAATGCCAGAAGCTTGCCAGGAAAAATGGGAGAGTTAGAATTATTAGCAATTAATGAAAAATTGGATTTAATAGGCATTACTGAAACGTGGTGTGATAAATCTTATGACTGGACTGTTAATCTGGATGGTTATAACCTATTTAGGAAAGATAGAGGCAATGGTAAACGAGGAGGAGGGATTTGTCTGTATGTTAAGCCTGAATTTAAGCCTATAGTCAGAGAAGATATTTATGGTGGACCTAGTGATAAAGTTGAATGTTTGTGGGTAGAGTTAAATAGCGGAGCAGCAAATTCCAAAATAATATTAATAGGAGTATGCTATAAACCCCCAAATATAGCTGAAAGTGAGGAAATACAATTATTGTTACAGATTGAAAATGCAGCTAAGCATGGTCAAGTTCTAATAATGGGAGATTTTAATTACCCTGAAATAATCTGGATAAATGAGACCAGCAGTTCATCTAAGGGGAGCAGGTTCTTGAGTACACTCAGGGATCATTATCTGGCCCAGGTTGTACAAGAGCCTACTAGAAATGAAGCTGTCTTAGATTTACTCATCACAAATAATATTGATATAGTATCAAATGTTGGAATAGGGCAACCTTTGGGAAACAGTGATCACAACACAGTCTCGTTTGAGATTGAATAAAAAAAAAAATTATTTTAAGGGGCCAACAAAAACTCTTAATTTTAAAAGGGCAGATTTTAACGGTCTAAGGGCAGCAATACAAAGTATAGACTGGGACAGAGAACGGGCAGGTAAAAATACTGAACATAAATGGACAACATTTAAATCCTTACTAAATATACATACACATCGGCATATACCATGTGGGAATAAAAGTAAAAGGAGTAAATCCCATCCAATGTGGCTTAGCAATGATTTAAAGATCAAGATACTGAGTAAAAAACAGGCATTTAAATTATACAAACAAGAGGGGACAGAGACTGCATTACAGGAATACAAGGAAATCAACAAGGCATGCAAAAGGGCGATTAGACTGTCTAAAATAGAAAATGAAAAATGAATTGCAAAAGAAAGTAAGACTAACCCTAAAATATTTTTTAAGTATATTAATGGGAAGAAGGCGAGGAAGGAAGCTATAGGAACATTACAATGTGACACAGGCCTTCTGATAATTAGTGACCAAGAAAAGGCAGATGAGCTAAATAGGTACTTTTCTTCGGTATACACAAGGGAGGTACCAGTGGTTGGGACACAGCAAAATAATGGGGCTACACTACCATTGCCAAATAATTGGTTAACACGGGAAGTAATCCAAAAGAGGTTGGAAAAAATAAACGTTAATAAAGCCCCGGGTCCTGATGGAATACATCCAAGGGTACTAAGGGAACTGGGTTCTGTAATAGCCAAACCATTATATTAAATTTTTCAAGATTCACTCAACACAGGGTCTCTACCAGATGACTGCAGAAAAGCTGATGTGATACCTATATTTAAAAAGGGAGCAAGAGCAAATCTGAGGAATTAAAGACCAGTGAGCCTCACTTCTGTAGTGGGGAAGCTTTTAGAAAGGTTAATTAGGTATAATATACAAGAATATGTCTATTTGAACAGGATTATAAGTAGGAGTCAACATGGATTTATGAGGGATAGGTCATGTCAAACAAATCTAATTAGTTTCTATGAGGAGGTTAGTAGGAACCTGGATCAAGGCAACTCAGTGGATGTAATCTTTTTGGATTTTGCAAAGGCTTTTGATACAGTGCCACATGGGAGACTATTGTGCAAACTAAGAGATACAGAAGTTGCAGTAAATATCTGCTCATGGATTGGGAGCTGGCTAAAAGACAGGAAGCAAAGGGTTGTTGTAAATGGAACATACTCGGATTGGACTAATGTGGTAAGTGGGGTTCCTCAGTGTTCAGTATTATCCTCTCCTTTTTAACATATTTATTAAATACTTAGAGGTAGGACTGGAGTGTGGTGTCTCCATTTTCGCTGATAACACTAAGTTGTGCAAGGTAATTAAATCAGATAGTGATGTGCTTTCCCTCCAAAGGGATTTACATAAAATTGAGGAATGGGCATCTAAATGGCAGATGAGATTTAATACGAATAAATGTAAAGTTATGCATCTGGGAAGGAAAAATAGCCATGCAATTTATAATCTTAATGGAGCAAATCTAGGTGTATCAGATATTGAAAGGGATTTGGGAGTGCTTGTGGACAACCACCTAGGTAACAGTGCTCAAAGCCAAGCAGCAGCTGCAAAGGCAAATAAAATATTAGCATGTATTAAGAAGGGTATAGAAGCCAGGGAAGCAAATATAATTCTGCCACTATACAAATCTCTAGTATGTCCTCATTAGGAATATGGAGTACAATTTTGGGCACCACTTCATAAAAAGGACATTTTAGAGCTGGAAAAGGTACAGAGGAGGGCAACAAAACTAATAAGGGGAATGGAGGGGCTAAGTTATGAAGAAAGACTAACCAAATTAAACTTATTTTCTCCAGAAAAAAGGTGTCTAAGAGGAGATATGATTACCTTATATAAATACATCCAGGGTCAGTATAAATATTTGTCAAGAAAGCTTTTTGTGCCAAGAGGTTTTCAACTGACAAGAGGACATCCCTTGAGGTCAGAAGTAAAAAGATTCCACCTTTAAAGAAAGAAAAGGATTCTTCACAGTAAGGGTGGTTAAACTGTGGAATTCTCTACCAGAGGAGGTGGTGACAGCCGATTCGATAGATAACTTTAAAAGGGGACTGGATTTATTTCTAATTAAAAAGGGAATTCACGGTTATCATGGATAATTAGAGAGGCAGTATTGAGCCAGGGGTCACCGGTGTCTGGGATCAGGAGGCATTTGATATTTTTTTTTTATACAACTAATTAATTAATAGTTAATTCGCATATTGCAGATTGGAGGAGATCTGAAAGGTTGAACTTGATGGACTGAAGGTCTTTTTTCAACCTTAAATACTATACTATACTATACTAAAATTAAGAGTTTTTGTTGGCCCCTTAAAGTGTTGTTTTTTTTAAATTCAATCTCAAATGGGACTGTGTTGTGATCACTGTTTCCCAACGGTTGCCCTATTCCAACATTTGATACTATATCAATATTTTTTGTGATGACTAAATCTAAGATAGCTTCATTTCTAGTAGGCTCTTATATAAACGGGCCAGAACCTGCTCCTCTTAGCTGAACTGCTGGTCTCATTTATCCAGATTATTTCAGGGTAATTCAAATCTCCCATTATTAGAACTTGCCCATGCTTAGCTGCATTTCCAATCTGTAAGAATAATTGTATTTCCTCACTTTCAGCTATATTTGGGGGTTCATAGCATACTCCTACAAATATTCTCTAGGAATTTGCTGCTCCGCTATTTAACTCTACCCACAAACATTCAACATTATCACTAGTTCCGCCATAAATATCATCTCTGACTATAGGCTTAAATTCAGGCTTAACGTACAGACAAATCCCTCCTCATCTTTTACCATTGCTTCTATCTTTCCAAAATAGGTTATAACCATCCAGATTAACAGTCCAGTCATGAGATTCATCCCACCACGTTTCGGCAATGCCCATTAAATCCTATTTTTCTTAATTGCTAATAATTATAATGCTCCCATTTTTCCTGGCAAGCTTCTGGCATTAGCAAGCATGCACCTTATGTTAAGAGTCTGTAGTTCTGAAGGGCCACTGTACTTGAGTTACTTAGTACTACCGCCCTATTGACTATACTACCCCTTACCCCATCTCCTCCCCTATGAGTTGTTAATTCATCCCTTATACCCTCTACACTTTCTACCCCATTACTTATATCTATTCCCCCCCACCTTCTAGTTTAAGAACTCCTTCAGCCTTTCAACCATTTTATCCCTCAGCACAAAAGCTCCCTCATCATTAAGGTGCAAGTCAGCCCAGTGCTCTAAATTCCTGAACGCCTCCTTAGTGCACCACATCTTTAGCCACGCATTAACCTCCCTAAGCTCCTTCTGCCTCCCTGGGCTAGCACGTGACACTGGTAGTATCTCAGAAAATACTACCTTGGAGGTCCTTGCCTTCAGCTTATTACCTAGTTCACTAAAATCATTTTTTAGGACACTCCATCTTCCACTAACTTTGTCATTGGTACCAATATGTACCAAGACCGCCAGTTAATTTCCAGCCCCTACCAATAAATTGTCTACCTGATCCACAACATGCCGAACCCGAGCACCTGGGAGACAGCAAACTGTTTGATTGCTGGGATCTGGGTGACAAATCACCCTGTCTACCTTCCTAAGAATAGAGTCCTCTACCATCAAAACCTTTCTGTTGCTGTGCATATTCTGAACTCCCACTCCTCAAGAAGAACTGTTCTCCCAACTGTTAGAGGGAACAGCTCTATCTGGCATTGCCATTCCTGAATGGACATCCCCAACAGTTTCACTCAATCTGGCAAATCTGTTGGTGTTTGCCAACTCAGAACTAGCCGGCCTTCTCCTGTTCCCCATGATTCTCCTTCTAACTGTAACCCAACTACCTCCCTGAACATCCTCACCAGCCCCAGCTCCACCCTCCATGCTAGGCCCTGCTAAACTGTTCTCAGTGATCACCAACTCCCTTTCTAGTTCGACAATATCACTAAGTGCTGCAATTCTCATCTCCAGTTCTCCAATTTGAGCTTCCAGAGAGGCAACATGCTCACAACTGCCACAGAGGTATGGACCCTGGATCATCTGTTCCAGTATTTCATACATATGGCAGGATGTATACTGAGGGAGGTTTCTATTGTACTGACTCATAATTATTATTGTCTACAAAAATTCAGTGGGAAAAATAAAGAATATAAAATAATATAGTTGTATAAAGTTTTGTTAAAAAAAAAAAATATTTTTGTATTCTTCCACCTTTGCACTTTGAACTTCCTCCTTTTATTTAAATTCCTACACTTTTACTAGAATTGCACTTATACTAGAAGTGTTCGCAAGCTCACAAGTTCGCCCCTTCTCCTGTTTATATTAAATCCTGCCTTCTCACCTGGGCATAATTAGTGCACTCTGCAGTTTATCAGCCTTTACTTGCAAAGGAAAATCCACTTGCAAACTGCCCCAAACAGCTCACAAACCTTTATAGTAGTTTAACACAGTCAAGCCACACCCCTCTCAGCTGGGCACAATTAGTGCACTCTGCAATTTATCAGCCTTTCCTTGCAAAGGAAAACCCACTTGCAAAATCCTGGCAGAAATTGTGAAATATTTTTATTATGACATAGTAGTTTGGCTCCTTTTTAAATTATAATGATAACATAATTTACCAAAATGGCCCTGATCCAAAGTTTGCATACCCTTAGTTCTTAATACTGTGTATTGCCCCCTTTAGCATCAATATCAATGTGCAGTCTTTTGTAATAGTTGTCTAGGAGGCCTCTCATTTTTGCAGGTATTATAGCTGCCCATTCGTCTTGGCAAAATGCCTCCAGGTCATGCAAAGTCTTGGGTTGTCTTGCATGAACCGCCAGTTTGAAATCTCCCCCGAGTGGCTAGATGATATTAAGGCCAGGAGATTGTGATGGCCACCCCAGAGCCTTCGCCTTTTTCTGCTGTAACCACTGGAGGGTCAACTTGGCCTTGTGCTTAAGGTCATTGTCATGCTGGAAAGTCCAAGAGCATCCCAATGCGCAGCCTTCATGCAGAAGAATGCAAATTGTCTGCCAGAATGTTCTGAACATGCTGTATCCAGCTTGCCATCAATTTTCATAAGATTCCCTGTGCCTTTAGAGCTCCCCCCCCCTCCCAAAACATCAGTGAGTCACCACCATGCTTCACAGTGGGCTTGTTATTGGTATTCTTTTCACTATAGGCCTTGTTGACCCCTCTCCAAACATAGCGGTTGTGACCATAAAGCTCTATTTTGGTCTTTTCAGTCCAAATTACAGTGTGCCAAAAACTGTGAGGCTTGTCAAGGTGTTGTCAGGCATATTGTAACCAGGCTTTTTTGTGGCATTGGTGCAGTAAAGGCTTCTTTCTGGCATCTCGACCATGCAGCTCATTTTTGTTCAAGTATGTCGTATTGTTCTCCTTGAAACAACCACACCATCTTTTTCCAGAGGAGCCTGCTCAGTGCATCCTCGTGAGAGCTAATCTCATTTACTGTTAATACACAGGCACTAATTGCAATTTAAAAAGCCACATGTGTGAGAAATTAACATTTAATTGCCATTTTAACCTGTGTGTGACACTTTGTGTGTCTGTTACACAGCCAAACATTCAAGGGTATGTAAACTTTTGATCAGGGCCATTTGGGTAATAATTGTTATCATTATGATTTAAAAAGGAGCCAAACAACTGTGATAATAAATGGCTTCATATGATTACTATCCTTCAATAACAATTTTTTTTTTTTGTCAGTCATATTTTCAAAATAAATGCAAAAATTTCACAATTTTTTCCAGGGAATGCAAACTTTTGAGCAAAACTGTATGTATTAAATATATATGTAGAGAGAAGAAGAACGAAAAATCTAGCTGTCTTACTGTCAGGTCACTTTCTTTGTGATGTGATTTACTTCAACAAAACCTGAAATGAAAGACGTCTTTCTGGAACCGCTCAGTAATTATTCAAATACTAAGATCAATGTTAGCTGCTGACTGAAATCTCATAAAAGAGGGTCATAAAAATAGAAAATGGAATGAGGATACTGGGGAAGGTCAGAAATAGTCTGTTTGCAGCAAACACATGAAGAAGAACAGTTGGATGAGGTTGCCAAGATATCTCAAGGGATGATAAATCAAAATTGGATCATTACCTTTACTAATATTTTCTACTTGATATATTTTATTTTGCATGTTTATTGAAAGGACCAAAGTCTGCATAGTTGAGCTTCTACACATACATTTCTGCTGTTTGTTGACAAAAAATGTTGTTGTCAACTTAACTGACAACTTGTTGGATTGCCAACTGTAAAAGGAAATTACATTTCTCAAGCACCGCTGGGATTAAGGACCACTGTGGTCATACTTTTAAAATGTAATATTTTGAAGAAATCCACTTAAAACATTTTTATCATATCTTTAGAATGTAAAACAAATTACAGACTCTTATATATCACTTTTTATGTTCAATTCTGTATGTATGGAATCTACCATTTGGCTTCAGCAGATCATATTCCTGAGGTGAGAGGAAGTTTTGAATACAAAGGAAGAGTCTGTCTGCACAACAGGAATGTAACAGTGGTCTCAGCAGGACTAAATGGAAGCTCATTAGTTTACAAGTATACACTTACCTCAGCAAGTAAAAAAACAGCTGTCAGCAAGAAAGCAAAATGGAGTCCTGCAGTACGGAATAGTACTGAATATTTAACAATGAAAGTATCAAAAACTAAAGATTATGTTTATTTGCTTGCCTTTCTAAACATGTTTCATTATTCAAAAGACCACATAGAAAAAAAATGGCAGTGCAGCGTTAGGCACCTCCATTATGCCTAAAAGGAATTTAACTAGGTAACAGTGCTCAATGCCAAGCAGCATCTGCAAAGGCAAGTAAACTATTAGCATGTATTAAGAAGGGTATAAAAGCAAGGGAAGCAAATATAATTCTGACACTGTACAATTCCCTAGTGCGCCCTCATTTGAAATATGGAGTACAATTGTGGGCAACACTTCATAAAAAGGACATTTTACAGCTGGAAAAAGCACAGAGAAGGGCAACAAAACTAATGAAGGGGCTAAGTTATGAAGAAAGACTAGCCAAATTAAACGTATTTTCTCTAGAAAAAAGGCATTTAAGAGTGGATATGATGATCACCTTATATAAATATATCCAGGGTCAGTATAAAGATTTGTCAAGTGAGCTTTTTGTGCCAAGAGGTTTCCAACTGACAAGAGGACATCCTTTGAGGTTAGAAGTAAAAGGATTCCACCTTAAAGAAAGAAAAGGGGCGTTTCACAGTAAGAGTGGTTAAACTGTGGAATTCTCTACTAAGGGAGGTGGTGACAGTGGATTTGATAGATAACTTTAAAAAAGCATTGAATATATTTTTAAATAAAATGGGCATTCAGGGTTATCCTGGTTAATTAGAGAGGGAATGTTGATCCAGGGAGTAATCCGATCGCCAGTATCTGGGGTCGGGAAGGAATTGTATTTTTTTTGCTTTTTGAGATAATTGTCAATGTTTCAATGTTTTTTTTCTGTTTGCCTACCTCTGGATCAATTAACAATGAATCAATAATTAAATATTAACCCGCATATTACAAAGGTCAGATGAGATCTATAAGGTTGAACTTGATGGACCAAAAGTATTTTTTCAACCTCAGTTACTATGGCCCTCATTCAATTGCGATTTGGCCAATTAAATAGGGCTCAAAATAAGCACATAGAATATTTTTTTTTAAGAAGTTTTTAGTTAGGGAAAACCTTGCTTTTGGATAGATGTTTACTAGCTAAAAACTTCTTTAAAAAAATATCTTAATGTACTTATTTAGAGACCTATAAAATTGGCCAAATTGCAATTGAATGAGGGCCTATGTAAATATGTAACCGAGTTGAAGCTAAAGCAGTTTTACATTAGCACCCTGATCTCTATTCATATTTCAAACAAGTTGAAAAATTCCTTCTTACCACACACATGCTATTTAGTGGCCTGAACTATAAGTGATGATGACACAACCCTATTTGCCTCTTTCAAAATAAGGATTCTGTATAATACTTTTTTTGAGAATAAAAAAACATTGTGAGCTACATTTGTTCATTAGTCCAAAAACTATTGCTTTCAGTTTCTTGATGGATGGACCCGTCTCTTTTCCTTAAATTATCACTTTAGTCCTATATTCAATCTTTTAAAGAACTGCACACGATAAGGGGAAAACAGTTTTTAGAAAGTAAAAAAAAGTATACAGTCCTAATATATTACCTTTAAATTCAGTTTTGCTGCAGTGAAATGTACCATTTTGGTTTCTGATGATTTATGACTTGGCACGCAGAGAGAAAGTTTGTATTTGTGCAATAGAAAAGTGGCAGTTACAACTTTCAGTGCTTTTATTGTGTCTAAAAGAGAGCTCATTATCTTACAAGGACACACCCTTCCAAGAAATCAGCAGAAAGAAGAGGTTAATTAAAGAAAATGTAAATCTGCTTTCTAAAAACATAAAGTTTAGTTAGTCAAAAGAACATATATGTATGGAGAGTGGTTTGTTAAGCCTTTTTTCTATTTTTTTTATTTTTTTATTTGTGTCTAATTCCCAGGATAGCAGTCATGCTGATTTCATTTGTTTCCATAAGCAGTATTTATGACCTAAGCAAGGCCCAGTTGGCATGTACCCATAAGGATTTAGACACAAAGCACATAATTAATATAATGATTAGATACAGACCACTTCTTGGAGAGAAACTGGCGACAGAATTTATTGGTAAACACATATGACGTAATAACAATAAATAAATAAACATAAAAATTGAGGGGAGGAGCCTGGCCAGAGACAGTACACTCTACATCCTGAACCCTCGTCCAGGGCCTACCGTGATGGAATATTCGTATGAGAGCAGCCACTTTGTTGTTAAAAAATTCTCCTTTGATAGCAATACATTCATTGCTAATGCTGCAGTTATTTAGTTTATTTCATTTGGTTTGTGAAATGTCATGGGTAATAATATAGGACTCTATTTAATGCCGCCCGTAAGAGAAAACCATCATTCCGAGATCCTTATTTCCATAACATAAGTATGTATTTTATTAGTACCGGAATATTTTACTCAGATATATTTGCTAGTTTGGATATAGAATTTTTTACTCGTAGGACGAATAGCATGAAAGTACATGTAACTGATAGGCTAGTGAAGAAACGCAATGGAATGGTACCCACAAATGTGAACACACTATAGTAGAATATATCTATTTATCTATCTATCTATCTATCTATCTATCTATCTATCTCAATAAAGGTGGGCCATCAGACCCCCTCCCCCCTTGTTCTGAGTAGTGGGTGGTACATTTACCCCAAAGGGTTCCATATAAACCCCTATGGGGTCTCTAACCACAACAATGAGGGTCTAAATTAAACCATTGGAGTCATTTTAGACCCCCATGGCTCCTAAAATGAACTCCATTACCATGGGGTTCCTTGAAGGAAGTGTTCCATTAGATGATAACTGCAGAGTTTGTTATTAGATTTATTATTTAATTATTATTTTTTTGCTGTAATTCTTTTTTTTTTTCTGTAATTCTTTTTTTTTTTTGTAACTATTTTTAAGGGGACTGTTGTTAGTGACTGTGGGAGTCCTTGTAGACCCCCATGAGGTGATAATGTCCATGGGGGATCATAAGGATCCCTATAATAGGGGAAAAGGTTTAGTTGCCATGGTGGTCCATAGATACCCCAATCATTATAGTACAGTATACCATGAACCTTTGTAGGTCTTACTGTAGCTACACCCCCAATTCTCCTGCATTAGGTTTCAGGAACAATCTGAATGGTGAGATCTTGTGTTCATCTCAGCGCCCAGAATGCCAGTTCCAGGATATCATTCATGGAGAAACAGAAAAGCAGGATTTTGCTGACTAGAACTTAATCCCTTTAGTTAGGATACCACAGGATACAAGAAATAGAAGGATATCAGAATGGGGGACCTGAATGGGGGACCTGATCTCCTACCCCCCCCCCATTTCCCCCATTCTGATCTCCACCCCCCCCCCCCCACCAGGCCCCCATTCTGATCTTCCTACTCCCCCAGGTCCCCCATTTTGATCTCCTACCACCCCCCCCAAGGCCCCCATTCTAATCTCCTATGCCCAGGTCCCTCATTCTGATCTCCTAGCAGTGTTAGTGCCCCAGTATAACAATGTTAGTGTCCCGGTATAATAAAGTAGTTGCCATATGTGCATATTGTGGTCGGGCACACTGGTGGCGCTGATGAAATGTGCAAGGTGCTGCATGGACAACTCTTTCGCGTATTAATCAATAACAACAACATGGAGTTTCTCACGATTCACTGACTTTAAAAAAAAGGATAGCATAATATATAGCCAGTTTTTCAGGCTCTTTAAGAATAATCTAAAAAATAACAACTTAATGTTCGGGTGATCTGTGAGCGGGCATGGCCAGCTCTGCCTGAAATCTGGACCAGTCAGACTCTGATTTGGACTGGGCATGCTCAGTAAAGGGGGTATTGAGGGGTCATGCACTGGGTGGAGCCTATGGGACAGTTGCAAGCAGGTGGAGTGGAGCTAATGACATCAGAGAGAAGGCCAGTGACATCAGTCCTCTGACAAGACACAGGGAGGTAGAGAGAAGCAGCTCTGCTTGAGGAGAAAACAGACTGTTTACAAAGTAAGAAAATATATCAATTTAAATTTATTTTAAACTGCATGCTTTTTTAACACTCTGTCCAACAAATGGGCATAGGGGCTTTACTTGTAAATGCACCACAGTCATCCTTTAAATAAACAGATCAGTAGTGATACCAACAGGTTTTTGCATCTGCATGGACTGAGTATAAGGCTGCAGCTTTTAGATTATAAAGCAATGCATCCTTAGCAACCCTTATTGTAAATGTTGCTAACTGGTGAAATGTGTATTGAGGACTGGCGAAGATAGATAGAAAGAACATTTGCCGGTCACTGGAAAGTTGCTGTTAATGAGCAACCAGTAGGTGCCATATTCTTTCTAAAATATTATACTATAGCATACTGTACACCGGTAAATCCTGCTTAATGCTACCCCTTATAGCGCTGATTCGCTATAGTGCCCTATAGTTTTTTGTGCGCCAATCCCCCTTAAACACTATGCCACTTTATAACCCTGTTTTTTATCAACAGCTTTAAAAAGAGACATATCAGCAAACAAAAGCAAGGAGGCAGTGGTGGAGCTACCGCCCATATATACTGGGGCCCTCCATTCACTAGCTCTGCCATTGCAAGGGGGTAAAGGAAATTGCTAGCCTAAATAAGCAGAAAGCCCCAGAACAAGACCAATTCCTACAACAACCATTCAAAGAGGAGGTAAAGAATATTTTTTATGTTCTGTTGTTTCTCATCATGTGGTTGTGAATTGTCTAATAAAATCTATAGTAGTTGTATTTTTTTCGTATTGTATTACCAAAAATGAGCAAACAGGGCATTTCTCTGTATGTGAAGATGCTGGACTGCTTGGAAAAAGGAAAACACCAAGTGGACATTGGAGCGGATTTAAAAGTTGCCAACCTCCACTATCAGCATCATCCTAAAAAAAAAGGACAAAATCAAATTCTCCAAATCCTCGGCAACCACCAGTATTACATCTTCTGTCAAGAAGATTACCCAATCCAGAAACTACTCTTTTGAGGAAACGGAAAAGCAGCTTTCCATCTAGATTGATAATGAAAGAAAGGACCTAGAATTCCCTATAGTAGGAAACCTAGTAAATACTATAGCGCCTAAAAGTATGGAGATGACAAACCGTAAAGTCACGCCAATACCTAAGCAAGGTTAAACATGTATGAGGGTATATGTGGAAGGGAATAAATACTGAGATGTAAGGAGAAAAATATATATATAAAAAAAAAAATATATATATATATATATATATATACAGAAAACACATATATATAGATATATATATGGAAACATATATTAACACAAAAAATGAATCAGCAAGAGACGTACAGTATATATATACACAGAATACAAAAACCCAGAAGGCGCAACATGTACTAGAAAATACTTAAGTGAGTCCAGGTGGAGTAGACGAGAAACAAAGTTCTAATATTGGTTGTAGAATCTCAGAGATCTTATTTTGCGGCATTCTTGAGGAAAAGTAGAGGTGGTAGATGTAATCTGGCTCCTTGGACAATAGGGCAGCTGTTCCCAAAAACTCTGGTCACCACAGAGTAATGCTGTAGAGAATTAAGCAAAAAAAGGGGGGGGGGAGGAAAGCGCACACCGAATCCTAGAGCAGATCAATACATTTATTTCAAAAAGAATTGTTTGCATAACAAATGGACACTCACATGTAGGACCCTCTAAATAGAGGTATCAGAAATCACTCATAAAGTAGTTCTTGGTCTTCCACAAATGTGGGCAATGTGGTAGTCACCAGGCTTTAGATCTCTATAGATGTGGTCAGTGGGGTAGTCACCAAGCTTGGGATCTCTATAGAAAATCAACTCTGATATACTTAACTAAGGGGTGCTAGGCCCAAAGAAAGTATCAGAGTATATGGCCAAAAACTCCGTTGATAAATGGACGGAAAATCAAAAGAGCGAGGAGGCCAAAAAGTCCAGATGGAATCAAGTCAAAGAATTGACGTCACCACACACTCAGGGAACACGGGGAAGGCGCCAAATCAGCCAATGGAGCCACAGATCACCTTTATTAGGAGAAATGGAGGTGGGTAACCTTTGAAACTTCAATCTGTACATTTATATCTATATTTCTGATATGATTGATTTTTATCACCATTGACAAAGCTCAGCAGATGAGCGAAACGCGTCTGGATATTTTTTATCTTTATTCTGTGTGTTTTTATTTTTAATTTTGCTTTTTTATTAGCATTATTTTTATTTTTTGCATTCCCAGTTTTATCTTTGCATGTTTGCATTGTCTGCATTTTTTGCCTCTGAGGAGCATTTATTTGCTTATCTATCTTTTATCTTTTTTGGAGTATCTATCCATTGATACATGGACACTCATTCTGGACTGATGGTCACCTTTGGGTCGCCCACTATGCCAATTCTTTGACTTGATTCCATCTGGACTTTTTGGCCTCCTCGCTCTTTTGATTTTCTGTCCATTTATCAAGCCACCGTACAAACTTGTCTGAGGTTGATTGCTGCATCCCAGTAGAAGTAGTTTTCCTGACACCCAACACTACTTCACTAATTCAACCAATGGATCAGAGGGTCATTACCTCCTTCAAGGCTTTTTATCTTCGCTGCACAATCCTTCAGAGTATTGCCAAAACACACAGCAAAAATAGAGAACCCACAATGGAATTTTTTTAAAGTATTTTGAAGGCCATAAATAACATAAATTTATCCTGGAAGGAAGCGACACATCAATGTCTGAAAGGAGTGTGGAGGAAGATAGGGCCAGAGCTATGTGGAATCTGAAGAACCCATTGTTATGACCCAGAGGGGCCACTTGCACCCTAATTCTCCTGCTTTTAGCTTACAGGAATTCCTATAGGTTATGGGGTTAACTCTCAGTGCCCAGCCAGCATAGTCAGCCCAGGAACCACCAGTCATCATGATACAGGAGCACAGGAAAGCAATATTACCCCCAATGGTTAGGAGCAGAGTTGCAGGCAGAGTCCATAATATTAATTCCAACAGTTTAAATTATTATATTCCCTCAGAATGAAACACACACTTGTGTGTTTAACTGACGATTTATTGATGTGACAGTATTTATGCACACTCAGTCCCAGCATGTCTCACAACCACACCTCCCCCTAGGGAGGAGGTCAGCCCTAGGCCCATATTAGGAATGCCCTCCTGTTTTGTTTACCTGGCAGGTGGTCTATTGATGTTTGTCCAGGAAAATAAACAATTCAAACATTAATGTTAGGAATTGCCATTCCTCTGTCAGGAAGCCTTCACCACAAGGAGAGTAATATTGTATACACTTCCAGTCCCTTCCTGTTATAAATGCTCCGGCAGGCCACCAGCACATGTAGCAGCAGTGGTGGTGAGCATCAGCTAGGTATTGCTGCCAACATTTTGCTGTTGATATCTAATTAGAGTCAGGATTAGGGTAAGGGTTAGAGTTAAGGGTTAGGGGGTTAGGGTAAGGGTAAAGGCTTAAGCTTGGAAATTGTATATGATCTAAGCAGCACTTGCAAACGGTGCACAATTTTGGCAGCATCATCTAGCAGTTCCTTGCTACAACTGCTGCTGCCAATGCCTCATGTTAGGAATAATCCACACTTCCTTGAAGCCACAGTGCCTCTTTACCCCCCCCCCCCCCCCACACACACTACTCAGCTGGCCAGCTTCTGCCCCTCAAGACAGGTAACCCTGGTAATACACCCCATTACACACACTGGGAAAAATAAAGCCTTCCGATACCCAACATGCCTGAGTACCATCTTTATATCAATAAATGTACACAATAATTCCTGCCTGTAAAGGCCACACACACTCCCCTATAATACACACACATACGATAACTATGATTAACCCCAAATGTCCAGTGTTGGGTCCTTCTGGGCATGACACCCATCATTGATATGATTGTAGACCTAGTCAATATGGCTGGACTGGAAGATGCCAATGCCCAGGACCTGAGGAGTTGCTGCCAGCTTCTAGTGAGAGCCTTACAAATGAGGACATGCAACAGCTGTCAGAACAGGGCATTCTGAAAGCCCAAGAAAGGATTGACTCAGACAATGAGAAACACAAACAACTTTCCATCGAGTTCCTCACCATCCATGACATTTTGGATGAATATGTGGCCAATGATCCAGACAGTAGCAGAGCAGAAATGTGATACAAAGCTTACTTGGGGGCAGTGTCTTGCTACCAACATCTGCTTGGCCGTAAAAAGCAAAGACAGATGTCATTGGATGAGTTTGTGCCAACCCCTAATGCAGGATGAGTCTGAAGCTTCCACATCTGCCATGCAAAGTGGACTGTTCAGTGTTTTAAATTTTGCTGTCTTTTTAAAAAGCAAATTCAGTTTGTGTCAATGTTATGTTTGTTGTTTCTTAAAAGTTTATAAAAAGGCAAAAATGTAAACATTTCAATTGCTTCTGTGTATTTTTTTCTATGAGTTCCCCTATACCTGTCTACCCTATGTTAACATGTCCTGTTTAGAGCTCTTTCACTTAGCACTCTTATTGCCTGGAGCCTTCCTACAGCGATAAACAGGGTATAGCTGTACTTTACTGGGATTTAGTCTACACAGGAATAAAGCAACTAAAACTTTTTATGTCGCTGTCTTATTTTGGTGTTCTTATATCTTGAATTGTTTGTCTGGAAGCCATTAAAATTATCTGAAAGCTGTTTTATCATTCTGGTAGTTCAGCTTAGGCATTCCTTTCATCTGAAAGATCAAGCAATAAAATAATTGTTATTGCTAGAAACTATCAGGTGAGTGCACAATCACACATACAAGCAGCACTGGGATAGGGGCAAAAAAGTCACAACTCTACTGTAGAATAATAAAAAAAACTGCCAGGTGACTTCAGTGGCTTCCCGACAAACAATGTGTAATATTTGAAGAGGGAGGGGGAGACTCACCTAGGTGTGACCTTTGAGGCCTGGGTTAGGGTGGAGTGGCCTGCATTGAGTTAGTAGATCCCGCTGCGCAAGTCTCGTTAAGTCTGAGTCTATAACATTATGAAATGGGGTGGTGCAAGGAGAAAGTGGGAGGAAATAAGAAGAAAGGAAGAGAGAGAAGAGAGAGAGGTGTGAAGGAGCAGGAAAAAAAGAATGGGAAAGGAGAACAGAAAAAGGTATAGATAAAAGAAAGGAGGAGTCAGAATGAACAAGAGGAGGAAGAGAATCGAGAAAGGGGTGAGAGGAGAGATTGGAAATAAGGGGGGAGAAGAAAGAGAGAAAGGAGCAAATAGGATGATGAAGGGGAAAGAGAGGAAGAAAGAGAGAGGAGGATGAGGAAGAAAAGAGGATAGAGGGGAAAGAAACGGGGAAGAAATAAACGTGGAAGAGGGGAAAAAAGCGGGAGAGTGAGAAGAAAATAGCAGAAAGGAGAGAGAAAGGGTGAAGAAAGAGAAAAAAAGAATGAGAAAAAGAATGGTGGAGAGAGGGGAAGAAGGAACAAACGAGAAAAGATAGGGAAGATGTGGAGGGGTTTCATACCTCATTCAGCAGCTTGTAGGCCTCTCCCGAATCATAATTATTATATTGGAGAGTAGGGGTGAACATTTCCTGGGAATCAGTGCTCTTAAAATTTGTACTGCTAACTCCTTAATATTTTCCAAAGTGTAATGTATCTCTATGAAGGCTTCCTTCCAGGCTCCTCATAAAATCTTCCTAGTTCTTAAGTCTAAGATATTTTTGTATATGTATATATATAAATATATGGAAATGTTGCCCTACTAGTTGAGTAGGGTGGAGAGGAAAGGTGCACCTTAAGTGGGCAGACCAAGGGCAGCACAAAACCTAAACACACCACTGCACACCAGGCAGTTAACATTAATTTCAAAACTATTTTATTAAAAGACAGCTTTATTGTTGACTTTATATGTACACATTTCTTTAGTGGACTAAATATACTTTATACTGGCCCTTTAAGACTTAATTAACTGATAACCTAGCTATTAGTATATGTATAACTGAACAATCATTATCAGGGTAAATAGGGTTTTCCTCTTTCACCTTTTTTTCAATTTTGTTTGTGTGGTTGCACCAAATAAAATGTGACTTTTTTTAACACTTTTTTTGTAATCTGTTCCCAAGACTTCTTTTTAAGTTACAGTAGTCTGAAAACAGAATGCAAGAGACTCAGGAATTCACATCATCAGAAACCCATTACTCATTACATCCAGAATGGATTTCACAAGATTAATGTCACGCACGAAAACACAACCTTCCTCCCACTCTTAAGAGCTTTGATAAAAAGCCACAGTGGATCTGCCACAAGAAATATATATTCCTTCTTTCTGGAAAACAGCCTAATAGTGGGCTTTGGGACACAGAAAAGGAATTATTAAGTGACGTGATTTCTCTGCTCTCTTGTTCTTCTGGGGCCTGCAAGTTGCTGCTTTCCTAATATAAATGAGAAAAATAATACAGTAAATCTGTGACTCGCGATACCGAAACTTATGATTTGACAAGAGACAGGAACAGCTATGTCTGCTCTTTTTCAAAGTGGTTTAAAGTATCAGACTCTATTAAATCTGGTGTTTCACATGATTGATTTTAGGTCTACATTGAGAAGTTTTAAATACCCTATTCAAGTTTTTTTTTTTAATGCGTCTGCTAAAGTTACTTTTTAGCTATATCTGTCTAGATCCCATTGCTTTGGATAAAAGTAGCAATAATTTTACACAAAAGTGTGCCAATGTGATGTATTCCTTAAATGAATATAGGACAATTCTTTAAAAGGACATAATTTAAAACGTTTAGTAAAATAAATAAAAACAGCTATAAATGTGTTTGTATCAAGAAAAGTGCCTTTTTCAACTGTCACACCCTGTAATGGTGTCTGAGGATTGTTTATTTAACAAAAATGTGCCGTAATCGTCACTATACCTTCCTAAATATGCTTTGCTATAAATATGGGGACCTTGCCTAACGGACGCTGACTTCTACCAAGATTGTGCCATGCTTTGTGTTTTCTATCCCGTCCTGCTGACCCGATTTGGTGGGGTCTCTCAGCCATATGTGATTGAACAGCGGAAGCTAAGCATAACAAACATTGCTTTATGATTGTTATTACACTTGTTTTGTTTGATTTGTCTGGATTGAATAAATACCCCCAGAGCTCGCATCACCCCCTCCTGGCCTACCCAGGGCTCGCATCACCCACCCCAATACTTGGATGCAACCCTGCCACAGTACATCGATGCCAGTAGCTGAAGAAGCGCCGCACTCTGTCTTCTCCTCTGCGGCTCCCGTCCTCTGGCCAGAACTACTTTCTGGATCAAGCCGAGCATCGGTACGGGAGAGGGAGATGGGGAGAAAGGAGACACAGGGGAGGGAGAGGGTGTAAAAGAGACACGAGGGGGGGGGGGGAGAGGGGAAAAGGAGACACATCGAAAGGGAGAGGGGGTAAGGAGGAACAGGAGAGGGAGAGAGGGGTGAAAGGAGACACAGGGGAGGTAGATGGGGAAAAGGAGACACAGGGGAGGGATGACAGGAAAAGGAGGTACAGGAGAGGGAAGGGGGAGATGGGCGATTCCTAGTTGCATATAATAGTTGTTAAATGGTCGTTTTTTATTTTGTCAACACTTATTATTATTAATTGAAGGTTCTTTCAAATAAAACTCTCTAAATATGGAAAACAGTGTCCCTTTAGGCCTATAATACAGAGCTACTATTAATAACTAATAATGTTTTCCTTTACAAATACTAAATAGACAATAAACAAGTACGAGGTAGTTTGTTGCTCTACCCTTTCCACACTCTTTGAAAATGCTAAAAATGGCAGTAAAAAAAAACCTTCATGTTTTTACCTACTATTCTTTGTATGTAATTAGAAAGCATTACAAGAAAGCTATTCTAGGTTTTATTCATAGAAGTAGAGACTAAACATATACTGACTTGATTAAAAGCTTTAAGAATCAACAACTAACCTTATGTTTGATAGGGTTGTAATTTCATAGGACAGTCTGAGAGCAAATTTGAATTATATGTCCTCAGCTTTTATAAAATTTAAATCTTCCTTATAGGGGTATTTTAGTAATATGTGCCAGTATCAATGGTCTATTAATTAAAAAAAAAGATGTGATCAACACCAGTTTTTCAGCAAGTATTCAGCATGGCAACTGGAGAGTACTATGATTAAAGGGTTAGTGCCAATCCAAACATTACATTAATCAATTAAAAGAATGTGTTTTATCTATTTTTTTGTATGAATAACAAATTATAGACAATAAAGAGATAATAAACAATGATTTTGAGAGACTTGGGAGAACGTGTAAACAAGAAGCCATAGTGGGAACCTTACCTTTGTTATACTGTATGATGTAATTTTCCATTCAAAAGAATGAGGAGAAAAGAGTTGTTTCAGTCTAGAAAATCACAAGGCTGTCTGTCCCTTTGTTACTTGTAATTTGTTATGACAGAGAGGGAAATCTCACTGTAATCTCACTGTAAAATACACATTTTTCAATCATCAAAAATACATTTACACTGAGAAACTTTCAATTTAAAGGATTGTTATAATGTGCTCACAACATAAGCTAGATGTTTTAGTTAGGCATTGATCAATAATACAATTCATACACAATGATTTAAGCAATATTCAACATAAACTAATTTCTGACTCAGCTGCTGGTATACACCCACTATAAGGTAAATGGGGGGAGGTGGTTTTGCGTAGCAATCAGTGTTACATTTTCAGTCATCAATGTAATAATCACTGTTGACTGGAGAGTTGTGCTAAAGTGGCTTGCCCCTCCCACACACAATCATCCCCATTCGTGGTATAATAAGTAAATATGTTACTTAAAAAAATGATCTGGCTCTCGCAGTATGTTTATGCAGTCACAGAGCTCAAGGCACAAGCTGAGTAGAAGTGAGTTTGCAATGCAAACACTACACTAGGCTGACTGTCACCAAAATAGCTTACCACGCACAACGTCTGAAAATACTTTCACCAATTTTATTCCTTCCATCTAACATGCACACCTATGGATCCCAATTTTTTAAAGAGACCCAATTATAATACAATACACTTTTAATAACTTGGTTTAAAAAAAAACTTTAAAATATTAAGCACCCGGTATATGCTAATGACATGGCGCGCATGTGACGTCACATCATTAGCATATACCGGGTGCCGGCACCCGGCATATGCTAATGACGTGGCACGCATGTGACGTCACATGCACGCCGGGTCAAGAAGGAGCGGAGGCTGGAGCAGAAGCAGGTAAGAGAGGGGAAAGGGTGAGGTAGTTAGGGGGGTTTAGAATGAGGAGGGGGGTTGAGGAGGGGGTTGAGGATGGGGGGGATGAGGATGAGGATGGGGGTTTGAGGAGGGAGGATGAGGATGGGGGGTTGAGGAGGGAGGTTGAGGGGGGGGTTGAGGAGGGAGGTTGAGGAAGGGGGTTGAGGATGGGGGGTTAAGGAGAGGGTTGAGGATGGGGGGTTGAGGAAGGAGGTTGAGGATGAGGAGGGAGGTTGAGGAGGGGGGTTGAGGTTGAGGAGGGGGGTTGAGGAGGGGGTTGAGGAGGGAGGATGAGGATGGGGGTGTTGAGGAGGGAGGATGAGGATGGGGGTGTTGAGGAGGGAGGTTAAAGAGGGGGGTTGAGAAGGGAGGTTGAGGAGGGAGGTTGAGGAGGGGGTATGAGGATGAGGAGGGAGGTTAGGGAGGGGGTTGAGGATGAGGAGGGAGGTTGAGGAGGGGGGTTAAGGAGGGGGTTGAGGAGGGAGGATGAGGATTGGGGGTTGAGGAGGGAGGTTGAGGAGGGGGGTTGAGGAGGGAGGTTGAGGAGGGGTGTTGAGGAGGGGTGTTGAGGAGGGGGTTGAGGATGGGGGGGTTGAGGAGGGTGGATGAGGAGGGAGGTTGAGGATGAGGAGGGAGGTTAAGGATGAGGAGGGAGGTTGAGAAGGGGGTTGAGGATGGGGGGGTTGAGGAGGGAGGATGAGGATGGGGGGGTTGAGGAGGGAGGATGAGGATGGGGGGTTGAGGAGAGAGGTTGAGGAGGGAGGTTGAGGAGGGAGGTTGAGGAGGGGGGTTGAGGAGGGAGGTTGAGGAGGGGGGTTGAGGAGGGAGGTTGAGAATAGGGGGGTTGAGGAGGGAGGATGAGGAGGGAGGTTGAGGAGGGGGTTGAGGATGAGGAGGGAAGTTGAAGACGAGGAGAGAAGTTGAGGAGGGGGGTTGAGGAGGGTGTTGAATAGGGGGTTGAGGATGGGGGTTGAGGCGGGAGGATGAGGATGGGGGGTTGAGGAGGGAGGTTGAGGGGGGTTGAGGAGGGAGGTTAAGGAGGGGGGTTGAGGATGGGGGGTTGAGGAGGGGGTTGAGGATGGGGGGGTTGAGGAGGGAGGTTGAGGATGAGGAAGGAGGTTGAGGATGAGGAGGGAGGTTGAGGATGATGATGGAGGTTGTGGAGAGGGTTGAGGTTGAGGAGGGGGGTTGAGGAAGGAGGTTGAGGAGGGGGGTTGAGGAGGGAGGTTGAGGAGGGGGGTTGAGGAAGGAGGTTGAGGAGGGGGGTTGAGGAGGGAGGTTGAGACGGGGGGTTGAGGAGGGAGGTTGAAGAGGGGGGTGGAGGAGGGAGGTTGAGAATAGGGGGGGTTGAGGAGGGAGGATGAGGAGGGAGGTTGAGGATGAGGAGGGAGGTTGAGGAGGGGGTTGAAGATGAGGAGGGAGGTTGAAGATGAGGAGGGAAGTTGAGGAGGGGGGTTGAGGAGGGGGTTGAGGATGGGGTGTTGAGGTGGGAGGATGAGGATGGGAGGTTGAGGAGGGAGGTTGAAGGGGGGTTGAGGAGGGAGGTTAAGGAGGGGGGTTAAGGATGGGGGGGTTGAGGATGGGGGCGTTGAGGAGGGAGGTTGAGGATGAGGAAGGAGGTTGAGGATGAGGAGGGAGGTTGAGGATGAGGAGGGAGGTTGTGGAGGGGGGTGAGGTTGAGGAGGGGGTTGAGGAGGGAGGATGATGATGGGGGGTTGAGGAGGGGGGTTGAGAAAGGAGGTTGAGGAGGGGGGTTGAGGAGGGAGGTTGAGGCGGGGGTTGAGGAGGGGGGTTGAGAATAGGGGGGGTTGAGGAGGGAGGATGAGGAGGGAGGTTGAGGATGAGGAGGGAGGTTGAGGAGGGGGGTTGAGAATAGGGGGGGTTGAGGAGGGAGGATGAGGAGGGAGGTTGAGGATGAGGAGGGAGGTTGAGGAGGGGGTTGAGGATGAGGAGGGAGGTTGAAGATGAGGAGGGAAGTTGAGGAGGGGGGTTGAGGAGGGGGTTGAATAGGGGGTTGAGGATGGGGTGTTGAGGATGGGGTGTTGAGGATGGGGGGGTTGAGGAGGCAGGATGAGGAGCAAAGTTGAGGAGGGGGTGGAGGATGAGGAGGGAGGTTGAGGATGAGGAGAAGGTTGAGGATTAGGAGGGAGGTTGAGTAGGGGGGTTGAGGAGTGGGTTGAGGATGGTGTTGAGGATGGGGGGGGTTGAGGAAGGAGGATGAGGATGGGGGGTTGAGGAAGGAGGTCGAGGAGGGGGGTTGAGGATGGGGGGGTTGAGGAAGGGGTTGAGGTTGAGGGGGTTGAGGAGGGAGGTTGAGGATGAGGAGTGGGGTTGAGGATGGGGGGGTTGAGGAGGGAGGATGAGGATGGGGGGTTGAGGAAGGAGTTTGAGGAGGGGGGGTTGAGGATGGGGGATGAGGAGGGGGTTGAGGATGAGGGGGTTGAGGAGGGAGGTTGAGGATGAGGAGTGGGGTTAAGGAGGGAGGTTGAGAATGAGGAGGGGGGGTTGAGGAGGGTGATAAGGGAGGGGGGAAGAGACACAGGGAAGGGAGAGGGGAGAAGAGACACAGGGAAGGGAGAGGGGAGAAGAGACGAGAGAGAGAGAGGGGGGACACAGAGGGCACAAGAGGGACACAGGGGGCAGCACATTTTCCACCCTCGGTTTATACTCGAGTCACTCATTTTACCCAGTATTTTGTGGTAAAATAGGTGCCTCTGCTTATACTCGAGTCGGCTTATACTCGAGTATATACAGTTTATTGATCTTTTTTATATATAGCATCTCATATTGTAAAGTGTTAGAGTGGTTTGAATCTTAGACAACACTATTAACCACATAAATGACATAGTGGTACGATTACTGAAAAACAACTCTCCTCAACCCATCCATTCAGCCATAACCATTATTACACCAATTGCAAATCTATGTCTTTAAACTTCTGGCCACAAGGTTATGTAATAGCTTCGTATACGTTTTTGTATATCATTTTAATGATAGTGTAATAACATATCATATATAGGAAGAAAAAGTAAAACCTTCATTGAGGCCATGAGGTTTTCTAGTTTTTAATAAATAAATCCATTTTGCTTCCTTCTCTAATAACTCATTGTCTATATTGCCCCTTCTGATGGTTTGTTCAATATGATCAATGGCCATAAAAGAAAGTACTTTAGCATCCACTTTATGTTTGGTATTAACGTGGATTGCCACTGGTGTATCATATTCTCTTTTAATGCTATAGATGTGTTCTAGAACTCTTCTTCTGAATTCTCTGTAGGTTTTACCTACGTATCTCATTCCACATTTGCAAGATATTAGATAGATACCTCTCTCTGTGTAATGATATAGAAATCACAAAGTTGTGGAGACCAGTAGCCAAGGTCAGCAATAATCCAGTTCCGCAAACTTGTAGGTGAAAACAGGAACAAGGTTTATTGAAGTGATCAGAAACCACACAATAATCTGGCAAGGATCAATAGACAGGAAGTGCCTTATATAGGCCAAGGACCAGACACCTGACCAGACACAGCTGAAGAGACTTAGGTACTAATACAATTGCTAGCAGAGTCAAGCTTATAAGGTCTCAATGGAATTCACAACAGGCAGGCTGGCACAGTGGTAGGGAAGAGGTATAGCAGCCTGGGGACCAGGGTTCAAAACCCAGCAGAGTCAATTCCTCACACTCTGTTTTGCATGTAATAAGATAATTCACTATATATGTTTGTGTTTTATCTTTCGAAGTGAAAGTCTTTGTTGGTTTTATGTGTTGACAAGCTTTACAGGATTGACATTTAGAACAGCCTCTTTTTTTTTTTTTAGCCAAGTAGTCTTTTTAGGGATCTCCATATGGCTTTTGGATAACATGTATTTTAAATTTGTGGATCTTCTACTTGTTAGTTGTGCATGTTCATTTAAAAATGGTCTGAGATCCTTATCGTCTCTTAGTATTTGCCAGTGTTTGTAGAAGATCTTTTTTACATCAAACCATTTATCATTATAAGTACCAATGCATCTGACATTGTTATCTTCATTGAGAAATGTATCCATAAGTAGAGTTTCTCTACTAACATTTTTTGCTTTACAATAGGCCTTTTTTAACACCCTCTTATTATAGCCACGTTCTTGAAATCTATTTTGTAGATCTTTGGCCTCTACCTCAAAACTCTGTTGATCTGTGCAGTAGTTTTTTATTCTCAAGTATTGCCCTACTGGGATTCCAGAGATCAGAGACTTTGGATGACTACTTTTGGCATGTAAGAGACTATTAGTCGAAGTTGGTTTCCTGTACGTATTAGTTGTTAATTTATCATTATCTTGTTTACTGATTTTTAAATCCAGAAAGGTTATAGATATGTCATTAATTTCTGAGGTCAAATAAAGACCCATATCATTGTTATTTAACTTACTTAAAAAGTTTTGCAAATGTTGATGAGTACCATTCCACAGGATTAACAAATCATCTATGTAGCGAATCCATAAATCCACATCTTTAGTATAGTTATCCATATTTTCATTAAATACTATTTGTTCTTCCCACCATCCAAGGTATAAATTTGCGTATGTGGGGGCACATGCTGTCCCCATGGCTGTACCTGGTTTGGTGGTAAAAGTTTTGCAGAAAAACAAAATCGTGGTGTTTCAACACATATTCTAGTAATTCCCTTATGAACTCATTATGTAGAGGATACCTTTTTTTTTGCAAGAAATAATTTACAGCATCTAGGCCACTTTGAGATTGAATATTAGTGTATAGTGAAACACTGGCAAATACTAAGAGACGATAAGGATCTCAGACCATTTTTAAATGAACATGCATAACTAACAAGTAGAAGATCCACAAATTTAAAAGACATGTTAGACAGGTAGTATTTTCTGAGATACTACCAGTGCCACGTGCTAGCCCAGGGAGGCAGAAGGAGCTTAGGGAGGTTAATGCATGGCTAAAAAAGTGGTGCAGTGCAGAGGGTTTTGGGTTTTTAGAGCACTGGGCTGACTTCTCACTTGGGTACAATCTCTATAGCAGGGATGGATTGCACCTTAAAACTCTCTTGCTTTCTCTACTAAACTTGTAGGTGGGGGGGAGGGACTATATAGAAGTATTGGGGTAAATAGGGTAGAGAGGGAAAGGGATGAATTAGTTACCCATGGGGGAGGAGAAGGGGGGAGTGTTACAATAGAAAGTAGGGAGGTATTAATAGGGGCCTCAAAAACAGTGGCAGGCACTACACAACAGCAGAGCCATAGCAACATAACGTGTATGATTGCTAACGCACAAAGTTTGCCTGGGAAAATGGATGAGCTAGAAATATTAGCAGTACAAGAAAAATGGGGCTTAATAGGCATTACGGAAACATGGTGGGATGAATCTCATGACTGGACTGTTAATCTGGATGGTTATAACCTATTTAGGAAAGATAGGGGAAATGGTAAAAGAGGAGGAGGCATCTGTCTTTATGTTAAGCCTGAATTTAAGCCTATAGTCAGAGAAGATATTTATGCTGGCACTAACGGCATCATTGAATCCTTGTGGGTTGAGCTAAATAGTGGAGGAGCTAATTCTAAATGCATATTGGTGGGAGTATGCTATAAACCCCCAAATATAGCTGAAAGTGAGGAAATGCAATTATTGTTACAGATTGGAAATGCAGCTAAGCATGGGCAAGTTCTAATAATGGGAGACTTTAATTACCCTGATATAAACTGGATAAACGAGACCAGTAGCTCAGCTAAGGGGAGCAGGTTCTTGAGTACACTCAGGGATCATTATCTGGCCCAGGTAATACAAGAACCTACTAGAAATGGGGCCATCTTGGATTTAGTCATCACAAGTAATATTGATATAATATCAAATGTAAAAATAGGGGAACCCTTGGGGAACAGTGATCACAACACAGTCTCATTTGAGATTGAATACAAAAAACAGAGTTGTAAGGGGCCAACAAAAACTCTAAATTTTAAAAGGGTTAACTTTAATGGGCTACGGGCAGCAATACAACATATAGACTGGGACAAAGAACTTACAGGGAAGAATACTGAAAATAAATGGACAACATTCAAATCCTTACTAAATAAACATACTCATCAGCATGTACCATGTGGAAATAAAATGAATAGGAGTAAATCACATCCCATGTGGCATAACAATGACTTAAAGATCATGATGAGGAAAAAGAAATATGCATTTAAATTATACAAGAAGGAGGGAACAGAGGCAGCTTTATGTGACTATAAGGAAATCAACAAGTCCTGCAAAAGGGCTATTAGACTGGCTAAAATAGAAAATGAGAGGTCAGTTGCAATGGAAAGTAAGACTAACCCTAAAATATTTTTTTAATATATTAATGGGAAGAAGGCCAGGAAGGAATCGATAGGACCATTACAATGTGACTCAGGCCATCTGATAATTAGTGACCAGGAAAAGGCAGATGAGCTAAATAGGTTCTTTTCGTCGGTTTACACAAGGGAGGTACCAGTGGTTGGGACACCGCAACATAATGGGGCTACACTACCTTTACTAAATAATTGGTTAACGCAGGAAGAAATACAAAAGAGGTTGGAGAAAATAAATGTTAATAAAGCCCCAGGTCCTGATGGAATACATCCAAGGGTACTGAGGGAGCTGGGGTCTGTAATAGCCAAACCATTATATCTAATATTTCAAGACTCACTCACTACAGGGTCTCTACCAGATGACTGGAGAAAAGCAGAGGTGATACCTATATTTAAGAAGGGATCTAGAGCAAATCCGGGGAATTATAGACCAGTGAGCCTCACTTCTGTAGTTGGGAAGCTTTTAGAAGGGTTAATAAGGGACAGAATACAAAAATATGTCTATTTGAACAGGATCATAGGTAGCAGTCAACATGGATTTATGAAGGAAAGGTCGTGTCAGACCAATCTAATTAGTTTTCATGAGGAGGTTAGTAGGAACTTGGATCAGGGCAACTCAGTGGATGTAGTCTTTTTAGATTTTTCAAAGGCATTTGATACAGTGCCACATGGAAGACTAGTGAGCAAACTAAGGGATACAGGAATTGCAGTAAATATCTGCTCATGGATCGAGAGCTGGCTAAAAGACAGGAAGCAAAGGGTTGTTGTAAATGGAGCATACTCCGATTGGTCTAATGTGATAAGTGGGGTTCCTCAAGGTTCAGTATTAGGTCCTCTCCTTTTTAACATATTTATTAATGACGTTGAGGTAGGACTCGAATGTAGTGTCTCCATTTTTGCTGATGACACTAAGTTGTGCAAGGTAATAAAATCAGATAATGATGTACTTTCCTTACAAAAGGATTTGCATAAATTAGAGAAATGGGCGGCTAAATGGCAGATGAGATTTAATACAAATAAATGTAAGGTTATGCATTTGGGAAGGAACAATAGCCAAGCAATCTATAATCTTAATGGAGCAAATCTAGGGGTATCAGATATTGAAAGGGATTTGGGAGTACTAGTGGACAACCTCCTAGGTAACAGCGCTCAAAGCCAAGCAGCGGCTGCAAAGGCAAATAAAATATTAGCATGTATTAGGAAGGGTATAGAAGCCAGGGAAGAAGATATAATTCTGCCACTATACAAATCTCTAGTACGCCCTCATTTGGAATATGGAGTACAATTTTGGGCACCACCTCATAAAAAAGACATTTTAGAGCTGGAAAAAGTACAGAGAAGGGCTACAAAACTAATAAGGGGAATGGAGGGGCTAAGTTATGAAGAAAGACTAACAGAATTAAACTTATTTTCGCTAGAAAAAAGGCGTCTAAGAGGAGATATGATTACGTTATATAAATACATCCAGGGTCAATATAAGGCTTTGTCAAGTGAACTTTTTGTAGCAAGAGATTATCAACTGACAAGAGGACATCCTTTGAGGTTAGAGGAAAAAAGATTTCACTTTACACAAAGAAAAGGGTTCTTCACAGTTAGGGTGGTTAAACTGTGGAATTCTCTACCAAAGGAGGTGGTGACAGCGAATTCGATAGACAACTTCAAAAAGGGGTTAGATATATTTCTGAATAAAGAGGGCATTCAAGGCTATCCTAGATAACTAGCAAGGAATATTGATCCAGGGAGAAATTTGATCGCCAGTTTCTGGGGTCAGGAAGGAATTTTGCTTTTTTTTCCCCTTATGAGACAATTGGCAAAGTTTCAATGGTTTTTTTTTTTCTGTTTGCCTTCCTCTGGATCAATTAACAATTAACAATAATAATAAATAGTCCACATTAAAAATATCAATAGAGATCTAAAAAGGTTGAACTTGATGGACTAACTCTTTATTCATCCTCCAATACTATACTATTAATAATTATTTAATCAATAATTTAATTAATAACTAATCTGCATATTGCAGATCAGAGGAGATCTTAACAGGTTGAACTTGATGGACTGAAAGTCTTTTTTCAATCTTAATTACTATGGCCCTCATTCAATTGCGATTTGGCCAATTGAATAGGGGTCTAAATAAGCACATAACATATTTATTTTAAAGAAGTTTTTAGTTAGTAAACATCTATCCAAAAGCAAGGTTTTCACTAACTAAAAACTTTTTAAAAAAATATATGTTATGTGCTTATTTAGACCCCTATTCAATTGGCCAAATCGCAATTGAATGAGGGCCTATGTAACTATGTAACTATGTAACTAAGATACACAAATTTAAAAGACATGTTATCCAAAAGCCATCTGGAGATCCCTAAAAAGACTACTTGGCTAAAAGAGATAAAAGGCTGTTTTAAATGTCAATCCTGTAAAGCTTGTCAACACATAAAACCAACAAAGACTATTTACTTCGAAAGATAAAACACAAACATATATAGTGAATTATCTTATTACATGCAAAACAGAAAGAGTTATCTATCTTGCAAATGTGGAATGAGATACGTAGGTAAAACCTACAGAGGATTCAGAAGAAGAGTTCTAGAACACATCTATAGCATTAAAAGAGAATATGATACACCAGTGGCAATCCACGTTAATACCAAACATAAAGGGGATGCTAAAGTACTTTCTTTTGTGGCCATTGATCATATTGAACAAACCATCAGAAGGGGCAATATAGACAATGAGTTTTTAAAGAAGGAAGCAAATGGATTTATTTATTAAAAACTAGAAAACCTCATGGCATCAATGAAGATTTTACTTTTTCTCCCTATATATGATATGTTATTACACTATCATTAAAATGATATACAAAAACTTATATGAAGCTATTACATAACCTTGTGGCCAGAAGTTTAAAGACATAGATTTGCAATTGGTATGATAATGGTTATGGGTAAATGGATGGGTGAGGAGAGTTGTTTTTCACTAATCGTACCACTATGTCATTTATGTAATTAATAGTGTTGTCTGAGATTCAAACCACTCTAACACTATGCAATATGAGATGCTATATATAAAAAAGATCAATATAATGGGACAATATATTAAATTGATATATAAAAAGATTTTTTAAGTAAATGATGTGATCAATATTTCAATAATGAATATTAATAAACAAGAATAGTATATATACAAAATATATGTTGTACTCTTACTAATATAGCATTATAATTTGTGGATGTATATATGACATTATATAAACACTGCTAAAATATTAGAAAATAATTCAGTAACAATAGTGAAGACTATAAACATATATTATCTATTATAAGCAGATATTAAATGTCATTGCAGCCATGAATTATATAAATAATAAATACATTGGGAGGTTTAAATATTAAACACCAAATTTCTAACATTAAGAAAATATAAACACCCTCCAACTTATACCTGTTTTATCCAATTCAAAATTACACCACTTGTAGACATTATAAAATACCATAAACAAGGCCAATATAGCTTCAAACATGAATAGGACACTCATTTAAAGTTTTTTTTATATTTAATTAATAGTAGTTTTTTACACAAGATACGATCCCCATGACAACCAGACACTATAAAAGGGAAGTCCAGTAGTCATGGTGGCAACTCCTGAGGAAATCAAGAAACGTGCGTGGGGTTAGACGCAGCAACGTGAGACGTGTGTTAGTGACATCATCACGAGGCGTCCTAACCGTGATCTTCACCCTAAGGGAGCTGTACAGAGTCTCAAAGACACAAAGATAATCTAACAACTTAGAAATAGAATTAGAATCTGTCCTACGAGTCATTCTGCTCTCCCAACAGGCTCTAATTACAAGAGAAGAATAATAAAAGGGATATTCGAGAGATGCAAATTAATAAGATATTCACTTTAGAATAAGATGAATTATAGCACTTTTTATCACAGTTCATTATGAGTCATATTAATTGACTCAATACTAGCACTTTAGGGATACTATTCCTCATCACTGCCACTTTATAATAGCACTTTAAGACAACACTAAATAAGTTCAAGCACCTTTTATTTATTTACATCATGAAATAATCTCCATGTAATTCCTGTTTCATATTGCAGCGTCTTAATATTTTCAAGTTTTTTTAAACCAAGTTATTAAAAGTTAAGTTTTATTATAATTGGGTCTCTTTAAAGAATTGGGATCTATAGGTGTGCACAACAAAGAGGGAACCGTTTTTTCTGTTATTTGTCCTTGACCCTTAGTAGCACCCTATGGAAAGTTCACTACTATAATTTACACCTTGAGCCTGTCTGTGGAAAAGTGGTTCTCTAAAAAGAGAACACAAGAACTTAAACTTGTTGCACGATGTGTAAGCACTGTTCTCTATGTGTTTGACAATTTAATGTAGTTTAACAGGAAAATATTGTTTTTGTAAATGTAATTTCTGTTGCGTAATAATGACCTTTTGAAGGAAACGGACATTTATGTGTATTTGTTTTCAAAATTTGGTGGTTATATTGTGGTTTTTTAGCTTTTTGAATTTGACTTTAAATTGGTTTTGCATGGCTTTTGTTTGTTTAATGAAAAGTTAGAGTACTTCATAGTAGACAATGTTTTTAGTAAAAATGCTTCCAACTTCTAATAAATCACCTTGACTTTCATTCTTTTCAATGTAAACTTTAATAGCCTGTGGATTTTTGCACCGTGATAAGGCAACGTACAATTGGCCATGTGCAAATACTGGTTGTTCTAAGAAAATCCCCACAGATTTGAAAGTTTGTCCTTGTGATTTATTAATGGTCATGGCAAATGCCATAATGATGGGAAATTGTCTTCTTTGAAGTATAAAAGGGAGACTACTTTCACTTGGTGCTAAATCTATTCTTGGTATGAAAACTCTCTCTCCTTTATGGGTGCCAGTTAAAATTTCAGCATCTATGAAATGGTCCTTTAATTGTTGAACAATTAATCTTGTACCATTGCATAGGCCTTTTTTGGGGTTCATATTTCTCAGTAACATGACAATTGCACCTTTCTTTAGCTGCAAAATATGTGGTGGCATTCCAGAAGGAGTTAATGAGTTTATACAGGTTTCGATAATGTCAGTTCGAATTTCCATGTACAACGACAGGTAATGTTTGTCTAAAATTGCCTCCTAACAACTTTACCTTTCCACCAAATGGAAAAGTATTATCCATGACTTCACGAAGCAAACGGTCAATACATTGGAGGGCATAGCATGACATAATTGTGGCCTCATCTATTATAATTAATTTACTTTTTTTCAATTTTTTTGCTTGTAATGATGTCATGCAAATATCTGACACAGAGGTTTCTAAAATAGGCACTGGCAGTTTAAACCCACTATGTACAGTTCTTCCACCTTCTAACAAAAGTGCAGCAATTCCAGTAGTGGCAAACTGCAGTGCTATTTGACCTTGTGCTGGTACAAAACTCATTAATAAACTATATAGATATGTTTTTCCTGATCCGCCAGGTCCATCAAGATAGAAATAACGCTCTTTGACCATGTCCTCATCTATTGCATTTTTAATGGCATTAAATTCTTGCAATTGTAACGTATTTAAAGTTGCAAGTCTTTCTTCTGTTCTTTGTACTTGGAGTTGAATGTCATAGTCTTCAAAGTTTATGTCATCTATAAGACCTGCATCAGACAAATTAAAACTTGCACAACTTAATCCATGAGTTAAAAATACTTCTTGGATTTCCATTAACGCTTTTAAGTGTGCAATGGGTTCATTGTATCATTGCATAAAGTCTTATTACTTTTAAATGTGTCCCACAAAGCTAATGCATTTGGAGCATTTGAGAAGATACAAATAAATGCAAATTGTTCCCTCATCTGCCGTGGCATTTGACATAGTTCTGCTTCTTCTAGACATCTTTCCCATTCTGTATCATCAGCTAGTAAGTTTCTATGTCTTGCAGCTAAATGGAAGGATTCATATACTATGTCATTAACAGTTCTTAAGTGTTCAAAACTTTGTGCTCCAGGAACATTTAAAAGTAATAGTCGTAAGCAGAAACGTTCAAGATCTCTTGGACTGACTGTGTAAATTCTTGGGACTATTTTATTTCCTCTGCTTTTTCTAGGTCTCCATAATCCATTCACAAAAACATAGTTATATGGAATTTCAATATATAAGAAATGTGTTGCTTCTGAATCTGTAGAATTTAATTCAAACCATGCAGTTAGTGTAGTGTGACGATGCTCACTTTGGGCCAATGCATTACTTTCATTTCCAGCATGGAAATACACTAAATGTCTTTGTGGCAAATGTACTGCCAATCTATATACTGCATGTGATCTATCACGCATTTCAAATTTTACATGAGATGCAAGTTCATCTTGTACTAACTCAGTGCTCAGTGCTTTCGGGGTTGTCTGCACTTTTGACGACTACAGTAGCTGCATCATAGCCTTTGTAAATATATTTGTACACATATTTAATGGATTTTATGGAAGTGCAGGCTTCTACATTAATGTGTGCATTATACTTCATGAGTAAATGTGGATTGTAGGGTACTACATATCTATTGTCAACTTTTTTCCCACGAATAATGGCACTAACTCCTTTACTTCTTTTATAAAGATCACAATTGGCATATGTTTTGTCTCTATAATCTTTTGGAAAATCTTTGGAACAGTTATTATTTTCCATACATGGTGATTGTGGATTAAGCTCGCCACAGGGTCCATGAATCATGCGATGAGTAACAATCTCGTATAGTCTACCATATAGTTCTGGATCTGGTAGGTCAGCAACAATGACTGCATCCACTTTGTCAGCAGTATCTAATTTATCTTTTTCTTGAAGTATTATGAGAAGATGTGCATGTGGAAGGCCTCTTTTTTGAAATTCAATTGTATATACATAAGCAAGACAATTGCCAAATAAGTGACTCATAGTGATGTCACGTATTAATTAATTTAATTTAATTTTAAAAACTCTGGCTACTAAATCTGGTCTATCGGAAGGACTTTGGGCAAGAAGTACATTTTGTGTAATTTCTGGCCATTGGGGATTACATGTAAATGTAATAAATAAATTGGGTTTTCCAAATTTGGTGACAATAGCCATAGCATCATTGTATCTTTTTCTCATATTTCGAGGAGATCCTTGAAAAGAAGATGGTAAAATTATGGCTTTGACAGCTGTTATGTCTCTGCTTGTAGCCACCTCAGCAACATAGTCCATTAGTCCACAATATTGTTCTACACATAGTTTATCTTATTGATATTTTATAAAGTTTAAATTATTGGCCTCAACTTGCAAATAGGAATCAATTATCCATTGTTGTGTTAGTTTTCCACAACATAAAATTTGATTAGATGTATTTCGAATGGCAATTTGAGCTACTTTAAATTCAAGCATAGAAACATTATTTCGTATTCTGGCTTTAGCATTTGGGTAACTGGGAAGGGTTAATTTTGGTTGCCAACCTGCCTCTCCGTGTGGGAAAAAAATGGGATATGTCATTGGATCTAAATTTGGACTTAAGATACTGATATTAATGAATGGTTGGTCCTCATTTCTGGGATATATTCTAATGTCTCTTTGAAATGGTGGTTCTCCTTCATCATTTTGAAACACAATTGCAACCTCATTTGATGTTGGCAAGTTATAACGGCGTTTATCAGTATGTCTATCTCTTTTAAGCACCATATTGACCTTTGGGATTGGTAATTGATGTCTTTCTGCATGAAGTTGTTGTTCCTTTTCTACTTCTGCCAATTTTATGTAAGCTTTAGTGTAGGCCGTAATGTTATCTAGCTCTATAAAAACACTGGGAACGCATTTTTTATTTTCTTGCAGCTGCATACGTTGGTCAACAGCTTCCATTGTATCTAGGACATATAGTTGAGCACATTTTCTTTGCTCTCCTTCCTCTGGATGTAAATGGGAAGTCCGATGGTAAATTTGGCCTTGGACTTTAAAACAGTAAGGACAATGTCCTGGTACATTAGCAGCTAATGTTGCCCCATAGATGCAAAGGATATGGCACTATTGTAGGATCTTATGTTTGTCTTAAAATTTTTGTAGTTTTGAAAAGTAGGTTCAGTCATAATGTTTTGTAAATAGATTGGAAATTGTTTTCTTTCTGAAAGTTTAACCTTGCCTTTTTGACAGCAACTAATAAATTGGCCATCTCTGGGTCTCTCCTGTTTAAAATGATAAGCCTCACAAAACTGACATTGAGTATTCATGTCCCCACAATTATGAACCTCTACTGCTTGAGTAAAGGACAATTTACAAAGCATATATCAGTTTCAGTTTCAAATTGATCAGTTGAAATGTCATGTGATGTTTCAGGAACAGGTTGTAAATGCTTTGTTTTTCTGGTGGCTTTTTTTGGTATATCTTTTGTTTGTTCAGGTAAAATGTAATCTGATGTTTCAGGAACAGGTTCTAAATGCTTTGTTTTTTTAGTACCTTTTTTTGGTGTATCTTTACATTTTGCATCTGATAGTCTTTTGCTTGTAATTCTTTTGTTTCCTTTTTCTCTTCGAATTTCCTTCTGCTCCGGTGTCTGCTGGTTGGCCCATCTTTCTTGTCGTTCTCTAGCTTGACGTCTTATCCTTTCTTGTTTGCTGTCGTTATCAGCCATGTTAATCTGTAAAATAAAATAATGTATTATCTGTTTAGTTTGAGATGTTAAGTTTGTTTTTTAAATATTTTATTAGCAACAGTTTGTTTCTATGTGATTGTAGTTGATTGTAGCTGAACTTTCTTTGTATTATTAAATAAGTGTGTTTTATTTTTTTGCTCTTACTTTCTGTCGTAGATTGTAATTTTTGTCTTACATGCATAGCACACTCAAGGTAATTACATTATAGCTTCTTCTAGATGTAGTAGGTGTTTAGTGTTAATTGAAATGGATTTTTTCTTTTGTTTGTTAATTGCTTTTTTTGTTGTACTTTTGGCTTATACGCATAGTAGAGGGCAAAAATTAGTCTTTGTAATTTGTCATACAGGGGATTGTTGCAATACTATTTTTATATTTTATTGAAAGGCTTATATGTTGGGGCTGTGAAAAGGTTTGTATTGTTGTTTTTTCGGTGTTAGTATTATTTGTTCTAGTATTCTATTTTATGTGTGTGGTTAGGTTTTATGATTAATATTGTACATTAGGGCTGGGAATTGAGAATGAAAATTTTTATTCAGTCTTTGTTTTGACAATTTTTCGGACTATGCTGTTTTATGTTGCTTATTTTTTTTGTCTAGATTGAAGTTTGGGTTTGCTGTTAAACATTGTTGTCCGTAAAAAAGACAAATAACAGGTAAATGACAAATTTGTCAGTAATATTTTGGTAAAGTTTATAATTAGTGGTTCTTATTGTTGTTGGTGATTTTTTTTTTCTCTTGACATGGATGCAGAGCAAACATGTTTATTTAGTTTTCTCTTTTTTTTTTACTTGTTATACTGTACCTTGTTTGAAGTGTGATTTCAAGCAGAATATTTCTTGGTGTGCTGTTGTAAGTCTTTGTCCGATGCTCTTCACGCAGTGTCTGTTGTAAAAGAAAAAGTAAAATGTTATTTGATTTGAATGTATTTGTAATGAATAGCATATTTAATTGTTTTGGTCTATTGTATCTGTTATGGTAAATTGTTCTGCTATGCTGTTTTTTTGTGCAACTCTTTAAAATACTTTAATTGTATTTGTATATTCCAGTTATCTTTTTTTTTTTTTTACTGTAATTATTATTTTTTTTTCCATTTTGGCTATGATGGCAATGTTTTTAGCAGTATCCTGTTTTGCATCCACCACTTTTGGTATGCTTATTTAGGCTTCTTTGTAAGGCTTATAGGTTGTTAAACAGTAAAGAAAAATGTTAATTTACTTTTCTATCTGTTTCTGTGATTTTTTGTACAATCCTGTTTTGTGTCGACTATATTTTAAATGCTTTATTGGCTTAATTTGTCTTCTTTGTGAAGATTAAATGTTGTGGGACAGTAAAAATGAATGTTAATTGCCTTTTCTATATCATGTTGCGCTTTTTTGTTTTATCCTGTTTTGTGTTCACCACTTTTTGTTTGCTACATTTGGCTTGTGGGTGATGGTTGGAGGTTATTTTACAGTAAAGAGAAGGAATAGTTTTGTTTTATGTATGATGCTAATGTTTCGGATGCTATCCTGTTTTGTGGCCACCTCTTTATTTTTTTTTCTCTAAAACTGTCTTTCTTTGTAAATTGTATAGGTGTTTGTGAAGTTTGTTGAAGTGTGTTGTTTTGTTCTTTATTAAATTTGTATAGTTTTTTTTTTTTTTACTTTTAATTTTCATATTGGCAGCCATTAAACATATATATTGACTTTTTTTTTCCTACTTCTTATACTATACCTTGATTGAAGTGTTGTTCTTGTCCGAATGACAGAGGGTCCCCTCCTGCCAATCTTAATACGCCAGTCTTCTTGTAGTGTCTGTTGGAAAAAGAAAGTTAAATGGTTAATTGTATATTTATTATTTTGGATTTTGAAAAGCATGGTCTTTTTCTGCATGTCATGTATTTTTCTTTCTTAGCCCCTTCTTCTTTCTTTCTGTTCTTTAAAAGGGCTCCTCTTTCACAGTCCACGGTGCAAATTCTTGAGTGACGCTGTTGATGCAGAGTCTGTTTGAATAGTGAAAAAAAGGGCAAAGATTCAGCTTGATGTTGCATATGTATTAGTGTCATATTTTTTTTTTTTGCTATGAGTTGCAGTAAATTAATGCCATTTGAATATAATTGTTGCATTAGTTTGAGTTAACATTAGTTTGTTGGGCCTATACACATAAATGTGCATGTCACATGTCACTATACATGAATCCTATTTTCATAGTTAAAGTTTGTCTTTTTTTTTTTTTTGCTGTCTTGGTAATAATATCTAATATATTATAGCTTACCTCTCAGTTGTAATTTGCACAGTGTAAAGTAGGAATTTAGGAAATAATTATCTTCTCAAGTAACAGCAGCAGTTAACTATCCAGTCACTACGTTCATCACCTGAGTAGAAATGTAGAATTTTCTGGAAAGTAGGCAGTATTTATAAATTGTGAGATGCCTGAGACCGTTAGAACGCAATACGCATGCGCTATATGCGTTCCAGCGTAGAATTTGCGTTCCAGCCGCCATTTTATGCGTAGTAGTTGTCATTTTTCTTTAAAATGGTGGTTAATATCAGTGTGGTACGTGCCACATAGTATGTGTTACGTACCTCGTAGAGTTGACTGTAGCGTTGTTTCAGTTTTGCGAGTCACTGTAGTATTGTTGCGTCTGTAGCCGGCTGCGCGAGCCCGCAAGCATTAGCAACAGCTCGCATGCTCACAACTATATATGTGATGTAACTGTGCTTAGCAGCTATGGTGTTACATATCTACTAGAGATTGCCAAATACATAGTAGAGTATGCCAAAAGCAAATACTTAAACAGACTTTTGAATGTACAATACACAAAAAGCTACCTTTACCCTATTTATACAGTCTTAAAAAAAGTATCTCACTGTGCCTCCACTACCCCTTGGTTGAAAAGCAAACTGACTGCAGAATTTTATGAAACAATAGGCGGGTGCAACTATTGCGTTCAGGGATGGATTCCTGTCTACATTTTTTATTTTTCAGAAAACCACTTTTAAATCTTTTATGTTATTATGTAACTCACAATATTGATACAACCCATCAAAATAATCCTTTTATCAACAACTAATCACTTTTGTAACTTTAAATGTGTTAGTGCATGGATGTGCCCGTAGATTACTTCATCACTCCCAAACAGTCTTTATTGGATTCAGATCTAGAACACAAGACCAAAAGAATTGAAAACAGAAAGTTCTATGTACAGTGTCTTGCAAAAGTATTCACCCCCCTTGGCATTTTTCATGTTTTGTTGCCTCACAACCTGGAATTAACATGGATTGTTTGGGGATTTGCATCATTTAATTTACAGAACATGCCCACAACTTTGAAAATGTTTTTTTTTGTTTATTGTAAAGCAAACAACAAATATGGCAAAATAACAGAAAAGTCAATGTGCATAACTATTCACCCCTCTAAAGTCAATACTTTGTAGAGCCACCTTTTGCGGCAGTAACAGCTCCAAGTCGCTTTGGATAAGTTTCGATGAGCTTGCCACATCTTTCCACTGGTATTTTTGCACATTCCTCCCTGCAAAACTGCTCCAACTCCTTCAAGTTGGATGGTTTGCGCTTGTGAACAGCAATCTTTAAGTCTGACCACAGATTTTCTATTGGATTGAGGCCTGGGATTTGAATAGGCCATTCCAACACATTTACATGTTTCCCCTTAAACCACTCAAGTGTTGCTTTAGCAGTGTGTTTGGTGTCATTGTCCTGCTGGAAGGTGAACCTCCATCCTAGCCTCAAATCACACACAGAGTTGTACAGGTTTTGATCAAGAATATCCCTGTATTTAGCACCATCCATCTTTCCCTCAACTCTGACCAGTTTCCCAGTCCCGGCTGCTGAAAAACATTATTTTTTTATAACCTAACCCTAACTTGTACTTCTCAACAACATTGTCCCTTACTTGTTTGGAGAGTTCCTTGGACTATCTAGGGTCTGGAAATCCTCATCCCCAGTACCTCGTAGAGTTGACTGTAGCGTTGAGTCTGTGCGTTTGGACATTGTGTGGATAACCTCTTGTTATACTGATCATATCCATGTTAAACATGGATATAAATAGTACATTTGTGTTCATATTTGAATGGGGCTGGAGGTACTGATACAGGCCCAAGTCTGCCTATTGCCAACATCTATTACCTTTTTTCATCCTTAATATTTAAGTAAAAATATATTTTCTAGTTGACCTATTTTCCAGTACTTTCAGCTGTCCTCCAGTGTTGAAATATAAATGGTTATTCAATGTGTGAAAGTCTTTGATAGAAGAGTTGGTTTTCCTTTCTTGTTGGAAGCATCTAGTCTAACCTCATGCTGGGTCTATTTTATCAGTGTTTCCATTATATCTATTTGAATTCCTTATCAGAAATTGCAGAGAGCAGAAGAGAAATAATGTACTATGAAAGGGAATTTGCAATAAGTTCTGTTTGATGGACTTTCTCCAGGAAGACAAATTACGTTTTAAGAAATAGAATTGCCTATATTTTATTTCAAAAGATATTTTTAACTTTTATCTACTGAGCACATATCATTATTACAATGTTTTTTTTATTTTACTAGCGACTTGCACGTCACCAATGAATACAATTTTAAGCCTGGCAATTCTGTTTGCCACCCAATGTGAGCACCTTCGGCGCTTATAGCGTAGCTCGCAATGAGTGACTTTGGTGCTCATTGCGAGATTCTCCCCCTGTTTACTTCCTCCCTTGTGTCTCCTTTCCCCCCTCCTCTCCATCCCTTGTGTCTCCTTCCCACTCTCCCTCCCTTGTGTCTCATTTCCCCCCTCCCTTGTGTCTCTTTTCCCCCTCCTCTCCCTCCCTTGTGTCTCATCCCCCCTCCTCTGTCTCCCTTGTGTCTCATTCCCCCCTCCTCTCTCTCCCTTGTGTCTCATTTCCTCCCTCCTCTCTCTCCCTTGAGTCTCGTTTCCCCCTCCTCTCTCTCTCTTGTGTCTCATTTCCCCCCTCCTCTCCCTCCCTTGTGTCTCATTTTCTTCCTCCTCTCCCTCTCTTGTGTACCTGTTCCTTTTCCCCTCCTCGCCCTCTTTTGTGTCTCCTTCCCCCCCCCCCTGCCTCCCTTGTCTCCTTTCCCCTCCCTCATGTCTCCTTTCCCCCTCCTCTCCCTCCCTTGTGTCTCCGTTTCCTCCTCCTCTCCCTTGTGTCTCCTTTCCCCCCTCCTCTCCCTCCCTTTTGTCTCCTTTCCCCCTCCTCTCCATCCCTTGTGTCTCCTGTCCCAACTCCTCTCCCTCCCTTGTGTCTCATTCCCCTGTCTCCCCCTCTCCTATGTCTCTTCCCCCCTCTTCTCCCTCCCCTGTGTCTATTTGCCCTGCTCTCCCTCTCCTGTCTTTTCCCCCCTTCTCTAACCCATGTCTCTTTCCCCCACCCCTCCTCTCCCTTTCTAGTGTACCTGTTCCTTTCCCGCTCCTCTCTCCCTTGTGTCTACTTTTCTCCTCCTCTCCCTCCCTTGTGTCTCCTTTTCCCCTCCTCTCCCTTCCTTGTGTCTCATTTCCCCCTCCTCTCCCTCCCTCATGTCTCCTTTCCTCCTCCTCTCCATCCCTTGTGTCTCCTGTCCCCACTCCTCTCCCTCCCTTGTATCTCATTCCCCTGTCCCCCCTCTACTCCCTTCCCTGTGTCTCTTTGCCCTGCTCTCCCTCTTCTGTGTCTCTTCCCCCCTTCTCTAACCTGTGTCTCTTTCCCCCCTCCCCATCCTCTCCATCTCTAGTGTACCTGTTTCTTTCCCCCTCCTCTCTCTCCCTTGTGTCTCCTTTCCCCCTCCTCTCCCTCCCCTGTGTCTCCATTCCCCCTCCTCTCCCTCTTTTGTGTACCTGTTCCTTTCCTCCTCCTCTCCCTCCCTTGTGTCTCCTTTCCCACCTCCTCTACCTCCCTTGTGTCTCCTTTCCCCCTCCTCTGCCTCCCTTGTGTCTCCTTTCCCCCCTCCTCTCCATCCCTTGTGTCTCCTTTACCCCATCCTCTCCCTCCCTTGTGTCTCATTACCCCCTTCTCTCCCTCCCTTGTGTCTCATTTCCCCCCCTGTCCAGCGTCCCTTCCCCTGTCTCCCCCTCTCCTATGTCTCTTCCCCCTCTTCTCCCTCCCCTGTGTCTCTTTGCCCTGCTCACCCTCTCCTGTGTCTCTTTCCCCCACCCCCTCTCCTGTGTCTCTTTCCACCCTTTCCCCCCCACTCCTCCTCCCCTGTGTTCCTCATGACCCCCACCTTGTCCTGGGGGACAGGTTGTCCGGCTCAGCCCTGTCCCTGGGAGTGGGGGTCTAGGCCTCCTCCGTGGGGGTTTGATGGCCTGTCCGGGTGGCTGGTCGACTCCTGTGCAGTGGGTTGTGGGCCTGGCGCGGGTCCCCAGCCTCTGGGGCGCCTATTTGCCGGCCGGCCGGCCTGCGGCTGGCGTGTTTTGCGGTAGGATGGGCAGCGTGGTGGGGTCACCTGGAGCCTGCGCGCGTCTCTCCTCCCCCCACTGCCCTCACCTGCACTATGGCTCCTTCTGTACCTTAAACATGTTGCACAGCCGGGGGTGCTGAGAGTCCTTATGGTGTATCACCAACTACAGGCCCCCGGGCCCCATGCCGCCTCTCTCCATGCTGATCCCGGGGGGCGGAGGGGGGGGGGGGGGCCAAAGCTCCTGGGCCATGCCCCCTCTTGTGCCACCCTGACTGCTAGGACTGGGACACCCGACAAACACCATAGACAGGAGGGGCGAGAAAGAACGGGAAACCACAGCGACACCAGGGGGAGGGAGGAGACACTGCAGAGGGATAGGGGAGATATGAGAGACAGAGGATAGCACACAGTGGCGCTCATTGCAGCCGGGGGTGAGGAACCTTGAGGAGAAGGATGAGCCGTGGGGAGGAGGATGAGCCATGGGGAGGAGGAAGGGGGCCCCGCAATGAACGGCTACGCTGCTCATTGCACATGCGCACCATTAAACATTGTGTGACCAACATTTGTAAGTGTGACCAACACTGACAACTATATATGTGACTCAAAAATTACGGGAATAAAATTGTAAGGTTGGCAATGCTGTTTGCCATACAATGTGAGGCTTTTGCTCCTCTGAGCACCATTGCGTGGCGCGCGCTGACTGGCGTTGGTTTTATTTTCAATGTTTTGCGTGCCTGGCGTTGATCGTGTAAGTGTTACTGTGTTCGCCGTTGTGTATTTTCTAAGTCCCGCGTGCCTGGCGTTATTCGTGTAAGTGTTACTGGGTTCGCCATTGTGTATTTTCTAAGTCCCGCGTGCCTGGCGTTGTTCATGTAAGTGTTACTGTGTTCGCCGTTGTATATTTTCTAAGTTCTGCGTGCCAGGCCTTGCTGACCCTCGTTTTCATCCTGTTTCAGAATTGTTTACGTTTTTTCGTCCGCCACTTTTTCCCTTGCTTAGCTGAACGTCACCAACATCGCAAGATCCACAACTATATATGTGATATGCTCAACTGACTTTTACATAAGTTAAAAATAAATATTTCCTGCTGCAAAATTCCAAGAAATACAATTATTACACTGCATTCTTGGAACCTGGGCAGGGACATGCAAATATGCCCACAAAGGTTTTGCTCTTGTAATCAATACCATTTTAAACATGGCTTCCTTTAAGCATATACCTGCTGTATTATACAGCTTTAAGCTGAATCCAAGATGGATTATGCACCAGCTTGGAAACCTACCACCAGACAGCTGTTTTGAGGTAACGGCCTCTCATGTTAGAAGTTTGTAATTCCAATCACTGTTTGCAAGGGCAGGTCTAGGAATCCCATTGTGAAACTAATACAATAGGGTGTTCAGCACTGAAGATCTCCTGTTGAGTGATTAGTTTAGCTGGCCTTCCTATCTTAATTATGTTACATTTTGCTATTATGCTCCAAGACTAATTTAATTACCAGCACCTTTTGGTTCTCCTGTGTGTTTCAACAAAGGGTACGACCCCTGTTAAAACTATACAAGCATGCCACCGGTATTTCTGAGGGGTGGGAAAATGCTTTTTAATCACTTTGCTCCAGTTAAGCTTCCTAGGGACTTTGCATCTTCATTTTAGAACTGCATTATTGATCTCCACACATGTTGATGCAAGCTTCCTTCCAGTGAAATCCGTAGCAATGCTATATAGCAACCCCAGAGGAGAGGACCTAAGCTGTGGGAAGCCTTCATTGGTTCGTGACACTGTTAGTAACTTATGGTAAAAGTGGAAAAGTGAACTGGTTGTCCCTTCAAAAAAAAAAATGTGTTTGCAATAATAATAAAAAGTTAAACACATAAAAAAAAACGGGAAAATCTTGACAAGAAAGGAGAAACAACTTAGTCTTCATACAGACTGGCGAATGACTGCCAAACTGTGCATTTTACCGGTGCACCTTTGAAAAGCAATGAATGTACCCTTTAGAAACAAAAGATTTAAGATGGGAAAACATGACAAAAAGTAAAAATAGGAAAACATTTTAAACATTTGAACGAAAAATGGTGACTAAACCAGAAATGTTCATCAATATCTAATAATCAACATTTATTCTAAACAAATAAGACATCCAATTTTAAAATTGCAGGTTTATTTTTTTGTGCTGAGGCTAAAGCACAAAAAAAGTCTAGTGGTTGGGAGGGTCCAGCATGGTACTGTTGCACTATCAATGTTCAAAAATGCTTAGGTAGGTCTATAAAAAATTTCAGTTGTACAAAATGTACCTCTTTAATTCTAAATGCTATCTCTTGTCTGTTAGGTAGCAATAGTGCTTTTCAGTCAATCAAGGTGCTGAGTAGTTTTAATAATCCAGTGGAGGTCCATAAGTAAGGGGCTGAAGGTACTGATACAGGCCCAAGTCTGCCTATTGCCAACATCTATCACCTTTTTTCATCCTTAATATTTAAGTAAAATTATATTTTCTAGTTGACCTATTTTCCAGTACTTTTAGCTGTCCTCCAGTGTTGAAATATAAATGGTTATTCAATGTGTGAAAGTCTTTTGATGGAAGAAATGGTTTTCCTTTCTTGTTGGAAGCATCTAGTCTAACCTCATGCTGGGTCTATTTTATCAGTGTTTCCATTATATCTATTTGAATTCCTTATCAGAAATTGCAGAGAGCAAAAGAGAAATAATGTACTGTGAAAGGGAATTTGCAATAAGTTCTGTTTCATGGACTTTCTCCAGGAAGACAAATTACTTTTTAAGAAATAAAATTGCCTATGTTTTACTTCTAAAGATAGTTGTAACTCTATCTACTGAGCACATATCATTATTACTATAGTTTATATTTTATATGCTCAATTGACTTATACATAGGTTCAGAAAATCAGAATCAACTATTTGATATCACCCTGCTCAATTTCTAAAGGACCTTTGTGACTACGGGACTAATCATAGATGGTACAGGGATTCAATAAGGCAGGGGTGGACAAGTTTGGTCCTGGAGGGCCACACACTAGCCTGGATTTGAAGATATCCTTTCTGTGCACAGGTGAGTCAATCAGGATGACTGAAGAAGTGATTGACTCAACTGTGTGCAGCAGGGATATAATCAAATCCAGGTATACTGTATGTGTGCCATGAAACCCATACAAAGAGTTCCCCCAGTTCATAGCCTGTTTTAGATGGAATCCCATGGATCCCTGGGTTCATAGGGTAGCATAACTATTCTTAATATTTAACCTATTCCCTGTCATGGGAAGGGGTTTATATAAATAGATAGGGATATGAGAGGATTTTAGGGCTGTTAGTGTGTTCGTGTATTGGGAATTATTTAGAAGCATTGCTTTGGAGACTACTGAGCTTCAGACTCAGAGTTTCCTGCAAGCAGGCTGCCTGTAGACATTGGGGCAAGTGATCAAGGGAAGTCCTTGGTGCGTGTCACCTCAGTGCAGACAAAAAATACATGCTTGAAAACCTTGAGTCTGACTAAGAGCAGAATTCTAAGCAGGAAAAAAATAATAAATTTAGTTGATTAGTAACAATAAATACTGATGCCTCTACATGACCCTGGAGGGGTTCATGATACATTGGTGTAAGTGGTGTGTAAGAGAGTGTTGCTTACATTTCTGGAGATCTGTGGGTTCTGTCCTTTGATCCAACTTCCTGCTTCTGGGCCAGTGAGGGGAAGGGTGTGGTAACAGCAGAACAATGCAGAGATCCACAAAGCAATGTCTTGGTTCCTCTGTGCTTCATTTTGCAGGAGACTACACATGCCATGATGTTTTGCTGCACAAACTGACTTCAGAGATTGAAACAATACTATAGCTGCCTGTGATTGGCCAAAATGAAATATGAATTGTATTCTAATTTTAGAAGGGATTTCCAAGGGTGTTAACTCCACAACATGCTAACTCAAGAGATTTAGCAAACATTAGGGCAAGTTTAATAAGGTTTATTTTGTTATTTTTTCATGCAAAAAAACTTTTCAATCTTATTCTGTCAAGGGCTCTGCAACTCTGTCTGTGGTCTGTCCTCCCCATCCCTACCTCCACTGATACATACATGGCAAAAAAGCCAGCTGTCTACAAAATGTAAAATGTCATGTTTCTAAACATAGCAAATTAATGGGGAAACATGCATCTTTACTTACTGCAGGTTGAATGTTTTGTACTAAAAATTATGGCACTTAAAATAATGTCAACCTGTACATTGCCTCCAGCAAAGCCCAAATTGGAAAACTGACACCAAAGATTTAGGCCTCTGGATAAAGAGGATCTATCTATGACAAAATAAAACTTGGCACGACAGAGGTGATATCTGCTGAGAGCTAATTTTTGATGTAGACAAGTACATTATTTTGAGACAAAAGAAGATGCATTTGAAGCTATAAAAGAAACGGAACAAAAGAAGTCGTCATAAATTCAAACAGAGATTAGGTCAAAAACCAAGGCTTCAGAAAAAGTGACTTAAAGAGCATTAAGAAATATGGAGCCAATTCTACGTGCGTGACGCATTTGTATTAACTCTTTAAACATATTGATTTAGTTGCACACTGAGATTCAATTCACAGCCTATTCTCATCCAAAAGGACAACCCAATCCTAATATATACAATAGACACATTTTCTCTGAGTAAGAGAGACACCTTGTACCAGACATACAATTTTTTTAATCGGTTTTTCACATTCTGAGCATCACTGGTTGCTGCATGAGATTGTTTGTTCTGCCTGGACTGGACTATTATTGTGGATGGGACTAGAATAACATAAAAGATAAGTCTCAATTATATATGGCACGACCACTGCAGTGTTAGAGAAAATATACTTGTTTGTCAAGTATGAACCAAATTAAAAGTACACAAAACATTTTTGGAATTGTTTTTTTTTTAAGACTGTTTCTGAGTATGGTAAGCTGTTTTGTGTTTGTTATATCACATACTGATAGCTGGATAATGGGGGTGGGGTTTTTTGTAGTTATCAATGGGGAGTGGAGGAGGAAATGGGTAGAAGTCCAGAGTCTTTGTTTGATAATATTATAAGACTGAAATTCACACAACACCCCTCCCCCTCGCTGGCCCAGAAGCAGGAAGTCAAAACAAGGACTGCAACCACATCTTCAGAAATGGAAACGCCTCTCTCACACACACAACTTTCACCATTGTATCATGGATCCCTCCAAGGTCCTGCAGAGGCAGGAAATGTTGTTTAAAAAATGTATTTGTTTTCTAAATTAAACTAACTTTACGACTTTTTACTGGTTTAATTATGCTCTTAATCAGACTTAAACTTTTTAAACATATATGTTTATCAAGGTCATTTAAGTGAAGCTCCTTTTGAGTGGGCAGACTTAAATGCAGACCTAAAAAATGGAGAAAGAAGATTAAAAAATTCCCTATGAACTGCACTGTGCACAAATGTAATAGCATAGGCTAATCCAGGATAAGCTAGGCATGCTCACTGTGTAGGCTATGACACTGAAGACAATGTACAAAATTCATTGAGGGCTTATCAGTAATTAATGGCAATTATCTCTCACTAACAAAAGTTTTGTGGGTGGATCAGAAATGCTGATTTGCAGTTCAGAATGGTAAATTGTTGAATAAAATCCAACTAATAAAGTACTTGCATGTTAGTAGTAGTAGACAGGACAGGGAAATATTTGTCCAACTGAATGCAGAATTCCAGAGGATAGCAATAAGGGACATTCTAGAATGAGCGATTTAAAGAGACAGAAGAAGGTAACAGAATGGAAAAGTCAAGAGATCTCTTCGAGTAAATTTGGGATCTCAAAGGAAACTTTTATGCCAAAGTGGGGGTGATAAAAGACAAAAAGGGTAGGGACTTAAAAGAAAAAGATGAGATAAAGAGGATGTGGTAGGAGTACACAGAAGATCTATACAGGAAGGGTCTTAACAACAGTGATGACCTCAATAGCTTGTCCAAGGAGCTGCAGAAGTGAAGTGAGATGGGCCCTAGGATATCTTGCTGATAATAAGGCAGCAGGAGGTAATGTAATCCCAGCGGAACTATTCAAAGTCCTACAGGACGATGCCGTGAAAGTGTTACTTGCCTTATGCCAACACATTTGGAAAACTCAACAGTGGCCGATAGACTGGATAAAGGTCAGTCTACATCCCAATCACCAAAATGGCAGTGCCAAAGAGTGCTCCAATTATTAAACAATTGCACTCATTTCACATTTCAACAAGGTAATGCTCAAGATCCTACAATCTTGACTCCAACAATATATGGACCGGGAACTATCAGATGTGCTATCCGGGTTCCACAGAGGAAGTGGCACAAGCGATCAAATTGCCAATGTCGATGGATAATAGAGAAAGCAAGAGAGTTCCAGAAAAAACATTTACTTCTACTTATTAGACTATTCTTTTTTTATTTTATTTTTATTTTGAGAGAGGAAGATTACAACACATGTTAACATATATTAAAGTGTAAACAATGAAAAATTGTGGCCTAAAACATAAACATTTTGATTTGTCTTTTCTCCGATATTTTTACTTTTTTGTTTCTCTAAATTATATTCACCTTCTTGCATTGTTTCTTAACTTAACTTTAACAAATAGATAACAGAGTAAAATATAAAATGTAAAAATAAATAAATAAATAAATAAAAGAAGGGGAAAGAGAGCGGGGAAAGAGAGGGGGGAAAGGTTATCTGGTCCATGATTTTAGACTCCTGCATTCACCGTCTGTCAAATTTCCCAACATGTAGCCCATCTTCTGTAAGACCATTCTAAAGCCTTTGACTGTGTGGATCACAACAAAAAGTGGCAAGTTCTTAAATTTATTGGTTTACCAGATCATCTCATCCTCCAGAGGAATCTGTATGTGGACCAAGAAGCCATGGTCAGAACCATACATGGGACAACAGAATGGTTCAAGATTGGAAAGGAGTGGGACAAGATTGTATATTATCACCTTTTTGTTTTCAATTTATACACAGTACATCATGCATAAGGCAGGTCTGAATGAATCCAAAGCTAGAATCAATATTGCTGGAAGAAATATCAACAACCTCAGATACATGGATGATCCTACACTGAAAGTGAGGAGGAACTAAAGTACCCAATGATGAGGATGAAAGAAGAGAGTGCAAAAGCTGGGCTTCTGCTCAACATTGTCATGGGTTTTGAGTGTAAAAAGAATACCACATACTTCCACTGCCTACATTATGTGAGCATCTGTTGGTTTTGATGTATACACATATACTTATAGTATACCTTTATAACATATGAAGAGTTTAAAACATTTTCCTGTTAAAATGAAGTAAACCTCTAAGTTGGTAAATATGTTTTATCAAACCAAGACTTGGCCAGACCATGTCTTAGATATTTTCACATGGGTGAGAAAGACCTTCAAGATGAAGCATTATGAATGTCTCAAGATAGGGTGTTCTGAGACATATGCATCTCACTTCAATACTCCATTGTCCCAAATAAATATTGTCAGAGCAGGTGTTAAGATTAAGTACAATAGTGTAGTTTATTGGCCACAATACTTGGCAGGCACGATGTAGGACAGAAGTCACATGTATTTCATAATAATTAATTTTAATACATGTAATTATACTGCTGCCTTGCAGGCAGAAATAGATATACACAACATATTATGCTTATACATTATAATTATACCTATACCTCCAAACAGGGAGTAACCTATTGTAATTGGTGGAAAGAACCTTGTGACGATGGGGAAGGAATAGTTTATCTAATAGGCAGAGAGGAGCATTGTGGTCTTTTCTGTCTTTCTGGTCTTGGCTGGTCTTTTCTTTACTCTTTCCTGCTTGTCTTGTCTTTTCTGGTCTATTACTCTGGGCTTTTTCTGTCAGTCCTGACAGTCCTGCCTGTGAACATCTCTGATTGTCATTCTTTGGCATACCTATGACCCCTTCATACCTTCTCTGAGATATCTTACTATATCTGTCTCTATCCAAATTCTATTTTATCCCTACAACTCTTTCTAACAAACCAATAACACAAAAATGGATTACTTCCCGATTATCTTGAGAAGGGATCTTAAAATGAGACAGGTGTTATTGTAATGTATAAACTTGATTAACTTTCAAACTTGTAGTAGAGTTAAAATAGTGCAATTTTCACAATCCTTCTGTTAACGTTTTGGGTGTGGTCACAGAACAAAGACTAATTAGCACCTACATTCCAGACTGTAGGTGTTAATCAGTATATTTCAATCTGTGCCATATTCCCTACAACAGTCTGATTGATGTTATTCAAAAACATAATCATTTAATTCTGTTACAAAACCAATTATTAAAATACACCTATACGCAAAACCATACTTAGCAATACTCAACATATACAGTCTTGTATCAAACAATCAAAAAAACTGTTTTACATAATTATTTATTGAATTGACTGATTTGATAAATTAAATTAAATGTAATCAACTTTGATATAAGACCAATAACAACATAATAGCTTGCCAATACCTAAATACAAAGGTTAAGTAGCTTGCGATCTCAGATACAATATAGCCAATGTTTATACATATTGCTTCAAAATAAATTTATATATTCCAACTCCTATATAAATTGTTATACCATATTTTGCTATTTACTGCTTTAATAGAGTAACAGGTTATATTGCTAATTATTAATATCATATATACTGTAACAAATAGTCAGCTGATTGTTTATATACTCTGTGTATCATTTCTGTATTGTACTAACCAAATAATAAACTTTTCGTAGACAGACTGTTATCCAAACTTTGTAAGACTATATACACTGTTTATATACTCCTAAATTGAACTAACCAAATATAAAGTGTTTTAAGACTAATTGTTATCCAGTCATCCAAAAGAGATTGTAATAGACATTGTGTAGATTGTATATTGTGATCTAACTAAATATCAAAGCTTACAAGTGTAAACACTAATAATTGTTTATCCTTGATATTTACTGTTATACCAAGAAATGCTTTTTCTGCACACAGCGTATACTTGTCAATAAATTGATCCTCAAACTCAATTAATCTATACATTGTAATATTTTAAGAAACTATATTAATCTATACAGTGTAATATTTATGTCATATCAAATTGCATGACAACATTAAAAAGACAAAGATTATGGCAAACAGCAATCTCAGTTCCTGGCAAACTGATGGAGAAGTAGTGAAGGCAGTAGCCATGAAATTAAAAGACGGTTGCTTCTGGGCAGGAAATCTATGGCAAGTTTGGACAAGCTAATAAGAAGTAAAGATATTACATTATCAACAAAGGTTCACATAGATAGAACTATGGCATTCCCAGGATACAGATGTGAGAGCTGGACCATAAAGAAGACTGAGAGACGTACAATTGATGCTTTTGAATTGTGTTGGAATCCCTTGGACTGCAAGAAGATCCAATAAATCAGCACTTCAGGAAATCAAAATGAGCTGTTCACTGGAAGGTTTGATCATGAGGCTGAAGCTCAAATATTTCGGCCATATCGTGGGATGGCAGGATTCCCGACTGAAGGTGCTGATGCAGGGAAAGCCTGAAGGCACACAAAGAAGGGGGAGTTAGAGGCGGAGATGAATAGATGAGGTCACTGAAGCAATAAACATTAGCTTGATGGAGCTCAGAGGGGCAGTGGCTGACAGATGTGCCTGGCGTGCTGCTGTCCAAAAGTCACAGGGAGTCAGACATGACTGAACAACTAAAGAAGAAGAAGAAAATGTGTCTGTATGTTAAGCCTGAATTTAAGCCTATAGTCAGAGAAGATATTTATGGTGGAACTAGCTGAAATGTTGAATGTTTGTGGTTAGAGTTAAATAGCAGAAGAGCAAATTCCAAAAGAATATTAGTAGAAGTATGCTATAAACCCCCAAATATAATTAAAAGCGAGAAAATGCAATTATTGTTACAGATTGGAAATGCAGCTAAGCATGGGCAAGTTCTAATAATGGGAAATTGTAATTACCCTGAAATAAACTGGATGAGTGAGACCAGCAGTTCCGCTAAGGGGAGCAGGTTCTTGAGAACACTCAGGGATCTGGCTTCTGTTCTGTGATTTCTCCTGAACAGTAAGTGTTTGTGTACTTGTGCATTGATTAGTTGCAGCTGAGAGGGGGTAACGTTTTGCCTGTGTGAAGATATCAGTGTGTGACTTTTTGGTGGTCTGTTTGCCTCTGTTCTGTGATTTCTCCTGAACAGTAAGTGTGTGTACTTGTGCAGCGATTAGTGGGCAGGTGAGTAATAAGAACCAAATAGAAACAGGGGAAGGAGCGAACTTGTGAGCTTGAGAACACTTCTAGTATAAATGCAGTTCTAGTATAAGTGTAGGAGTTTAAATAAAAGGAGGGAGTTCAAAGAAAACGGGAGCACATTATAGTGCTTTATACAATGTTTTCTTCCCCTACTGTAATTAGTAATTATGAGTCAGTCCAGTGACAACCTCACTCAGTGTACATCCAGCCACATGTCTGAACTGCTGGAACAGGTGATCCAGAGTCCATATCTCTGTGAGAGTTGTGAGCATGTTGCCTATCTTGAAGCTCCAATTGGAGAACTGGAGAGGAGAATTGCAGCACTTAGTGATATTGCTCCACTGGAAAGGGAGTTGGTGCTCACAGAGCACAGTTTAGCTTGGCCTAGCATGAAGGGTAGAGCTGGGACTAGTGAGGATGTCTAGGGAGGTATCTGGGTTACAGTTACAATGGGAAGCAGGGGGAATAGAAGCAGGAGGCAGGCCAGTTCTGAGTTGGCACACACTAACAGTTGCCAGATTGAGTGAAACTGTTGGGGATGTCCATTCAGGAATCGCAATGCCAGATAGAGCTGTTCCCTCTAACAGCCGGGAGAACAGTTTTACTGGAGAAGAGGAAGGGCAGCATAGGCAGGACTAGAGAAAGGTTTTGGTGGTAGGGGACTCTATTATTAGTAAGGTAGATAGCGTGATTGTCACCAAGATCCCAGCAATCGAACAGTTTGCTGTCACCCGGGTGCTCTGGTTCGGCATGTTGTGGATCAGGTAGATACATTATTGGGAGGGAATGGAAATGAACCGGCTGTCTTGGTACATATTGGTACCAATGACAAAGTTAGAGGAAGATGGAGTGTCCTAAAGAATGATTTTAGAGAACTAGTGAATAAACTTAAGGCAATGACCTCCAAGGTAGTATTTTCTGATACCAGTGCCACGTGCTAGCCCAGGGAGACAGAAGGAGTTCAGAGAGGTTAATGTGTGGCTAAAAAAGTTATTTTTAGTACATGGGGCTGACTTCTCACTTGGGTACAATCTCTATAGCAGCGATGCATTGCACCTTAATGTTGAGGGAGCTTTTGTGCTAGTGGGAAGGATGGTAGAAATGTCTGGGGGAGTTTTTAAACTAGTAGGTGGGGGGACTAGATAGAAGTATTGGGGTAGAAAGTGTAGAGTGGTAAGAAACAAATTAACTAGTCAAGAGGGGGACTTGGGGAGGGTTAGTATGGTCAATTGGGAGGTATTGTTAAGTAAATCAAGAACAGTGGCAGACAGTCCAGAAGTACAGACTCATAACACAAAGTGTATGCCCGCTAATGCCAGAAGCTTGCCAGGAAAAATGGGAGCTAAAATTGTTAGCAGTTAATGAGAAATATGATTTAATTGGCATTACTGAAACATGGTGGGATGAATCTCATGACTGGACTGTTAATCTGGATGGTTATAACATATCTAGGAAAGATATGGGAAATATAAAAGAGGAGGAGGGATTTGTCTGTATGTTAAGCCTGAATTTAAGCGGAGGAACGAATCCTAAATATATATAATTCTAGAATATTGGTAGGAGTATGCTATAAACCCCCAATATAATTGAAAGTGAAGAACTGCAATCTTTACAGATTGGAAATGCAGCTTAGCACAGGCAAGTTCTAATAATGGGAAATAGCTACCCTGAAATAAAGTGGATGAATGAGGCCAGCAGTTCAGCAAAGGGGAGAACACTCAGGGATCATTAGGTGGCATAGGTTATACAAGAGCCTACTAGAAATGAGGCTATCTTGGATTTACTCATCACAAATAATAGTGATATAGTATCAAATGTTAAAATAGGGCAACCTTTGGGAAACAGTGATCACAACACAGTCTCATTTGAGATTGAATAAAAAAAAAAAACTGTAAGTGGCCAACAAAAACTCTTAATTTTAAAAGGGCAGATTTTAATGGTCTAAGAGCAGCAATACAAAGTATAGACTGGGACAGAGAACTGGCAGGTAAAAATACTGAACATAAATGGACAAAATGTAGATCCTTACTAGATATACAGTGTATATAAAAAGTCTACACACCCCTGTTAAAATGTCAGGTTTCTGTGCTGTAAAAAAATGAGACAAAGATAAATAATTTCAGAACTTTTTCCACCTTTAATGTGACCTATAAACTGTACAACTCAATTGAAAAACAAACTGAAATCTTTTAGGTGGAGGGAAGAAAAAAAAAGAAAAATAATGTGGTTGCATAAGTCTGCACACCCTCTTATAACTGGGGATGTAGCTGTGTTCAGAATTAAGCAATCACATTCCAAATCGTGTTAAATAGGAGTCAGCATACACCTGCCATCATTTAAAGTGCCTCTGATTAACCCCAAATAAAATTCAGCTGATCTAGTTGGTCTTTCCTGAAATTGTCTTAGTCGCATCCCACAGCAAAAGCCATGGTCCACAGGGAGATTCCAAAGCATCAGAGGGATCTCATTGTTAAAAGGTATCAGTCAGGAGAAGGGTACAAAATAATTTCCAAGGCATTAGATATACCATGGAACACAGTGAAGACAGTCATCATCAAGTGGAGAAAATATGGCACAACAGTGACATTACCAAGAACTGGAGCTCCCTCCAAAATTGATGAAAAGACTAGAAGAAAACTGGTCTGGGAGGCTACCAAGAGGCCTACAGCAACATTAAAGGAGCTGCAGGAATATCTGGCAAGTATTGGCTGTGTGGTACATGTGGCAACAATCTCCCGTATTCTTCATATCTCTGGGCAATGGGGTAGAGTGGCAAGACGAAAGCCTTTTCTTACAAAGAAAAAAATCCAAGCCAGGCTACATTTTGCAAAAACACATCCGAAGTCTCCCAAAAGCATGTGGGAAAAGGTGTTATGGTCTGATGAAACTAAGGTTGAACTTTTTGGCCATAATTCCAAAAGATATGTTTGGCGCAAAAACAAAACTGCACTTTACCAAAAGAACACCATACCCACAGGGAAGTATGGTGGTGGCAGCATCATGCTTTGGGGCTGTTTTTCTTCAGCTGGAACTGTGGCCTTAGTTAAGATAGAGGGAATTATGAACAGTTCCAAATACCAGTCAATATTGGCACAAAACCTTCAGGCTTCTGCTAGAAAGCTGAACATGAAGAGGAACTTCATCTTTCAGCATGACAACAACCCAAAGCATACATCCAAATCAACAAAGGAATGGCTTCAGCAGAAGAAGATTAAAGTTTTGGAATGGCACAGCCAGAGCCCAGACCTGAATCCGCTTGGAAAAAAAGACTGAGCGCTGTAATAAAGGTGCTTCAACAAAGTATTAGTTTAAGGGTGTGCATACTTATGCAACCATATTACCTAAAAGATTTCAGTTTGTTTTTCAATTGAGTTGTACAGTTTATAGGTCACATTAAAGGTGGAAAAAGTTCTGAAATTATTTATCTTTGTCTCATTTTTTTACAGCACAGAAACCTGACATTTTAACAGGGGTGTGTAGACTTTTTATATCCACTGTACATACTTATCACCATGTGTGAATAAAAGTAAAAGGAGTAAATCAATGTGGCTTAACAACGATTTAAAGATCAAGATACAGTGTAAAAAAACAGGCATTTATATTATACAAACAAAAGGGGACAGAGACTGCTTTACATAAGTACAAGGAAATCGACAAGGCTTGCAAAAGGGCTATTAGACTGGCTAAAATAGAAAATGAAAAATTATTTGCAAAAGAGAGTAAGACTAACCCTAAAATATTTTTTTGAGGAAGAAGGCCAGGAAGGAAGCTATAGGAACATTACAATGTGACACTGGCCGTCTGATTAGTGACCAGGGAAAGGCAGATGAGCTAAATAGGTTATTTTCTTTCGTATACACAAGGGAGGTACCAGTGGGTGGGACATTGCAACATAATGGGGCTACACTACCTTCACGGAATAATTGGTTAACGCAGGAAGAAATCCAGAAGAGGTTGAAAAAAATTAATATTAATAAAGCCCTATATCCTGATGGAATCCCTTTAAGGGTTCTGAGGGAACTGGGTTCTGTAATAGCCAAACTATTATATTTAATATTTCAAGATTCACTTAACACAGGGTCGCTAACAGATGACTGGACAAAAGCAGATGTGATACCTATATTTAAAAAGGGAGCAAGAACAAATCTGGGAAATTATAGATCAGTGAGCTTCACTTCTGTAGTGGGAAATATTTTAGAAGGGTTAATAAGGGATAATATACAAGAATATGTCTATTTGAACAGCATTATAAGTAGGAGTCAACATGGATTTATGAGGTCATGTCAAACAAATCAAACGAGTTTCTATGAAGTTATGCATCTGGGAAGGAAAATAGCCATGCAATTTATAATCTTAATGGGGCAAATATAGGAGTATCAGATATTGAAAGGGATTTGGGAGTACTTTTGGACAACCACCTAGGTAACAGTGCTCAATGCCAAGCAGCAGCTGCAAAGGCAAATAAAATATTAGCATGTATTAGGAAGGGTATAGAAGCAAGGGAAGCAAATATGATTCTGCCGCTATACAAATCCCTAGTACACCCTCATTTGGAATATGGAGTACAATTTTGGGCACCACTTCATAAAAAGGACATTTTAGAGCTGGACAAGGTACATAGAAGGGCTACAAAACTAATAAGGGGAATGGAGGGACTAATTTCTGAAGACTAACCAAATTAAAATTATTATTACATTATATAAAAACATCCAGGGTCAGTATAAAGCTTTGTCAAGTGAGCGTTTTGTGCCAAGAGGTTTTCAATTGACAAGAGGACATCCTTTGAGGTTAGAAGTGAAATGATTCCACCTTAAAGAAAGAAAATGGTTCTTCACAGTAAGCGTGGTTAATCTGTGGAATTCTCTACCAATGGAGGTGGTGACAGGAAACTTTAAAAGGTGACTGGATATATTTTTAATTAAAAAGGGTATTCAGGGTTATCCTGGTTAATTAGAGAGAGATTATTGATCCAGGGAGAAGTATCTGGGGTCAGGAAGGAATTATTTTTTCTCTCTTTTGAGATGATTGGCGTTTGAGTTTCACTTATGTTTTTTTTCTGTTTGCCATCCTCTTGGTGAATTAATAACTAATCCGCATATTGCAGATCAGGGGAGATCTTAAAAGGTTGATCTTTATGGACTGAAAGTATTTTTTCAACCTCAATTACTATGGAACTTTGTAACTATGTATGAAAATACTTGGTAATACCTATAGTTTAAAACTATACTGAGTCTGGAACCTCCTCTCTTTGATGTTTATAACAGTTGCCTAACGTTTAACTTAAATCACTGTCAGATATTCAATCATAACCATGTATGTTTGCTAATGCCAGAAGCTTGCCAGGAAAAATTAGAGAGTTAGAACTAGCAGTTAATGAGAAATGTGATTTAATAGGCATTACTGTAACATGGTGGGGTGACTCTCATGACTGGACTGCTAACCTGGATGGTTATAACGTATTTAGGAAAGATAGAGGCAATGGTGAAAGGGGAGGATGGAATTGTCTGTATGTTACGCCCATAGTCAGAAAAGATATTTATGGTGGAACAAGCAATAATGTTGAATGTTTGTGGGTAGAGTTAAATAGCAGAGTAGCAAATTCCAAAAGAATATTGGTAGGAGTATGCTATAACCCCCCCAAAATAATTGAAAGTGAGGAAATGCAATTATTATTACAGATTGGAAATGCAGCTAAGCATGGGCAAGTTCTAATAATGGGAGACTTTAATAACCCTGAAATAACCTGCAGTTCAGCTAAGCAGGTTGTTGAGTACACTCATGGATCATTATCTGGCCCAGGTTATACAAGAGCCTACTAGAAATGAAGCTATCTTGGATTTAGTAATCACAAATAATATTGATATGGAATCAAATGTTGAAATAGGGCAGCCTTTGGGAAACAGTGATCACAACACTATCTCATTTGAGATTGAATAAAAAAAAAAAAACTGTAAGGGGCCAACAAAAACGCTGAATTTTAAAAGGGACGATTTTAACGGTCTAAGGGCAACAATACAAAGTATAGACTGGGATAAAGAACTGACAGGTAAACATACTGAACATAAATAGACAACATTTAAAGCCGTACTAAATATACATACACATCAGCATATACCATGCGTGAATAAAAGTAAAAGAAGTAAATTACATCCAACATAGCTTAACAATGATTTAAAGATCAAGATACGGAGTAAAAAACAGGCATTTAAATTCTACAAACAAGAGGGGACAGAGACAGCTTTACATAAGTACAAGGAAATCAATAAGGCTTGCAAAAGGGCTATTAGACTGGCTAAAATAGAAAATGAAAAATCAGTTGCAAAGGAGATTAAGACTAACCCTAAAATATTTTTTAAGTATAGAAATGGGAAGAAGGCAAGGAAGGACGCTATAGGAGCATTACAATGTGAAATGGGCCGTCTGACAATTAGTCAACAGGAAAAGGCCGATGAGCTAAATAGGTTCTTTTCTTTGGTATATACAAAGGAGATATCAGTGGGCAACATAATTGGGCTACACTACCATCACTAAATAATTGGTTAACGCAGGAAGAAATCCAAAAGAAGTTGGAAAAAATAAATGTTAATAAAGCTTCAGATCCTGATGAAATACATCAAAGGGTACTGAGGGAACTGGGTTCTGTAATAGCCAAACCATTATATCTAATTTTTCAAGATTCAGTCAACACAAGATATCTACCAGATGACTGGAGAAAAGCAGAGGTGATACCTATATTTAAGAAGGGAGCAAGTGCAAATCCGGGGAATTATAGACCTGTAAACCTCACTTCTGTAGTGGGAAAGCTTTTAGAAGGGTTAATAAGAGATAATATACAAGAATATGTATATTCAAACAGAATAAAAAGTAGGAGCCAAGATGGAATTTTGAGGGACAGGTCATGTCAAGCAAATCTAATTAGTTTCTATGAGGAGGTTAGTAGAAACTTGGATCAAGGCAACTCAGTGGATGTAGTCTTTTTAGATTTTCAAAGGCTTTTGATACAGTGCCACATTGGAGACTATTAAACAAACTAAGGGATACAGGAATTGCAGTAAATATATGCACATGGATTGAGATCTGGCTAAAAGACAGGAAGCAAAGGGTTGTTGTAAATCAGATTGGACTAATGTGGTAAGTGGGGTTCCTCAGGGCTCAGTATTAAGTCCTCTCCTTTTTAACATATTTATTAACGACTTAGAAGTAGGATTGGAAAATATTGTCTCCATTTTTGCTGATGACAGGAAGTTGTGCAAGGTAATTAAATTAGAAAATTATGTTCTTTCCCTCCAAAGGGATTTGTATAAATTTGAGAAATGGGCAATTAAATGGCAGATGAGATTTAATACGAACAAATGTAAGGTTATGCATCTGGGAAGGAAAAATAACCATGCAATTTATAAACTTAATGAAACAACTGTAGGAAATCAGATATTGAAAGGGATTTGGGAGTGCTTGTGGACAACCACCTCGGTAACAGTTCTCAATGCCAAGCAGCAGCTGCAAAGGCAAGTAAACTATTAGCATGTATTAAGAATGGTAGAGAAGCTAGGGAAGCAAATATAATTCTGCCACTATACAAACCCCTAGTACGTCCTCATTTGGAATATGGAGTACAGTTTTGGGCACCACTTCATAAAAAGGACATTTTAGAACTGGAAAAAGCACAGAGAATGGCAACAAAACTAATAAGGGGAATGGAGGGGCTAAGTTATTAAGAAAGATAAACCAAATGAAACGTGTTTTCTCTAGAAAAAAGGCGTCTAAGAGGTGATATGATTACCCTATATAAATACATGTAGGGTCAGTATAAAGATTTGTCAAGGGAGCTTTTTGTGCCAAGAGGTTTTCAGTTGACACAAGGACATCCTTTGAGGTTAGAAGTGAAAAGATTTCACCTTAAAGAAAGAAAAGGGTTCTTCACAGTAAGGGTAGCTAATCTGTGGAATTCTCTACCAAGGGAGGCGGTGACAGCGGATTCAATAGATAACTTTAAAAAGGGATTGGATATATTTTTAAATAAAAAGGGTATTCAGGGTTATCCTGGTTAATTAAAGAGGGAGTATTGATCCAGGGAGAAATCCGATCGCCAGTATCTGGGGTCAGGTAGGAATTTATTTTTTTCCCCTTTTGAGACAATTGGCAAAATTTCACTTGGGTTTTTTCTGTTTGTCTTCCTTTCTGGATCAATTAACAGCTAATCCGCATATTGCAGATGAGAGGAGATCTTGAAAGGTTGAACTTGATGGGCTAAAAGTATTTTTTCAACCTCAATTACTATGTAACTATGTAACTATGTAATGTGTAAACATGCATTCCAATAATTTCAGGGGTAGCTGTGATTTGTTTTTTTAGAATCTGAACTGATTATTCCTTTTTATTAATTTTATGTCATGCTAAGAAATGTGTTTATTAAGGATTATTATGCTTTTCTTAGAAAAGGACCAATAAAGTATTCTATTGTTCTAATGAAGGTTAGAGTTGTATTATTATTTAAGAGTATTGGAATCTCAGATTCAATAAGTGCTCAAAGGGTCACTTGGTTACAAAAAGCTTCAGAGGAAAATGCATCAAATGCACTTTTACAAAATTAGTATTTATCCTATTTTTGTAATTAAAAGCATTTAGTTTTGTTTGGGTCTCATATTCTATTCATAATAGAAGTCGGGATCCCTTTGTACTCCTTCCTGGTGTCTTTGCCTCAACAAGTGTTTTGTTAATATCCCCCATATGACAAACAGATCAATTCCTACCTTACTTTAGCATACCTGCATATAATTTAGTCAGTTAATGGTTGTACTTGTATTTCATTTCTAGAAACATTTTGCCCATTACCAAATCTAGATGTGCAGATAGAAAAACAATGGTAGTACAATGGTGCTTTCTACTGGGAGAAAATGTAACAATTGGTATAGTACATGCTATATATAAACATTAATCAGTTTAATGTCATATGTAGAGTGGACAAACATTTTGATAATATTGTTTTTTTGTTTTGTTTTTTGGTTGTGGTAGCTAGTATTTTTTATAATATTTGTGTGGTTTTCATACATTGGCCAGCTAAAGTAAGTGTTAATGTAAGTTTTCATGTATTTGTAAAGCACTGGTATATTTTCTCTGGTTGGATTGGGGATAAATTTTATTTTCTAATGATTTATAAAAGATGATGACAGTTTCAAACAAATTTAGATAATAAGTGGAATCGCCTTTCTGAAGTAGTGGTAGGGGGCATTCTGCAAGTGAATTCAACAATTACTAGATCCTTTAAGGATCTCCTTGACAGGGGGTTAATTTTTAGGTGCCATGATAGTCTATAGGGTCCCCCATAATTATAATTAGATTTGTGGTTGTTGGGGTAATCATAGAGTGTTGAAGGGGGAATCCCTGTGGGGTCCACCGATTCCTAGTTCCCCCAGTTTATTGTGGGTATTAGGAGGAATCCAGGGGATCTCTGTGCTCATAGGGGGTACCGGGACTTGGACAGAAAGGTCATAAACCCCCTGCAGTATTTTTAATATTGTTTATTACCTTCCCTGCCATAGGAAGGGGTTTATATAGATAGTGATAGGGAAGATGGTAGGGCTAGTGTAGTGTGTTTGCTTGTGAGTACCATTCTGCAGCATTGCCTTGGAGGCTACTGAGCCCCAGAGTCTCCTGTGAGCAGGCTGCATGTACATGTTAGGGCAAGAGAGTAATAGGAGAACAGCTTTGGTGCTTGATTTAGGAGAACTGCAATGGAATGGCTCTCTAGGAAGCAATTTCTCCACCGCTACGAAGCAAACTGGAATGGAGCCTGTCTATGATCAATATGTTTGTTGCCTAGAAGAGTGATTTCCATAGCTTACTGGAACTGGACAAAGTAAATATCAGAACTAAATCATCACAAACATTAAGCTGTCTTCTTCATGCATATTGTCAAGTGTTTCTTTTAGGGTGTACAAACTGTTCCCACTTATGAAATAAATATTAAATATAGGCACAAAATCAAAGGACAGCCAAATTACCTTTTCTTATGATCGATTCAGCTCTCCCAAGGTATGCAAAGATAAGCACAAAAAGAAATTGAAAATACATTTTCATAGAAGGGTTCACAAAAAAGACACTTCTATTCAGGCATCATAGCATCAATGTCACACAATAAACATGTCAGGTTATTAGGTCACTTTGCTTCTAAATGGATGGACCTTTAAGTGACACAGAAAATGCCTAGTTATTGCAGAAATTAAAATTTATTTTGGGATTGGTTGTTATTAATTAATTCTGAAAGAAAATGTTAATTAATTATGAATCAAAGTGTTAGCTGATTGAGTCTGAGAGTTGGATATTTTAATATTAAATTATCTATAAAAGAATACCATTTAACAGAAGGCTTTACTTATAATTATTTAAATCTAACCAACTAGACATGGTATTCTTCATCAACCCAGATGTGAGATTTAGTTAATAAGCATAGATAAAGATAGTTAGAGAGAGTGAGGTCCTTTAAAGATAATTTATGCTTAAAATACCCAACTTTCAAGATCCATTATGTAACACTTCCCCTCATTTTTTTTATTAATAACAATTAATTAATTTATATGTGTACTTATGATTTCTGCAGTAACTGGGGCCTTTGCTGTGTTGCATTAATAAATCAAACACGTTACTGACATTTGGTAATTTTGCTCATACATGGGACTGACCCTGAAACGGTTACCCTTTGAAGATGTCACTGTCATTAGGTCACTTGCTGTTAAGTGGGACTGACTCTTTAACCCATTAAACATGTCACTGTGGTAACATCCCAAATGCCTTTGCCTTGTAATACAGTCCTGTCATATTCCCCATTTATCATTGCTCCCTGGAAGGATGACACACACTGACTGTGATTTCAGTTATTTCATTTCGTCCTCTAAGGCTTTCAATTGACAAACAATATTTGCCAAAGCACATAACCAGTAATGTCCTTTTTTCTCCTTTATACAATGAATAATATCAGACTGCCTTCCTAAACAGAATTTGTAATCATGATTTAATTTTGTGCTTTTCTTACTGAGACTCATAAACAATATTTTTATTACCAAAAGCCATTTTGGTTGATATTTGATGCAAGATAAAGGAACAGACTCATATAGCCAGCTGGAAAACAACTTATTATAAATAATTTAGCAACCTAATTAGCTTTATTAAATGGATGTTCCAGTGCTAAAAGCAAATAAGTTTATGAAATAGATACTGTATACTTCATTGGAAAAAATATATATATATATATATATATATAAGAAATTGGTTCATAATGTGCAAGACGTGTCCTTGTGCACAGTTTGGTATATTGGTCTGTAGTATAGAAAATATGGGCCATATTCAATTCCAAGACCGCAACCCAATATCCGACGGCCGAATGTCTGCGGGTGTGCTTAGGGCTTCCGTTCGTCTCCAATTGTGATGCTATTTAATTGCTTAAGCCCGCAAGTGACTGTCCCAAAGCCGAAAGCTTAAACCATGCACTCGTAGCAGTTCACGGAGGAAACATGATCAATTATGCAAGCCTGTAACCACCCATTTCGAATCAGCCAATAGAAAATAAGACTGTCATTAATACGGCAGTAAAACATGGAGGTTACATGTCAATCAATCAGGTTTGGGGGTCCGATATGCGATCAGACTTGCAAACCCGCAAAATAAAGAATTATGAAAATGAATGCCAATACTGTTCTAGTCCATATGTATTAACTCATTGATACCCAAGATCGATTTAGCCCAGAAAGGAAACCTAAAAATAAATGTAATTTCCTGCCGATTTGCGAGCTTGAGACTGTTGTGTAATTAATTCTAATGTCTATCATCACTTTCCCCGTTATTTACAGTGCAGTATTGATTTTTTTTATTTGCATTTACAGTGCTACAAATAGGTGTTTAACCCCCTTGCAGGTCCTCTCTAGCACTCATAGGATTTACTCCTTCATTTGCCATTTACGTGTGTGAATACATTTGTGGGCTTGTGGAAATTGAGCAATTGAATAGCGATTTGCAAAAGTGAAAGATCAAAGGCTTCTGGAGGCCGTAAGTTCCAAGTTTAACCATCGCAATATTTTCAAGGCCGTAAGTCTAGGGCAGTTTGAAGCCCCCAAAAAGCCGCCAATTAAATAGCAAATTAACTTGCGACCTCACTTACGGGCTACCGGATCACCGAAACTTCAACTGAATTTGGCCCTATGTTTTTAATAAAATGCTGATATTTAATTTAAAATATTAAAAGATGCACAAGTGTATTTTTGCATGAAGAATCCATCATGTTAAAGGGAAAGATAACACAATTTATAAAATGTCACAAATGTTGTTTTTTGTATTAAATAAATATTTAAAAACATTTAAACTTGCTTGAAAGTTACTGAAGTTTAGTTGAAATGCACATAACAAACTAGTTTAATGACAAGGTGGACCAGATTCAACCTACACTGCAGTTCATCCATGTGGTGTGTTTCTACCTAAGTCAACAAAGCACAGGCCTAGTGCAGCACATTATCAGGGGCAGCAAGCAGTTACGGCCTCATTCAATTGTGATTTGACCCATTGAATAGGGCTCTATATAAGCACAGAGCATATTTATTTTACAGAAGTTTTTAGTTAGCGAACTTCTAATCCCAAAAAAAGGTCTTCACTAACTAAAAACTTCTGTAAAAAAATATGCTATGTGCTTATATAGAGAACTATTCAATTTGGAAAATCGCATTTGAATGAGGCCCGTAGTCTGTAGAGTCATGGAAAAGTGTATTCATATGTGCAGAAATGTATATACGATATGTAGTGATAATTCTTATGTTAATGTACCTGACACTTTTTGACATATTGTATATATAAATTAAAACACCTACATTTATATTTATATGTATATATATTTGTGATATTTTTAGGAAACATAAAGCCACATATATTTGTATGCGGATCAGTAAGTCACTACTTTTTTTGTATAAAGAAACATATATGAATAAGAATTTGAATTGCCGGGATTGGGGTTGACCATTCAATTAGATCTTCACACAAAGTGCATCTACCATATTACAGTGTTAAATAATATAAATGTGAATATGTACTCTGTGAATAATAAATTAATTTCTACACAGAATGATTAAACTGGAGAAAATACTCCTATTAAATATTGTCATTTTAGCTTCCAATAAGAAACTTTTCAAACTTAATTTGCATAATTAAAAATTTTGCTTGTTAAACGTGCTAATTATTTGTGATTTATTTATCAGGAGAGGTTTTGGGCCCAGATAAGTATTTAGTTTTTTTTGCTAATTGATTGGAAAAGAAAATACACAAATGTGAGAGACGAAATAGATCAGGTGAAACTCAGTCAATAAAAATATAAATTTGCTTCCCCTCATTCCTATTCAATTGAGCAATTGTAAGTTACTGGAGCCCGTAATGCTATTCAATTGCCGTCTTTTAGCTACCCGCAAATGATCTGTGAGCTACAGGCTGAAAATCCCTGCTGTTCTCAAAATCTTAACACTGACCCAGCTAAGCCTTTGATCTTTCAAACCCGTAAATGTTGCAATCGCTAAAATTGCAAATCACTATTCAATTGCTATAATTCCTCAAGCCCACAAATGTTTTCACACCCCAAATATAGAAGAAAATCCTACGAGTAGCAGATAGCAAGGGGGTTAAACACCTGTTCGTAGCACTGTAAATGCAAATAAAAAATCAATAATGCACTTTAAAAGATGGGGAAAGTGATGAAAGAAATTAGAATTAATTGCACAACAGTTTCAAGCTTGCAAATCTGCAATCAAAAATTTATTATTTTATGTTTTTTTTCCATGTTATATTGATCCCAGGAATCAATTAATACATATCAGGCCACCCACATGGACTATAACATTTCCTTCATTCATTTTTATTATTTTGTACATTGCCAGGTTGCAAGTCCAATGGCATATTGGACTTCTAAACGCTAATTGATTGATGTTTTACCTCCATGTTTTATTGATGTCATGATGACGGTCTCATTTACTATTGGCTGTTCTCATCCTGACTTCGGCCCCATTATAATTGTATAAGATGGCTTAGACATATCAAGTAAAAATGTAATTACCAACGTATCAATCTAAACCAAGAGAAAATTCAGCACGGTTAGGCTTTTCCCCAAAGCCTATTCCAATTGCAGACGACTGTCCTAACACAAGTTACTGACTGTACGTAAGGCCTTACATGAACTGATTTTTCTCTAAAATTTTACATGTACTTCAGACCACTGGTAAAGGCTCATAAAAATATTTGCTGAGAGCTTTTGAAAGTCAGTTAAAGAGACAGTACTGTTCAAAATTATAATTATTCAAGTGCCAAATAAAAATTATATAAAACATTCTTATAGGCACATTTGTTCCATTCAAAATGCAAAATTGCCAAGTATGATGTATGAGTCTGCATACATCTGTGAACATTAATTATTGTTAAAAATACATGTAAATATCTCATATATTAACTGCAATTGTAACACTGACTACAGTACACAACAGGTTAATTCAAATCAGGAAAGCCTCACAGACTACAACATGTTGTGCAATGCATTACCCTAAACACTAGTCATTGTAAGCATGGATAGACAATGCATCAGAGAACTGTGAGTGAACATGTATGTCACATTCATGGGAAGATATGTCATATACATATGTCTGTTGACACATGAGAGGAGTAGTTGGCACTGATTGTGGATTAATGTGAATTTGTAATCCATGCAGGCAAATTACTATATGGTGCAGACCTTGCACATGATTATGTTAGAGGAAAAGGTAAAATGGTGTGGTAGGATGATTGCATTGATGGGGGTGTGGTTGCTGAGAAAGCCCAACATGAGCCCAAGAAGGCTGTGTAGAGGCACTAGTAGCCCTAGGAAACTTACCTCTATCAACAATAATATTGTGTACACCTGTTCTGTTAAGTCCCTGCCATTGCTGTTGTGCATTTGGTTGTGTATATATATAGTATGAAAATCCCCTTCTGGATCACTACCTTGTTAGGTTTTAGGGGATTGTGTACTTCAATGAAGCTGTGAGTTAAAGCATATATGGTCACCCAAGATGGGCAGGTCATAGCAGATAGTTCAGACAAATTACGGTTCACTGGAGAAGCAACTGGCAACCAACTCTATTATCTTTGCCAAGGAAACCTTATGGATAAGCACAACCAGACACAAGATGTGCCAGAAGCACTGTGGTTGTGAGTGTTACAGAGAGTCATACATGACTGAACGACTGAATAACTGAACAACAACAACCATATTATGAAAATAACATCTTCATTGCAATAGTGATCCAGAACAGTGTATTGATTTAGTAATATCACCTCCACAAATAAGTATTACTGTTGATCATATATAATGTAGAAATCTGTGCTAACAATGTATAAAATACTGAAATAACAACTTTTGGTCTCCCCAATTCATGCAACATCTTAACAGCCACGCTTGTGTCATTTATATGGTCTGTACTGATCATATGAACATGTATCTGATAGATAATAATCCTAAATATTTTAATTTGAAGTCACATTTAATGCATATTGTATGTGTTGTTTGCATCAATATGTGAATTGATTTTAAATGATGTTGATGTTAACATCATATTTAAGATGGAAAGTGTAAACCTTTGCCGATAACACCATTCATTTCTAATTAACATCATATTATTAACATGGAAACATAAGATTACAGTCATCAAATGCATAAAGACATATGTAAAATATATTTGATACATTCATATGATTATGTTGTTGTCCAAATGTTTTTAATATCTTCATGCAGAAGATCTATTAATATATGATTTATACACATCCACTATACCTTAACACAGGATGGGTATACTGAAATATGATCATATGTTGGCTGTAAGGTAGAACTATATCATGGTAATGCATAGCATTTACTAGAGTCACATGTGATCATTACACCACAATAACAATAATTAGATTAATATAAATCTCATAATTCATCACTTCATATAACAGAAGAAAACATTAATGTGCATTGCACTTACATTGTGTCTTCATCTGCTCAATAAAACAGATATTAATCCTGCATTATGTAATCCCAATCAAGTATACATATATAGTGTGATTAAGAAAAGTTTGAAATAGTATGACACATCATTTCTAGTATAAGTGTAATTCTAGTAAAAGTGTAGGAGTTTAAATAAAAGGAGGGACTTCAAAGAAAAGAGGGGGAAGAAATGTTTTTATTTTTTTCTTATACAACTTTATACAAATATATAATTTTTTATTCTTGTTTATTTTTCCCACTGAATTTTTGTAGACAATAATAATAATTATGAGTCAGTCCAGTGGCAACCGCACTCAGTGTACATAACTACACACCAGTCCCACTTCTAAGCAGACATTATTCCTGTACAGATCCATCATAACTACACAACAATCCCACTTCTAAGCAGACATTATTCCTGCACAGATCCAACATAACTACACACCAGTTCCACTTCTAAGCAGACATTATTCCTGCACAGATCCAACATACCTACACACCAGTGCCCTCCCACTGTACCCCTGTTTGCTCTAAATTTATTGAATGACACAAATTTCTTTCAGCTGATCAATTAGGAACACCTGCTAACTATTCCTAATTTAACCTTTACACAATGTTTCCTCCTGCCTTCTTCTTCTTAACCTGCTGCATTTTCCTCAGGCTCTTCCTCTCAACTTATCCACATCATGTCTCCAGCATAACCATGTCACCTTCCATGCTCTTCTCTCCTCTTTTATGCTGCCATGAGCTACACTGCTTCCTCCACCCACTATCTCCTCCCCCATCTCAAGCTAACATATTACACACCTGACCCATTCACCTCACAATGTCACAATCCATCCAACTTAAGCAAACTTCTTCCTCACCCTTGCTATCCCCTATCTGTTCCTCCCCAAGTTTCTGCCTCTTCCACACCCTTTAGATTATAAGTAGCGAGTTTCCAATCTTGTAGGGTGCTTTGTAAAAAAGATCTTCCTCCATAGATTCGAAGCTCAAAACAGGGCCCTCCATTTTTCTGCAGTTTGTTAACATTGTATTCTTCCTTGTCCTTATCCCTTGTACAGCACTACGGAATATGTTGGCACAATACAAATAAAGGTTAATAATAATAATCCTGTCATATGTATGCAATACTGGAACAGATGATCCAGGGTCCATACCACTGTGAGAGGTGTAAGCATGTTGCCTCTCCGAGAAAACAGTTCTACTGGAGGAGTGGTAGGGCAGAATAGGCAGAGCAACAGACAAGTTTTGGTGGTAGGGGACTATTATTAGGAAGGTAGACAGGGTGATTTGTCACACAGAATCCAGCAATCGAACAGTTTGCTGTCTCCCAGGTGCTCAGGTTCGGCATGTTGTGGATCGGGTAGATAAATTATTGGGAGGGACTGGAAATGAACCGGTGGTCTTGGTACGCATTGGTACCAATGACAAAGTTAGTGGAAGATGGAGTGTCCTAAAAAATGATTTTAGAGAACTAGGTAATAAGCTGAAAGCAAGGACCTCCAAGGTAGTATTTTACTACCAATGCCACGTGCTATCCCAGGGAGGCAGAAGGAGCTTAGGTGAGGTTAATGCATGGCTAAAGATGTGGTGCAATAAGGAGGGGTTTGGGTTTTTATAGCACTGGGCTGACTTCTCACTTCGGTACAATCTCTACAGCAGGGATGGATTGCACCTTAATGATGAGGGATATTTGTGCTAGGGGATAGGATGGTTGAAAGGCTGGAGGAGTTTTTAAACTAGTAGGTGGGGGGAGGGACTACATATAAGTAAGGGGGTAGAAAGCGTAGAGGGTATAAGGGATGAATTAATAACTCATAGGGGAGGAGATGGTGAGAGGGGTAGTATAGTCAATAGGGAGGTATTACTAAGTAACTCAAGTATAGTGGCAGGCACAACCAAACTACAAACTCATAGCATAAGGTGCTAATGCCAGAAGCTTGCCAGGAAAAATGAAGAATATTAGTTGGAGTATGCTATAAACCCCCAAATATAGCTGAAAGTTAGGAAATACAATTATTGTTACAGATTGGAGATGCAGCTAAGCATGGGCAAGTTCTAATAATGGGAGATTTTAATTACCCTGAAATAAACTGGGTAAATGAGGCCAGCAGTTCAGCTAAGGGGAGCAGGTTCTTGAGTACACTGAGGGATCATTATCTGGCCCAGGTTATACAAGAAATTAGGCTATCTTGGATTTAGTTATCACAAATAATATCAATATAGTATCAAATGTTGAAATAGGGTAACCTTTGGGAAACAGTGATCACAACACAGTCTCATTTGAGATTGAATTAAAAAAACTAAATTTTAAGGCGCCAACAAAAATTTTAACGGGCAGCAATACAGAGTATAGACTGGGACAAAGAACTGGCAGGTAAAAACACTGAACATAAATGGACAACATTTAAATCCTTACTAAATATACATACTTATCATCATATACCAAGTGGGAATAAAAGTAAAATGAGTAAATCACATCCAGTGTGGCTTAACAATGATTTAAAGATCAAGATACAGAGTAAAAAACAGGCATTTAAATTTTACAAACAAGAGGGGACAGAGACTGCTTTACAGGAGTACAAGGAAATCAACAAGGCTTGCAAAAGGGCTATTAGACAGGTTAAACCGAAAATGAAAAATTAATTGCAAAAGAGAGTAAGACTAACTCTAAAATATTTTTTAAGTACATTAATGGGAAGAAGGCAAGGAAGGAAGCTATAGGAACATTATAATGTGACACAGGCCGTCTGAAAATTAGTGACCAGGAAAAGGCAGATGAGCTAAATATGTTCTTTTCTTCTGTATACACAAGGGAGGTACCAGTGGTTGGGACACTGCAACATATTGGGGCTACACTACCTTCACCAAATTACTGGTTAACGAGGGGAAGAAATCCAAAAAGAGGTCGTAAAAAATAAATGTAAATAAAGCCCCGGGTCCTGATGGAATACATTATTTTTCAAGATTCACTCAACACAAGGTCTCTACTAGATGACTGGAGAAAAGCAGATGTGATACCTATATTTAAAAAGGGAGCAAGAGCAAATCTGGGAATCATAGACCAGTGAGCCTCACTTCTGTAGTGGGAAAGCTTTTAGAAGGGTTAATAAGGGATAATATACAAGACTATGTCTATTCTTACAATGAATTAAAAACATTTAGGGTTAGTCTTACTCTCATTTGCAACTAACTTTTTCTATTTTAGCCAGTCTAATAGCTCTTTTGCAAGCCTTTTTGATTTTCTTGTACTCATGTAAAGCTGCCTCTGTTAAGTCTTTATGGTATAATTTAAATGCATATTTTTACTCTATTTTGATCTCTTAATCGTTGTTAAACAAAATGGGATGCAATTTACTCCTTTTATTATTTTTATTTCCACATGGTATACTGTATGGCGATAAGTATGTATACTTAGTAAGGATTTTAATCTTGTCCATTTATGTTCATTTTATGTTAGCTCTTTGTCCCAGTCTATACGTTGTATTGCTGCCCTTTTACAATTAAGAGTTTGGTTAGCCCCTAAAGTTTTGTTTTTTAATTCAATCTAAAATAACACAGTTTTCTGATCACTGTTTCCCAAGGGTTCCCCTATTTTAACTTTTGATAGCGTATCAATATTATTTGTGAAAGCTAAATCCAAGATAGACCATTTATTTTCAGTATATTTACCTGTCAGTTTGTTGTCCCACTCAAACTTTGATTACACATATTTACTGATTACACATAACACAAATACACATATATTAAATAACACACATAGATACGCATAGAGCTAGGTCACTATAGACACACCCCAACCCTAAACCCCACTACCCAACAGTTAATAATTAATTACACATAAAAAAATACATTTTTTTAACTCACAAATAAATTCAGAAATACTTATTTTGATTTATCCTTTTTTTCTGTTTGAGATTAGCATGGAGGGAGGAGAAGAGGAGAGAGGGGTGGCCCTGGGGAGTGGTGGAGAGGAGGAGTGATGTAGGAGAGAAGGAGGTGGAGGAGAGGAAGAGTGGTGGAGGAGAGGAAGAATGGTGGGGGAGAGGAGGAGCTGAGGAGTGGAGGAAGAGGAGAGTGGAGGAGGAGAAGAGTGGAGGAGGAGGAGAGTGAAGGAGTGGAGGTGGAGGAGTGGAGGCAAGGAAGATAGTGGAGGAGAGAAGAAAAGTGGACGAGAGTGGAGGGACATAGGAGCTGCACATATTTGTTTGCCTTCTCGACAGCACTCCTCAGTGACAATCCATTGGTCCAAATGTTAACGTAATCTAACCTTGCTACAGAGTCTTGGATCTTGGCCTATGTGATGATATTTTGTACGCAGATGGCTACCTCCCATCAAATGGTCCATGATCCCCTTCTTTGGGGACACGTAGGGTTCTGTTTAACACTTCACCAGTTGATGGTCATGGAGGAATGCTGTTGAGAAGAGATGCTGCAGTCCCTATCTTTTTTTAAGGTCTTATTTTGCAGGGTTTTATTTAGACACAATTCAGGTCCATGAAGGTGTTTTCTACATCTGCAAGCATTGTCAAAGAAATTAAGTAATTGTAAAATATTCCCAGTGCCTCTCAGGTAGACATACTTTCAATGACAGCCCTCCTCAAAATGTAGCTCCCACAATATAAAAGCTATCAAATATCCAGATTTCTAAGACATGATTGTTGTTAGTTTTAATATAGACTAATACCGCTATGGTAGTGGACTTGCAACGTCTCACAATGGCATGTTAATGAAAGCCAGCATTAATAGATGCACTAGTGAAGCATGTGATCCTCTCCTCAATATCAGTCTGAGAACAGATCTTTGTGTCTTATGTAACATTGAATCTGGCTGCTGACCTTTGTGTCCTCTGTGTATTAATGTTTATTTTCCCATATTGCTGATATCAGGAGTATCCTTTAACATGTACTAACACCTGTATAGCTGATGGATGTGATATCAATGTTGATTAACAATATCAGATGGAGAAGGTGCTAGTAATGGTCATGGCCTGTGAGTTATCCTGAGAACTAGCTAATGGTTAGTAATGTTTGTAGATAGAAATCAGGTGAGTTGGTATATTGTTACAGTTATAGTATTTAGCACTGTACTGTACATGAATGTTTTTTTTTATCCTCCTCAGCCTTTTATTTTTACCACCTTTTTCAGTTTTTTTGTTTTAGGAAAACACTGTATGTGTGAAACTGGTTTGGATGAGATAGACCAGATGTTTATGCGTCTGTTTAATTGAGCAGATGATAACCAAAAGTAAGTGCTATGCGTATTACTGGTTACTTTAATTAAATTGAGTGATTTCTGATTATGCTTTTTTTTTATCAGATTTCAGTTGCAGTGGTGTAGGGACCACATGTGACCCTGGTAGGTGCTTTGCATCATGATTATTCAAGACTATGACATTAACCCCTTTAGGTTTTCCACAAAAGCCTCTTGCCCTTCCGGGATCCGACCACACCCATTATATTAATGCACAGTCTTGTACAATTCGGAGTGTGCTTGGTGTATGCAATAAAGCTTTGTTATACCGTTATCACTGTGTCAGTGTGTTTTCAATGGTTGGAATTTTGAGACATCCACATGCATCCCATTTGTGTCACATTCATATGTCAGTAACTAATGAGCCCTAGTTACTGTGCAATAGATTAATACATATAATAATAATAAAAGTAATACTAATATAATAATATAGGGTTAATACACATGACAGGTCCAATTTGTGATACTGTGGAGTATCAACATTCCCCTGAAGGCCTGATAATAATATGACAGGTGATAATGTGAATTGATTGATAGCAAAACACTTGATGTGATTTCACCAAATAATAGGTATACATCTTGACACATGGCCACCAGAAATGGCATGGGACTTTCCAGGATGGAATTATGCCTGATGGAGGTGAGTTGGCTGTTTATACACGGCCTCTGCACAGCTTCCATGTGTGTTTGTGTCCCTTCCTGATGGGTTAGAGTAGATTAGTGTGGTGTATGTTCCCCTGGTCCCCTTCTGCATCGCTACCTTGTCATGGTGAAGGGGTTTATTTACTTCAATGAAGCTGTGAGTTATACCATGCAGGGTCACTCTAGGTGGGCATAGCTGGGAGGTCAGACAAATTGCGGTCCACTGAAGAAGGAACTGGCAACTCACTCCAGTATCTCCGCCATGAAAACCTTGTGGATAAGCACAGACAGAAACATAACTAAATGTGTTGCAGTGAATAGGGTAAATAGAGTCGGACATGACTGAAGGACTGAACAACAAAAAATAAAATGTTCCCCTGGTACTTGATATATTTCATGTGACATTTCTTTTCCCAATGTTGATCTGATGAGAGAGATGTATATAAGATTATCTTTGTATTTTTAGGGTCCACATTAGAGCCTCTGAGAGTGAGAAAGGGATAACATGGCAGGCAGTTTCCTGTTTTTGTGTTGCAATTTAATAACAGGTAGTGTCTCTTTAATTGCTTTCAGCATCTTGCAGCTAGACTTTTCATATTGGCATATACATGACCATTCCAACATATCAGAAAATAACATATTGTTTTAAGGCCTATTTGTTCCTTGGGAATTGTTGTGCAATTAATTTTAAAGCCTTCAATTGCTTTCCCCATGTTTAAAGTCCATTAATGTGTTTTAATTGTCTTCTGCAGTGTTACAAACTAGTCTGTAAACCCTTTGTGAGTCCTATTTGTAACTGTAATATATTGGGCTGCATTTGCTGTTTGCGGCTATGAATTGAGTCCTTTGGGAATTTTTGCAATTGAATAGCGATTTGCGATTTTAGCGATTGTAACATTTGCTGGCTTGAAAGATCAAAGGCTTAGGCAAAGGCTTCACTGTTCCTTAAAGGGTCCTCTATTTCAAATCATTGTTAAGCCACATTGGATGGGATTTACTCCTTTTACTTTTATTCCGATGTGTATGTATATGCCGATGTGTATGTATATTTAGTAAGGATTTAAATGTTGTCCATTTATGTTCAGTGTTTTTACCTATCAGTTCTCTGTCCCAGTCTATACTTTGTATTGCTGCCCTTAGACCAATAAAATCTGCCCTTTTAAAATTAAGAGTTTTTGTTGGCGCCTTAAAATTTAGTTTTTTTAATTTAATCTCAAATGAGACTGTGTTGTGATCACTGTTTGCCAAAGGTTACCCTATTTCCACATTTGATACTATATTGATATTATTTGTGATAACTAAATCCAAGCCTCATTTCTAGTAGGTTCTTGAATAACCTGGGCCAGATAATGATCCCTGAGTGTACTCATGAACCTACTCCCCTTAGCTGAACTGTTGGTCTCATTTATCCAGTTTATTTCTGGGTAGTTAACATATCCCATTATTTGAATTTGACCATCCTGAGCTGCATTTTGATCTGTAGCAATAATTGCAATTCCTCACTTCAAATCATATTTGGGGGTTTATAGCATGTCTGTCTTTTAGGATTTGCTCCTCCACTACTTAACTGAACCCACAAGAATGAAACATTATAGGGGTGTAACATGCAGACAAATCTAGTTTTGAATTGCCTGCCTCTGCATTTGAATTACTTACTCCATATTGACTATAACTTTTCTCCCTTCTTCTTCCCATAAGTAGTTAAATTATCCCTTACCCCCTCTACACTTTCTACCCTATTACTTCCTATCTAGTCCCTCCCCACCCTTAGTTTATAAACTCCCTAAGTCATTCTAACCATCCTTTCCCCTAGCATATGTGTCCCCTTCATTAAGGTGCAATCCACCACTTTTTAAGACAGGCATTATCTCCCCTAAGCTCGTTCGGTCTTCTGGAGGTCCTCGCTTTAAGCTTATTCCCTAGTTCTCGTAAATCATTCTTTAGGACACTTCATCTTCCACTAACTTTGTCATTGGTACCAATATGTACCAAGACCGCTGGTTCATTTCCAGCCCATCCCAATAATGTATCTACCTGATACACAACATGCCGAACCCAAGCATTTGGGAGAACAGAGATGGAACATGCTTACACTGTTCACAGAAGTAAGGACCCTGGATCAGCTGGTCCAGCTGTACATACATGTGGCAGGAAGTACACTGAGTGAAGATATCAGATAACAATGGATGACTATATGATCACTGTGTGTTATTTTATACCTGACTTCATGATGTGCTGATCCTGGGTGGTTAAATTAACTGCTATTGTGAGAAGTTTGTATTTGCTAGGAATTATCACCAATGATTTGTATTATGTGCAATAGGTGCAATGGACCAATTGTTTTAACATTATGGTTTAGAATCTCTGCATGAGGTTGCGGAATGTTTGATTTTGGATGATTTCAATATACTAGTGGGTATCTAGCACATTGTTAGCCTTTTAGTTTTTTGTTTTTTTTGATAATTAGAAGTGGTAATTGAATTTCATGGCAACAATAATTAACATTCATTTGTTCTAAATACATCTACTGAAGATGGTATGTGATGGTATGATGTATGAAAAAGAAAAGTGAAGCACACATCCATCTCCTTCTTGTTGGGAGTGAGAGTCCATTTCAAGGGTTATGTAAATATTCAGAATTTTACTAAATATGTTATATACCTTGGTATCTATTTACCTTAATACAGTTTGCTTTATTAAATGTTTATGAACTCTGTTTGTACTGTCTCATATCAAACCAATAACTCATACTGGTTTCTGCCTTCAATAGCTCATGAAGACACATAATCTGCTGTACTTGCTGTGCAGTGTCTCATATTAAACCAGAGTGACCATCTCTCAGCAAGATTCTGCAACATGCTGATGATGTTGCCCCTGATAAGCTAAAACACTACACTGCACAGCAAGCCCTACAGAGTCTGTATCTGCAAACTCTGCAGTAGTAAGACATGGGACTATTTATTTCATGTTTATTCAGTTGAAAAATATGTTTTAATGGATTCTGAATTAAACTATGTTTATCAATGTAATTAGATACATAGGTATATTATATACATAGTCAAATCCAGTCAAAAACTTACATATCCCTTTAAGTAATGCCCAGTATTTACATTAGATGTGTGTTATCTATATGTGTAGTGTACATACTGAGTATGTGAAGGGATGATAAGTGTTTATGATATTCAGCTGGCAAGGTCCCTGGCTACTGAGAATCCACCAGACCTGGGAGTCTGGGAGGGTGATCCAATCCCTCAGCATCCCTCAGATGGTGGAGCAACCCAAGTTTTGCTGGCACTTGCTGCCTCCGCTGGCATGTTCCTTCTCACCTGGCACTGGCAGTCGTTATACCAGTGCTTCAAAGACATCCCTCACATACACAGCAGGGCACTGACCTCCCTAGCTACAACCTTCCACATAATAGTCCTCTGGCAATGTTTCACATATTTACCCCCATGGAGAATACTAACACTGGCACAGATGGCATGAAGGAGCACCATGAACTTCTCATGGGTGTAATTAGGGACTCTGTGTTTAGGAACAGCTTTCTAGCCTTCTGTCTTTGCCTAAGGTGGCTCAACTACCTGCCCTGCGGCCTGCCCCTCCCAGCCCTTGCCCACCACTAGGCTCAGGCTCCTCCCCTTCCATCTCTAATCTACATGTGGCTAATGCTGGGGCACCCTCCCTCCCTGCACCTCTCCTCCACTTCTCTCCCTCAGTGACCGTCCACTACTTCCACTTCTCGCCCTCTCTGACCCTCCATGGCTCCCACTTTTTATCTCACCTCTCCTCTCCCTCTCTCTAGCTCCTCTCCCTCTCTTCACTCCTCTCCCCAGGGCACCTTCTCTTCTTTCCTCCTCCCCCTCTCTCCCTTCGTCTCCCTCCATACTTCCTTCAGAAATAAAAAAATTAAATAATAAAAGTAAAATTATGTATAGTGCATATGTGAATGTAATAAAGAAAAAAATGTATAAATTATGTGTGATATTATGGGTGCATGTGTATAGAAGCATAAGTGTAATTTACCTACCTACGTATAATTGCATTAAGTAATGTGTGAGTAAATCATGTGAAATATGTATAAACTAAAGTGAACAGGAAAGTGTATGAATAACAAAATTAACTACACACACCTCTCCACAATAGCTACATAAAACAAAAAAAGCACCCATGCCACGACATGTATTATTAACTGGGATACAGAGTAACATTTAATATTTTTCATTCCATGATATATTCAGTGTATTTATTGATAACAACTGAATAAACCCATTTGGGGAATAAGCGCTAGAGATTAAACATGCTTTATTCATTTTATGTAAAGTAAATAAGAAGAAGTAGTGAATATACCCCATAGAGCTGCCCTTTTGATGCAGTGTCACTAGTCCCCCTGATACACACACATTCTCATTACTATGTAAATGTGCTGTGTAATTCGTACTGCCGATAAATAGATTGTGCCGTGTGGAGCAGGGACAGTGCTCATACTGACAACAGAGCAACAAGCACAATATTGATTATACTTCATATGCAGAAGTATTAAATATCTACTATAGAAATAAATCTAACATTATACCATGTAGATATTCTTCTCTTGAGATATGTTACTCTTACTGCTTCATCTTCTACTTCCACTTTTTAAAATATTCCCCATTCAAACTTCTCATCATTTCTTTTTTAAAGGCTACCAGGGGTTACAATTAAAAAAGCCAAATATTTTTCAGTCTCAAACTTATAAACCTGTACTGAGTTTCACTTGACTGAAGGACTCCGCTGCTCTCACTCACTCTCTCTCTGATCCAGTGGGATGCACTTGTTTTTGTTTTTTGTATTGTTTTCTTTTGTTCCCTTTTTTTTTCTTTGTTGATGTTTTTTTTTGTTTTATTTATATTTATACTAACAATGTAGCTTTGCTGCTTTCCCAGACCCTATACGAACATCTGAATATATTTATATATATTTTTTTTATATAATGTTATTTGTTAATATGGGTAAATGTGAGCTCTGTAATGTGCTAAATAATACCACCAATTGATGTGATGTATAGAAGATTTGGCTAATCAATTAGGAAGAATATTTTATTTGACTAAGCTCATATCAGTACATTTTCTTGCACATCTGTTTATCTTGACTGAACTCCCTGTACCAGCAATCTTCGCTTGAGGAAACCATTGTATTTGTTGACTACTCTTCTTTATATATACATATATCACAGGTGTCTAATTGGTGGAAAGAGATGAAAGAGATCACAGAGCACATCAGCACATTGAGATTTTTTCCTCTCCCTCCTCAAAAGTTCCCAGTGCCTCCACATCACCTCGTATTTCTTTGGCTCCCAGGATAATTCTGATAGCCTTGTCTCACAAGATCATGCAAGATTATCTCGCGAGACCCACCTATCAGCAATCCCGGTCAGCCTAAGCAACAGGAACTGGGGAGGGAGAGGAAAAAAGGCAGGTAATGGTGTTTGGTTGAGACATTAATTTTGTTGGTGTTCCGAGATCCTTCGGAGCTCATTGCGAGCCTCGCGCTGAGCGCCTTTGGCGCTCATCGCGTGGCTCGCAATCTGTTGGTTGTTTGTGTGCTATGAGCAGCATTGGCGGTTGTTTTTTAATAAATTAATATACTTTACCTATTTTGAAATAATATAAGCAGGAAGCATTGTGTTGAAGAACTGACAATCTGTTTTCATGTTGCTGCAGCATACAATGTCGGTTTTCACTCTTGTGGAGCTGCTGTGTAAGTGTCAGCAATGTGTGCAGTGTGTAGTGTAAATAGTGTGCGTGCGCGAGCCAAATCCGTTAGGGTAGCTGTGTACTTCTGCATTGTGTAAGTTAGTGTTGTAAAACGAGGGCTAATGTGTGTGGTACGCGGCTGTGGATGATTTTGCGACCTTCTTAATAGTGTATCTTGGACCTCGTACGGCTTTTTCGGAAAATCCGTATGTGTTTCGTGGTGTTTTGCGTGTTTAGGGACTTGTAGCCATCGTTTTTTTCAGCGGGCATTTTTTCTCTCGCTTAGGTGATTTTCGGGTGTCTAAACTCTTAAATTTGTACTTAAATTGAGGTGTAACTTCACTTGCAGAGGTCCTGGGTGTCCCCCCTTGCTGTGTGTGAGCCTTCAGCGCTGATTGCAAGGCTCTTGGTTGTTTGTGTGCTATGAGCAGCGTTGGTGTTTTTTTTTTTGGTATGGCAATGAATAATTAATGAAATAAGAAATTAATATACTTTACCTATTGGGAAGTAATATATGCAGGAAGCATTGTGTTGAAGAGCTGGCAATCTGTTTTTATGTTGCTGCATCATCAGTGCTTTGGAGCTGCTGTGTAAGTGTCATGAATGTGTGCGGTGTAATAGTGTGCGTGCGCGAGGCAAATCCGTTAGGGTAGCTGTGTACTTCCGGATTGTATAAGTTAGTATTCTAAAATGGCGCCTAATGTGTGGTATGCGGCTGTGGCTGATTTTGCGTCCTTGTTTTCGGATGTTGTCCGACTTTTTCGGAAGATCCGTAGGTGTTTTGTGGTGTTTTGCGTGTTTAGGGTCCTTTAGCCTCGTTTTCGTTTTGTTCGGCGGCCATTTTTTCTCTCGCTTAGGTGATTTTCGGATGACTAAACTCCGAAATTTGGACTTAAATCGAGGTGTAAATTCTCTTGCAGAGGTCCTGGACCCCCCCCCCCCCCCCCCTTGCTGTGGGTAAGCTTTTTATGTGTTTGTTGTGTGTATTTATTGTGTTCCTAATGTTTTTGGGGCCGTGCGGGTTGCTTCCTTGTTTTTGGATCTCGTACGTCTTTTTCGGTAAATCCGTAGGTGTTTGGTGGTGTTTTGCGTCTTTAGAGTGCTTTAGCCTCGTTTTCGTTTTTTTCGGCTGCCATTTTTTCTCTCGCTTAGGGAACTTTTGGGTGTCTAAACTCTTTTATTTGGAGTGAAATTGAGGTGTAACTTCAGTTTTCGAGGTCCTGGGTGTCCGACTTTTTCGGAAGATCCGTAGGTGTTTTGTGGTGTTTTGCGTGTTTAGGGTCCTTTAGCCTCGTTTTCGTTTTGTTCGGCGGCCATTTTTTCTCTCGCTTAGGTGATTTTCGGATGTCTTAACTCGGAAATTTGGACTTAAATCGAGGTGTAACTTCTCTTGCAGAGGTCCTGCCCCCCCCCCCCCCTTGCTGTGGGTAAGCTTTTTATGTGTTTGTTGTGTGTATTTATTGTGTTCCTAATGTTTTTGGGGTTGTGCGGGTTGCGTCCTTGTATTTGGATCTCGTACGTCTTTTTCGGTAAATCCGTAGGTGTTTGGTGGTGTTTTGCGTCTTTAGAGTGCTTTAGCCTCGTTTTTGTTTTTTTCGGCTGCCATTTTTTCTCTTGCTTAGGGAATTTTTGGGTTTCTAAACTCTTTTATTTGGAGTTAAATTGAGGTGTAACTTCAGTTTTTGAGGTCCTGGGTGCCCCCCCCCCCCCCCCCCTTGTAGGTAAGCTTTTTATGTATTTGTTGTGTGTATTTATTGTGTTTTTTCCTGTTTTCATGTGCGCTAGTTTTTGCGAGGTCGTAATGGGTCGTAACGTGTCTCGTATTTTGGTTTCGTAACTCCGTAAATTTTGCGAGGTCCGTAGTTGCTGGCATGGAGCGTCTTCGGCGCTCCATGCCAGCAACTGCCGCCCTCGCTTTACGAGGGCCGCTGGCTCGCTATGCGAGCCCACAGCGTTAGCAATGGCCCGCATGCTCACAATTATATATGTGATGTATATTGATATATATGTAGCAAACAAACCCTTCCCTCCAATATATATATATATATATATATATATATATATATATATATATATATGTATATATTGGAAGGGCTTGTTGGTGGTTACATATATATTCATTTAATGAATATAATCCATTATAGACTGATAGGGAGCTTATCCCTGGTGGTCCTGTCACTCCCAGTAGTCTCCCCCTCACCTCTTATTGCCGGGTCTCACAAGATCTCGCAAGACTATCTTGTGAGGTCTTGTGAGCTAAACGCATAAGAGGTGAGGGGGACACTACTGGGGAGTGAGAGGTTAAATAAAATGTGAGCGGGGGGGGGGGATATGTCCCCCTCACCTTCAACCCCCTCCAGAATACACAATTTTGCATCTCTTTTCCATAAATATTAGCCACATTTGGGACTACATATCACACTACTGTCCTATCCTGTTATCCTGTTATGCTGGTGCAGCACAAGGCAGCAGCAGTGGCGGGGAGCGTCCACTAGATGGCCCTGCCGATATTCCGGTGCCATATCATAGAGACAAGGCTTAGGAAAACTGTTACGGCTGGGGTTAGGGTTAGTGTGAGGGTTAGTGTTAGTTCAAGGATTAGGCTAACATGATAAGTTTAGAACTTCTCTCATGTATCAGCAGAACTGCAGAACTGCAAAATATCGTCAGCGCCATCTAGTGGTTGGAGGCCGCACTGTAGCCCACACTACTTTATTACAGTATGAAATAAAGTGATGAAGGGAGTTACAATACAAACAAGCAGAAATGTTTATATACACAACTGGATGCTTACACACAATATACACAGTCCTGAAGGCTGTCATACACACAATATTTCAGCAGGAACAGAGCCATGGATGTTTTCCAAATCACACAGATGCACATGGCACAAACACCTCTGTATACATGGACCTAAACAACCTAAAATAATATAATCTGTTCCTTACAGAGTAAAAACTAATAGGATGCATCCAGTCTACTGGTTAATGCTTGACAGCACACAGGACTGCAGGTTAATGTTTTTTGACATAAAAGTATTTCCTAAGAGGCTTTGTGCTAATCAAGGAATATACAGGATGGTAAATCCCTTAGTTATTTTCTTTATCTGTTGCTGTGCATGTATCTGCATTACAGTCTATATTAATCTATATCAATATGTTTGTGGCTAAGTGTGGGTATATAATTAATATATAACATATTATTGTGTTCCAAAACTTTGAGACTGAGTAACTGTACAATTAGACAGAGAAAAGTTATAAAACTAAATTTCATTGAAAATTTTCCCTAAACCCATCAGATTTAAAAATTTGAGCGATATAAATTAACCTCAGATTGTCCAAAAATCTTTCATGTACTCTCAACCACTCATATAGGCATAGGAAATGCTTTGAGAAGCAAACAAGCATAAAAAATGAGACTATTTTCAACCTAACACCTAATTGTGTCAGATATGTGGCTTGATTACTCATATCTGGCACAATTAAGGGGTTAACAATGCCCCCATGAGACGCCCAAAACCCACAATCTAAGTTTAGTCTGAGATTCCCCAAGATCTCCCCAATACCTCTATCTAAAGTGATCCTGGGGATTACTGGGATTCCCTTCGATACATTTTAGCCCCCACCACAGAATTCCTGTAAGGACCTCCATGGCTTCTAAAGTTAATCCTCATGCCATGTAGGTCCTGTAAGAAACTTCATGGCATCTAAAATTAACCCCCTAACGGACCCCTGTGGCATCTAAAGTTAACCCCTATGCCACGGAGGTCCTGTAATAACCTCCATGGCATCTTAAATTAACTTCCCTAATGGACCCCTAACTATGTTAGGTATGTGACAAGGAGGTCTTCAAAGACCCCATGGCACCCTACCACCACCAAAGATGTCCATATTGGATTACTGAAAATAAAAAAAAACACATTACTGAAAATAATATACATATTACAAAAATTAATAAATTAAACTTAATGAATACAAATTAAATGATCAACAAATTAAAAATATATTAAACCTGTAAGGGGTTAAAAATATACTTACCTATCCTTTGATGCTCTCCAGCAATGATCCACAACACCTTTGATCTCAATCTTCTGCCCTTGATAAGCAGGCTATCCATGTTGATATTAGATCCTCTTCTTTCTTGATTAAAGCCCATGTATGTTCATCTTCTGGCCTGCTGAAAAGAGCCTCCACCAAAAAAAATGTAATTCCTCCTAGGAGGCGCCTTACACAGACTAATGACTTGCTGCCTTTTTCTGGCTTAAATATAATTTTTTCCGACTTCTGATTGGTAGAAATATGCGTCAATTATAATTCAATGAATGAGAAACAAGTAGTACATGTTACCTTGTATATTTATGAATGGGTAATTGTCTAGCCAATCAGAATCAAACCAGTCTATTCACTTCATCTCTTACCTTCATTTCATCTCAAGTGCTAATTCATAAATAAATAAAAACTTTAATATTAAAATAAATATGTATGTGTTTGGAGGGTGGGGGCTTGGAGCACCTGATAAATCTTTGCCTAGGATAACCTCAGAGGGAAATCCGGCACTGCCTATATAACTGTATATACAATTCAAAGACTGGCGAAGTTTAATCAGAATTCAAGAGGTTGGTTGGTGTCATTGATATGTGTAAATGTATTTGTGTACAAACCTGTGCATGTTGTCTTCACATAATATATCACATATTGACTTACATTGTTTTAAATGATGACATTCAAGGGAGCACCAGCAGCAGGCATTCAGAACAAAGAAACACAAGAATACAAAGAGAGGCCTTGAGATGACTGTTTGAATTGTAGTGAAACAAATCTATACAAATATTGTCAATATGTGTACATTTCTTTATCTTGGGATTGCTGTTCTATTGCCATTATACCCCTAAGTAAACTCTGGTGCAAGCAGTTGCCTTCAGAAGTCAAATAAGCAGTTGAATTTTGTCCTCTTGTGTGCAATTAAAGTTTCACATAAGTATGCTTGTCTGTGGAAATCCCCAGAGTTTGTTAGAGATCATATCTAAAGAAACAGCACCATGAACACCAGGGTTATATAAAATATACAAAACTTTGAACATCAATTATTAAACCAATAAAGCACAATCATATCTCTGCTTGGAGAAAGTGAACCACCAGAATTCCTCAGGGTATTTTTAACAGAAGCAACTAAGAGACCAATGATAGCATTAGAAGAGATGAAGAGATTCAAAGCTGAGATGTGAGAAACCTTCCATGGGGCAGCACTACGGAATATGTTGGTGCATTACAAATAATGGATAATAATAAAAGCTATTACACATACCATTCAAAATGTTAGGCTTTGTATTCATATCAAAGCCCATTTGCATTTTATCAAAAGGTAAATGCTTCTGCAAGTCCTAATCTCATCTCCTCTCCCTGCTTATTTTACTGGCTCCTGGAGATATATCTCCTAACCCTGACCCGACCCATCTCCGCCTTTTAGCATTCAAGGCCACAAATGTTATAATTGCTAAAATCGCAAATTGCAATTCAATTGCAACAATTCTACAAGGCAGCAATTGCTTTCAAACCCGTAAATGGCAAAAGTAGTAAAAAATATCACGGGTTCCAAATAGGACATTCAAGTGGGTTAAACACCCCTTCTTAACACTTCAAAAGCAACTATAAACACACTACCATAGTTTAAAATACAGGGAAAGCAATTAAAGGCAACAGATGTAATTGCACAACAAACCCCAAGGAAAAAATGGGCCTCAAAACAATATGAATTTATTTTTAATATTTTGGAATGGTCATGCATGTGCCAATGTGAAAAGTGTTGCTGCAGGATGCATAAAGCAATTAAAGACACACATGACTAAATTGCAACACAAAAACATGAAACTGCCTGACAAATGATCCCTTACACTCACAGAGTCTCAAATGTGGACCCTAAAAATAATAATATATTTATTTATATATGTCACTCAACAGATCCATACATTCTTATTGTTTATATATAGCATTTAGCACTTTTTTTCAGCAAGTGTGATATTTGGCTAAGATGTAAGCTGTGAACCAGTCATTTTTCCATTGTAGATCTAGCCAAGGTGCATGCTTCATTATAATTGGATCATCTAATGTAAATAATATCTTATTGGTTGTTGCTGGGATGTCTAATTTTTCTGGAAAGGGGTGATGGATTATTCCATTGTCTTTTTCTCTAACAAGTAGCAAAATTACACCACCACATGACATATATCAAGTACTAGGGGAACATGCACCACACTAATGTAGTCCAACCCATCAGGAAGGGCTGCAAATAAGGGCTTCAAAAAGTATAGGGACTGCAGCATCTCTTCTCAACGGCATTCCTCAGTGACCATCAGTTGGTGAAATGTTAAACAGAACCCTACGTGTCCACAGACAAGAGGATCATAGACCTTGTGATGGGAGGTAGCCATCTGCTTTGTCATGCCCAGGACCGGACTGGGCTGTTTTACACTATGGCCTGGGCCTGATTGGCCAGAGTTACCCTGTTTTTATTATTATGTATTTATGTATTTCTTAGTGCTTATGGTTAAAATATGATTACATTTATACTGTATGTATCTTGATTTATGCTCTGCATAACATATTACCTATTCTGCAGGCTACTGCTTTAGCCAACAACCAAGACCGTAGTCTAATAGATAATCCTTTTACAGGATTTCCCAGTAAGCAGGAGCAGCCTATTATGTAAAGTGTTGTTATCTGGTGATAACTCATTCAGCCCACCTAAATATAATCAACAGGATGAGATTAAAGATCTGATTTCATCAGAGGTACAGGGTTTCCTAGTAAACAAGGGGCAGCCTGTTATTTATGAATGTGGCTTACTAATTAGCTAATTGTAAAACATGTGCCAATTAATAATGGTACGTCAGTGGTATCTACTTACATAGACACAAGTGTCATTCTGTGCATTAATCCTAATTCTAAGGGATTATATGGTGTTCCGGCACGCAGAAGTATGGGCGCCGTCCATTTGGCAGCACACAAATGCTTCTCTCCTCTCTCCCTCTGTCACTGACAGCTCTTAAAGCCCCGACTGTGTATCTCCGCCTGTTCTCTCCCCCTTCTTCTACCCGCTTGTTCCTCCTCCTATCGACAGATATTACTTACCCCATCCCACGGGCAATAGTGGCCCGGACTAATGGGCAGCAGCCAGGCCTGGGGAGCAGCAGTAACACCCCAAGAGTTCACAGATGGCAAACGCTGAGATGGGGGAAGTAATATCTGTGGATGAGAGGAGGGAGAGATGTCTGAAAGAGAGGAGAAAACAAGCGGGTAGAAAAGGGGGAGAGAACATGGGAGGGTTAAGAGCTGGCAGTGACAGAGGGAGAGAGGAGGGAAGCTGGTAGGGGTGCGCTATTACGCGTGAGCTCTTCTAGCCCATGGCACATTTGTGTGCTGCCCAATTGATGGCGCTGAAGTCATGCTACCATGGTGTTCCTAATATCCTGAGGCCATCTTCTGTACCAGAGGTACTGCTGGGGTAGGCTTGAACTAGGTTTTTGTCAAGCCCCATTGAAGAAGTAGGTCGTGGCATGCATACAAAATTTCACCATCATATAGGCTATGATCTAATACTCTATTGGCTAGATTACATTAACATTTGGACCAATAGATTGTTACCGCAGAGTGCTGTTGAGAAGGCACAAAACATATCTTCAGCCCCTACATCCTCCTCCACATTGGCACAGGGCCCAACCCCCCCATGGGCATCCTCCTTATCCCTAGTACAGGGGGTTTGCGGTGAAAGGCATCCCCCAAGGACGAAGCAGCACCGAAGACTGCGGAGGTCTTGCGGGAGGAGAGGCCAGGCTGCGGATGGCCGGGGGAGGCCTCTGGGATGGAGGTGGTGCTTGGAACTAGAGCGCGCCATTGAGCCTCAATGTTCAACTGGAATATTGCGCTCTGGTTCACCGAGCCTGGTATCACTCCATCATGAGTTGGTGTCTCCTCACCTCCCAATGCTGCATGATGCCCACTAGCTCCGCCTGGTTGGAGGAGATACTGGCCTGGACTCCCCTATAGATCTCCACCAGCTCACACATGAAGACCATCATCTCCCCCTGGGCAGCCTCTGGTGGTGGACCCTTAGATGGAGGTCAGAGGTGACAAGGGGCTGCGGCCTGGCTGGAGCATGGCTCTCTCGTGGTGGTGGTGGGAGCCAGGTTGTGGCGCATCTGGGAGGAGGAGGTGGAAATACACGTGCATTGGTCCAATAGGAGGGCCTTTTTAATGTCTAAACTCTTTTATTTTGAGCTAAATGAAGGTGTAACTTTGTTTTTTGAGGTCGTGGATGCTCCCTGTTGCTGTCGGTAAGCTTTTTATGTATGTGCTGTGTGGATTTATTGTGTTTGTATTTTTTTTCATGTTCGCGAGTTGCGGCCGTATTTTTTTGCTATGGTTTAACGGCTCGCCTCGCTATGCGAGGCTCGCCTGTAATGAGCGCCTGCGGCGCTCAATGCCAAAGTGCTAGGGTTTAACGGCTCGCCGGGCGATGAGCGCCTAAAGTACTACGGTTTAACGGTAAATATGGTAAAACTGTAAAATGACGGTCAATAAAAATTAAATGTTGTGAAATTTGTTTGCAACACAAAATGACTCAGCTACATTTGTCCCTTTTTTTTTTCTTAAAATAAATACAAATTTTTTTTTTTTACTTTTTTAACTTTCAACTTATATTTCATCAAATGCGTTGTTTTAGGCGGGAAATCCGATGTGGCACGAGACAAAGGCGGTAAATCTGTGTTAATGCGTAAATCTGTAATTGCGTTTCATAAAATGTACTCGCTACTGTCTTTTTTTATTCATTGTGCGGTTATTGCGCATCCTTTGTCTCGTTGTTTTTCGAGCACATACGTCTGTGGCTGTGTTTTACGCAGTTCATAGTAGTATAGCCTCGTTTTCATTTTTTTCGCCGGCCATTTTTTTCTCGCTTAGCCGATTTTCGATCTTTGTAACTCGTCTAAATCGATGTAAATTGGAGTTCCAACTCACTCCCAGACGTCCTGCCTGGTTCCCCATGCTGTAAGTGACTTTTTTTTATTTTTTAGTGTGTATTTAGTGTTTTTTTAATTGTTTTGGTTCCGCCGCTTATCTCGTAATTTTTTTCATCTCATATTTTTTTTCTAAGTCCTGCGTCTTGTGTTCAAAAGTGCTACGAGGCGGCGCTCATTGCCAAAGTGCTACGGATTAACGTAACGGCTCGCCTGCAATGAGCGCCTGTGGCGCTCATTGGCAAAGTGCTACGGCTTAACAGCTCGCCTCGCTACGCGGTGCTCGCCTGCAATGAGCACCTGCGGCGCTCATTGCCAAAGTGCTACAGTTTAACGGCTCGCCAGGCGATGAGCGCCTGCGCCGCTCATCGCAAAGTCGTACGATCGGCAAAGTGGTATGGTTTAACGGCTCGCCTTGCTGTGTGAGGCTCGCCAGGCGATGAGCGCCTGCGACGCTCATCGCTAAGTCGTACGCACCACAGCGTAACGACGAATCGTAGTTGGACAATTATAATATGTGATGCGCCAACATATTCTGTAGCGCTGTACAGGGGTTGAGTACATGGCAAAAACAAAATTAACACCTTATGAAAAATGGAGGGCCCTGTTTTTGAGCTTAGAATCAAATGTACATAGTGCTTGTTTCCAAGGCACGGACACAAGATTAAAAACTTGCAAATTTATAATCTAAGGGTTTAGGTGTGATACAAGGGGGTGACAAATGCAAGATGGCAATGTGAAGGCAATTTGTTTAGTCAAGTGGAGGTGTCTGTGTGTTGTACTGTAGATTGTGGGTGTAAGTGTTTTTAAGCTGTGGAGTGTGCAGTTGTACATGTTAAGGCTGAAGGAGATAAGATTTTTTAAATAGGTGTGTTTTTAGTAATTTTTTTAAGGTTTTGAGGCAGGAAGATAATCTAATGTAGCGGGACAAGGAGTTTCAGATAGTAGGGGCAGCACGAGAAAAGTCTTGAAGACGGGAGTGAGATGAGGTGATAAAAGAGGAGGAAAGAAGAAGGTCATTAGCAGAATGAAGGGGGCGGTTGTGAGAGTATTTTGAATCAAGAGCAGAGATATAAGGGGGTGCACTGTTGTTGAGGGCTTTATGTGTTAGGGTCATCATTTTAAATTTGATTCTGGAAGCAATGGGAAGCCAGTGGAGTGATTGACAGAGAGGAGCTGCAGACACTGATCGTTTGGTATGGAAGATGAAACTAGCGGAGGTGTTCATTATGGATTTGAGGGGAGACAGACGAGAGAGGGGTATGCCAGCAAGGAGTGAATTGCAGTAGTCAAGTCGAGATATGATGAGAGAGTGTATTAGAATTTTAGCTTTGGCTTCTCTAAGATAGTGACACATTTTTAAGATTTTTTTATGTGACACTGACAAGATTTTGTTATTGATTGAGAGTGAGGAATAAAATAGAGGGCGGGGTCCCGTAGAACCCCAAGACAACCTGGGAGGTGGCATTTTCAACAGTGAGAGATATTTGAGGAGTGAAAGCTGTAGTAGAGGGTGGAAAGACAAGGAGTTCAGTCTTAGACATGTGAAGTTTGAGTTGACAGGCAGACATCCAGGAGGATATGCTAGAGAGGCAGAAATTTGAGCTAAAAGAGAGGGGGAGACATGGTTGATTTGAGTGTCATCTGCATAGAGATGATACTGAAATCTAAAGGATTTTATAAGGGTACCAAGGGAGGATGTGTAGATGGAGAAGAGGAGGGGGCCTATGACAGAACCTTGGGGAACAGACAGAGGGAGAGGTGAAGAAGAGGTGCCAGAGAAGGAGACACTAAATGTACTATATTCTAAATAGGATGTGAACCATGAAAGAGCTGTGTCCTGGATGCCAAACGAGCAGAGAGTTTGGATTAGAAGAGGGTGGTCAACTGTATCGAAGGCAGCAGAGAGATCCAGGAGAAATAGAATAGAGAAGTGACCCTTTGATTTGGCGGTTAGCAAGTCATTGGTGACTTTTGTGAGGGCTGTTTCTGAAGAGTGTTGAGTCCGGAAGCCAGATTTCGAAGGGGTCAAGAAGAGAGTAAATATCATATACAAAAGTCTCTATTGACATAACAAATCTCTCCTCCCTCACCAATGCCTAAATTGTCCACTAGGCGCCATGCTATCACAAAGTGCTGAAGTCAAACAAAAATTAAGATTTGTTCTAAAAAAATTTAGTTATGCTGCCATTTTGGGTCATTTTACAATCGACCATATACAAACTCTTCTAGCACTTTGGTAATCAGGTTTCATGTTTAATGTCCCGTTACTAATGTGACCTCTAATCAAAGGACAACTGTAGTCACATATTCATAATATGAAGAACTGAACATAAAAAAAACAAATGAAACATTATCTTCACAGCCTGTAAATAATAAATCAAACACTTGGTTTATTTGTTAAGATAAACAATTTTCCCTTTTACCAAGTCTTGTTCTTCTTAACAGTATATGCTGATATTAGATTACGGTGGTCATGGTCCTGTAAATAACTGTTGATGAGTCCTGATGATATGTTTAAGTACTATATCATGTGCTTTTTTCATCGGGTGCCATGTGATTAAGCTCTTGAGTTTTTCTGACTCAGAGGCCCATGAACTCCCCCATGTGTGTGCACACCCAGTTGCCTAATTAATTCACTATTCCTAGACAGCTGGCTCACTTTGCATAAATAATGTTATTTTAAGTTCCGTAATGCTACCATTCTGTGTTTTTGAAACGGCTCCTTTTGTGACCCAGGTTTCGTCATTTTACATGACCAGGGAGGCTCAGTTACCATATCATGGTTATGATTAACCTTAAATGAGTCACTGTAGTGGAAGCCTTCACTCCCCATCACACAAGCAATGTCACTCCGAGACTAGGAGAAAGATGGAAGCCTATAGCATATAGGTCTGTATGTAGCATTAAATGGGCAATTAATTCAGCACAATTTGGAGGACACCGTTGTAAGGATTTTCTAAAAGTATGTTGCAAAACTTTTTGAATTTGTGAAATACGTGCATTTTTCACATAGAAGTTAATAAATGATATCTCTGTTTACATGCGTCACTGGCAAGTCATCAGATAGACCCACAGCATCAGCTCCATGCAGTGAGCATAAGCAAAAAAAGCGTTAGCCCATCCCTAATTCATTTGCGCAGAGAAAGGAATGCTAGGATCAACTAAATAGGACAGTTGTGGGTTAACTGCTCACTGAATACCTGAGTTCAGGGAAAACTGCTATGAATCTTTGTGTTCACAGTGTCTTCACTGCATGGTGTCAGCATATGTTATTAATCATGGAATGGCCAGTAGGTAGGAAACAACAAGTTTGTAAACAGATCTAATACTTTAGAGGTTTTAGTTGCTATTAATGTAAATAAAAAAAAGATAATTTTAACATACAATCTTCTGCTTTTTCCCACCATGAAGTACACCTACAGTGAAGTAAATGGTCCTTTAAGCACATATTAACTTTATCTCTAAAGCTTACCCTGCACATCATAAACTGTATAATAGCAAAGCCCTTTTTATGCAAAACATATTTACTTCTTTGACCATTTGAAATGTAGTGTGGTATGCAAACACAATCTTTATAATTTGTCCTAATAACAGCGATGGACATCAATAATTTATGGTTTATATTAGAGATAAAAGAAAAATTGTTCAGAACCATTTACAAAGCTCTGAGTATATATATCAAAAAGACCATGCTGAATATTCCTAACATTAGACCATCTTATAACATAAAAGCATAGACATGAGGGCAGGTTAGATCCAATAAATGTTTAAATATATCAAATACTTTAATAAAGTTCAAGTATCTTTCAGAAACAAAGGAATGCAAGAGGTCATTATTTGAAATTGGAAGGTGGAAGATTTAGGGTAATAAGTATTATGGATGTTCTTAAGCTCGTTTACTATTTTTTTTTTATCATTGTGGTTTCTTAAACTGATAACTGTCTCCACTGACTTAAATGAAGAGGCAATAAGAAGTTGTTTAATTAGCCCAGAAACATGATGCAGAATAAGATTTAGCATATATCTACGTCACAGAAAAGGTGACAGATAAGTGGAAAAGCTTTCCAGTGTTAGCAGTAGAATCGCACTCAGTAAAGGAATTCAAGCATGCCTGAGATAAGTAGAAGCCAATTTCGATGATTCATTAAACCTTGTTTTTAGGTGTATATATATAATGGGCAGATTGGATGGTGCTTCCACTTATCTACCACTGTTTATATAAAACACTTACATATGTTACTCCTGAATGTTTTAATGCCCAAATCATGGCATGCACAGATAAAAACATGAATTTGTCACCTCTGGTATAACATGTAAAAATACTTATTTTGTTTAGTAATTTGCATTTATCCATGGTAATGTAACAGTTAATGCTGAATTTGAAAAAATAAATATCTCTCATTATTACAGATTTGTTTCAATTATAGTTTATGGTGGGAAAATGGGCTATTTTATTTCATTTCCTTAGACCAGCTATGGATTTTCAGAGCTCTGCTCTTGTGTTTAAGTATTCAGCTGGCTGTGTGCTATGCTCTGGCAGACAGCAGTGTGTGTTTCTTTAAAGGGCTGGGAGCTGGCTAGATCACTGTACAACAGATGACTGGCCAAGGGAAATCTGCTGTAATGTGCTATGGAGGTATCTGTAACAGGGAGCTGTCCATCCCACCCCTTCTCCTGAACAAGTTGTGGACTTAATTATAGCTTCTCATAAACTGGTTTACCTTGATGCACCTACCTCTGGGCTTGGATACAAGTCAAGGTAAGTACATTCAGGTTGTTCTGCAATGAGGGTGGTTGGTTTTACCAATCTCTCTCTATATATATGACATATAAACACACACGCATATATATATATATATATATATATATATATATATATATATATATATATATATATATATATATACATATATATATATTTTCTTCACATTTAACATTGCATAGAATTTTAGGTGATACATTAAATGCATTATTTTATTGTATCTATCTATCTATCTATCTATCTATCTATCTATCTATCCACCTATTTATCTTCAAATGTTAGATACATTTTCTTATTATTTCATGTTTTTTTGTTATTTTATGTGTTTATCACACATGAAACCTGCTAGAATTCCACTTGAAATGTGATTTATGTGAATAGATAAGGATTTGTTACAACTATTTGGGGTTTTGAGTCCTGATGCATTGTATGTTAAATGCCTTTTATATTTGAAATGTTTAGGTTAACATATAATTATTTATGACTAAATTTATTGTAGTAAACATTATATTCCTTGCAGATATATACATTTGATTGGGCGGCGGGTGGTTCTCAGTTAACATCTAAGTCATTCTAATAAAATAAAAATTGGAGAATGTAAAACCTGTCTTGAAAAACGCTTATTCTGTAACATAAAGTTCAGCCTGAAAGCAAGATTTCCTGACCTTTCATAATATCACCAAGCATTAGCTTTATTGTTTTATAAAGGATAATATGGCATTTAATCTGGCTATTGCTGAAGTTTAATGTGTGTCTTGAGAAAGTGCTATTGGGATTCATTTTAGGAAGCAGGATCAGATTGAATTGCAAAAGTTGAATATTATGGGGAATTAATTTATTATAGTGGTATGAGATTACTTATATGGAGGCATTTTGTGGAACAGAGAGGTGAGTTATAGAGAAAGGTTATATGATGAAACAGGAAGAGTTATGAAGAGAGGTAATAAAACAGAATTGGGGAAATTATGCAAAGGGGTTATAAGGAAAACTAAGAAAAGTTATAGGGATAGGTTATATAGAGCAGAAAAGGTATTATGGGGGGGGCTATATGGAGCAACAGGTGAAGTTATAGGGCCAGATTTAATACAGTAGTATAGAAAAGTTGCAGAGAGGTTATATAGAGCAAGGCTATATGGAGAAATGACAGTTTATATGGAGCAGCAAAAGTATTTCTATATATAGGTTTTACAGGTTAGGTGTTATATGAAGAAATTGGATGAGACATATAGTGGGATTATGTGAGAGGAGTGTATAAAGAAATAGCAAACTGTATTATTTAAAAAAAAATATGGTGTGCTGTAAGGGGGGCAAATTCGAGCAATATGGAGATATATGAAGGTACAATGTGGGGAGTGATAAATTGGATCAGAATGTTTTGCAGTAACATAGGTAATAGAAACATATCTACCTATCATGTATATATATATATATATATATATATATATATATGTACATATAGATTTATTAGATAGATAGATCAAATAAACTATCAAATATTTCTAAATTGAATGACTTATGATGCTTAGAAGTAAGTTGAATGTATTAAGCAAGTAAGTATATTTTTTTCTGTATTTTCCATTGATGTATTCTAGAGAAGCTTCATGTTTAAATCAAACTAGAAAAGTCACCTGTCTGAATATGCGAAAAGGTCATCTCTCTGAATGATAAGGTCTATTGTTCTCTATTCACAATGGCCTGTGATCGGCTGGAAAATCCATTTTATTTAGTGTTTGATGGGAGCTGTCTGAACATGGGAAGATGTGAATGTGACATGCTGTTTACTGTCAGTTTGTGTTCAGAAGAAGAGAAATCATCTACACAAACAGAGAGACAGCCATGTGAATGTTAATGATGTGTTTTACGTTTATACCTCACTGATGTTTTGTGCAATTTTTAACATTTAGGATTGCCTATGAAACATGTCTATTGCTTTGCTGCTGTTTTTTTTGGAAGATGAAAAAAGGTCAAAGTAGGAGCAACGTTGAGTCACATTGGGTTACATTCGTTGTATTCACTTTTATATTAAAAACAGGCAGCTCCTTCATTGCATTGATGAACCTTCAGGACTATAGTTCTATGGAATCCTTCTTGCCATGGAACATCATTTATATTATTCAACTAGCCACTTGCCCGTCAAAAATTACTGCAATAAAACTTAAAGCCTGTCAATGCTGTTTGCCACACAATGCAAGGCTCTACCCCCTCTAACTTGCGGTCCTCACCGTCTACTTTACGGGCCTCGCAATGAGTGCCTTTGACGCTCATCACGAGCCCCGCAATGAGCTCCTTTGGCACTCATTGCAAGCCTCTCCCCACTGTCTGATCCCTGTGTCTGTTTCCACCCTCTCCCTTCCATGTGTCTGTCTCCCCCTCTCGCTGCCCTCTTTTTCCCCTCTTATTTCCCTCCCCTGCGTCTCTTTTCCCCCCTCTCTCACCCCTGTGTCTCTTTCCAGCCTCTCCTCCCTCTCCCTCCCCTGTGTCTTTCTCCTCTCTCTCCCTGCTCAAGTCTTGCATGTCTCGAGATGAGTGCCGTTGTTTTTTACAAAGTCTTTCGTGCTTTGCGCTGATCGGCTAAGTGTTACGGACTTCGGCCTCGTTTTGCGCATTTTTCAAAACATTACATTTTTACGGCCGTCATTTTTTTCCTCGCCAAGCTGATTTTCGATCTCCGAAAAAAGCCAATTAAGCCTCAAATTAGCTTGCAACCTCACTCACAGGCTCCCTGCCTCTCCCCCTGTGCTGTGTGTGAGGTTGTAAGATCATTTTTTAAATTAATTAAAAACGTTAAAGCCGTAATTTTTTCTAAGTTTTGCGTGCCTCGCGTTCAGTGCCAAAGTCCTACGGCCTTCGGCGATGATTGCGGCCATGAGCGGCTTCAATCTGTTTCCATCCTCCATCGGTGAAGTGTCCTCGGGCAAATAGCAACCATGACGGAACAGATGACCCTTAGAGAGACCCTGAAAGACCACAATGGCTGGGTCATTTTCAAAGTCGTGCGGGCCTCGCGATGAGCGCCTACGGCAAACTGATCTTCCATCCCTACTCACCAGACACACACAGGTTGATCCTCTATATATATATATATATATATTCAGAAGGATCACATATGTACACACAGGCTGATCCTCCATTCACAGTGATCACAAACTTCCCCCACGCCCTTTGTTATGAGCCCTGTCTCCTTGCTCTGAATCCCCTTTTCTGATCACCCACCAGTTCCCATATACTTTCTCTCCAGCCTGATCCTTCCCTTGACCCCCCAAGTTCCCGATGAACATGATGTTGCTCCACACAACAGACAGCGATATGAGCTGGTACATCTTGCGGCCCGGGTAGTGATGCATGTGCCGGGCCAGGAACTCCCGTCGGGCCTCCCAGTGCTTGTCATTCTCATGATACTGGCAGTACTGATCCATACACATGGGCTGCCCCGGCCCGATCTGCCGCAGGGATTCCATCATCAGTAGAGTATAGGCCTGCGGGGTGTCCTCAGGCCCAGGCCGTGTTACTATGGAGACACGGCGATCCGAGCCATGAGGAGTACGTGGAATGTGACGTGTCAGGAGGGCTGCACATAGAGAAGGGAAGCGGATAGAGCGCCTACTTCCAGAGCTTCCACTGAGGTAGTAACAGTGAGCTCCACCTGGAGAGCAGGACATGAACTGCACACCTACAGACAGGCTATGGCACTCATTGCGAGCCAAGTCGTGCAGGCCTCACGATGAGCACCTTTGGCAAGCCCGTAAGTTTTGGCATGGCGTGACCTACAATTTGTAATTAGGAAAAGAGCATATCTGGTTAGGAAAGTGTAATAAAGCTAGTTTTGTAAATAGACAAAGACACTTTGATGCCCCTGCTAGTCCCTGGAGGCATCCATGATAATTTAGTGAAGGTTGAGAGTGTAAAGGGGATGTTTACATTTCTGCAAAATAAGGACTTACAGTTATAATTCCAAGCTGCCTGCATCTATGTATGTGTGGGGAAAGGATATTGTTGTCAAATATTAAAATATCTAATTACATAACAAATATCCCTACTCTGTCTCTCCTCTTCTAATACTTCCTTCAGTGTTCAGTAGATATGAACATGTCCTCAGGCTCCAACCTGTCAGGAAGTATTCATGTCAGACTAGAAGGGAACTTGCAATACACAAGCAGGATATTCAAAAATGTTTATTTTCTCTAGAAAAATAAATATATATATATATATATATATATATATATATATATATATTGGGCTTACAAAGCTTCTGATTTTATTATTTTGTTTCTCATTTGATGAATAGGCTGCATAGAACTTGTATATGCCTTTGTAATTTGCTAATTGTACCCAGTCTATTCTACTTTGCAAATAGCCCTAAAGAAAATGTTGGCACTTTATAAATAATAATAATAAAAATTATGGGAAGTGAGGATGTTAACTGTAAATAGTGCTAGCCACAGCATGATAGGTTTGTTACAGTGTTGTTGCAGTAATCATGTGCCTATTCTATGTACTGAGGAGTGGTGTATCAGTGGTTCTCAACCTTTCTAGTGCCGTGACCCCTTGATAAAATTTCCCATGTTGTGGTGACCCCTAACAGTAAAATTATTTTCCGCCCCCAACACCGCCCACCCTTCACACCCTCAAAATCACACCACCCCAACAGCATCCCTTTATGCCCCTCCCCTTCTGATTAGTGCCCTTTATATGGTCATTAGTGCACTTCATATGGGGGTTAATGTCCCCCAGATGGTAATTAGTCTAATCACCATATGGAGGACATTAACTTCGATATGAGGGCACTAATCACGATACGAGGGGCACTAATCACCATATGAAGCGCACTAATGATCAGTGCCCCTCATATGGTGATTAGTGTGCATCATATGGTGATTAGTGCCCTCATATGGTGAGTAGTCTAATCATCATATGGGGGGGAATTAACCACCATATGGGGGCACTAATCACCATAATATGAGGGCACTAATCACCATATGAGGAGCACTATTCACCACATATGGTGTCATTGAATTTGTAATTATATTGCACACTACCAACAGCTATACTTATTATGAATGTCATATCAAGACAAGGGAGAAAACAGTAATATTCTATATTAATTTCTCCTCTCCGTGATGGATTTAAAAAAAATTAGGGCACTAACCACCTCTGTGACTGTCTGCTGGAGAGGTCTACTGGAGAGGTCCGTCCCCTGCTTTGTCTGTGCTGCATCCCAGTATTCTTCTCCCAAAGTGCCTAGCGGCGTTCTTGCGTAGAGCACAGCAGAGGGGCTGTGTTCTTACGTGCTGCGAACAGGGACGGATTTACATACTGAAAGAGGAGCAGATATCACACACACACAGCCTGGCACACACTCATCCTGTCATATCACACACACACCCTGTTACACACATACTCAGCATGTCATATCACACACACACCCTGTTACACACATACTCAGCATGTCATATCACACACACATCCTGTTACACACATACTCAGCATGTCATATCACACACACACCCTGTTACACACATACTCAGCATGTCATATCACTCACTCACCCTGTTACACACATACTCAGCATGTCATATCACACACACACCCTGTTACACACATACTCATCATGTCATATCACTCACACACCCTGTTACACACATACTCAGCATGTCATATCACACACACACCCTGTTACACACATACTCAGCATGTCATATCACTCACTCACCCTGTTACACACATACTCAGCATGTCATATCACACACACTGTTACACACATACTCAGCATGTCATATCACACACACCCTGTTACACACATACTCAGCATGTCATATCACACACACACCCTGTTACACACATACTCAGCATGTCATATCACACACACCCTGTTACACACATACTCAGCATGTCATATCACACACACACACACACACCCTGTTACACACATACTCAGCATGTCATATCACACACACCCTGTTACACACATACTCAGCATGTCATATCACACACACCCTGTTACACACATACTCAGCATGTCATATCACACACACACACACACACACCCTGTTACACACATACTAAGCATGTCATATCACACACACTGTTACACACATACTCAGCATGTCATATCACACACACCCTGTTACACACATACTCAGCATGTCATATCACACACACACACACCCTGTTACACACATACTCAGCATGTCATATCACACACACACCCTGTTACACACATACTCAGCATGTCATATCACACACACACACACACACACACACACACACACCCTGTTACACACATACTCAGCATGTCATATCACTCACTCACCCTGTTACACACATACTCAGCATGTCATATCACACACACACCCTGTTACACACATACTCATCATGTCATATCACTCACACACCCTGTTACACACATACTCAGCATGTCATATCACACACACACCCTGTTACACACATACTCAGCATGTCATATCACTCACTCACCCTGTTACACACATACTCAGCATGTCATATCACACACACTGTTACACACATAATCAGCATGTCATATCACACACACCCTGTTACACACATACTCAGCATGTCATATCACACACACACCCTGTTACACACATACTCAGCATGTCATATCACACACACCCTGTTACACACATACTAAGCATGTCATATCACTCACTCACCCTGTTACACACATACTCAGCATGTCATATCACACACACACACACACACCCTGTTACACACATACTCAGCATGTCATATCACACACACCCTGTTACACACATACTCAGCATGTCATATCACACACACCCTGTTACACACATACTCAGCATGTCATATCACACACACACACACACCCTGTTACACACATACTAAGCATGTCATATCACACACACTGTTACACACATACTCAGCATGTCATATCACACACACCCTGTTACACACATACTCAGCATGTCATATCACACACACACACACCCTGTTACACACATACTCAGCATGTCATATCACACACACACCCTGTTACACACATACTCAGCATGTCATATCACACACACACACACACACACACACCCTGTTACACACATACTCAGCATGTCATATCACACACACACCCTGTTACACACATACTCAGCATGTCATATCACTCACTCACCCTGTTACACACATACTCAGCATGTCATATCACACACACCCTGTTACACACATACTCAGCATGTCATATCACTCACACACCCTGTTACACACATACTCAGCATGTCATATCACACACACACCCTGTTACACACATACTCAGCATGTCATATCACTCACTCACCCTGTTACACACATACTCAGCATGTCATATCACACACACCCTGTTACACACATACTCAGCATGTCATATCACACACACCCTGTTACACACATACTCAGCATGTCATATCACACACACACACACCCTGTTACACACATACTCAGCATGTCATATCACACACACCCTGTTACACACATACTCAGCATGTCATATCACACACACCCTGTTACACACATACTCAGCATGTCATATCACACACACACACCCTGTTACACACATACTAAGCATGTCATATCACACACACTGTTACACACATACTCAGCATGTCATATCACACACACCCTGTTACACACATACTCAGCATGTCATATCACACACACACACACCCTGTTACACACATACTCAGCATGTCATATCACACACACACACACACCCTGTTACACACATACTCAGCATGTCATATCACACACACCCTGTTACACACATACTCAGCATGTCATATCACACACACCCTGTTACACACATACTCAGCATGTCATATCACACACACACACACACACACACCCTGTTACACACATACTAAGCATGTCATATCACACACACTGTTACACACATACTCAGCATGTCATATCACACACACCCTGTTACACACATACTCAGCATGTCATATCACACACACACACACCCTGTTACACACATACTCAGCATGTCATATCACACACACACCCTGTTACACACATACTCAGCATGTCATATCACACACACCCTGTTACACACATACTTAGCATGTCATATCACACACACCCCGTTACACACATACTCAGCATGTCATATCACACACACCCTGTTACACACATACTCAACATGTCATATCACACACACACTCCCCCTGTTACACACATACCCAGCATGTCATATCACACACACCATTACACACATACTCAGCATGTCATATCACACACACCCTGTTACACACATACTCAGCATGTCATATCACACACACACACACCCTGTTACACACATACTCAGCCTGTCATATCACACACACTCAGCCTGTCACACACATACTCAGCCTGTCTCACACACACTCAGCCTGTCATATGACACACACACATACTCAGCCTGTCATATCACACACACACACCGTTACACACATACTCAGCCTGTCATATGACACACACACACATACTCAGCATGTCATATCACACACACACCGTTACACACATACTCAGCATGTCATATCACACACACCCTGTTACACACATACTCAGCATGTCATATCACACACACACACACTCCCCCTGTTACACACATACTCAGCATGTCATATCACACACACCCTGTTACACACATACTCAGCATGTAATATCACACACACACACCCTGTTACACACATACTCAGCATGTCATATCACACACACCCTGTTACACACATACTCAGCATGTCATATCACACACACACCCTGTTACACACATACTCAGCATGTCATATCACACACACACACACACACACACACACCCTGTTACACACATACTAAGCATGTCATATCACACACACTGTTACACACATACTCAGCATGTCATATCACACACACCCTGTTACACACATACTCAGCATGTCATATCACACACACCCCGTTACACACATACTCAGCATGTCATATCACTCACTCACCCTGTTACACACATACTCAGCATGTCATATCACACACACCCTGTTACACACATACTTAGCATGTCATATCACACACACCCCGTTACACACATACTCAGCATGTCATATCACACACACCCTGTTACACACATACTCAACATGTCATATCACACACACACACACACACTCCCCCTGTTACACACATACCCAGCATGTCATATCACACACACACACCATTACACACATACTCAGCATGTCATATCACACACACCCTGTTACACACATACTCAGCATGTCATATCACACACACACACACCCTGTTACACACATACTCAGCCTGTCATATCACACACACTCAGCCTGTCACACACATACTCAGCCTGTCTCACACACACTCAGCCTGTCATATGACACACACACATACTCAGCCTGTCATATCACACACACACACCGTTACACACATACTCAGCCTGTCATATGACACACACACACATACTCAGCATGTCATATCACACACACACACCGTTACACACATACTCAGCATGTCATATCACACACACCCTGTTACACACATACTCAGCATGTCATATCACACACACCCTGTTACACACATACTCAACATGTCATATCACACACACACACACTCCCCCTGTTACACACATACCCAGCATGTCATATCACACACACACACACACACACACCCTGTTACACACATACTCAGCCTGTCATATCACACACACTCAGCCTGTCACACACATACTCAGCCTGTCACACACACACTCAGCCTGTCATATGACACACACACATACTCAGCCTGTCATATCACACACACACACCGTTACACACATACTCAGCCTGTCATATGACACACACACATACTCAGCATGTCACACACACATACTCAGCCTGTCATATCACACACACACACACACACAGCCTGTCACACACACACACTCAGTCTGTCACACACACATACTCAGCCTGTCATATCACACACACACACACACACACAGCCTGTCACACACACATACTCAGCCTGTCATATCACACACACACACTCAGCCTGTCATATGACACACACACTTAGACTGTCACACACACACTCAGCCTGTCATATGACACACACACATACTCAGCCTGTCATATCACACACACACACCGTTACACACATACTCAGCCTGTCATATGACACACACACATACTCAGCATGTCACACACACATACTCAGCCTGTCATATCACACACACACACAGCCTGTCACACACACATACTCAGCCTGTCATATCACACACACACACACACACTCAGCCTGTCACACACACATACTCAGCCTGTCATATCACACACACACACTCAGCCTGTCATATCACACACACACTCAGCCTGTCATATGACACACACACTTAGACTGTCACACACACACTCAGCCTGTCATATGACACACACACATACTCAGCCTGTCATATCACACACACACACCGTTACACACATACTCAGCCTGTCATATGACACACACACATACTCAGCATGTCACACACACATACTCAGCCTGTCATATCACACACACACACAGCCTGTCACACACACACTCAGCCTGTCATATGACACACACACATACTCAGCCTGTCATATGACACACACACTCAGCCTGTCACACACACATACTCAGCCTGTCATATCACACACACACTCAGCCTGTCACACACACATACTCAGCCTGTCATATCACACACACACACACACTCAGCCTGTCATATGACACACACACTCAGCCTGTCACACACACATACTCAGCCTGTCATATCACACACACACTCAGCCTGTCACACACACATACTCAGCCTGTCATATCACACACACACACACACTCAGCCTGTCATATGACACACACACTTAGACTGTCACACACACACTCACCCTGGGTTCAGCCATGCTACGCGTAGGATGGGCAGCCTGTAAGCAGATGAGCCCTCTCTCTGGCTCCTCCATGTGCTCGGAGGCTTGGTCCGGCACTGCACTGATCTTGACCCCCCCCCCCTAGCAAGCTGTTAACCCCCTGCTTCCCAGATCAAGCTCCTTACAAGCACAAGTATAGAAAAAAGATGGCTGAAGTGTTCCTCCGCGCAGCATTGTTTCTTCCGCCTGTGTCACTCCTACCAATATTACTCCCTGCGCTACTGTAGGCGACCCCTGGCAAATCATCATTTGACCCCAAAGGGGTCGCGAACCCCAGGTTGAGAACCGCTGCTGTAGACAGTAATAATCATTTAATTAATAAACTTGTAGTAAAAACTAAATAATAATAATTTGATATGCACAGTTATTGCATTGTATTCACAAGGTTTTGTGATGGACATATTTTATTGGTACAAAATGTGAAATATAAAAACATAATTTTTTAGTTAGTTCAGGAAGGTAGGTCTTGAGTGTCAATAATTTAGAGCTCATTTTAGCTAAAAAAATGCTACCAGTTTACCTTGAGAATAAGGCTACAGAAAGTTATATGAACCCTATAATAGTGTCAGCCATACTGTTTTGTAGGATTCAGGGACATGTTTATGTGTATAGTTGTATGTAATGGCCATGTGAAATAAGTCCATGTAATAGTTCACATAATTAAATAAATCATGTAATAAGTCAAAGAAAACAGTACATGGTAAATTAGTGGATGCATGTCTCAGCCACTTGAGATGTTTAGTATATTCTTCACTATGGCTCACACGTGGCTCAGTAGACATTACTGTAAGCATACTTTTTGAGCAGCAAATACAGACTGGTTAGCAACAAGCAGAATGTATGACCCAGCATTCCCCTGACATGAGAACAAACAGTAGTCAGACAACCTTTCTGGTAATTTAAACTATTCAGATTACAATAAAATTCAGTGTCAGTTTGTTTTACTTCTTTTTATTGCATGTGTGTGGTATTCTATACAGTGCCTTGCAAAGTATACCGCCCCCCCTCCCCTCTTGGCATTTTTCGTGTTATGTTTCCTCACAACCTGGAATTAACATGGATTGTTTGAGGATTTGCATCATTTAATTTACAGAACATGCCCACAACTTTGAAGATGTTTTGGGTTTTTTTTTATTGTGAAGCAAACCACAAATAAGACAAAATAACAGAAAAAGTCAATGTGCATAACTATTCACCCCCTAAAGTCATTACTTTGTATAGCAATCTTTTGCGGCAATCACAGCTGTAAGTCACTTTGGATAAGTCTCTATGAGATTGCCACATCTTACCACTGGGATATTTGCCCATTCCTCCTTGCAAAACTGCTCCAGCTCCTTCAAGTTGGATGGTTTGCGCTTGTGAACAGCAATCTTTAAGTCTGACCACAGATTTTCTATTGGATTGAGGACCATTCATATGTTTGTTTGCTGGGCATATACACAGTATACAGATTAAAATAAATAAAAAATATTTGTTTTTCTTAGCTTTTAATCTGCCTGCTTTCTTCTCAAGCAGAACTATGTATCTCCTCCTACCAACTCTGTCTGTGTGTTGGACTATCATGCTGGATGGATTATTGGGCTGATTTAACTGGCCCTGCCCCATCATATAATTAGCTCTGCCCCCACTGTCTACAAAGTGGTAACAGCTCAATTGCAGTCTGCTTGCAGCTGTTCCACAGGCAAAGCCCAGTTACAAAACACGAGTATCCCTGCCGCCCTTTACTGAGCAAGCTCATTCTGAAGTAGGACCTACACTGGATGACATTTATTTAGTCCATACAATTGATTGTGAATTGTTGAAAGGGACATGGCAATAGACTGGGGGACACACGGAAGTGTCTGTGGGCCACATGAGGCCCCAAGTCTGCCTGTTGCCCACCAGTAGTTTAAGGGCAGCAACCATTATAAAGCCAACAACTTGTATTCTTTTTTTCCCTACGTAATTCCATTCTGCCGAATTATTTCTCTTTGCTTTCCCCTGCTCCTGCTTAGTGTTTATGGGAGACATGTGTGATAGTGTACACCAATGTATCTATATATATTGGTGTGTGTGATTTGTGTGTGTGTATTTAACAGTATATATGACATAGGGCACTACACACACAGTTCACATAACTAAGCACCCCTCTTTCCCACATAGTCCACATTTTTCTTTCAAGGTAAATATTATCCATTTTTTGCGTGTGCTCTATGCAAGTATGCGTGTAACAGCAAGTATGATGGATATAGTCTGTGTGCCTCGTAGCATACAGTGTGAACTCGTCACCCCACAGATTCTGTAAAGCAAGCTTATATCTACCTATATAGATATGTATATTTATATATATAGTGGAACCTCTATATTCATCAGTCCCTATATTTATCAAATCCAGTAGTCACATTTATAAGCAAACAAATGCTCTTATATGCATCCAACCCCCCCCCCCCCCCCCCCCAAAACAAAAACAGAAACAGATAATTTAAGTGCTAGTAAATCGTCAGGAAAGGGATACAAAATAGACAACAATCACCGGAATAGGAGGTACCTGATGTTTTAATGGAAGTTGACTGTCCTTCTAAACAATTATTACTTTGCTTCTCTTCAGCTTCGACCATCATTGCTCCTCAGAAAGTAATGTTCTCCTCAGTAATGTTCTGGTTAAATTTGTATTTATTTATATATCAGATTTGGGGCTGGGAATGTATTATTCCAATTTCAGATAATTCCTATGGATTAATGACGAATAGAGAGGTTCCACTATGTGTGTATATATAATTTAAAAAGTAAAACATTTGCAAGTATAAATTTCCAGCTAAATAGTATGGGCCTCATTCAATTGCGATTTGGCCAATTGAATAGGGCTTTAAATAAGCACATATCATATTTTTTTAAAATAAGTTTTTAGTTAGTGAAGACCTTGCTTTTGGATAGATGTTTACTAACTAAAGACTTCTTTAAAAAATATATGTTATGTGCATATTTAGAGCCCTATTTAATTGGTCAAATTGCAATTGAATGAGGCCCTATGTTAGCAGCATAAGAGCAATCATTTAACTAATATGAGTAATATCACGCTGTAAAATGAAAAATTATCCCTTTTTTTATCCCAGCCCTTCTTCAATTCAATTGCAACCAGAATTCTATTTAATTTCTATATTAGAGGGCTACTACACAATGAAAATTCTTTTTTTTTTTGTAACTATAGGTCATACTCAACATAATTAAGCAGGAAAAAATTGTGAATCTATTTCTTAATTAGAAAAAAATGTTGATACAGAACAGATGTATGATACACTGGTGGAAGTTGTGTATGTGAGAGGGGTGTTTACATTTCTAGGATGCAATTGTTGCAGTGAATGATGCAACGGGCCTGCTTGTTGTCCAGTGAAAGAGAAGTGACTTTGTGTCTATTTCAGCCTTATCCAATTATCTTTACATCGGCTTTCTGTTCCCTAATTACCCACCCCTTCTCTCCACTGATAGCCAAATCACACTCCCTCATGATTCAGCTCTGATGAGGTGATGTAACAAGCACAAAATGGATTCATGCACTTATAAACAAAGTCTTCAGATTTATCTCATACACCACCTTATCATAGTATATTAATCATTCAAGTTGGACGGAAGGGCTCAGATCGCACAATATTTTTCTTAGGGTTCTTCCAACTTAATACATGTTAGCACTGATCTATACTGTCTAGCGTGGGCTTGAAACATACAATTTATTTGTTGAGCAACTATTTTTTTGAACATTGCTGTAAAATCACAAAGCCTGTAACTGATGTGTGCTGGGAATAGTTTGTGTCTATATGAGCACAGTGGGAGAATAATGCAATGCAGAAATTCTGTTATAATATGTGTTATCATGCTTTTGTGCATTGCTAAAGACAACACATAAAATACTAATCAATACTTTGTTTATCACTGTACTGGTAATCAAGCGCTTGCCAAGTCTGCTGCACAGAAGTCAAGACTGAAGATACATACACAAACATAAAGGCCTACGGTAGTGCATTTACAAGTAAAGCTCATGTTTGTTTGTTGGACAGAGAGTATTAAAAAAAAGTATACAGTTTAAAAAAATAAAAAGTTAAAGGGATATGTAAATTTCCTGGATTATGAATGCATCTGATAGAGGAGAATTAATAGTATATAAAAAATAAACATTTAAACACTTACCTTGAAGTTAGCAAAAGCTATTGTAATTTCTGACAGTTTAAAATTTGTTTTGGCCAATCCGGTTAGATGAACGATTTGAGACATAGCACTATGTTAGTTGCTATGGCAACACCACACAGCATATACAGGAAGCAGGAATGAATCATATCCCAGCAGTGACTGGGAGGCTGACAAAACTGCTCTACTATTGGCTGAGCAAGATCAGGTAAATAGTGGGGTAATATTGCTCCCTGTATGTTGCATGCTGATTGGGTGGGGATCAGGAAGTTGTGTACACACCCTCTGGGGGTGTCAACAAAATCATTAGATATTAAAAAAATATATGTTTTATGAGATGTGCTGTATACATATAGGCCGCTTTCTGCCTATAGAGTGCAGAAATGTATTAATCCAGCAAACTTAGATATACCTTTAATAATTGTTCTCACTTTTGAAAGTGTCAGTTTTCCCTCAAATAGAGCAGCTTATCTCCTCCTTTCTGTGGCTTGCAGGGGGTGTGGCAGCTCTGACTCAAAGTTGGACTAATAAATAGTTTGACAGTCAGATCCTGGTTCAGACAGCATGCTCAGGACAGAGGACAGCACTATGATGGCTCATGGACTGTCTGACCTATGGGACAGCTGCATGCAGGTTACAATACAGCTGTTTCCTCTTTGAGGGCAGTGGGGGTGAAGCTAATTAGTTAATGGGCCAGTAACATCATAGTCCAGAATGCTTCCAAGCTCCTTGATAATCCAACCCCAGGCAGAGCTGGTCAAGCCCATAGAGAGCTTAAGAAAGGCAGCTCTGCTTGAGGAGAAAAAAGACAATTTAAAAAGTAAACAAGATATTAACTTTTATTTATGTTGAACTGCATACTGTTTTAATAGTATGTACCCAGAATTAAACAAACATATGAGGTTTACTTATAAATTCACTACAGTGGTCCTTTAACTGTACATCTGCTTGTAGGGGAAGGAAGATTAACATCATCCACCTTTACAATTATTAACTCAAAATGAAATCTGCCCCATTACTCAGTTTAAATCCATATCAACTATTATTTAATAAGGCTCCTGTCTACCTCAGTGGGAACAACTGGTCATCCTTTTCACATGAAGCAGCTCATTGGCTGTGTGGTAAAGTATACATCTTCATTATCTATGCAGCTTCAAGTTGAAGAGTTTAATACAGTCAATAACTAAAATGTCTACAACTCAGTAATACTTTTTCCAACATGTAAACAGCTTCCCCCATGTCTTTCAAGCTTCGATTTGATGTTGTACATTTCATGACTCTGTATTATTTACTACCTTTTCCTATAAGCTTTTCAATGACTGCAACGCCCTTTCCATTTACTTTCATATACTTTATATTTCACTGCTGTCCACTGTCCTACACCTCTGATGCACAGAACAGTTAATTTTACTTTAGCTTTATATTACATTGCTACTGATATTATTACATAGACGTTGAACGTTGCAGCATCCTGAATTGTGCTTCTGCAGCAGGAATGGTAATTGGTTTGGGTGCCAGGATATCTTGTGCCTCAGATAAATGACCCATTTGCTTAACAGCCCCTATGTATTTATAGAGCACACAGAGTAAAGTGTGAGGTTCTGTATGATCTTGGCTGGATTCTTTGTGAGCTGTAGATTTAGTACTTCTTATTTTCTGCAACTAAGCACTGTGTAGAAGAGAAAAAAAAATATTTAAGTTTAAGTATGCCAATATTGTTCCTGTAAGTAAATGGTCTGCCTAAGAATAACTATTATATACTAATTAGCTACTTGCCCGTCAAAAATTACGGGAATAAAATTCCAAGGCTGGGAATGCTGTACTTTCGGCGCTCATCGAGAGGCCTGCGCTGAGAGCCTTTGTCGCTCATTGTGAGCTTCTCCCCGTCTAATTGACAGGCCTCGCGATGAATGCCTTTGGCGCTCATTGCGACCCCGCATTCAGTGGCTTTGCCGCTCATTGCAGACCTTGGCAATCAGAAACTTTTGTGGTTCTCAATGTTCACCTTCGGCGCTCATTGCAGCCCCACAACTGCTGCCCTCGCTGTGCGATGGCCGCAAATGCGTGACCAAAATCGCAAACGTGACCAACATTCTTAAGATCCACAACTATTATATGTGATACAAAAAATTTACTAATGACAGTGACATGTTTAAAGACTCTTTAGTCGTCTTAAGAGGAAGATGTGCCAATAACAGTGATATGTTTAAGAGTTCAGTTCTTCTAAAAATATCAGTAATGCTTTGTCAGAACCTAAAATCTTGGTAACAACTGGGCTATGCTCTATATTACTTACTAAAGCCATACTAAGAAGATGTGAAAACAGTTATAGACACTGATCCTTGTATTATGTGAATTATGAATTGATCACGAGGAAGTAATACAACATTCCCATTGAAACAGTACCAATTGTCTGAATTGGGAAAATAAATCAACAAAGACAGGCAATTGGATAATGCACTGGATTAATATCCCTATCCCAATTCTAGTTAATTCATAGAGCCCTGTCTGCCATTGTATTCAGGAATATTATTTAGCTATTTAAAAGATATATCGTATACTGAATTTGCAGTCACAACAACTTTTGGTTGTGAGTTCCACAATCTGAAAAGCCTTATCTTTTTTTAAGATGCAATCTTTTTTCCAATAAGCTCAAGAGTATATTGTAGATTGTGAAAGTCTTGGCATGAAAATGTTACCTGACAAAGCCATGAACTGACTTAGGATCTGGGTGCCTTTTTATAGGAAAGCAAGTCTAATTATGTTAGCTTTTCCCTTCCCATTCTTACTTTTGTTCTTCTAGCTAAACACTATTCTTTTCGATGTGGTGTCCAAAAATACTTCATATTCCATATTAAATCTTACCATTGATTTTATAGTGCCAGCATTATATTTGCTTCTCTTTCTAGAATGTCCCTTCTAATGCTGGCTAATATTTCACGTACCTTTATATTTGATGCCTGGCATTTAGCACTTATACTTAGGTGGTTTCCCACAAGCACTCCTAAATACTTACAATTTGATGCTCATTTTTTCCCTAACTGTACACTTCTTTGTGTTAAATATCAACTGCTGTTTAGCTTCCTGTTCTTCTAGTTTATAGTGCATTTGAGGGTAAAGGACATCTTAGTCTGATTTAATTACCCTGCACAATTTGGTGTCATCAGCAAATATGGAGATTTTCCTTTCCATCCCTTTTCCCTAAACAGTTTATAAATATATTAAAAAGAAGACCAAGTATTAAACCCAGAGGGACTCCACTTATCATTTTGAGTATGATACAGTTATGACAACCAACTAGATCAAATTAATTTTAATAGTTTATATTACTTGGTTCATATAATGTTCTAAGTGTACTCAAAACTCTGTCCCACTTTATTGTACAGCTGGTCTCATTAAACCAGTTTATTTTTGTTTAAATAAAATCTCCCATTTTTAGAACTTGAACATGAGTTGCTTAATTTTAAATTATAGCAATTCCTCACTTTTGCTTATGGAATATTTAGGTGTTATAGCACTTCTATGCCAATACTTCTTGGGAGATTTGTTACTCAACTAATTATTTTTACTTTTACATGCAAGGGTTCCACATTATCATCAGTGCCATCATAAAATTCTTCGCTGATTTTAGGCATAAATCAAGATTAGAATAGAATTTATTAGAATTTTATTACGAGTGTCTCTAAGTCACTAAGTCTTGGGAATCATACTACCATGTTTCACCAATGACTATCATATTTCTCAATAACTATTAATAATTTTAGCTCCCGCATTTTTCCTGATTAATCTTATTGCTTTAACAAGAATATACTTAAGTTTATCAATTCTGTCCATTTTCAGTATGTGCTACTTGATTTGAGTTGCTTAGCAAAACTTTCCTGTTGACTGCACTATGACTATCCTATTTTCCCCACTCAGGAACAATTCATTCATCTTGTTACCTCTCTATTTTGTCTACTTCATTACCTCTCTCAGTCTTCTACCATCCTTTCCCCAAACATGAAAGCTCATTTTTCTTTAAAGTGCAGCCCATTACTTCTATAGAGACTGTACAAAGCTTAGTGCTCTAATTATCCCAAACAGTTCTTCCGTTACCACTTCTTTTTAGCAATGCTGTAACATTACTAAACTATATTGTAATACCTGGACAAATACGCCGCACTGACAGTCTTAGAATATACTACTATGGTGTTTCTTACCCTAAGCTTGTTTCCAAGATCATAAAATTATTTTTTTAAGACTCAATTTTCTACTGATGTTGTCATTGTTACCTATATGTTCTAAGACTGTTCAGTAATTCCCAGCTCCTCACAATTATTTATGAGCTTGATCAACATGCCAAACCCGAGCTGTTTGATTGCTGGGATCTAGGTGACAGATAAGCTTGTCTGTCTTCCTAATAAGTCACCAAGTACCAAACCTGTTACTCTGTCTAGCCTGCCCTCTCATCGTGCTTGAAGAACCATTCTCACTGGTGCTGTAATTTCCTAATTGGATATCTACAACATTTTCACTTCATTTGTAAAATCTGGTTGGCATGTACCCCTTGCAACTGTGGATCTGATCATCGTCACAAGTCCCAGTTCTGATCTCAGTATTTTGTTAAACATGCTAAAAATAAACAAGGTATTATATATCAACCAAAACCACTGAGAGACTAAACTCTTTCAAGTCAACACAGTGAATATCAGACTGACTACAACATTTCCAAATGGGCAGTACAGATAGTACAAGGACCTTATTTAATGACTAATTTACAGCAGGGAAGGTTATGATAAAGCATACATAAAATACAACATTTAAATAATCACAAATAAAAACATGATTACATTGGAAATCAACTCCCATATTGTCATAAATTGCACATATTTTCTTCAGTCTGTTTCACTACTAATTACCACCATTCTTTTGATTAGCTCAGGCCCTGAAACATTTGCAGGGAAACACACATTGGTATATATGGTGGAGGTTATTTAAGCAAACTTTCCAAATAGCCTAGGGAAAGTTTTATGAGGACCCAAAATTGTCTAACCTATGGCAGAGTAAACAAGTCCTTGTCACAAGCATGGTAAGTGTCTTAGAGAAGACAAATATAATAGCTTGCTATGTTCCATTCTTTGTTAGAACAGAATATTTTTTTGTTGTTAAAGAGAATGTACCATATTATTAACTATCTATGGTGGAATGTTGATAGGACGCGACTGAGCTGATTAAACTATTTTTAGTGATTAAAAATCTATACGTTTTAGAAATATATCATTGCAGGAGTAAACATCATTGGACAAATAAATTAGGGGGTTTGCCACTGAGTATGGTGTATTTTAACTTATGCAGTAAACAATTGAAACGGTGATGATAGAGACTGGAGCTACCTGATATTCACACCTTTGTCACTTTTTATTTATGATTTTAAGACATTTAATAAAATATGTGTTTTTTATGTGCTTTATCGAAACTTTCCCAGTTTTAATTTAGTATTCATCTTGGTCAGTGTTAATATTTTACAAAATTCTGCTTTTTTTACCAATTTATGGAACTGCACATTGGAAGAAGCTGACATAGATTTATTTTCATCAACGTGTGCATTGTAAGCCAGTAAGCTCAAGACATCAAAATCCTGTTTATCCTAGCTCTTTGCAGTCCAAGAAAGGTTACAACGTGTGGCCAATTAGTGGCTGCTTAAGCAATTCATGTTTATAGGATTTCAGGGAAAATGCATTACTAAGACCAAACTCCAATATAACATCTCTCCAGGAAGGAGGTATGTCAAGATAATTAAATAGCAGTGGCTCGTTAATTGATTGCTAGCTAATTTGAATCTCTATTTTTTTTTTGTGAAACTGAACATAGAGAATGACAGCAGCTTCTGTGAGAGGGGTAAATTATAGTTTACATTTTCATCTGTGCCAAAGAAACAGAGATTGTGAAACATTGGATGCCTGATTATAGGTTCCAATGCCAATTACATCTTGTTTTGCCATATCCAAATTCCTACGCTCCATTCATTTTCCTAGACTAACTACTACGCTATAAGCAAACTACACTTTGTTTACTAAATTTTCTTCTCTACCAGATTTTTAAAAGCCTCAACATATTTTAACAGTAGATGGGTGGGTGTAAAAACAGATGTCATGAGCAGAATATTTATATATTTGTAACAAACTTAGATATGTCATGTTACAATAACTAGCATAACATGAAAACAAATGATCATGTAGAACATGATTTCTATGTGTTTGTTTTGAAGCATTTAACAAACTCAAAACATTAGCAGCTAATTTTTGAAGACTATTTTTATATGGAGTTGTATTGTGTTTGCCTTCAGCAATATCCACTACCGTAGAACATGATATGTTATCTTATTTTTCATAGTTGTATAGTTACATAGTAATTGAGGTTGAAAAAAGACTTTTAGCTCATCAACTTCAACAGTTAAGATCTCCTCTGATCTTTTCAGTAGAGGAAAGGTTGGGTAAGATAGAAGAGTAAGAGGGGAGAGCAATTTATCATACCATTGGTATTTGATACCTACCCACATGCCCCATACATGCTTAGAAGCAAGCAATCACAATATAAAATAAATAAATGCCCTTCTCATGAATAAAGGCATCACTATTGTTTTTTTCTTATTAAAAACAAGCTTTATAACATTTTCCCTGCCTACCTTCCTGAATGGGCAGCTCTCCCCTTCATGGTGTCAGCTTGCAGTTAAATTATGCATGTACTGTCAGGGTTAAAAATTGAACTGTTATAACACATTATAACAATACTATATAACAGTATTCATAACTGTATTTACTGGGACAAATACTACCAGGAGACATACGTCTCCATCATGGGACTGTCTTCTGAAAACAGGAGCTCCTATTGCCCTTGAGTTTCAGAAAAGGGAGTAATAAAAGAAACGTTACACAAAAACATTTCTTTGATGCATTTAAAATAGCATGTTTTTAGCATTACACATTTTATTCCTGTAACAAAAATGTTAGTAAAATAAATTTAAACTTATCTGAAATGCACTGATTTTATTACCATAAGCCATGTCATTGATTGAAGTTAATTACTGATATAGTTTTATTATAGGTCATTGGCACATAGGACACTCACATTTGGTAAATCTTTGTGTATTCAAAGCAGATTATTCAGCACAGAAACATTCATTTACACAAAGAAAACACATTTTAAAATACAATCTTTCAGATGCCATGCCTTTACTTCCTCAATATTTTCATGTTGTCCTTCATTTATTTTTACTGTATCATACAACCCCTTCTCTCTTTTCCTCCTATCATCCTCTCTTCTCTTTCTCTGTAAATGTCATATTATCTTAAATCATTTTTTAAATATATCTAATATTTCCTTCAGTTATGATTACTTACTAAAACCCAGCCAATATTGTAATTATGTATATAATTATGCAAATATATTATAACTATGCTTATTTTGTCACAATTTACAAACTTTTTTATTTTGTTGAAGAGTGTATGGGGGAAGGGATAGGCTTTCTGAAACTATAAATAAACATATCAGTGGAGAAACATCAAGATAATAACACCAATAATTGTCAGAGAAGTGCAGTTTACAGTAAAAGACAAGAAGGAACTTTTGTGGTCATATCTCTGAGTATTAAAATATGTCTTAGTGTGAAATTCTCACTTTTATTTTGTGTTACCTTCTTTAATTGATGTATTTTTGTTCAGTTTCCTAAATTACTTATTTTGCATTCACTTTTCTAATTCACATCCATCTTCCTCTACCATACCCATTGTGCTGCCTCTCATGTCCTTGTCTCTGACTGTTTTATAAATTCCTGTCTCATTTTGTTTTATTACAGCTCTCTCATCTACTGACTGCTCTGTCTCTTTTTTTTCTCCAGTCTCTTTTATCCATTCCCTTTTTTTAAGTCACTTTGGTCTTATGTTGGATTACACAGTAACTACAATAAATGACCCCAGAGATATTTATTCTAACATTGCTCTGTCATATATTTCACAAATGATTTTCTGTGGAAAAAAAATTCAATAGTGAATAGGTCCCTACGGGTCCTGTCTGCAAACTGTTGCTAAGAGATGCAAGAGAGGCCTGTTGCTATGTGAGGCAGTTGCTAAGAGAGTCCTGTTTAGTTTTTTAGTAATTTTACATTGTGAAAATATAATAAACGAGTAGAATTCAAACCTGAAAATTCTATCCTTTTGTTTTGGTGGGCACCAATGGTAATGATATGTCATTCAGTTCTATGAATAAACGATATGTAATAGCTTAGTGCCCTATTATAATTTTTTATGTTGGTAATGTACTTGTCAAGTTGACATGTAAAGTCCCTACGTATCGATCCAAATCAACAAAAAAAAAAAATAGAAGACTTCACTGAATGGTGCAAAAACACATATACTGGCATATTATGTGTAGCTGTTCCATTGAAATTTACTCAAAGCCTATCGTAATCCCAAATAAAGGTCTTCACGCAAGTTAGTAACTGGATGCAAGCCCTTACGTTACCTTATTTTCTCACTACATCCTCAGAACTACCATATAGGCATAAATATGCCTCTAAAAATGAATCCAGCATCAGATATGGTGCTATGATCACTTTAACTGAGTCAAATATTAGGCTTCATTTCTCATACCCCATACAATTAAGCCCCCCAACAAGCAATAAAGTTGGGGGATCTCATGAAACCATCCCAGTACCCCTACCCCCTATGAGCCCAGGGTTTCTTTAGATTGACCCATTTTAAAATGCATTAAACAGGAGAACCCCAGGGTTTCTTCCCTGAAGGGATATCCCAGGTTTGCCTCACCCACAAATCCCCCAATCCCCAAATTTACTAATAACCATTGGGGTCCTGTAAGGACCTCCCTGGCATCTGAATGTAACCCTTCATCCACAAGGGTCATATAAGGATTAGTGTTGTGCAGTACAGCTACAGAGACTTCTGATCTTCAGGCGCAGAGTCTCTTGCAGCAGCCTATGTGCACATGTTAGGGCAAGGGAAGGGGCTTGATCTGTATTCCCCAAGTTATGTGGAGATTTGAGGAGGGATAGATTGGAATATCTCCTCAAAAGTTACCTTTTTTCACACTATGTATCCGATTTGCATAGGGCCCCTATTCGGTGTATGACCAAAGTTTACTAATGATAGTGTCATGTGTAATCCCTTAATATCTCCTAGGATTACATGTTTACATGTTTAAGGGATCAGTCCCTCATAGGACCAGAGTGTACCAGTCACAGTTACATGTTTAAGTGTATTAATGTCTTGTGATATGTTTAATAATTAAGTAATAGGTAGATTGATTTTTGGACTATACCGTCATCCCCTGGCAGCCTGCTTCTCATTGAATATGTTTACAAGATCTTACTTTTGCAAAAATCCCATCTCCTCCTCACCATGACATTGGTATATATTCAGAAAGCCTGAGGAGCGCAGCATATGACAGTGTCCTTTTATAGAGCTTTGAAGTCTCCATAAAATCAGCTCTGTGCTGCCTGTCGGAGTGGAGCAAGTGAGAAAAACAGCATGAGTTGTCCTGTGGATACTCTACTGCAGGCTTTGTGGCTTCATTAAAATAACAGAAGAAAGACAGCTGCAAACAAAAATAAAAATGTAATTGGTAAACTGATTTAAAGAGACAGATAAAGATTTAATTTTCATTTTGAAGTAAAGTTTATTTTACAAATGCAGAGTTTTATTGATTTGTACTTTTGTCAGTGTATAACTAAATAATTTGATAATAGGTACATGCTTTTTGCCTCTGCCTTTGTTACTGATTTCAATGAACATCCCTAAAAATATCTGTGTATTAGTAGTTATTTACTAAACCTCGCCAGCAAAAGTTTTATGGTTCTTTATTTGGTATCATACACTAACATTTAGAAAAAACAAATATATTTGTCCATTAAAATCTCAGATTAGAAAAACACATGTCAAAGGTATTTTTTATTTTATTTTAGTTGTCTATATCACATATATAGTTGTCAGTGTTTGTCACGTTGCGATGTTGGTCATGCAACTGCGAGCCTCGCGAAGCAAGGTGAGCAGTTGAGGCCTCATTGCGGGGCTCGCGATGAGTGCGGTGCAGGCGCTCATAACGAGGCCCGCGGGACTTAGGCTGCATTGAGCGGTGAAGACGCTCATTGCTGGCCTTGCGATGAGCACCGCAGGCGCTCATCGCAAGGACCGAAGGATCCCGAGGCACGCAATACTTTACGGCAAGCAATACTTTATGACTTTAACGCCCAAGTGCATCAGTCCAAAGACCCACAACAAACAAAAAATTGACACAAAAAAAAAATTATACACTCACACACAGCACAGGGGGAGAACAAGGAAGCCTTGGAGTGGGGTGGCATTTCATTGGAGCCACATTTAGGGTTTTTAGTCACTCGGAAATCGGCTAAGCAAGAAGAAAAATTGCGGCCGAAAAAACGTAACAGGATGAAAACAAAGCCGAAGGCAGTAAAAAAGAGCCCCAAGCCAGTAACACTTAACCCAAGCCAGTAAAATTTAACCCAAGCCAGTAACACTTAGCCCAAGGTAGTAACACTTAACCCAAGTCTGTAACACGCATTGAGAGGCCCCTTAACAACACGGGGGGGGGAGAGGCTTGCCAAAGGTGAGCTCCAAAGGTGCTCTTTGCAAAGCAGGAAAGTTGCGGCTTGCCAAAAATGGCAATGAGCGACGAATCATGAGGCCTGCAAAGTTCACGGGGGTAGAAGCTTGCAATGAGCGCCGAAGGTGCTCAGAGGGGTCTTATCCCCGAATTGCCTGGCTTAAAATGTTATTGCCGTCATTTTTTGACGGGCAAATCACTAGTGTATACATAAAGATAAGTCATCTATCCTCTTCTGTAGTTCTTGATGCTTATTTCTTATGTCATCCCTTGACATGGAAAAATATCGCCATGCAGAATTCAACATAAAGAGTATTGTTTTATAAAATCTTTAGAACGTGCATAGTGGAAAATGGTGCAGCTTTTGTTTTACTCAACCATGAAAAAAGATATTTCAATTTGTAGAATAAACTCGCCAAACCAGAATGTAGAACAAATTTCTCAATAAGATAGTATTGAAAAATGTAAATTAAAATATGTATTTTATTGTCTAAATGTAACTTATTATGATTCTTACCTGACTGCTGTAATGGACCCCTTATTTTAAAGGTGCTCCTCTGTTCTTTCAATTAAGATGTCACATGGCATTTTTTAACTCGACAAAGGTGATGGGGCAATTTTGTATGAATCCGGATAATATGATTGGTATCAAGGCATAGGGTTTTAAGTGTACATTTCTCTAAAATCATTAAGTCTTACAGTGGGGCATTATAAACAGATGGAGCATACCCTTGTTGATATAAATAAGGATAGTGAGAGAAGCTTTAATACATATAAGCCACTGTGATTGTTTTGATTTAATCAACTGGTCATGCACTTCCTGGTTTCTCCCCACTCTTTGTTAAGTTAAGTAAGTTAATAATCTTAGATAAAGTTATTAGTGGAGAGTAAGATCTTTTTAGGTAATTTATTTTTTTAGTTTTTAGTTTTACTGCGCACGCCCAAGCTGGCTGGAGGTGAGCTCTCCTTGGCTGCTTAACATGTCTCCAAAAAGCTTCAAATGTTAACAGTTTTTTATATCAAATCCTTTAAATAGAGAAAGATCTGTCATCCTCTTTGACAACTCTACACAAGCTTCTCCCTAAATATAATGAATATTAGACATGGAGATTCACATTGGATTAACTTTCATACAAGGCTACAACAAAACAAAAAGGTACTGTGCAATAAGTCTTACATCTCTACCCTACTTACTTGTAGATATAAGACACTTCTGGTAATATCAGCAGGATTTACATTTCAATGAATTGCCAATCAAATATTTCCTGTCAGTTATAAGGATAGTTTCAAATACAGGCCTTTAAGAAACAATCCCTAGCCAAGTGGCGTTATCACTCCGCATCTCAAGTAACTTCAAATAAAACTCACAGGGCTGTAGAGAAAACAATCAAAGCTATCCCTACAATCCAAAGTACCTCATTACCTAGCTCACCAAAATCTCCAGAAAATTTGTAAAAACAGGGTTGCGACCATTATGCAAAGCTTTTTATTTGAATGGTGTGCATTTCTTTATTTTTTTGCATGACAAAGGCAATACGTCACTACTGCTATTAAAACAAAACTTTTCATATAAGCACACTATAAATGTAACCGTTAAACAATGCTACAACATTGATTTGTTTCAACATTGTAAAATAAACAACACTACAGAAGTAAACTATGAACATGAACATGAGAAGGATTTTAATCTTCTGTGTCTGAAGATGTTGTGCTGCTATCATTGGTGTTGTTATCTGAAGCCCTGTCCTCAGCATCACTCATATCAGAAGTGTTTTCATTGTCGCTCTGCCACAATGCGTCATCTTCAGTTACATCAAGTGCATTCGATATTCTTGTCTTTTTGAAGCTTTTGACAGAAAGATTGCGTCAGATTGTGCATGAACCTTGCAACCAAGCCACGACTCACCTTATACTGAGTTTTAAGGATGTTGTGCTTGCGAGCTACCTCTCGTGCCTTCATTTGCCACATCTCATATGATACACTGCAGCCTTTGTTACGCATTTCGTTGACATACATAAACACTTCTTTATCAATTTGGGGAAACTTGCCTGTTTTAGGACCTCGAAACGCATGTCTAGAAAGGTTTGTGTTTTTTAGCTTGTCTTTTATTTTCTGCTAGTCTAGCACCAACTTTTCACTCACTGAAAAGTCTCTTTCAGCAGCTCTATTTCCATGCCGTTCAGCAAACTCAATAACTTTCAGCTTTAAGCCTGCAGAATAGTTTTTATATTTTCCATATTCAGAGAGAAAATACAGTTCAGCCTGGCAGGAAGAGACGTATCCTCATGCCACTGCTGCTCTGTCTACTTTGTAAGCGTGACTATTATGCAATGAAAGCATTTTAAGCAATAAATAAAGGTTTTTAACCAGGGTGTGACTATTATGCGGTGGCAACTATTATGCGGTGAAATACGGTATTTAGCTAGAGGGAAATTCAAGCCCCATCTAAGAAGCAGCCACTGTTCAGTCGATCCGTCATGTCCGTGGCCCTTGAGGGTTTTCTGGGCAAAGATATTGGAGGGGATTGTCACTTCCTTCTCCAGTGTACTTTGGTTTGTCTGCCCTCTCTGCATTGCCTAGCTCACAATTTCATTGAGGTATACAAGCCCCTTGACAGGGTAGTGATCCAGAGGAGGAGAAGCAGCTATACCTGTCAAATATTCAGTGCTCCATTATTCAAGACAACAATGAAAGGGGGAGAAGAAGTGATGTGCTCTAATTTCAGCTTGAATTTCAAGCAGTTTTCTTTTGAACAACCTGAATCTTTTGAGTATGTTGCAGCAAGAATTGCAGCGGTATTAATCCAGGGAGAAGTCCGGTCGCCGGTGTCTGGGATCAGGAGGGATTTGATTTTTTTTATTTTTTATACAACTAATTAATTCATAGTTATTCCGCATATTGCAGATCGGAGGAGATCTTGAAAGGTTGAACTTGATGGACTTTTTTCAACCTTTAATACTATGTAACTATGTAAGAAATGCTGCAGCACTAGTGTTGAGAACCTTTCTTGTCTACTGTCCAACTGGAGATAGAAAGCTAACTCGTGAAGAATTCACAAAACTAGTGGCAAGTTTAGTGCCTGGGTGTATGATAAGCTCTTGCATCTTGGGAAAAATATGTTGTTCTTGATGTATGCTCTGGACTTTACACAAGATGCCACCCACAAAACAGGCCACATTCTGCATCTTGTGTTCCATACTAAATTTTTACAATAGACCAAGTTTTCTGATGAGGCCACTGTACTATCAAATTCTCTACAATTACTCACACAAATAGACCTCTTCCTCTGGAGATGCCTCCATACCATCCTTGAACAGGTGTAACTTCACACATTGTCATGTCTGAGATGGTATTTTCATATGTGATGAGGCACTTTGAGGATATTATGTTTCTTGTCTAATCATTATAACAGCAGTGTGAAAACAACACTGGACATGATTGCTACGACTTGTACACATCCTCTTAAATGTCACCTCCAAGCTCCCTGGTTGGGTAGAACCATCATGGTGATGAAAAAGAGTGGTTGCAGCTTGAAAGTAGCTGGACAACAGAGGATAGACTTAAACTGAAAAAGCATGTCCAGAAACATCAATGCTTTTCAATCAAAAGAAGTCAGACTTGTTGTCAGGAGACAAGGAAGCAGCAGCAAGCAACAGGTCATCTCAGCTCTTCCACACGGTAAAAAGGCTGTATAAATCAATTTTTCTACAATCTAATTCATTTTTCTCTCAGTCAAAATGTGAAGAGTTTGCAACCTTATTTGCTGATAAAGTGACTTCCATCAGTCAAAAAAATCCCTGCAATGACACCAGAAAAACTTAAGGCAACTGAACAACAGGTATATACCCTCCTAGACAAGCTTTGACGATGATGGTGAAAAAGACATTGTAGAAATCACTAAATGACTGTGTCCCATGACTCCAGGCTGCACACATTTTCCTGCAGGGTGCATGGATTTAATTGGTCACATGTTCAAAATAATTCTATAATGCTCTTTGCAAACAGGGGTTTTTCCAACTTCACTAAACGGAGAAGTTCACTGCAATCCACTAAAAAGGCCTTCTAACGGCCAAGATTGTATTGCTAACTGCAGGCCTGTCTCAAATCTTCCATGTCTAGGGAAAGCCATTGTTGCAACCCACTAGAGACCTGGCTATTAATCAACATTTTATATGGCTCGCTCCAGTCAGGATTCAGAAAATGGCATAGTACAGAAATAGCTTTGTACGTATCCTAAACAATCTGGTGATGGCAAGAGCTCACTGTTCTATACTAATGCTCCTTGATATTGTGGGCCAAGTGGATTGTACAACAATGACCTGGTACAGATCCTTCCTACAAGACAGATCCCAGAGAGTGTCCTCAGGGGTAAATTCCTCTAAATATAAGCTACTGGCATCGTGTACATGCTTCCAATGAGTTATATAATAAATATTAATGATCTAAGTTATTGTTGCTATACTATGGCACACACATTTATATATCATGTAAACCAAGCACAAATGATCCAGTGTCACTGATCAATGATGTCTTGCAGATCTCCTAGAGTATATCAATGTCAGCTTGGCAGAAGCTAAACCCTGACAAAACAGAGGTACTCTTAGTGGGAGGACATAATCTTATAAAATAAGAACTAAAGCAGGATCAGGTGACTATACTACAATATGAAAGATTACAGATGCGTCATTCAGAACTAGTGTGAAATCTTGGAGTGAAACTTACTGGCTTGGTTACAATGCATGATTCCTGTGACTCCCAGATAAGCAATTACACCTACTGAAGATGATACAGAATTCTCCAACTAGGTTGAAGTCCGTTCCAGCCACATAACACACATTCTTCCTTCTCTGTACAGGTTGCATGTCACATGTAGAATTTATTTCAAGGTTGGCTTGCAGATTTTGTGAACGAGAGAGACAGAAATACTCTCTAATAACATGTACCACTATCTGTAAGGTCAATTATGAACAAAAACATGGGTCACTCAAGACTTAGGGAATGCTGGTGTATACAAATATTAAACATAAGAAAAGAGAAAAGAAAGGGATAACACCTAAAGCATTCTGCTACACAGCAATAAGTATTTCATGGAAAAAAATATATAACAACAATTATTTGCTGGAGGATGAGAGAGTGCTAAAACATAACCTTTATTTTCTAAATATTTAAAAATCACATATATTGTTGTCAGCAATACAGGTTGTTTCTAACGCTTGCAGGCTTGCAAAGCAAGGGCCGCAGTTGCTGACAAGGAGCGCCAAAGGTGCTCCTTGCGCTGGTGGAGATGAGCGCCGTAGGCGCTCATCCCTGCGACCCCCTACGACTTTCGGACCGCAAATGCGGACCCTCACGAAGCGAGGGGCCGCATTTGTGGAGGTGGAGGCTCCCACGTCGGCTGCAATGAGCCACAGGCTCATTGCAGGCTGCAAATGCGGACCCTCGAAAAGCAAGGGGCCGCATTTGCGGAGTTGGAGGCTCTACAACGCCTCACAACCGGTTACAAACGACCACACAAGCGGCACTTTAAAAAAAACAACAATAACACAAACTGCGGGCTGACACAATAAAATAAGAGCCCCGGAATTAACCAAAATACGACCTTAACTGACAACCCGCGCACAGCAACAAACATTAAAAAACACTAAAATACACCCAAAAATAAAATAAAACCCTTACCCACAGCAAGGGGGGACACCCAGGACCTCTGCAACACAAGTTAAACATCGATTTCAGTCAAATTTACAAAGTTTAGACACTTGAAAATCCCCTAAGCAAGAGGAAAAATGGAGAAAAAAACGAAAACGAGGCTACACGACCCCTAAAGCCGCAAAATACCGCAAAGCTAATACAGCTTTTACAAAAACCCGTACGACCTACAACATACAACATTAGCAAGGACGCTAAATCATCCACACCTGCGTACCACATACACATTCGCCTCCATTTTACAACACTAACTTACAGAATGCGGAAGTACACAGCTACACAAACGGTTTCCCCTCGCGCACGCAGCCTATTTATACTACACACTGCACACATTGCTGACACTTACACCTCAGCTCAACAACACTGCACACCTACATTATATGCCGCAGGAACATCAAAACAGATTGTTAGTTCTTCAGCACATTCCTTGCTGCCTATATTAATTACAAAGAGGTAAAGTATATTAATGTATGATTTCATTAATTAATTACATTGCATAAAAAAACAAAATAGACAGACACAAAAAAAAAATAACACCACACTAGCGCAAACAACCACAATCACCTTCACCGCGCCACCCACAAGAAGTGCCAATGGTGCTCATAGGACACAAACTACACCAGAGGAGAGCCTTGCAATAAGCCCCAAAAAGAGATCAGCGGCGACCTTACAATAAGCTCCAATGATAACAACAAATACACCGACCCAGAGGCTCGCAATGAGCGCCAAAGGCGCTCAGCGCCAGCCTCGCAATGAGCGCACAAGGATCTGAGACCACCAAAACACATAGGGCCTCATTCTATTATCGGCCGTAGGAGATGCGGGGCCGCAAGGACCGGCCGCAAGCTATTCGGCTATTCTATTCCCCTCCGGCCGGGGATTCCGGCAGGCTTGCGGCCGGCGCCTTGCTATCCCTTGCGGCCGCTCGCGCCGGAGGAAAGCCTTTGATCTAAAACGGCTGCAAGAGTTTCGGCCGCAAGAAAAGCCCGGTTGCTATTCAATTGCTCCGAGAACCCTCTCTGCAAGGCTAAAACCGAGCCGCAGCTTACTTGCAGGAAAAAGGTCCCGCTAGCACCAATTAAGCACATTATAAAGCCAAAATAAAGCCATCCTGCACTCTGAGGAGACTATAAAGTGATTGTAGGTGTTAGCAAAAATAGTACAACATTCCCCTACACTCAAATCCGTAAATAAATTATTTTTTAATTTATATCAAAAATCCATGTAAAAAGTCCGAGGGCTTGGAGCACCTCAGACCCGCCCACGCTGGGGCCGAAAAATAAACAGTTAATGTAAACTCGTATTTGGGCTGATGTGCAAGCTTGAGAGGGGGTTGCTATTAATCCTCATGTCCCCCAATATGATCCCTAGCATTTACAGAGCTGTACAGTGCCGTCTTGAATTTATTTTTGCGTTTTAAGTTTTCTGAGCTTACGGCCGGTTGCAAGATATAAGGCCAGCCGTAAGGGGATATCCTTGTGGCGCCGTATAATTGAATTGCAAGGTAACGGGAGCCCCGCAAGGAATCGCAGCCTTGCGGCCGTTTTACGGCCGATAATAGAATGAGGCCCTTACTCTGTGGAAAACAGCATTACCTGCCTTACAATTTTAAATGCACCAACGGTTTGATTAGCATCATTTGCTGCTTTTAGTCATGCACCTCCAGTTCTGTGGAACAGTCTGAGAGCCCCAATCGTTGGACAATTTCAAAAAGAAGATGGGGACTTTGTTTACCAAAATATTTGAGTAACACAATATCTGGGAAAGCTTCCAAGTAGGATAAGAGATATATCAGCAATTATCTAAAATTTTCACTAAAATTTAAATAGCAACCAATTGTAATTACATTTACTTATATTCCTGCAACAACTGGACCTTCACGGTGTCCCATTACGAGATGTACATTATACACTTTTCAGTCATGTATAGTGATAATCCTTAAGCTACTGCTTTCTGACAAGTTAATTAAATGAGACCATGTAGTGTTTCCCCATTTCCAATTCCTCAACCATTTTCAGAAAATAATACATCCGTAAAATTTCCCCAGAGTCAACATGACCTCTTGTTCTGGTATTTTCACAAATATATTTCCCTCCCAAAGGAATACTTGTACCAAGGAAAATAAATAAAAAAGTGTTAAGTTCTGCAAAGCTGATCTAAAACATATTTTGCTCATTCAAATCTGTGTGTTTGACTGATGTTGCTGTGCTTCCTAATTCCTTGCCTGCCATATAAGTACCTGGAGAATTATGGTGTTGAAGAAACAAGAACATCTTATCATTTTTCAGAGGGCTTAATCTTAAACTGTTCATTCCTCACAATATAAATCTGACATACAGATCCCTCAGACAGCTCCATATTGACTTACAACCTGGTTTAAAGATTTTTACCTGTGGCCAGAAATAGCTCTAAACGTGTGACTGAGGTCTAAGAATTGAGCTGTGATCCAGGTATGATTTATGTTCCTACTGCTAAATAACATCAGGTGCAAACATAAAGACAGACATAAAGGTGAAAAGAAAAGAGCATTGAAGTATATTCCACCTGCGCCACAAAAGACCAAAACTAAAGCACCCCTATGCAATAAAATACATTACAGTTATTATAATTTATTTATAAAAACGCAGCATTTTCTGTATGGCTATTTACAAAAGTAGAATAAAGTATTGTGGTTAAACTGGCAAGTTACAAAGATATAAACTAATTCTAAGGTAAGTAGAAACTCAAATACAATACAATATGGCAACAGACAATTTGGAGCAACAGAGTTGAAGTTCTACTTTGAAGAACTTACAATCTAAAGACAATCTAAAGACTGGAGGGTGACAGATGTATGATGGCAATGCTAATTACTTTTACTGTTTATCACATATTATAACTGTTAAGCTGCGATTTATCTTCACGCTTGCAAGCCTTGCGGGACTTAGGACTTAGGCAATAAGCGCCAAAGGCGCTCATTGCCCTGCTAGCCATTGAAGCACGCGGGACTTTGGCTGAAATGAGCTCCGAAGGTGATCTTGCGAGCCTCGTGAAGCGAGGCTCTTCTTCTCAACTTTTCCACTTCAGGTCTCCAACATGACCATCTCACCTGTTATGCTCTCATCTCCTTTTTTATGCTCCCATGAACTACTTTTACTTAAGCTTAATCTATGTGTCTATATTTATCCTCATGCTCCATCTAAAACTGCCCCCAACTCCTCCTCCTCCCAGCAATAGCATATCTCCTTTGACCCTCCTTCTCCTCCCACAGTGGGCTATGCAACATACTACATACTAGAGCCATTTACTTCAAATTACTTTCTATCAGATTGCTTCCTGACCCTTACTATTCTTTATCTGTTATTATTGCCAGATTTTGCCCTCTTCCATTCCCTTTAGATTGTAAGTAGCGAGTTTCCATTCTTGGAGCCTGCTTTGGAAAAAAGCAATTTCCACAAGATTTGAAGCTCAAAACAGGTCCCTTCATTTCCCTTGTTCTTATGCTCTGTACAGCGCTGTGGAATATGTTGGCGCATTACAAATAAAAGTTAATAATAATAAAAATAATGAGAGGCTGTTGCAAGTGGAGGTGGCTGTCATGCTATAGGTATTTGTGAGTAGTAGTGTATTATGAATTTGAATGTTTGAAAAAATTGAGTCTAAGAACATAAACAAGTAGGGTAACAATCATAAAGCTAGTTTACAACAATGAAATGTCTAGTTTTTGATGTCTCTGATGCTTTGGTGAAAGTTGTGTTAGTGAAAGACACGTTAACATTTCTGCAGGAGCAGGGCTTGCAGTTATCCAGCTTATGAACATGTGTGGGGGAAGTGCATAGGTGTCATATTCTAAAAAGTTCAGTAATAAAAAAATCCTTGTCTACCCTGCCCCACCACTACCAACACCGCTATACCTCAGTCTCCAACCTAGAAGGAAGTATTAAAAAAAGAGAAAGTTGTTTGTTACATAGTTACATAGTAATTAAGGTTGAAAAAAGACTTTCAGTCCATCAAGTTCAACCTGTTAAGATCTCCTCTGATCTGCAATATGCGGATTAGTTATTAATTAATTTGTTGTTAAATAATTATTAATAGTATAGTATTGGAGGATGAATAAAGAGTTTAGATCTCCATTGATCTTTTTAATGAGGACTATTTATTATTAATTGTTAATTGATCCAGAGGAAGGCAAACAGAAAAAAAAACCCATTGAAACTTTGCCAATTGTCTCATAAGGGGAAAAAAAAGCAAAATTCCTTCCTGACCCCAGAAACTGGCGATCAAATTTCTCCCTGGATCAATACTCCTTTGCTACGTCTGTACCAATCTAACAAAATTTGCAGCTGTGTAAGCCATGGATATAAATCATTTTTGGGAAAAGCTGAATCATAAGTGTATGTTTTGGCTGTCAGTGGAGAGAGGGTTGGGGAAGGTGGGAACACATAGCCTTTGTAAGATTATTGGATAAGATTTACATTTACACCACCCTCATTCCCCCTTACTGGCTTAGAAACATTCTCCTTGTTTCACAGACATCAAAAAATGCAAAAAAGTATCAGAGACATCAAAAAATGCAACTATATCTCTCGAGAAATCTAAACACTTTCTCACATACAACTTCTACCTATGTATCATGGATTCTGAGAATGTAAAATGACAGCTGTAATGTAGAAAGAAGTACAAGTAAAATTCTCGTAGTGCCATGAGGGAGCTGCCTATTGACAGAAGTAAGGAGGATAATGTCTGTGCTGAATGTTACTGGAATTATTATGCATCCCGTCTTCAGCTAACATGACTTATTAATGCTGCCCAGCGGCGCCTTAAAAGAGGACTTTCTCTACTGAAAATAAAGCCATCTCCCGAATGTAAAGTAGTAGTTGAACGATCCCTTTGTCTCTCATCTGTGTCCGGACGTGGTAACCCTTTCTATACCACTTCTTCTGAGGTTTGTACGACATTTTTGTTACATAAAGAGAGGATAGATCGAGAAAAAGATGAAACAACTCCAGTGTCTAGTAAACATATTTGAAGGTGTAGGTACATAAACGAATGACCCTAGGTGGACTATGACTTTTGTGCGCCCCACCACATACACATTTAAATGGCCACAGAGTATAATTTATGTAGCTTCATATTAATGGTTAACTGTAGTTTAGGAAAAAATCTTTATATCTTTTTAAAGTACAAAAGCATTTTTAGAAATAATTGAGTCAATAATAACATTTTTATATGGACAATGTTTGCCGTATTGCCTTATATAGTCAGGGTTGACTAGCACATAAATAAATAAGAGTTAAGTGTGAGTTGTGTTCCCAGCATTATCAGTGTTTATGGGACAGATCTGGGTATTGTTTGAGTCAGGTGTGTAGGAAGCAAAAAAATTCTGGGGGGCATAAAATTTAGAGAGGCAAAAACCCTTGGTGGTTCGTCACAAAAATAAAATTACACCAGAAAATTGCCCTATGCAACCTGGCCTTTTAGTATATAGCTCAATATTCACTATTTTTTCATTCTTTCCCATTGTTCTTATTCCCTTTCTCTTTACCCATGCCTCTCTCAACCATCCTCTGCCTATTTCTTCTCATAATCTCCACATTTTCATTTTAGAAATGAATGCACACATTTCTGTACACAGATTAGACAAAAAAGTAAACTTGACCCATAGCACCTTCATCAGATGTAGTTTCACAAACAAAGTTATAGAACATCGTGGAGCAGTATTTGGAACTTATCTATATATCAGCAAAACATTTGATACTGTCCTGCATAATAAAATAATTCTTACCTTCATAGCATGGGACTAGATTCAGACATTCAGACACAGGTCAGTGGGTACACAAGGCCAAAAGTAACATATTTACATAATGGTAAAGTGATGATGGCAACTGAAGAGGAAACTGAGTTGGGAGTTATTATATCACAATTTAAAAGCAGGCAAAATGCCCCAAGAAAGAAGAGGGATGCTTGGGTGTATTGGTTAGGGAATTGGTAGTAGAAAAAGGAGGTACTAATGTCACACTATTGATCCCTAATTAAACCTCACCTAGAATACTGTTTACATTTTTAGAAAACATATCTTAAGAAGGATGTAAATAAATTAGAAACCATTCAAAGGAAGGCAAATAAAATGGTGTGTGGCATAAAAAACAAAGCTTGTAAGGAAAGTCTTTGGGATCTTAAGATGTATAGCATAGAGAACAGAAGAGAGAGGGTGATATGACAAAAACATTTAAAATATATCAAATGATAAGCTAAGTATCTTCCAGAAAAAATAGGAATGCAGGAATAAGAGTTTATGATTTTAAGTAGGAAGAATAAAGATTTAGGGGTAATGTGAAAAAGTACTACTTTACAGAAAGAGTAGAAGATAAATGGAACAAAGCTACTGAAACTGAGAAAAAATAAATATCTCTACCCTGTATTATTTTATTAAGTTATAGGAAGTAAAGGAGCCCAACACGAGGTGACCAAGCGTGACACTACCTTCTGTGCCTGGTTCCTGTGGTTATATAACCCCACAGCCCATGCTCTGCCCAGCTCATAATAGTATGGAGATAGAAAGCGGGTGATAACTAATTTGATATGTGCGATCTCGCTGATGCCAGATCTACTGCATTAAAGAAACAGTCAGCCAGGTATACCGGATCTATATAACGCTAATTTTACAGCCCTGTAGCAATTGATTATCAATAATTGGAGCGGTTTCAAAATCTGGTTTTCAGGTTTATTTAGGAACTAGCGAATTGCCCGTCAAAAAATGACGGCAATGAAATTGTAAGGTAGCTAATGCTGTTTAGTGTGTAATAATGAAATATATAATACATTAATAAATGAATATACTTTACCTATTTTAAAGCATTGTGTGGAAGAGCTGTGAATGTGTTTTGATGTTGCTGCAGCATTAGTGGTGTGGATCTGCTGTGTAAGCGTGCTGAATGTGTGCAGTGTAACACTGTGCGTGCGCGAGCCCAAACCGTTGTCGTGTACTTCCGCATTGGCGTCAAATGGCGAGTAATGTGTGTTATACGTTTGTATCGGAATATCCGTAGGTGTTTTGTGGTGTTTTGCGAGTTTCTTGTGGTGTTTTGCGAGTTTAGAGTGCTGTAGCCTCGTTTTCGTTTTGTTCGGCGGCCATTTTTTCTCTCGCTTCGTTTTTTTTTTAGTCTCTAAACTGTTTTATTTGAAGTAAAATCGAGGTGTAAGTTGTATTTTTGAGGGGCTGGGTGCTCCCTCTTGGTGTAGGTAAGTTTTTTATGTATGTGGTGTGTGTATGTATTGTGTTTTACATTTTGTAATGTTCGCGAGTTGCGTCCGAGTGTTGCGAGTCCGTAATGTGTGTGAACGTGTGTCGTATGTTGTTTGCGAGTGTCGTAATGTGTGTGTCGTACTGTTTGGGTTGCGACGTGAAGTTTGCGAGGGTCGCAGTTGCTGGCAAGGAGCGCCTTCGGCGCTCCATGCCAGCAACTGCGGCCCTCGCTTTGCGAGGTCCTCAGGTGCTGGCATGGAGCGCCTACGGCGCTCCATGCCAGCAACTGAGACCTTCGGGCAGTGCCCTCGCTTCGCGAGGGCCTCGGCTCGCTGCGCGAGCCGCGGCCCTCGCTATGCGAGGGCCGCAGCTCGCTACGCAAGTCGCGGCCCTCGCTTTGAGAGGGCCGCGACTCGCGTAGCGTTAGCAACAACTCGTACGCTCACAACTATATATGTGATTATAAAGCCTCCAGGATTTCTAAGCTGAATATGTATAGACAAGAGGCGAAGGGAGGGCTGGGGTGCCCGAATATTAAACTATACTACAAAGCGGCTCAACTTTCATTTATCCCGATGGCACATTCTCCCAAACACCAATCCTTATGGGTTACTATAGACAATTTAACTATGTCCCCATATTCATGGGACACCATAATTTGGCTTTTGAGGCCGAGTAAGGCTCTGGGAAATGGGAGCAATCCTTTAATTAAACATACGTTACCTATCTGGACATGGGCTTCAAAGCAGTGCCACTTACATTCCAAACTTTGTAGCCTTTCTCCGGTTGTACCCAATCCACAGATAATTATCCCCTTGACCTTAAATTCATCAAATTGGTGGCAGTCTAGAAATCTACTGAGGTTTGGGGCATGGTTCCATGGGGGAAAATTTGTTTTGTTTGAATTTATGAGAGATAAATATGACCTGTTGCTGACAGTACACTACAATTATTGCAGATTTAGGCACTTTATAAGTACCTCAGTACATACTTTAGGTAAACTGGAGACAGAATGGTTTGTAAGGCTTTGTGAGGAGCTTCCACTGTCTAGCAAAATTAAAAAGCCTTCTTTATGATACCTTTAATGAGATGCCGTTGAGGTAATCTCAGAAATACATGAAAGCATGGGAGGAGGATCAGGGACATGCACTAGAGCAAGGAGCCTGGGAGGAGAGCTGGCAAACTACAACAAGAGGTTCTCTTAATTATAGTTTACTTGAAACATCTATAAAAGTTTTGCATCGCACCTAAATAACGACATCTAAATTATTTAAATGGGGGCTCACATACATGTTTTAGGGACTGTGGAAACACAGGCACTTTCATAAACACGTGGTGGACGTGTCCTAGAGTATAACACTTATGGTTCTTTTCCCTAGCCTCCAATTTTTAAATCTAGAATTGATAGGGATATCAAGGTGCGTCTTTTAGGCCTCCCAGTCAAACAGTTATTCTCTCACCATAATCTCCTCTTACAATTTATAATGTTGGCCACCAAAAGCCACATTGCTAGGCAGTGGAAGTCCGACATATTGAGTCTGCAGGCAGTTAAAAATAAAATACATTTTATTCTCATAAATGAATGGTTAACACACCTTCTTCAGGACTCAGTTGCCAAGTTTTTGGATGTCTGGTCCCCCTAGCTAGCATTGCCGGACAGCATTTTGATTGGGCAGGAGAGGGGGCAGATATCCATGTATTTTCGGTTGGATCACGCAGATGGAGGGTCCCCAGAGGCGGTGGTTGGAGGCGAGCAAATAGAACAAGGAGAGATTCATTCAGGAGGACTGGCGGAAGTAAAATTTTGAGTTGAGTTACCCCCCACCCCCCTCTTTTTCGCCCATTATTCTTGAAGTGTGTTGAACATAAATCAATGTATACTGTATTCATTTGTTTGGTTTTAGTTTGAAAAACATGAAAATGGGCTCTGGACAAAAGTTATTCTGGGTGATAATAATATTCCCATGTAAGTAAGATATGCTGCTTATGTTTACAGGGGAATTAGTCTGGATATGGCTAACATGTGGTTGCAGTACTTAGATTGTATATCTACTTTTGGGATGTGATCTATTATCCATGTGCATGTTGTCATATGATGTACTTTTGCGCAATAAAACGACTTGTTAAAAAACAAAAAAAAACGGTCAGGCAGTAGCTCAATTTATCTAATACAGTGTTCGGACCTATCCTGTTATGTGCACACACGGGAAGCGCGCCACCGACGTCCCGATGTAGCTGTCTCTAAGTGGCCGGTAAGTGGTTAGGGGATTTCGGGTCAGGTTTAGAGGGTTAGGGGGTTAGGGTTAGGGCCGGTAAGTGGTGTATGTGGTTCGGGCCAGCAAGGGGTGTAGTGGGTTAGGGTTAGGGGCTTAGGGTTAGGGGCTTAGGGAGTACATCGGGATGCCAGCGCGCCCTGCACCAGGAGGCTTCTTGTGCCGTGCGTGCACATAACAGGAAAGATCCAAATGTTCTGTCCCCTATGCCATATATTTTGGGGGGATTTGTCCCCTTCAGTCCCCCCCCCTCCCACACACACACAGTTCCTATGCCCCTGGTTTGGGTTTTATTTGTGTAAGCCAGCATTTTTCAGACTAATTGGATCATAGAATGTGTTAGGAGACAAAAAGTAATGATGGAGTCACATGATGCAATGCATAACTACTGTAAAATCCCATAGCTCCTCAACTGTAACCCAAAATGGCTCCCCAGTACCCAAAACCCCAGTTCTCCAAAATTATCCACAGGTATTCAACAATACTAACAGGACCTCACAAACTCTATCCAAGTCCATTTCACATACACCACAAAACTTCCCACACTAAAAAAACGTTTTTGAAAAATTGTTGAACCCAGTGACATTACAAAGAAACACTGGTCATACATTGGTCTAGGCAAGTGAGTTAATGTATTACTATTTAAAACATGATTTTACCATTTAATTTTAATTTACAAAGAGAAAACTTTTACTTGAAAGTTCTTGAAAACCTGTCAAGCTGTTGGCTTCAAGCTCCACCCACTGAGATTCTGCTAGCAAATTATTTATTTTATGTTTAGGACTTGCCACAGCTCCACAGGACTACTGCTCATACGTAGTAGCAAAAAGTAAGGGCTGCGCTTAAACCTTATGGCCAGCTTGTGTTATGCACTTTCTTAAATATTTTTTAAAGAAGTTTAAAGGGGAAGAGTCCCTAAACGCAAGTTGCTCTTTTGAAAAATAATTCACTTATGGATGTTCAAATACAGTATATGTGTATAAATATCAGCAAACAGCCTTTTATTGCTTACATTTCTTTGCATATTAGGTGATATGAGCTGCTGAGGAGCATGGAACATGAATTTAATTGATACACTTTCTGGCTATTGGGCAAGCTATTGAACTTTTGCCCAATCAGCTCACAGAGATCAGTGTTCGTGAAAAAATAAATAAAAATAAATTACTGCTTCCTCTCTTCACGAACATGGAGTAACATGCAAACTAGACAAGTTTTACATAGAAAATTATAGCTGGAACTTGCACTTTAATATATTAATATCTTAATGTATCTACTTATAAAAATAAAACATATTCATCCATTTCAGGGGGCATTCCACCTAAATATCAGCTACTGATATGAAAGACTACACTTGGATGTGCTTGATTTGCAAGTAAAAACTATGGAATGTCTATAGTTTGCCTTTTACTTTGCACCATGTTTGAAGAAGCATTACTCTGTTAAATAAAATTTTCTGAACTGTTTGTGCTCAGACACATTAGATTTCGGAGCGTGTATACCATTGTCTCTTGATGTTTTGGGTAAATCACAGGCGCACAATTGTAAAATGTCAGTAATACCGGCAATATAGGAAATTAATATAATTAACAACATCTCCCTGTTTCCACAAAATTAGAGCAGATAAAGGCAAAAAAGACATATTCAACATTTTAGCAATAAATGGAGGCATGACAGGTTCTAAAACTTTTATGGAACTCATTATTATTATGCCATGCAGTGCTATAAACATGACCAATGGAAGAAAGCCTGCAGAGCTCTGTACAGCCACATCAAAGCAAATATGGTCTGTAGATCACTCCCTCTGGAGGCCTTATCTGTAGCAATGGAAAACCATATTAAAAACAAAACATCTCCTTCAGTGACCTCAGACAGATGACGATGTCATCAACTGACTGCGCTGACTGGATAAAAAAGTTCTATGGTTCCTGCACTTTGGATGTTAATACAACTGTGTTATACCCCCCCAACAATAATAGTTATTTGTCATTTGCTGTGGAAGCTACAAGTTTTCCTTTTACCAAAGATATCAGTCTGTCCTTACTCGAAGTGACTGTCTGTCCTGGTTTCTTGGGGTTGTCTCTCTTCTGTTTTATGTTGCTCCTGCCACTCTTAATTCTTTTTGTGTTTCTCTATTGTTAGTTTGGCAGAGAGCCTGGGTTGTTGCCATTGGAGAGGTTCGCAATGAATCATAACATAAAAGATGTCTGATTCTATTTGGAGAATTTAAACTTTAGTGCTCACTCCCCTTGTCACTCCCCTTCCAGTGAACGGACTGTCTGTACTAAGTGTGTATAAATTCAAATCATAAGTAGTTATGAAGCTTATTTTGAAGATTATTTACATGAGCTTGAAACAAGAGAAGGGTGTAGAGAGTGGACTCTAAACGGTCACTATAGTGAGACCATAGTTAAATAAAAATAATATAGTATGATCCAAAAAGATAGCAGAATATCATATATAAATTACCTAAAATGAGAAGCATGGAGTCTAGTGTTTAAAGAGAAAGTAAATAGAAATACCATGGGATCTTAAAGGGATATGAAAGTATCATGGATTAATACATTTCTGCACTCCTTAGGCAAAAAGTAGCCTTTATGTATGCAGCATATCTCATAAAACATAAAAAAAAAAATTAAATCTAAAAATCCCTCTAATGGTCATGTTGACACCTCCAGGGGGTCTCTACACAAGCATCTGACTAACCCCCAATCATCATGCAGCTCCAGGGGAGCAATATTAACCCACTATTTACCTGCTGTTGCTTGCTGTGCCGATCTCCTTGTCAGCATCAATACACAGCGCATATCAGTGATACACTACCTATTCCAGAAACCAGAGTTAATTCAAAAGTTTCCACTAACCTGAGTGCCCAAAATAAATCATTTTTAAATTTGATGCTAATTTAGCCTGGATTTGAAGGGTGTTAACCCTGATTTCCAACTGTCAGAAATAACAAGACATTTTGCTGGCTTCAATGTAAGTGTTCAAATGTTTGTTTTCATGAAAAAAAAATGTTTGCATACACTACTAATTATCCTCTATCAGATGCACTCATAATCCAGCAAACTTACATATCCCTTTAATTATGCTACACTCAACTGCGTTCATCCCTATCAAACAAATGTTGAACCAGAACCACCCCTTTAAATTAACATTGGGAGTATATCAAAATAATTTAAAAAAAAACTTCCAATTAGACCAACTCACCAATCAGGATGTCAGGTCCCAATGAGAAACTACCTCCAAATACTTTTGCCTCTGGAGCAGCCATAGGCCTAACTCCTTGGGGGTATCAAAGAAACAATGAGAATCTCTGGACATCAATAACCTTGTGCTCATATCACCATTCTTTTAAATGTATATGTTGATAAGAAAGTGCAGATTACATAGTTTTCATGAGTCCTTGTTTACACTATCTGTACAGTTCTTTTTTATTTATTGGTGAAGCGAAGAACACATTTTAACTATTTCAGTATTAATTTACTGTTCATGTTCTTAATTTATTTTTATTTATTTTACATGCAAAACATCTATTGCCAGCATTTTGTTTTAAATGAACAATATGAAGTTTTGGACAATAAATTAGTTTAATAATTGTATGTTTTAGATATAACTATGTCCAATGAAATGATTAAATGCATTTGTTTACCCCTTCATTCATGTATTGAACTTGTTTACTGTGTTTGTGAAATGTCAAATTCTTATAGGGAATCTGTGGGTTCATATTTTTATTAATGTGTACACTTGTTACTTTATTATTGATAGTACATTCTTAAATTACTTTGATACACAAGCTTAATGGATATCAGTCAGATTCAGGTACTGCCCAAAGTGATACCAGCCAATGAAATTGAATTTCATAAGCCAGGTCATAGATGTAAATTAATTGATCTGTCACACAAAAATCAAGTTGTTTTTTAAAGAGCATGAAAACCTGGCTATGTGTTGTGTTATTAATTTTTCCTATAATGAAGCAATCCTGCACATGAGAGGCTCATACCTATTATTAGCTGCTAATAAGGATTACAGACTGCTTGCCCCAACATAAAGGGCCCCAATATTATCTGGCAGTTAGACCTCTTTGTCACTCGCATCAAGTACTCTGAGCTGCACATTAGCATACTGAGCTGTCCATTAGCATACAAGAGCCGCATAATTAATTCTAAATATTTTAGAAATTATTTACTGTAGAGAAAAACTGCTAATTTACAGCCTTATTAAATTGCGATTCAGTAAATTTAAAAGGGCTCTAATCAAGCACATAGCATATTTTTTTTACAGAAGTTTTTAGTTAGTGAACTTCTATCCAAATGCTCAATTTAATAAGCCTGTTAATGTATAGCCAGTTTTTTTAAATGTTCTTTAAAAAATAAATAATCTTTCTTTTAGCGTGACAGAATCCAGAAGACACATGCAGACATGACATTTTCTGATTAACATGGGCGCAGCCACAATTCCTATATTATGATGGAAACATAGGTGTAGGAACCCCCCAGATTTTTCTATATTTGTTTGTATGTATATATGTTATGAACAGAAGGGCTCACTGGACTGTTTGGCGTAAATCAGTTATTATATGTGTGTTTAGAAGGTGCTAGCGAATTGCTTAACAGTTATATCATGGGTGTAATGCATACATGTAGTTACATAGTTACAGAGTTACATAGTAATTAAGGTTGAAAAAAGACTTTCAGTCCATCAAGTTCAACCTTTTAAGATCTCATCTGATCTGCAATGTGAGGATTATTTATTAATTAATTAGTTGTTAATTGTTAATAAATTATTAATCAACTATTTATTTATTTATTTATTTTTAATTAATTATTAATTAATCCAGAGGAAGGCAAACAGAAAAAAAAACAAGTGAAACTTAGCCAATCGTCTCAAAGGGGAAAAAATGAATTCCTTCCTGACCTCAAATACTGGCAATCAGATTTCTCCCTGGATCAATACCCTCTCTCTAATTATCCAGGATAACCCTGAGATCCCTTCTTAATTAGAAATAAATTCAGTTCCCTTTTAAAGTTATCTATTGAATCCGCTGTCACCACCTCTTCTGGTAGAGAATTCAACAGATTAACCACCCTTACTGTGAAGAACCCTTTTCTTTCTTTAAGGTGGGATATTTTTACTTCTAACCTCAACGGGTGTCCTCTTGTTAGTTGAAAACCTCTTTCACAAAAAGCTCCCTTGACAAATCTTTATACTGACCCTGGATGTATTTATATAAGGTAATCATATCTATATTCTATATCTTTTTTCTAGAGAAAATTAGTTTAATTTGGTTAGTCTTTCTTCATAACTTAGCCCCTCCATTCCCCTTATTAGTTTTGTTGCCCTCCTCTGTACCTTTCCCAGCTCTAAAATGTCCTTTTTATGAAGTGGTGCCCAAAATTGTACTCCCTATTCCAAATGAGAGCGTTCTAGAGATTTGTATAGTGGCAGAATGATATTTGCTTTCCTTGCTTCTATACCCTTCCTAATACATGCTAATATTTTATTTGCCTTTGCAGCTGCTGCTTGGCTTCGAGCACTGTTACCTAGGTGGTTATCCACAAGTACTCCCAAATCCCTTTCAATATCTGATACCCCTATATTTGCTTCATTAAGATTATAAATTGTATAGCTATTTTTCCTTCCCAGATGCATAACTTTACATTTATTCATATTAAATCTCATCTGCCATTTAGATGCCCATTCCTCAATTTTATGTAAATCCCTTTGAAGGGAAAGCACATCATTATCTGATTTAATTACCTTGCACAACTTTGTGTCATCAGCGAAAATGGAGACATTACTTTCCAGTCCCACCTCTAAGTCATTAATAAATATGTTAAAAAGGAAAGGACCTAAGACTGACCCCTGAGGAAACCCACTTACCACATTAGTCCAATCGGAGTATGTTCCATTTACAACAACCCTTTGTTTCCTGTCTTTTAGCCAGCTCCCAATCCATGAGCAGATATTTACTGCAATTCCTGTATCCCTTAGTTTGCACAATAGTCTTCCATGTGGCACTGTATCAAAAGCCTTTGCAAAATCCAAATAGACTACATCCACCAAGTTACCTTGATCCAAGTTCCTACTAACCTCCTCATAGAAACTAATTAGATTTGTTTGACATGACCTATATCTCAGAAATCCATGTTGACTCCTACTTATAATCCTGTTCAAATAGACATATTCTTGTATATTATCCCTTAATAACCCTTCTAAATGCTTTCCCACTACATTCAGTAAGTGAGGCTTACAGGCCTATAATTCCCCCAAAATATAATGCTTTGGCTATTACAGAACCCAGTTCCCTTAGTACCCTTGGATGTATTCCATCAGGACCCGGGGCTTTATTAACATTTATTTTTTCCAACCTCTTATGGATTACTTCCTGTGTTAACCAATTATTCATCAAAGGTAGTGTAGCCCCATTATATTGCAGTGTCCCACCCACTGGTACCTCCATTGTGTATACCGAAGAAAAGAACCTATTTAGCTCATCTGCCTATTCCTGGTCACTAATTTTCAGATGGCCTGTGTCACATTGTAATGCTCCTATAGCTTCCTTCCTTACCTTCTTCCCATTAATATACTTAAAAAATATTTTAGGGTTAGTCTTACTCTCTTTTGCAATTCATTTCTCATTTTCTATTTTAGCCAGTCTAATCGCCCTTTTGCAAGCCTTGTTGATTTCCTTGAACTCCCGTAAAGCAGTCTCTGTCCCCTCTTGTTTGTATAATTTAAATGCATGTTTCTTTTACTCTGTATCTTGATCTTTAAATCATTGTTAAGCCACATTGGATGTGATTTACTCCTTTTACTTTTATTCCCACATGGTATATGCCGATGTGTATGTATATTTAGTAAGGATTTAAAAGATGTCCATTTATGTTCAGTGTTTTTACCTATCAGTTCTCTCTCCGAGTCTATACTTTGTATTGCTGCCCTTTTAAAATTAAGAGTTTTTGTTGGCTCCTTAAAATTTTGTTTTTAATTCAATTTAAATTGATTTAATTCAATCTCAAATGAGACTGTGTTGTGATCACCGTTTCCCAAAGGTTGCCCTATTTCAACATTTGATACTATATCGATATCATTTGTGATGACTAAATCTAAGATATCTTAATTTCTAATAGGCTCTTGTATAACCTGGGCCAGATAATGATCCCTGAATGTACTCAAGAACCTGTTCCCCTTAGATGAACTGCTGGGCTCATTTATCCAGTTTATTTTAGGCAAATTGAAATCTCCCATTATTAGAGTTTGCCCATGCTTAGCTGCATTTCCAATCTCTAACAATAATTGTATTTCCTCACTTTCAGCTATATTTGGGGATTTATAGCATACTCCTACTAATATTCTTTTGGAATTTGCTGCTTCCCTATTTAACTCTACCCACAAACATTCAACATTACCGCTAGGTTCACCATAAATATCTTCTCTGACTATAGGCTTAAATTCAGGTTTAACATACAGACAAATCCCTCCTCCTCTTTTACCATTGCTCCTATCTTTCCTAAATAGGTTATAACCATCCAGATTTGTTAACGCATGTTTTGGTAACGCCTATTAAATCCCATTTTTCATTAACTGCTAATAATTCTAACTCCCATTTTTCCTGGCAAGCTTCTGGCAGTTAGCAAGCATACACCTTATGTTATGAGTCAGTAGTTTGGTGGTGCCTGCCACTATACTTGAGTTACTTAGTAATACCACCCTATAGACTATATTACCCCTTCCCCCATCTCCTCCCCTATGAGTTGTTAATTCATCCCTTATACCCTCTACACTTTCTACCCCATTACTTTTATCTAGTCCCTCCCCCTCACCTACTAGTTTAAAAACTCCTCCAGCCTTTCTACCATCCTATCCCTCGTCATTAAGGTGCAATCCATCCCTGCTATAGAGATTGTACCCAAGTGAGAAGTCAGCCCAGTGCTCTAAAATCCCAAACCCCTCCTTAGCGCACCACATCTTTAGCCACGCATTAACCTCCCTAAGCTCCTTCTGCTTCCCTGGACTAGCACGTGGCACTGGTAGTATCTCAGAAAATACTACCGTGAAGGTCCTTGCCTTCAGCTTATTACCTAGTTTTCTAAAATCATTCTTTAGGACACGCCATCTTCCACTGACTTTGTCATTGGTACCAATGTGTACCAAGACCGCCGGTTCATGTCTACCTTCCTAATAATAGAGTCCCCTACCACCAAAACTTGTCTGTTGCTCTGCCTATTCTGCCCTCCCACTCCTCCAGTAGAACTATTCTCCCGGCTGTTAGAGGGAACAGCTCTATCTGGCATTGCCGTTCCTGAATGGACATCCCCAACAGTTTCACTCAATCTGGCAGATCTGTTGGTGTTTGCCAACTCGGAACTGGCCTTCCTCCTCCTGTTCCCCCTGATTTCCCGTCTAACTGTAACCCAGCTACCTCCCTGGACATCCTTAATAGCCCCAGCTCCATTGCAATTCTCCTCTCCAGTTCTCCAATTTGAGCTTCCAGAGAGGCAACATGCTCACACCTCTCACAGAGGTATGGACCCTGGATCATCTATTCCAGTATTGCATACATATGACATGATGTACACTGAGTGAGGTTGCCACTGGACTGACTCATAATTATTAATATTGTCTACAAAAAATCAGTCGGAAAAATAAAGAATATAAAATAATATATTTGTATAAAGTTTTCTAAAAAAAAATATATATATATATATATATTTTTTTTTTTTCTTCCCCCTTTGCACTATAAATCTGCCCCCTCCTTTTCTTTGAAGTCCCTCCTATTTAAACTCCTACATTTTTACTAGAGTTGCACTTATACTAGAAATGTTTTAACTTCTGCCTTCTCACCTGGGCACAATTAGTGCACTCTGCAATTTATCAGCCTTTACTTGTAAAAAGTAAAATCCACTTGCAAACAGCCCCAGATCAAAAACAGCTCACAAACCTTTATATTAGTTTAGCACAGTCAAACCACACCCCTCTCACCTGGGCACAATTAGTGCACTCTGCAGTTTATCAGTCTTTACTTGTACAAAGTCAAATCCACTCGCAAAAGTTAGGTATATCATGGATGTAATCAGTGCATATAGTACTGTCATTGATTAACATTAAAATAATGTATCTGTGTTAGAATTAGGATAGTAGGCTATGCTTAGATAATCTAAAGTTAATGCTGTCATATCTGGGGGAAGAATTTATATCGCTTTGAGAGTCAGCCATACATAGATCCCTGTACTGAGTCTGGAAGCGCAAAGTTTAGTTTATAACCCTGTAAGTTGAGATCTAGCAACTAAAAGATGGGGGCTTGGCTACAGACCTGGGGGATGGTGTTTTGTATTATCTGAAATGTGTCTTGAAAAATAGTGCCAGTCTGATTTTGAACACACATAGAGAGATAATTGGGGTGAGCGTAGTCCCCATATCAGGCGAGCGTAACAATATATAAGCCTGTGTATACAGTGAGCTGTATCTCCCCCAGAATTATTCTGGCTCCTACACCTATGGCTCATGGAAACATCCCATTTTCTGGGATTTTGAGTTGGAAGCAGGTGTACATGTACACATAGGTATATTATTTGCTTGTGGTGCATACATACATATACATGTATGTGTTTGAGCATTTATCTGCATACAGTCATCTGGTTACTAGTTGCTTAATCTCCCCAATGCCTCACTCCCTCTTAACACGCACAGCCTACCCATTCTGTATGATCAGATCGTGATCAGGGAGTTTGGATTAGGCTGCTTTCCTTGGCTCTGCTCCAGGTCTCTCCTTGAACGTCTCCTATTTAATGAGAACTGATCTTCAGTCCTGAGAGTCATGTATTTGATTTCCCCACAGCCCTGGAGTTTGTAATGTGTTATACACTGGGACGCCAGGAAGCCAAAATCTGCTTTCTTCCTGTGAGATTGCCTTATATCTGTCAAATGTTTTTCACAAACACAATACAATAAGAAAATTGTTCCCCCTCTAGTATATAGACTGCTTGTATTGCTAAATGATAAACTTACATCAGAGCTATCATATCCTCAATGCAGGCTATAGTTAACATCATATACATACCTTTGTGCTCAGCCCTCTCTCCTTGTAGCAGTGGTGTGCTGGTTGCTACGCCCCTACAGGCTGAATAAATAATGGAGAGAGGGGAGGGATGGTGGGGCACTGGAAGCATGTGTACCTGATTGAGAAGGCTGGAGGGAGAGTGGGACCCTCCCACAATCACCAGGTATTTAACCTGCCATTTGTGCTCTGGCCTCTCTCCTTTTAGCAATGGTGTGCAGGTTGCTACGCCCCTATAGGCCTGCTAAGAGGGCCAAAAATCAACTGGTTTATTTGCCTAATTTTAAGAACGCCCTATGAATTTCTGTTTGAGGGTTAGGAATATATTGATGTAACAGGTTGACTTCCAACACCCCATAGCCTGTATAATATGGGCTGGTGTGTGGTCTTTTAGATGCTGATGAAGCAGCACCACTGTGAAAGGAATGAATGGAGTATTTGAAAAGATCTCGTCCAAATCTGATCCGAAGGATGCGTATGTAATGAATGAATGTTGTGGTGCTCAGAGGTTGATATGAGATGTTCAATAAGGGGTGATGAAGGGGTTTGTCTGTGAGAGTGAAGGTGAGTAATCGTAGTGTAGTGACTGGACAGATAGAGTCATATGTGGGGTAATAGATGATGGAAAATTGAGTAGAGTTTGTCTTAGAAGAGCGCAAAGTGAGTATACAGGTGTCATTAGCAAAGCTGAGGTCGTGCTTGGTAAGAAATCTGGGTTGTGATGGTGAGAGTAAATTCTGAAGGGAGTAGAAACCCATAAAATGCCAAGGCTGCAGCTTCTTTGATTGTCAGTGGGGTTCTAGGGCCAAAAGGATCAGTAGCAGGTAATTCTAAGATCCTTGTAAAGACATCACCAGTGATAGGAAGACAATTAATAATGTGTACTTGGTTTTTGCAAAGACCCTTGACAAAGAGTTTTATTGGAGTGGATCCTATCAAAGATTCAGTAATGAGTAGATTTTTTGCCAGATGGAACTGAACATCAGGCAAATAAGTTTTAATGGTAGTGACATGTAGCTTAATGTAATAGTGACAATGACTGGCCTGTAGGCGTTAAAGCTTGTTTTGAGGAAGAAGAGATTTCATCCCTTGGGTATCTAAGATGATGCCTAGGAATTCAATTATATGGACCGGTCCTATTGTTTTCTCTGGTACAGGCAATCCATAAGGGCCTGAGAGATCTATAAGTAACCATTTTTTTTAAAGAATATTTCCCTGTGACTATGCCCATGGGATTTATATGCCATATTGGAAAAGGTGGAACGGTGAAGGGGCCAATTAGATAGCCTTTAGTGACATCCATAGAAATGAGGTCTGCCACGACCCCAGGCTCCCTTACTGCAGATAGTAAATTAGCGCTAGCATGGGAAGTCTGAGGCAATGCTAGTACCCCTGTGTGGAATCCGTGAGAGAACCCAGAGAGCAGGTATGTGACTATGTGATTAGAGGGATAATTAGACAGAAACTGTGTAAAGAGGTTGAGGTCTAAAGTTAATTGTCATTTAGTATTCAGCTTAGGACAAATGGTCTTAGCATGAGCTTGATGACAATTAGCGCATACGTGCAGGAGGCAACAATCAGAAAAATGAAAGCCTCTATAATTGAAATGATTACATATAGGTGTGGAGCCTAAATAAAGTACTGGTCTGCCGAGGGGGACACAACCTGGACATGATTGATTAGGGAATTCTGCGACGGTTGTGGAACTAGAGGTACAGTGGATATAAAAAGTCTACACACCCCTGTTAAAATGTCAGGTTTCTGTGCTGTAAAAAAATGAGACAAAGATAAATAATTTCAGAACTTTTTCCACCTTTAATGTGACCTATAAACTGTACAACTCAATTGAAAAACAAACTGAAATCTTTTAGGTAGAAGGAAGAAAAAATATAAAAAATAAAATAATATGATTGCATAAGTATGCACACCCTTAAACTAATACTTTGTTAAAGCACCTTTTGATTTTATTACAGCACTCAGTAATCTGTCAGATTGCGAGGGCATCTCCTGTGCACAGCCCTCTTCAGATCATCCCACAGATTTTCAATCGGATTCAGGTCTGGGCTCTAGCCGGGCCATTCCAAAACTTTAATCTTCTTCTGCTGAAGCCATTCCTTTGTTGATTTGGATGTATGCTTTGGGTCGTTGTCATGCTGTAAGATGAAGTTCCTCTTCATGTTCAGCTTTCTAGCAGAAGCCTGAAGGTTTTGTGCCAATATTGACTGGTATTTGGAACTGTTCTTAATTCCCTCTATCTTAACTAAGGCCCCAGTTCCAGCTGAAGAAAAACAGCCCCAAAGCATGATGCTGCCACCACCATGCTTCACTGTGGGTATGGTGTTCTTTTGGTGATGTGCAGTGTTGTTTTTGCGGCAAACATATCTTTTGGAATTATGGCCAAAAAGTTCAACCTTGGTTTCATCAGACCATAACACCTTTTCCCACATGCTTTTGGGAGACTTCAGATGTTATTTTGCAAAATGTAGCCTGGCTTGGATGTTTTTCTTCGTAAGAAAAGGCTTTTGTCTTGCCATTCTACCCCATAGCCCAGACATATGAAGAATACGGGAGATTGTTGTCACATGTACCACACAGCCAGTACTTGCCAGATATTCTTGTAGATCCTTTAATGTTGCTGTAGGCCTCTTGGTAGCCTCCCATACCAGTTTTCTTCTCGTCTTTTCATCCATTTTGGAGGGAGCCTCAGTTCTTGGTAATGTCACTCCACTTGATGATGACTGTCTTCACTGTGTTCCATGGTATATCTAATGCCTTGGAAATTATTTTGTACCCTTCTCCTGACTGATACCTTTTAACAATTAGATCCCTCTGATGCTTTGGCAGCTCTCTGTGGACCATGGCTTTTGCTGTGGGATGCGACTAAGAAAATTTCAGGAAAGACCAACTAGAGCAGCTGAACTTTATTTGGGGTTAATCAGAGGCACTTTAAATGATGGCAGGTGTATGCTGACTCCTATTTAACACAATTTGAAATGTGATTGCTTAATTCTGAACACAGCTACCATCCCCAGTTATAAGAGGGTGTGCAGACTTATGCAACCACATTATTTTACTTTTTTATTTTTCTTCCCTCCACCTAAAAGATTTCAGTTTGTTTTTCAATTGAGTTGTACAGTTTATAGGTCACATTAAAGGTGGAAAAAGTTCTGAAATGATTTATCTTTGTCTCATTTTTTTACAGCACAGAAACCTACACAAAGGGGGAATTATGAAATGGGAAACGGCAATACTGACAAACCGGAGATCTCAGCCCTGCAAAGTGCCTACAGAATAAATCATGATCTAATAATGACCAATTGACTTGGTAATGGAATTGGTGCCAAGCGGCCACTGCTTTGGCAGCAAATGAACGATGGTAGTCATAAAACGTGTGACCTCCATATCTGTACACCAGGTCCACAACCAAATGCAAATGGTCATTGAGTTCCTTACGCCGCTGTGGAAAGACTGAGCATGCAACATCGCTATAAATACCAAAAGCCAAATTATGTCATGGTAAGTTTTCGTTGGAATCTCAGATCTTTTGACTTGATCGTGACAGGAATGTCTCCCTGTATAAATGTATGGGGCTCGGACGAATCTGAAGAGGACATGAGAATAAAAACTAAATTAACCTACTTGCCCTCTACAATGTCTCTCCTCAAGTTAGGAGATAAATAATGAGATGGCATAATTATTGTGGGAGGCTGACTGGACTCACCACATTCAACCCGTGGTGCTGGTAATGCCAGCAGGGGAGGTTGTGAGGAAGGACTTTCAATTCTTATAACCCAAACCTTCAGCTCATTCACTGATGATGCCACATCAGCTATCATTCTTTGTAGTTGCTGGAACTGATCAGGTACCAGGTTTGCTGGCCCTGAGGTAGGCCTTTGTGTGTCCTGTAATAATCTGTATAGTTCCATTTTCTTTGCTGATGTTGGAGAAGGAATGCTACAGGCATTCAACTCGTGCACCAAGTGTGGGATAGTCCAATGCCTTGGCGATGCTGGGCTAACAGGGTTAGAATGAGCGCCAGATGGAGAGGAAATTGCCACTGATGGAAAGGATCAAATGAATATGATGAGGGAGAAGGTGAAGTGAACCCTCAATTGGCTGAAAGTGTAGGAATCATGAATCGAGAAGGCAAAAGCTAATGATAGCGAGTGAATTCGTAAAGTGATGCCCTCGATGGGCTGCCTTAATGATAACGTGTACATGAAAGATAAGACTAATAAGATTGAATAAAAAAGGCCTGAAACCAACCTTAAGATGGTGTCTTAAAATGAAAATTTTGTGATAATAATGGCGGGGGGCGACGATGCCATCCAAAGGACTTAGCTATGTGAATGTTGATTATTCTGTTATACTAACTGAAATGTTACAGTATGTGAAATGTTACAGTATGGTGGTGGGAGGGGGGAGAAGAGAGAGGGGGGAGGTAGGGGTGATGGCGCTGCAGGCTGAGTATTAGGTAAATAACATAATGTAAGCAACATAATTTCATTGTTCTGTAGGACAATGTATTGACAGTATGTGATACTCTAGGTTGAAACCAGCTTCAACTTGCACTTATTAGTTTTTCGATTAAATAATTTAAAAAAAACTTGATTTTGGGATAACATTGTATTTTTAAAACTAGATTGTGAATAATAAATCTATTGGTCGGTCTAATAGAATATGAAAGCAGATCATCTAATTTCTTTTTACAGTTATCAAATACATTGTGTGTGTCAAATATGTGATGAACATATATATTGCCACAGGTTTTTATTGTGTATGAGATTTAAGCATGTTTTTGTCAAATTTTATGCTAAGGTAAGAAAGGACTGAGTCTGAAGGTTTTTAAATATGGTTTCATGCTTTATTGATTATAAAGATAGATCATAAATACTGCTTGTTGAGCTTTATTTAACATGCTATTTTTAAGTACCAACTTTGGTTGATTTAAGGTCTGGAGGGCTGTGCTAGTTTTATAAGCCATGGATTTTTGTTTTATGAGGCAATGAAGTTGTCAGTATCTTTGCTTTCAGATTAGATACTCAGGCAGTGTTAGACTTCTTCATTTGTTCAACATGTTCAGTGGCAATCTATCAAGATGATTTGCTGCAATTAAATATTCTACAAATGATATTGAGCAATGGGAGGAGATATAGTGAGAGGTTATATGGAGCAGTAAAGAAAGCTATAGGCAGCGGGTAGGAGTAATTTGGAGATGTTATAGAAAATAGGAGATGTAGAGAGACAACAAAAGGGTAGTAGAGAAGTTAACTTCAGACCTGTGTAACATAACAAACAACATTAGCAGCTATGTAAACATGGGTGTAATAGCATTTTTGGAAAAATATTACACCTGGGATCACATCTTCCATCTTGTACTGCTAGTACTGCTAGTGGGTTATTCTTGGGGCTTGCTCTGCTAATTAATTAAATTGACAAGAAAATTAAAGTGCAAGTCTTTCTATAGAAAGCAAATGTCTGCTGCCTCACCAGTAGTTAAACAAATAAATGGTTATATTTATTTATTTAATATTTTGTATATTATCAAATTAGATTTGTCATAAGAGCAAACTATAAGTAGGCCATTTTAATCATTCTTTAAAAGCATGACCTTTATGGATCAATAGAAGAAAATTATACAAGGGGTTATAGGAGACTTATAAGGAGGTTGTATGGAGCAATTTGAGGATTTACAGTGCCTTGCAAAAGTATTCACCCCCTTGACTTTTTACCTATTTTGTTACATTACAGCCTTAAGTTCAAAGTTTTGTTAATCTGAATTTTATGTGATGGATCAGAACACAATAGTCTAAGTTGGTGAAGTGAAATGAGAAAAATATATAAGTAAAAACATTTTTAGAAATAGAAAACAGAAAATTGGCATGTGCGTATGTATTCACCCACTTTGTTATGAAGCCAATACAAAGCTCTGGTGCAGCTAATTACCTTCAAAGTTCCACAGCAGAGACTGGAGTATCTGTACATAGGACGACAATAAGCCGCACGCTCCATAGAGTTGCGCTTTATGGCAGAGTGGCCAAAAGAAAGCCATTACTTTCAGTAAAAAACAAAATGGCACGTTTTGAGTTTGCGAAAAGGCATGTGGGAGACTTCCAAAATGTATGGAGGAAGGTGCTCTGGTCTGATGAGACTAAAATTGAACTTTTTGGCCATCAAAGAAAACGCTATGTCTGGCGCAAACCCAACACATCACATCACCCAAAGAACACCATCCACCATCCATGTTTTTCAGCAGCCGGGACTGGGAAACTGGTCAGAGTTGAGGGAAAGATGGATGGTGCTAAATACAGGGATATTCTTGAGCAAAACCTGTACCACTCTGTGCGTGATTTGAGGCTAGGATGGAGGCTCACCTTCCAGCAGGACAATGACCCCAAATACACTGCTAGAGCAACACTTGAGAGTGGTTTAAGGGGAAACATATAAATGTGTTGGAATGGCCTAGTCAAAGCCCAGACCTTAATCCAATAGAAAATCTGTGATCAGACTTAAAGATTGCTGTTCACAAGCGCAAACCATCCAACTTGAAATGGAGCAGTTTTGCAAGGAGGAATGGGCAAAAATTCCAGTGGTAAGATGTGGCAAGCTCATAGAGACTTATCCAAAGCGACTTGGAGCTGTGATTGACTTTAGGGGGGTGAATAGTTTTGCACATTATTATCTTTTATTTGTATCGCGCCAACATATTCCGTAGCGCAGTACAGGGTAGAAAAGAAGAATACAATGATAAACTGCAGAGTTTAAGGCTCTGTTTTGAGCTTAGAATATTTGTAGAAAATGCACATTGACTTTTTCTGTTATTTTGTCTGCTTTAACAAAATAAATTGTGGGCATGTTCTGTAAATTAAATGATGCAAATCCTCAAACAATCCATGTTAATTCCAGGTTGTGAGGCAACAAAACATGAAAAATAAAAAAGGCAAAGCATAGGTAAACTTATAAAGTACAGAATCAACCAAACATGATGGTATATGGGAGACTGATCGACTGGCAAATATGCCTAGCCCTACAACTGGGGGATCAGTAAGCATACCAATGGCAATAATATAGTACACAATTAAAAAGAATAGAAAAAAAACACTGTGAGGTATAACTCCCTATATGCTATATGGAGTATCCACATGGTACATGACTAAGGGTCCTGAGAAAATAACAGGACCACAAACCAAATAATAAAAAACAAACTTTATGAGTACAAAGATAACACTTAATAGGAGGAAAAAAAATCTAGTAACTGAAAGATCCCAGTAAAGAAAATAGACTAACTCTTAATAACGGTATCCCTATTAAATAAAGGTGACACTCAGAAGGACCCACTATTTATCCTCTATCTACAAAAATATGTACAACAAATTTTCCCAGTGAAGGGATAGAAAAAGAGGAAAACCTCTCTACACTCACAACTCAAGGATGGGAAAAGACAGAGATCCCTATATCATATAGTGGAGTTCCCTGCAAAATAACAAAAGTGGCACTCAAAAGGACCTGCTATTATCGTCTCACTAAAAAATGGGAGAATTAACTACACGAATTCTTACTGGGACACACTAATAAACATACAAAATAATGTCAAAAAAGGGTTTAAAATCACCTGCACACTTATTAGCCAACCATATAAATGACCTAGCACTTATCAAAGGATCTCAAGTGCTATGTTCACATGTGTGCATTTAGTATGAGTAAAGGTAATATTCAGTCTGGCAGCGCTGTCACAGAAAGTAGCTCAATAGTTAAACATTTCCAAAAAAACATACTGTTCCTTTAAGATAAACAAATAACCACAGCAAGCACAGAAATATCACTCCTAACTGTGTGCAATCAACCAAAACGACACAAATCAATCAAAATTATTCCTATTCATTCCCATTGTGTGGATAAATATCAACAGCATGGCAAGTATATGCCTGTAATCAAAGTCGATAATGTAAGCAAAGTTGGAATACACATAACAACTTAATAATAGTCCATGACTTTAAGTCCAAATGGACAAATGCTTACATGGAAAAGGCCAAGGGGGGTGAATACTTTTGCAAGTCACTGTATAAGGAACAGGGTTTAAGAAAATTTGGAGAGGAGGGTTATATGGAGGAAATGGAAAGTTATAAAAGAGGACATACAGTATGTAGCAATAGAAGGGTTATGGGTAAGATGGAGACATGAAAGAAGTTATTGGGAGGGTTAAATGAAGATAAATCAGGGAATTCTAGGGAGAGCTTATATTGAACAACTGGAGATGTTATATGGAGAGGTTATACAGAGTAATGGGAGGAACTATAGGTTGAACGCACATAAGAAATTGGAGTGTGACATGAAGGATATATTAAGTAATATGAGAAATTGAAGGGTTATATAGAGTCACAGAACAAGTTGTAGGGAGAGGTTTATATGGACTAAATTAGATTTACTAGAATTAGCTATATTGTGGGGTTACATATAGCAATAATAACAGTTATACTGTGGGTTTATGGATCAAGAGTAATTGAATACAGCAATGCAGAGAGTTACAGGCTGTGAGTTCTGGTTACTACATTGAAATTCATCCTTTTTTACAATATGACATTTAGCAGTATAAATATATCCACAGAATTCATTTGCCAATTGTTTCTGCTGTTAAATAGCTGCATGCACATTTTCAACCCACTGAGTGGAGACAGCAGAAATATTATTTCTAATGATGTTCTTGAATAATGTCCTGTAAACAGATAGTGATGTGTTATGATGAATGGAAGTACATACTTGGCATCATATAAATTGTTGTCTGGCCTGTAGAATAAGTATTTTCTGTTCAGTACCATTCCCACAGAGCACAAACTTAAAGTGGCAGCTGCAATATAATTATGTTATATATATATAAGATGAAACATGGTATGTGGAGAGCTATCAAGCAATATATATATGTACGTATGCTGTTTATTGGGGCTGGACAGAGAGAAACACAGAGAGGAGTGTTTGTATCTAAAAGTTAGAGGAAAAACAGAAACGTGGGAAAAGAGACACCCAGAGAGAAGTGACCATACAGGTGTCTAAAGCTGGAGAAAGATAAAGACAGAGATACAGTAGCTTGGAGCTGGTGCTCGGTTTGAAGAAGAGTGGAAACTTGGACTTCTGAAGGATGCAGGCTAGAAAATGTGAACTAAGTATTAGACTGCCTTTGTTTTTGTTCCACCCAAGCTTAGCTTGATAAGATCAGCTAGTTAGGGAACTGTCTAACAGGGAAGGCAGTGCTCTGGTGGGAGGCCTGTTGTTTCCTTTGATTTTTTTGGTGTATTATTTTGACAGATAACTTGTCACAATATATAAAACAATATGTAATTACATACATATTTAATGGTGGTTTCAAAACCCATGTTTCACAATCATGGAGTATTCCCTGTGAAATATTTCTCATAACTCACAGTACATTTCTATATATTTTTTTTAGTACACTGGACATAGACTCATAGGGCCTCATTCTATTAGCGGCCGCAGCCATTGCGGGGCCGCAAGGACCGGCCGCAAGCTATTCGTCTATTCTATTCCCTTACGGCCGGGGGCTCCGGCAGGCTTGCGGCTGGTGCCTTGCTATCTCTTGCGGCCGCTCGCGCCAGAGGAAAGCCTTTGATCTAAAACGGCCGCAAGAGTTTCGGCCGTAAGAAATTCCTATTTGCAATTCAATTGCTCCTGGAAACCTCTCTGCAAGGCTAAAAGCGAGCCGCAGCTTACTTGCAGGAAAGAGGTCCCGCTAGCACCAATTAAGCACATAAAATAGCTCAAATAAAGCCATCCTGCACTTTGAGAAGACTATAAAGGGATTTTAGGTGTTAGAAAAAATAGCACATAATTATCCTATACTCAAATCCGTAAAATATTTTATTTTTAATATCCGTAAAATATCCATGTAAAAAGTCCAGAGTGCTTAGAGCACTTCAGACCCGCCCACGCCGCATCCGGAAAATAAACAGTTAATTTGAACTCGGGTTTGGGCTGATGTGCAATCTTGAGAGTGGGTTACTTTTAATCCTCATGTCCCCCAATATGATCCCTAGCATTTACAGAGCTGTACAGTGCAGGCTTGAATTTATTTTTGCGTTTTTAGATTTCACAGCTTACGGCCGGTTTCAAGATATGCGGCCGGCCGTAAGAGGAGATCCTTGCGGGGCCGTATAATAGAATCGCGAGTTAACAGAACCCCCGCAAGGAATCGCAGCCTTACGTCCGATTTACGGCCGGTAATAGAATGAGGCCCATAGGATCCAGAGTTACTGGGAACACACATTTGATAACATTTCTATATATAGCTTTCCAAACAAGTGAGCCTTCAGCTTTGTGGTTCATAAATGTCAACAGAACCCCTCAGTGGCAATACTGGACCCAACTATGCGATTTACCATTATATGTTCCCCCTCTCTTTATATATATATATATATATATATATATATATATACATACATGTGTGTGTATGTGACAAGTATAACAAAGAGATAGGAAGATATATAATACATTCGTTCTACTATCATATACAAATATATACAATTGTGTATCTGTCTTTTTATCTATTGTAAAAATAAAAATACACTGTTATCAATATAATGGATTGCATGCAAGTTCCATCAATAAAAGACTAAAAACAAATATGTTTAATTGGCTCACATAGCAGTTTGTGAGTTGTGGAAGAGTGAGATTCGGGAGTTAAATGGTAACCAGTGTAGAGTGGGGATGGCAATTAAAATATTTGAAGATATGATGGTGGAGCATGAGTGGGGGTCGGAGCAAACAAGTGGGGATTAGATTTGTTTGTACTTTTTGTTCTAGGCAGATGGTGAGTGCCTTCCAGGGGCACATATGAAGATATAATGAGGTGCTAAATGTATTTTGCTGTAATAGGTTATGGTCAGTGTGAAGATATTAAGGGGACGAAAAGGTTAGAGAGAATATTTGGTTCGGACTGATAATGAGGAGGAGATTTAGGTCTGGAGAGGTATTTTGATTAATCAAAAATAGCGTGAGTTGTGATGTCTGTGGAGGTTTGGAGACATCAAAGTCAAAAACTTGTGAGAAGTCGGATTTGAGAGGTGAGGCTAAGTGAGCAATGGAGCCACAATGTCAATGGATTTCAGCTGCGTGAGTAATGGAGCCAAGTGTATATATGTTATTGACAGCTTGCATAACCCCAAATAAAGGACCTCATTTTCACCTCCTATATGTAGCTCACATGTAGACAACTCCTCAGTCTTCATACCCATAGACCCTGTTACTCAAATTTCTGCTGCCCTAAGCAACCATATGCTTCCCACAACGTTTTCACACTACTACGAATTTAGCTCATTTAAACTCATCAAACTTTCCTGGAACTTTTTCCCAGACACATTCACAGACTCAAGTACTTACTAATCCAGCTTTCCCCATTGGCACATGCTTAGTAAATGTATGTGTATGTTATACCTCCCTATTGACAACTATAGATACGATTGAGATCGCTATAGATAAGATTGAGATTGCTATAGATAAGATTGAGATCACTTTGTGTGGATACAACTGATTTCCATTGTGTGGGTCTTTTTCTGTAGCTCTCAAGTATTTATAGAGACATACATATACTAGTGACATCCAGTTTCACATGATGTAAAATGGATGTCACAGTTCATCATAACACCTACGGCTTCTTTTCTGTCACCTACGGAGGGGTTAATGATTTAGTTTCCCTGTATTTTATTCCTGATGTGTGAGCTGCTTGGCATGTGGTATCCTAGCAACAGGCAGAGGTCCTCTTCATCCCAGGATTGTGTTCTTTGGTTACCAGGCAACCATGCATCCATCCCCAGTACCACATATCTTGTACAAAGTGTGTGTGACCTGGTGTAGACTGCAGCCCTCACAGGAATATAGAGCAGGGTCAGCATTGGTGTGATAAACTAGACAAGAATAACTACGATCAGATACTGATAGTGCAACACGTTTTCAGCTGCTAATTTAAACTTTTCACCCATCATTGCTGTATTGGACTAATACATAGTTCATACCAACCGATAAAATATATATTTATATATATATATATATATATATATATATATACACACTCTATAGCACAATATATATTGTGTGCAAACACAAGAGGCACATGAAACATATGCACTAGCCAATTATTTTTTCTAGATATTCACTGGAAAAATTGTGTAGTAAAAAATACAGACGGAGTGATAAATCCTCAATGTATAATATTTTTGTAGATACATATTAAGCGACAATGAGATAAAAATTGCCATTGACACACTGTTACACTAACATGGTACACAGACAAAGCTAATCACAAATACACTGATATACATAGCTACAGTGATGCACATAGACATAATGCAGGGGTAAGGAAAAATAATATACACAGAACACTCATACACACTCACCGTAATACACATAAAATACAGATAAACCCAGAGACTTTGACACACACAGACACAGTGATACACATATATTTAATTACATACACAAAGTGACCAACATAGATACCCGCCCACATCTGAGTGTTTTTCTGACTATTCTAATTCTATGATTTTGGGAGCCGGTTTCATTCGTCATAACTTCTCCCAGTCAGCAGGAGCAAAATGTGCTTAAAATCCAAAGTTAGATTTATGGCCTAGCTCTTGGATTTCCTGAATATAAACTCTGTACTCAACAAGAGTCCAATTCAGTAATGATAATCTAATAAAAAGATGTAAGGATTGATTTTAGTAATAAAGACTTTATTGGGAACTTGGAATCCAGACAATGCTGCAAATGGTCACGTATATTTAGCTACATACAGTATATTTACACAAATATTATTACATATACATACAGCAAAACACATTTTCTAGCAGGAACTTAGGTTTTTTTGGGGAAATATGTCAGCAGTATTATTCATATTACCTCAATGTAAATTCCTTTAAGGATATGTATCAAGTCAAAGGGTGATACTTGCACAATTTATACAAAGTGTTACAGTTCTGGGCCTATGTATTATTAGTTTTTTTGTCAAAATATAGAGGTGTAAAATTCTTAATAGTATGTTGAAAAAAAACCGATGTACTGCTTCAAGCCAATCTACAGTAATTTAAACAACTTTGCAATATTATTTGTGTATATGGAAGTCTTTGGTCATCTACAACTGTTAGATTAACTCAAGTCAACCACTGTATATTGCCGATTGTTGTAGTTGTTCAGTCCTTCAGTCGCATTCGACTCTCCACAACCCAATGGACAGCAAAATAAGGTGACAATATGCGACCTTATAGCACACCTTTTCCGATCTTGAACAATTCTGTTGTCCCATGTTCAGTTTTGACCGTGACTTCTTGGTCCACATACAGATACTTGAGGAGACGGATGAGATGATCTGGTACTCCCATCCCATTGCTAATATATATATATATATATATATATATATATATATATATATATATATATATATATATATATATAGCCAAGGATAATAAAGGAATAAATGTGGTTGCATTTTTAAGTTCTTATCTGTAGGTGGGACAAACCCTCCTTTTTAATCCATGACAGGTTTATGTCCTAGAAACACAGAATGTACTAATGATCAGGGTGACATTCCATACCTTAAACTATACAAATGTGACAATCCTGATATTAGATTTAAATTAGTTAACTCCTTAATTCCACCTAGCGACTTGCCCATCAAAAATGACGACAATAACATTTTAAGCTTGGCAATGCTGTTTGCCACACAATGGGAGGCTCTGCCCCCTCTGAGCACCTTCAGCGCTCATCGAAAGCCCCGCAATGAGTGGCTTTGGTGCTCATTACAGGCCTCTGCAACCTGCCAATTTCATGCTTCACAATGAGCACCTTTGGTGCTCATTGCGAGCCTCTCTCCCTGCCTACTTTACGGGCCTCACAATGAGCACCTTCAGCAATTATTGCAGGTGTCAACCAACCCGCAACTTTCATGCTTCTCCCGCCCAACCCCCCCCCCCCCCCCCCCCGTGTATTTTAGACTAGAGATAGAGCCTATTTCAGTCTGTGAGCTTGGTTAAGCAAAAACAACATAAACAATGAGCCTACATGAAAACTTTCATATGCTGACTGGTCACCTAAACTGGTTACATAAACTGCTTGTCTAATGATCAAGGCAACATTCATAACATTTATTGTTTGCTATTATAAAATTTCCTCTGACATATTAGGCCATTAACCATTATAGTTTGATCAGTGAATTGGGCAGGCATTAGTCATTCCCATTTAATTTTAACAAGTGTTTAAGACAATGGGTGGGGAGAGAAGCTCCTCTCACTCTATCTGCTACACATATTAAAAGTAATTGTTTAAGATATTAAATTCATTTTTTAAGAAACACATATTTATGCAATTTACCTGCTATTAAAAAACACAATTACGTTGAAAAAAAGCTATATTCAGTAGGCGTTAATGCAGTAAAGAGCAGTGTGCAGCATTGTAACTGAAAACAGATTTGGCTCCAGGCTCAGCTATGACATAACTGTTTTACACCAACATAATGAACACCTTGCATTATCACCTGGCACAGTACACTGGCAAATATGCTCTAGAACAAAAGCTACTTTGAAAATTGAATATAGGAAATTCTAGATATGGAATAGCTACTGTATATCAACAACATGTTCTAAAACTTCAAATAATTCAGAGTGTACCTGATTTGGAAAATTCACTATGTCCCCCAGAAGAAACTAGCTATAGCCTGACACAATAAATAGTAATTTGGCACTGTAGTTTACCACTGATGAACGATTACCATGCACAAACAGGACTGAAGTTTCAGGGAGCATTACTATCTGAAACAAAAAGGCCCAGCATCTTCTGCAGCATGAATTGGACATGCTACATCACCGTCCCACATGTGATTAATTATTATATCAAGCAGGAGCTGAACAGCAGCAAGCAGAAATCACACTGCAAGACAACAAATCACAAAATAAATGAATTCCAGCACAGCAGAAGAAATACAAAAGTTCATACTGCAGTAATTCAGTCGATCACTGTTCAAACATAAACTGTATAACCATCTCTGCTTGTGTTTTATTATTATTATTATTATTAATATTATTATTATTATTATTTTAATTATCATCATCATGTATCTGTTATGTGACAATATATTCAGTTGTGCTCTGCAGACGGTTGTTTATAGTTAAAGCACCACTGTAGTTTGATAAAAAGTTCCCATGTTGACATACAGACAGGTCCATAAATATTGGGACACCGACACAATTCTAATCTTTTTGGCTCTATACACCACCACAATGGATTTGAAATGAAACTAACAAGATGTGCTTTAAGTGCAGACTTTCAGCTTTAATTTGAGGGTATTTACATCCAAATCAGGTGTAGGAATTACAACAGTTTGTATATGTGCCTCCCACTTTTTAAGGGACCAAAAGTAATGGGACAATTGGCTGCTCAGCTGTTCCATGGCCAGGTGTGTGTTATTCCCTCATTATCCCAGTTACAAAGAGCAGATACAAGCTCCAGTGTTCATTTCAAGTGTGCTATTTGCATTTGTTGCTGTTAACTCTCAATATGAGATCCAAAGAGCTGTCACTATCAGTGAAGCAAGCCATCATTAGGCTGAAAAAACAAAACAAACCCATCAGAGAGATAGCAAAAACATTAGGTGTGGCTAAATCAACTGTTTGGAACATACTTAAAAAGAAAGAATGCACCGGTGAGCTCAGCAACACCAAAAGACCCGGAAGACCACGGAAAACAACTGTGGTGGATGACCGAAGAATTATTACCCTGGTGAAGAAAACACCCTTCACAACAGTTGGCCAGATCAAGAACACTCTCCAGGAGGTAGGTGTATGTGTGTCAAAGTCAACAATCAAGAGAAGACTTCACCAGAGTAAATACAGAGGGTTCACCACAAGATGTAAACCATTGGTGAGCCTCAAAAACAGGAAGGCCAGATTAGAGTTTTCCAAACAACACCTAAAAAAGCCTTCACAGTTCTGGAACAACATCCTATGGACAGATGAGACTAAGATCAACTTGTACCAGAGTGATGGGAAGAGAAGAGTATGGAGACGGAAAGGAACTGCTCATGATCCAAAGCATACCACCTCATCAGTGAAGCATGGTGGTGGTAGTGTCATGGCTTGGGCATGTATGGCTTCCCAATGGAACTGGTTCTCTTGTATTTATTGATGATGTGACTGCTGACAAAAGCAGCAGGATGAATTCTGAAGTGTTTCGGGCAATGTTATCTGCTCATATTCAGCCAAATGCTTCAGAACTCATTGGACGGCGCTTCACAGTGCAGATGGACAATGACCCGAAGCATACTGCAAAAGCAACCAAAGAGTTTTTTAAGGGAAAGAAGTGGAATGTGATGCAATGGCCAAGTCAATCACCTGATCTGAATCCGATTGAGCATGCATTTCACTTGCTGAAGACAAAACTGAAGGGAAAATTCCCCAAGAACAAGCAGGAACTGAAGACAGTTGCAATAGAGGTCTGGCAGAGCATCACCAGGGATGAAACCCAGCGTCTGGTGATGTCTATGCGTTCCAGACTTCAGGCTGTAATTGACTGCAAAGGATTTGCAACCAAGTATTAAAAAGTGAAAGTTTGTTTTATGACTGTTAATCTGTCCCATTAATTTTGGTCCCTTAAAAAGTGGGAGGCACATATACAAACTGTTGTAATTCCTACACCGTTCACCTAATTTGGATGTAAATACCCTCAAATTAAAGCTGAAAGCACATCTTGTTCGTTTCATTTCAAATCCATTGTGGTGGTGTATAGAGCCAAAAAGATTAGAATTATGTCGATGTCCCAATATTTATGGACCTGACTGTATGTAACAAAATAACAGGTATGCAAGAAAGGAACATAGAAGCACTTTTAGAGAAAATCTTATATTTAGATGACTGTGATTGCGTCATGTGCAGCCCATCTTAGACTGTCCATCTGTATGTAGCTTGTGGGGGAGAGTTATCCTATTGAGATTAACTGTCAAGGGGCTGTATAAAGAGGACATTTTTTAACATAAGTTAATACAGGTCTTATCTGAATCCCTAGTTCTTCTCACTCATACTAGGTTTCTAATTATCATTAAAGCAAGTTAATGAAAGGCTGTAATTATTTATGTTAAAATATTTTGCACATTATCAAGTCGAAAAAGCATTCTATAAATATACTACAAATAAATGATAATATGACCATTCAGTGGTCCTTTAAGGATTTCTGTGTTTTGAGGTGACATGTTTACCTATAGATCTGGCATGGGATAAAAAGTACACTGTGCACTATTCATGAAGGTGAGGGGTTTCCCACTAGTGAAGTGTGACATTTTCAATTAATATTCATAATTCATTCACAGGCTCTTTAAAAAAAAATACAGTAGAAACATGCATTTTTGTCCTGCCGTCATTCCTTAATTTCTATTTTATGACTGTGATTCTAGTGGTTACATCAATGCTGTGTATGGATTGTTTTTTGCCAAAAATACCAGGCAAAATATAGTAAAAGCATTCATGTCATATTAAACCCATTTTAGATAACCACAGGGCTATAGTTTCCTTGCACTCTGTTATGTCCTAGCATTTTCTAGACAAAATAATAATTTAATATTCATACATTTTGAAAAAAACTCACTTCAAAGTAATGTCTGGGATTTAAAATAATCTTTATATAGGGCGTTAAATGTCTTTTAAGTTGGAGAGGCCTGTTCCCAGTTTATTAACTTGGTTCTACTGAAATGTGTATCTTAGATACTGGAGACATGTCACATCAGTACACTTGTGCCATGATTTAATTTTTAAAGACTCATATTGCCAGTAATTTATGAATATGACCAAGGGGGCATGACATTATTGCATTGGGATTATGTATTATTGTGTGGGTTATACGTTGACTGTACATGGTTATTATGTATCCTAATTATAATATATTATGAGGGAATATGTTATATAGAGCATATGTGGAATTGGTAAAAATGCTGTGCATAGAAGTTAGCTGCAGATCATTGCACACTCACACATACAGACCTTGGGTCGCGACAGATGTATGTACTTCAAGTAGTCCTAAGCAAACACTTGAGTTTAACATCAAGGTTCTTTCACTAGCTTGCTATAGATAGCTGGTGAATTTGATCTCAAGAGTTTGAAAGCCCAAGGTTGCAAGCCATATGGGCTGACATTGCACATACGGGTGTGGTATTGGAGAGTATAAATATGTTGTTTTGATCATTCAATAAAGGTTGAGAGATAGTTTTCACATATTTCACTCCTGACTTGAGGAGTGGTCTTGTCATAGGCCACTAGTAACCTGTATGTCTGTACCTCTTCAGAAGCCATCTTTTGTGCCACAGAGAACAAGAACTACACAATTCTGCTGGGGTAGGTTTATACTAGGTTCATATCAAGCCCCCTTGAAAAAGCAGATCATAACAACTTGGATATTATTATCATTTTTCTGTGTTTTTAATACCTATTAGGCGTTTGTTGCATTGGTAGTTGGGACAACTGGTTTACAGCAATGTCTCTATTTTTGTATCACAGATCAGCAGCCCTTCGATATGTAAGCAAGCTGTGATATAGCTTTAATGAGAACAGCAAATATATATTTTTTTTTTATGTTGATTTTATTGTTTTTGTTTATCACCGGCTGAATGTAGGGATAGTACTCCAGTGCATTAATACATTTAAAGCAGTTTGTTCAGCATGCGTATCTTCATTTTGGATAGCAAAACATACTGTGAGACCTTTTCTAACACTAACTTCCAGAGGCCATTGAGAAGAAATTTGTTAAGCTGCTTTCTTCTGCACAAACCCACCATGCCCAGTCGTAAAACAGTACATGTTCAGTGGGCAGCAGGCTGTATGAAGATACCTGTTCAGTGCTATGATATAATTTGTGTATATGCACAGAAATATCTATATGTAGTAACATAGCTGTCTATAAATGTACCTGACATTTTTTGACATACTGTATATATAAAAACAAATATATCCATGACTGGGATGTAGCAAGGGATAAGGAGGAGTAGTAACTGGGGTGTGGGGGGCACACACATCTGAATGGGCATATGGCAGCATAAAACCTAAATACGCCCGTGTGATTTATACAAAACTTCAAGAGGCAAGAGGATCGATAGGTCATAGAAGATAAATAATGTTCAAGGCTCTAATTTCATCTCACTCATCACATCTCGCTCCTTCTTTCCTCTCTTTACTTTACACGGATATTTCTGTTGTATAGTTGCTATTCAGTGAGTGATTCAATTGAACAAGCCCGCAGCTACCTGGCCGAAAGCTTAAACAGTAAACCATGCAATCGTAAGTAACATTTCAGGGCATGATCAATTAAGCAAGGCCATAACAACCAATTTAGAAACAGGCAATAGTAAATGAGACCATCATCATGACATCATTAAAACATGGAGGTTAAACGTCAATTAATTAGCGTTTAGAAGTATGATATGCGATCGGACCCGCAATCCGGCAATGTATAAAATATTAAACATGAATGACGATACTATTCTAGTCCATGTGGGTGGCCTGATATGTATTAACTCCCTGATTCCCGAGTTTGAGATAACACAGAAATAAAACGTGGAAAAAGTCATTTTTGATTGCCGATTTGTGAGCTTGAGACTGTTGTGCAATTAATTCTAAAGTCTTTCATCACTTTCCCCGTCTTTTAAAGTACAATAATGATTTATTATTTGCATTTACAGTACTACGATCAGGTGTTTAAACCGCTTGCGATTCCCATCTAGTACTCATAGGATTTTCTTCTGTATTTACCATTAACGGGTGTGAAAACCATTGTGGGCTTGAGGAGATGTAGCAATTGAATAGCGATTTGCAATTGTAACATTTAAGGGCTTGAAAGATCAAAGACTTAGCTGGGTCAGAGTTACGATTTTGACAACCGCAGGGATTTTCAGCCTGAAACCCGAAGATCATTTGCAAGTAGCTAAATAACACCAATTGCATAGCAAATTAGTTTACAAGCTACATTACGGGTTCCATTAACCAGCATGTTACCAGTATTATATAATGTGCTGTACTGTATATATATATATATATATATATATATATATATATACATATATATATATATATATATATATATATACACTTATTGATATATATGTATAAATACATTTATTTATATAACTACTATCGACTTGCCTGTCAAAAAATGACGGCAATAAAATTGTCAGGCAGTTAATGCTGTTTGCCACACAATGTAAGGCTTAGTCCTCTGAGTAACTTCGGCGCTCATTGCAAGACTCGCGCTGAGTGCCTTTGGCGCTCATTGCGAGCATCTCCCCTCATGTACCTTTGGTCGTCTGAGCTCCATCGGCGCTCATTGCAAGCCCTGTGCTGAGCGCCTTCTGTCGCTCATTGCGAGCCTCTCCCCTTGTGTACTTTTGCTCCTCTGAACACCCTTGGTGCTCATTGTGAACCCCGCACTGAGTGCCTTTGGTGCTCATTGCATGACTCGCAATGAGCGCCTTTGGCGCCTATTATGAGCCTCTCCCTTGCTCTCTTTTTTAATATATAAATATATTTTGTTATAATAATTAATTGATTAATTAAATAATACATTAATATACTTTACCCATTTCTAATTAATATATCCATCAATCAATATCCTGAAGGCCAAGACATGGCCAAAACACGTCTGGTAGGATCCAATTTGATCTTTGCATCTTTTATTATAATTACATTATTTAATTTATTGTTGCTGCTATTTTACCTATTTTCACCATATTGGTCCTATTTATCCCTGATGTGAGAAGCCCCATAGATGGTTCTTAATTAGATCCACCATTATAAGATTAGAGCAAACATTATCAGCCTTACTAAATTAGATTCTGTAAATTTAAAAGTGCTCTATAAAAGCACACAGCATATTTTTTTTACAGAAGTTTTTAGTTAGTGAAATTCTATCCAAAAGCAAGGTCTTCACTAACTAAAAACTTTTGTAAATAAAATATGCTGTGTGCTTAAATAGAGCCCTTTTAAATTTAATAATGCTGATTATCAGTCACCCTAAACTCACTGATATTGGAGCATCTTAAGTGAGGCTTGCTAACCTCAACATTAGATGTCTCAGTCTGGGGAGTGAGGTCTGGATCTGTGCGTTGACACTGAAGCACTAAGACAGTTTCTATTATTTGTTTTCTATCTTTAATTGTAAAAGTATCCCTGTAACAATTGATATATTGGATATTGGACTATTGAGACACTGAACATCGGATCGTCTGGACTAAAAACACCAAGCAACATAAGGACGACAGGACAATATCTGTGACATCTCATATATAACGAGAATTGATATTATATTGAATGTGAGTGTAATGGTTTTTTAATTATTTGCTATAATAAACCTTGATGTACATATTTCACGATTGGTTTGGCTTTGCGCTTATCCCTCCCACCCCTCTTCTTGTCCAATATCCTGAAGCTCTAACAATATTTTTTCCTGCAGCATACAATATACATTTGTCATGTTGCTGACTTGAGGCGTAAGTGCCAGCAATGTGGCAAGTGTGCAGCATAAATAGGCTGCATGCGCATGGGCAAACTGTTTGTTTAGTTGTGTAAAGTGCCATTTTAATTGTAATGTTATTAGTTGTAAGTTAGTGTTGTAAAATGGCTGCGATTGTGTATGTGTTATGCTGGTCTGGAGCATTTTCCGTGTTTCCTAATAGTGTATTTTGTACCTCGTACATTCCTGGGTAAAAGTCTTATGTGCCTGGCAGTGTTTTGCATGGTTAGGGGTTGTCTAGCCTCATTTTCGTATTTTTTCAGCCTTCATTTTTTTGTCGCTTAGGCGATTTTCGAATGCCGAAACTCTGGAAATTGTGTTTCATTTATCGTGCAACCTCACCCCCTAGTCGTCCTGGCTACCCCCCGTGCTGTGTGTAAGGTTATTTTTTTAAATTTTAAAAAAATTTTTTTATTTTCTTTGAGTTTTTTTTTTTTTTGGATGTGCGCTGTTCAGCCGTTAACTTCATATTTTTTTGACCTTGTATTTTTTTTTTTACTAAGTCCTGCGGCTTGTATTTGTTTTTTTCTAAGTCCTGCTTTCCAGTCTTATGTGCCTGGCGGTGTTTTGCGTGGTTAGGTGTTGTGTAGCCTCATTTTAGTTTTTTGCAGCCACCATTTTTTTGTTGCTTAGACGATTTTCGAGTGGCGAAACTCGTCAAATTGTGTTTAAATTCTCATGCAACCTAACTCCCAGACGTCCAGGCTGTCCCCCCGTGCTGTGTGTGATTTCTTTTTATGTTTTTTTTTGCAAAGTGTTACGGGACGTAATTTTTGCAATTTTTTCAAAGTGCTACGGGTCTCCCATTGTGAATGGTCTAATTGTGTTGATGTGTAGTCCCGCTGGTCATAGGGATGAGCGTCTACAATGCTTATCTCCACCAGCACAATAGCGCCTTTGGCGCTCACTGCCTAAGTTTTACAGAGTTGTAGGGATGAGCGCCTATGGCACTCCTCTCCATCAGTGCAATGAGCGCCTTTGGCTTTGCGTGGTCTGCGTTTGCGGCCCGCAACTGCGGCCCTTGCTTTGCGAGGACCACAGTTGCTGTGGGCTCGCTGTGCGAGCCCGCAGTTTTAACATTGCGTTACCAATGTTTTTGGAAACCCTGCACTGCTGAGAACTGTGATATAATTACTGTAATAGCCAAACCATTATATCTAATTTTTCAAGATTTACTCAAGATTTACTCAACACAATATTTAAGAAGGGTGCAAGAGCAAATCCGGGGCATTATAGACCTGTAATCTCACTTTTGTAGTGGCAAAGCTTTTAGAAGGGTTAATAAGGGATAGTATACAGTAATATGTCTATTTAAACAAGATTATAAGTAGGAATCAACATGGATTTATGAGGGATAGGTGATGTCAAACAAACCTAATTCATTTATATGAAGAGGTTAGTAGGAACCTGGATCAAGGCAACTCAGTGGATGTAGTATTTTTGGATTTTTCAAAGGCCACATGGGAGACTATTGTGCAAACTAAGAGATACAGGAATTGCAGTAAATATCTGCTCATGGATTGAGAGATAGCTAAAAGACAGGAAGGTTCAGTATTAGGTCCTCTCCTTTTTAACATATTTATTTATGACTTAGAAGTAGGATTGGAAAGTAATGGCTCCATTTTTGCACATTAAGTTGTGCAAGGTAATTAAATCAGATAATGATGTACTTTCCATCCAAAGGGATTTGCATAAATTAGAGAAATGGGCAACAAAATGGCAGATGAGATTTAATATGAATAAATGTAAAGTTATGCATCTGGGAAGGAAAAATAGCCATGCAATTTATATTCTTAATGGATGAAATCTAGGGGTATCAGATATTAAAATGGATTTGGGAGTACTTGTGGACAACCACCTAGGTAACAGGGCTCAATGCCAGGCAGCATCTCCAAAGGCAAATAAAATATTAGCATGCATTAAGAAGGCTATAGAAACAAGGGAAGCAAATATAATTCTGTCACTATACAGCTCTCTAGTACGCCCTCATTTGGAATATGGAGTACCATTTTGGGCACCACTAAGTAAAAATGACATTTTAGAGCTGGAAAAAGTACAGAGAAGGGCAACCATACTAATAAGGAGAATGGAGGGGCCAAGTTATGAAGAAAGACTAACCAAATTAAACTTATTTTCTCTAGAAAAAAGGCGTCTTAGAGGGGATATGATTACCCTATATAAATATATCCAGGGTCAATACAAGGCTTTGTCAAGTGAGCTTTTTGTGCCAAGAGGTTTTCAGAGTAGAGAACATCCTATATGGATCTATTTTTTTATAAAAAGGGCATTCAGGGTTATCCTGGATAATTAGGGCCTCATTCTATTATCGGCCGCAGCCGCTGCGGGGCCGCAAGGACCGGCCGCAAGCTATTCTGCTATTCTATTCCCTTACGGCCGGATGCTCCGGCAGGCTTGCGGCCGGTGCCTTGCTATCTCTTGCGGCCGCTCGCGCCGGAGGAAAGCCTTTGATCTAAAACGGCCGCAAGAGATTTGCAATTCAATTGCTCCGGGAAACCTCTCTGCAAGGCTAAAAACGAGCCGCAGTTACTTGCAGGAAAAAGGTCTCGCTAGCACCAATTAAGCACATAAAATAGCTCAAATAAAGCCATCCTGCACTTTGAGAAGACTATAAAGGGATTTTAGGTGTTAGAAAAAATAGCACATAATTATCCTGTACTCAAATCCGTAAAATATTTCATTTTTAATATCCGTAAAATATACATGTAAAAAGGCCAGAGTGCTTGGAGCACCTCAGACACGCCCACGCCGCAGCCGGCAAATAAACAGTTAATTTGAACTCGGGTTTGGGCAGATGTGCAAGCTTGAGAGTGGGTTCCTTTTATTCCTCATGTCCCCCAATATGATCCCTAGCATTTACAGAGCTGTACAGTGCAGGCTTGAATTTATTTTTGAGTTTTTATATTTCACAGTTTACGGCCGGTTCCAAGATATGCGGCCGGCCGTAAAAGGAGATCCTTGCGGGGCCGTATAATAGAATCGCGAGTTAACTGAACCCTCGCAAGGAATCGCAGCCTTACGGCCGATTTACGGCTGATAATAGAATGAGGCCCTTAGAGAGGGAGTATTGGTCTAGGGAGGAATCCGATCTCCAGTATCTGGGGCCAGGAAGGAATTTTTATTTTTCACCTTTTGAGACAATTGGCAAAGTTTCACAGGTTTTTTTTGTGATTGCCTTCCTCTGGATCAATTGACAATTAACAATTAATCTGCATATTACAGATTAGAGAAGATCTAAAAAGGTTGAACTTGATGGACTAAAAGTATTTTTTCAACCTCAATTACTATGTAACTATGTAAAGTGTAAACATGCGTTCCAATAATTTCAGGGGTAGCTGTGATTTTTTTTTTTTAGAATCTGAACTGATTATTCCTTTTTATTAATTTTATGTCTTGCTAAGAAATGTTTTTATTAAGGATTATTATGTTTTTCTTAGAAAAGGACCTCAATTACTATGTAACTATGTAATTATATATATATATATATATATATATATATATATACATATATATAAACATATATATATTTATATATATATATAGTAAATAAAAAGTACATCTGTGTTCACATTTGAATGTCTAAAGCAAGTTAAAAAACCTGCTTCCAGCTCAGAGTTCCGAGAAAAACAGTTATTACACTGCATTCTGGTAAGTTGAGCTGGGACACACAAATGTGCCCACAAATGCCTCGCTCTTCATTCCGTAGCCATTATCAAAAATGGCTTCCTTTAAGCTTATGCATGCTGTATTACACAGCTTTAATGCAAAGCCAAGGTTGGAAAAACACAGGCTGAGTATCCAATCCATGTACAGCTGTTTCAAGCTTACTGGCTATCATCAGCATGGAGCGGGATCTCAGCCTGTGTTGTGGAAATTATGAGTAGGTAGTTCACCACAACAATCATTTATAATATGGTGGGCAAAAGAGCGATAGAAGCCCTCCACTGTACAGTAGTACAGTAAATAGAAAGTACATCTGTGTTCACAAAAAACCTGCTTCCTGATCAGAGTTCCGGGAAAACAGTTATTACACTGCATTGTGGGAAGTTGAGCTGGGACACACAAATGTGCCCACAAATGCCTCGCTCAATATCAAGTAAATCTTGGAACAATAACTTTTTCACATTTTATATATATTCAGTGTTAGCTTGTGACTATGATGTAAAAGTTGCTATTAAGAAAAGAAAGTAGTGGTGGGATTTTAACCCATTTCAAAACCTATTTCTTAAGCACTGGGCTGTATGTCCACATGTTTTGTAATTGGTGAAAAGGAACAATATATCTACTCTAGAAATGAATATTGGATCTTTAACAATTAATTTTATAACCTGCACTACTCATTCTAATTAGTACCACTGATGGATGCAGCTCATTATCTCATGTATCTTGAAAATATAAGGGCAGATTAAAAGGCACTTAAAACAACTGATTCACACAGTCAAAACTCAGTTATTATTAGCAGCAATTTTAAAATGAAAAGAGCGTTTTCTGTTTTCTTTTCTAACTTCTGATTGATGGCACTGAGCATATATGGTCCCTTTAATCTGGGCCATTGTTTGGGAAAAGTAGTTTTGCGGAAATCTCTAATGCTAATTGTTCAGGGTACATTTTGATAATATATTTATATTGAATCCTTACCAAATTTAAACATTATGACTATCATGGGAATTTATAGTGTTCAATGACTCTGTTGCATTAATTTTCCGAAAAATATAAAACACATAATAGATTTAATAAACGAAAATGCTTTCACTGGAAAGGACCCCTAGGCTAAAAGCATTACATTGAGGAAATAATGGAAATTAATATAATAATCCTTGCAATTTGCCTATACTGTTTATAAACATGTCATTTTCAACTATTGAAAATATATTTTATGACTGTATATTGTTATTCTTTTCTCATTCTGTTCTGAATTTTTCATTAAACAAAGGGTTAACCTTTCATAAGTTACATTTTTTTATTTTATTTTTTTGTTCCATTGCATCAATGTTTTCTGTTAATGCAGCCATGTCATTATATACTGTATACTGCTTGAATTCACAACGGAAAATGATTAAAGATGATTTAAAAATTTATGGTTTGTGTTAAAATATTGAATTGACCAGGAGCTCAATTCAATTGAGCAAATGCAAGTTACTGTAGCCCGTAAGTGAGACAGCAAGTTAATTTGCTATTCAATTGCCGTCTTTTTGCGGGTCCAAACGGGTTATGGGTTACAAGCTTGAAAACTTTGCAATGTTCAAACCCGGAACTTACAGCCTCCCGAAGCCTTTGATCTTTCACGTCCGCAAGAGTTAGAGGGAAAAACAGACTGACTTTATTCTATAATATAACCATTTAACTCTATTACAAAAGCAATTATTAAAGACACCGATACACAAACCTACTTAGCATTTCTCAATACATATATTATTTTATAACACAATCAACAAAACAGTTTTATATCATTATTGATTGAATTGAGTTCATATATAGAAACACGCTATATTACTAATTAAATACCCTAATACTGATATACAAAAGTTATTTAGGCTGCTATAGATACATTATAATCTAAGTAGTTTTATATTGCTTCTGGCTGCCATATAAGGTGTAATACCGGATTTTGCTACTTACTGCTCATATAGCCACATTAAATTCCCTCCACGTTGAAAAACGCAGCTCGTAACGTAGCCCGCAAGACTTACGGCTATTAAATTGGCCTCTTAAAGCTACCCGCAGACAACTTGCAGGTTAGGAGCTAGAAAACCCTATGGGATGTGAGAATTCGACTTGCGAGCCTGCAAATCCTTTGTTCTTTCAAGACCGTAACTGTTAAGTTCCAATCGCTTTATTAAATTGCATTAGAATCACTCGTGTTCAAGCCCGTAACCCGCAAATGGAGCTTTGAAGCCTACGTGTGCTAGAGAGGACCCGCAAAGGTGATAAAGTCCAATCCATAGCACTGTAAATGCAAATATAAACACACTACTGTAAATATAATAAAAGGGAAAGTGATGTTAGGTATTATAATTAATAGCATAACATTCTCAGGCTTGCAAATCAGCAATATAAAATACTTTATTTTCACTTTTATTTCCGTGTCCTATTGATCGCGGCAATCAATGTGTTAATACATATAATGGAACTTGCATGTTATAGAATATCATATTTATGGCTTTATCAATACTGCATTATGTCTGGAATGTGGGTCTGATCGTAACTCTGACAATCTCTGTTGCCATTGGTTCCATCTAAACCCGTAACTACGGGTTTGACTAATTGATTAAGTTCACAGCCGCGCATCCAACGTTCAACAGATGGTTTATGGGTTTGCCTCTCCGTCCCATAACTCGCGCCCTGCTCTAATTAAATAGCACTGTAACTCTGCAAGATTTCAAGCTTGCAGCCATTGCGGGTCTCACGTTGCACATATGAGCTCGGAATTTAATGTGGCTAATAGAGTAATGTGCTATAACACTGAGTATTATTACCTCATATATTGTAGACATGTGATTTTTATCCAAGTTTCATAAGACTTTATTCTCTGCTTATCATTTCTGTATTAAGCTAACCAAATATAGACTGTATTAAAATAAATTGTTAATCCAAGATTTATAAGATTTCATACGAGTCTTACAGATTTAAAATAGATTGTTTATATCAAACTTTATAAGACTATATACACTGTTTATTGATCCATACATTGAACCAACAAAATATAGATTGTTTGAAGATAGATTGCTAACCAAACTTGATAAGATTATATATACTATACTAACAGAAGTAACAGAATATAAAATGTATTAAAACTAATTTGTATCCAATCATTCACAAGAGATTGTAATAACCATAATATTTATCTTATATTGTGATCTATCTAAACATCAAAGCTTACAAGTAAATACATCCATTTTTTTATTCTTGATTTTACTATTGTCCCAATAACCTCTATTCTGTAATAAAGTGTATACTTTTCTATAAATTGATCATTGAACTCAATAAACTTTATCAAATCTAAACATTGTAATAGTTGTGTCATATCAAATTGTATGACAGGTTTTCAGATCATTGACAGCATGTAGAAATTCCCCATTCCTGAATGGGTGGTACAAGCTGCTTATTTTTAGGGAAGCTGAATGGTATATTCCTCGGTAGGATCCTGGTTCAATAATTTTTTTAGCAGAAACTGTCTGTTCGTTATATTTTCTTCATTTATGTGGTCCTGAGTGTTTATTATGTTACATTGGGGAAACCAGCCAAAAACTGCACCTAAGGAGACAATGGGATAGACATTATGTTTAAAAACACGATATGAACACTCAGTTGGACACCATTTTACACAGAAATATCACTGCATCCAAAACCTGAGAATCAAAAACATCCAGGAGAGAAAAACATTTGAAATGAAAATGTTCATATTCTTCAACACTAAAGATATAAGACTTATTATAAACTTTAATTTTTCTGACACATTATCTTAATTTCTTATGATTCTGCCTCAGTCTTTCTCACGTTTTATTTGTTTCTCTACAACAGGCTTGTTACTTTTTAAGAAGTGTTCGTTCAATGGGAACAATATCATTGTAAACTGTAAAACTTTTACACATGCATTTTATGTATATTTACATACAGTTGTGCTCAAAAGTTTGCATACCCTGGCAGAAATTGTGAAATTTTGGCATTTATTTTGAAAATGTGACTGATCATGCAAAAAATATATATATTTTATTGAAGGATAGTGATTATATGAAGCCATTTATTATCACATAGCTCCTTTTTAAATCATAATGATAACAGAAATCACCCAAATGGCTTTGATTAGAAGTTTACATGCCCTTGAATGTTTGGCCTTGTTACAGACACACAGGTTAAAATGGCAATTAAAGGTTAATTTCTCACACCTGTGTATTTGTAATTTGCAATTAGTGTCTGTGTATAAATAGTCAATGAGTTTGTTAGCTGTCATGTGGATGCACTGCGCATGCTAGGTGCTGAGCCATGGGGAGCAGAAAAGAACTGTCAAAACACCTCCGCAACAAGGTAATGGAACTTCATAAAGATGGAAAAGGATATTAAAAGATATCCAAACCCTTGAAAATGCCAGTCAATTCTGTTCAACCAATTATTAAGAAATTAAAAATTTGGGGATCTCTTAATACCAAGCCAAGGTTAGGTAGACCAAGAAAGTTATCAGCCGCAACTGCCAGAAGAATTGTTCGGAATACAAAGAAAAACCCACAGGCAACCTAAGGAGAAATCCAGGCTGCTCTGGAAAAAGACGGTGTGGTTGTTTCAAGGAGCACAATACGACGATACTTGAACAAGAATTAGCTGCATAGTCAAGATGCCAGAAAAAAACCCTTACTGCGCCAATGCCACAAAAAAGCCTGGTTACAATATGCCTGACAACATGCCCCACAGCTTCTGGCACACTGTAATTTGGAGTGACAAGACCAAAGTAGAGCTTTATGGTTACAACCATAAGCGCTATGTTTGGAGAGGGGTCAACAAGGCCTCTAGTGAAAAGAATACCATCCCACTGTTAAGCATGGTGGTGGCTCACAGGTGTTTTGGGGGTATGTGAGCTCTTAAGGCACAGGGAATCTTGTGACAATTGATGGCAAGATGAATGCAGAAAATACTGGAAGACAATTTGCATTCTTCTGCATGAAGGCTGTGTATGGGACACTCTTGGACATTCCAGCATGACAATGGCCTTAAGCACAAGGTCAAGTTGACCCTCCAGTGGTTACAGCAGAAAAAGGTGAAGGTTGTGTCTCCTGACCTTAATATCATCGAGCCACTCTGGGGAGATCCCAAACGTGCAGTTCATGCAAGACGACCAACGACTTTGCATGATATGGAGGCATTTTGCCAAGACGAATGGGCAGCTATACCACCTGCAAGAATTATGGGCCTCATAGGCAACTATTACAAAAGACTGCACGCTGCCATTGATGCTAAAGGTGACAATACCCGGTATTAAGAACTAAGGGTATGTAAACTTTTGATCAGGGCCATTTGGGTGATTTCTCTTATCATTATGATTTAAAAAGAAGCCAAACAATTATGTGATAACAAATGGCTTCATATGATTACTATCCTTCAATAAAAGACATTTTAATAACGAAACCCCATTTGAGAAATGTTTATCTATAACTCAGAGGGTAATAAAACATCTCTAATATTTATAATTACTTGTTAGATCAAGCGATACCATCCAAACTCCACCACCAATCCTCCTGGGAAAAAGAATTGGGCATTACTTTAGATCAGGGATAATGAAGCAAAATTCACAAAAATGCAACACAATCTTCCCTCAACATAATCCTTAGGGAAAATTCCTACAAAACAATTTTGAGGTGGTACCTACAAGGCTAAAACTAGCAGATCCATCAATAACAGGTAACTGCTTTAGTGGATGTAGCTCTATGGGAACACTCCTTCATACTTTATGGGATTGCCCATAAATTGCCCACATTTGGTTGGAAACATTTGACACCCTAGAGAAACTGTGGGGCAAAAGATTACATCAAAAACCAGAAGAGGCCTTACTAGGCCTTCCCATTACAGATCTCAACAAGGAGGCCCAACTTCTTACCAACCAGATATTCTTAGCAACAAGAATAGCCATCGCTAAATCTTGGAAGAATCCTACCCCCCTGTATAGAGAGGTCCTAGCCAAACTTAAACACATACATTCTATATATAGACGTTAACTACAAAAATAGGGCTTCGTGCTGGGATATGTGGGAGCTTCAAATTGGATGTGATTAACAATCAACAGATACCAATGCTAGCATGCAAGAGGTATACTACCCCCGAGAGGTATACTACTTGCCTATCCCCCCTCTTCTTTTCTTTTCTTCTCTCTCTTTCTATCTATCTGTCTATCTACCTAGTTACTTCATGTCTTTCTATTTTATCTCTCTTCTCTGTAGGGCGAATTGGATATAGCATACTGTAACGGAGTTGGAACACGCAGTCCAATATCTCCGCTGGTATACGGTAAAATATCCAAGAGGCACTACAGTTTCACCATTCTCAACCTCCCATATTGGACGACACTCAATTTGGGAGTTCAAGACTACTGACTTTATTTTGTTATGTGCAGAAATATTCATACACATCTCTTCCCACAGGCAATACACATCCCCCATAGTTGGTCACACAATACACATAGAGGGACAATAGGTGGGTCACACCTCCCTGAGGCTACCTGGCAACTTTGATCCAATCAGACAATGATTAGATCATCCTTCTTTGTTCTTACGTCTGAGAATGAAAACACTTTATACAATAGACTTCCTTATCTCATGAGGAGTCTCTGTAATAGGATTATCTATTATGCCCAGGGTCTGCAATAGTCTGGGCTAATATTCTGCAGAGCATAAACCAACATACATATAGTATAACAGTAGGATCATATTTAACCATAAGAAATAAACAACCATAAACAGGGTAAAACAGTGATGGGGTCCGTTACACATAATATATCATATCTTATATTAAATGTTCATAATGTTCACAAAGAAACAATAACAAAAAAGAAAAAAGGAAAAAATGGAAAATGTTGGGAAAAATGTAAGAACATGTCCTCCACATTGCCATTTGTACTTTATTCAGTATGTTTTTGCTATATATTATGCATCTAACATACTACTGTTTTTTGTTTTTTTGTTTTCTTTCCATTAATAAAAATGATTAAAAAAAAAATGAAAGACATTTTTTTTGTGCATGATCAGTCATATTTTCAAAATAAATGCCAACATTTCATATATATATATATATATATATATATATATATATATATATATATATATATTTATATATATATATATATATATATATATATATATATATATATATAATAAAAAGTACATCTGTGTTCACATTTGAATGTCTAAAACAAGTTAAAACACCTGCTACCAGCTCAGAATACAGAGAAAAACAGTTATTATACTGCATTCTGGGAAGCTGAGCAGGGACATGCAAATGTATCCACAAATCTCTTCAATCCATAGCCCATTTTAAACGTGGCTTCCTTTAAGCTTATGTCTGCTGTATTACACAGCTTTATATATATGTAACATACAATATGTGTGTATGTTTCGTAAAGTGTGTTATTTTCATATCCCCGGTATATATACATTTCTCCCATGATGTCAGATGCTGTTTCTACTTTCTCTCTATCACTGTTTAGATTCAAACTGAAAGTTACATCTAATGTCAGTTTTGCTTTAGATTTGATAAAAGGAAGTTAAACATCTCAAAAGCTTCTCACACCAAATAAAATGTCTATCATTGTATTCTGCAATACTCTATAATATATATATTTGTGGCCTGGGTGATGCTGATTGGTTGGGAGGAGGAGGAGGGACTTAAGCCCGTTTTGCAGGCTTCCTCCTTACTCCGCGACGGCCATTGAGCTGATTCCCTCCCTCCCTCCCCTTGAATTGGTGGTCAGTTAGGAAAGTAGCAGATATGGAAGTAAGGTATGTCTAGAGGGCGAGGCTGGTTGAGCAAAGTTCAGAAAGCTTAAGCTAGGTGTCACGATCTGCTTCTTCAAGGGGGCTTGATATGAACCTAGTTCAAACCTACCCCAGCAGAATCATGTACTTCCTGATCTCTGTGGCACAAAAGATGGCTTCTGAAGATTGCAAGGCCCAAAAGCTACAGGCAGAGAATACTGGATCCAGGTTACTTAGTGGCCCATAGCAAGACCACTCCCCAAGTCAGGATACTACACACAGAAATAGTCTCACACCTTGTTTATGTGAAAACTATATTGTAACCTTCTATTGAATGAACAAAACAACATATTTATACTCTCCAATACCACACCCTTGTGTACATTGGTGTATGTGTGATGTCAGACCATCTGGCTTGCAACCTTGGGCTATCAAAGCTCTTGAGATCACATTCATTAGATAACCTTTATGTTAAACTCAAGTGTTTGCCCTGGACCACTTGAAGCACATGCATCTGTCTTGACCCAAGGTCTGCATGTTTGAGTGTGCAATGATCTGCAGCTAACTTCTATCCAGAGCATTTCTACCAATTCCACATATGTTCTATATAACATTTTCCCTCATAATATATTATACCTAGGATACATAATAACCATGTACAGGCAACATATAACCGCACAATAACACATAATCCCAATGTAACAATGTCATGCTCCCTTGGACATACTCACAAACCACTGACAATATGAGTCCTTAAACAATTAAATCATGACAACTTCTCCCCCTTCCTTTCTAGTATAGCATAGAGGATCATCCTAACGGATAATTCTCTAGCTATACTGCTTTTACTTGTCCTCCTGTCTGGAAAGTCCATCCATGTGATAGCCTCAGTGGCTCTCTGGGTACCCTGCCTCCCCCTGTCCAGGGCGAATACTCGCTCCTTCCCAGTGGCCTTGTGACTTTCCCAAGCCCCTGGGGAGACTTATAAGACAACTGCCATGGAGGACCCTTCAAGGTAGTCCAGGGGAAACAGTACATCCCAGCTAGTAAGTCCAGCATAAATTTGGGAGGATCCTTACCCAGCAAAGCCCTTTCCTTCCAGGCTAGGGAGACCTCCTGTCCTGACGATTCTGGATCAGCACTCCGTCCCATGGGTAAAATTGAAGAGTACAAGGTTCCCTTTGTCAGGCCTGAGCTTTCTCCTGAATAAACTGGGATACGGGAGTTGCAACATGGGCTAGTGACATTCACTGGTGGCATCCATGATGGATTAATGGGCAGTTCTGATACAAGCTGTTGTGGCTCAGTAGCCAACCTTTCTCCCACCAAGCCTGGCCAATGGCCCCTTCTTTCCAGGGTTACAGGTAGACAGCCAGTGTCTTTGGGCAGCTGCAGGGGAGTCATTGTAGGGATACCAGGAGACAAATCACAATCTGGGGTACCCTCTGGCTCTTTGGTCTCTGGATCCTCAGGTGGAACCTCCTGACTCTCTCCATCTGAGACTGCCTGGTGTGTAGTTACAGGCAGCCCTTGAGAAGCAGCAGCTACTGCCTCTTGTTCAGGCTGAAGAACAGGGCTACTTTCTGTTTCTGCTCCAGGGTCTGTGGCTGGCTCCTGGACAATGGTCATCCCAGGAACCTCTCTACAATTTCCACAGTCAAATGGTAGGGCCCAGTGCTCATTAGGTTCTTCTCTTACACTAGGAGCAGAGTAGCTTTTCCCCAGTTCTTCCCCTGGGCCCGGCACTGCTGTGGTTTGCCCCTGTCCCCATTCCTCTAACTGGGTGAGACTTAGCCCCCTAAAGATAGGGACCAGTTCTTCCTCTTCCCAGTCCCCCCCATGGATGCCGGCATCCTTGTTATTTTGAGAATCATGGATATCAAAATTCTCCCCCCAGTCCATACATTCATTTTCTGACCCAGCCTCAGCAATATTTAGCTGGGTCTCTGTAGTACCTGTTAGGTGGTTCTGTTCCATGCCTGACTGGCATGAGCCCTCCCAGCTGGCTGGCCAACAACCATCCAGGGATGCTTCATCCAGTAAGTCTATATAATCCACCTCCAGCTGTAGCTCCTGTTGGATCAAAGGCCAAAGTAAGTTAGCTGTATGAGAGCCTGTCTCCAGTCCCAGCATGTGACAGCGCTTGGCAAACAGACACAGCTTTCTTTTCTCTGTCCCCAAGCCACAGTCCGGATCCCCATGTACTATGTCCCAAAGTGCCTTTTCCAGCCCCAATGAAAAATGATGATGTATCCCAACAGGTCCAACCCAATAAGCATATTGATCTTCCAGGGCGACCTCCTCATATACCAATTCTTCCAGCCATTCCATTAGCCTGTGACCTGGCCATAGTCCCAGGAATGCCATCCATTTATTTAGAAGGCCCATTCCTCTACAGTCCTTTCCAGTCACCAGAACATTCTCTATCTTTACTGGGGATAAGCATTCCCCCTCCACAGGAGCTGAGACAGGGCCATTGCTTACCCTTCTCCTGTTCCCCTTTACCTCCTGTGTGATTTGTATCCGGAGTTCCCTCTGCTGATCCTTAGTAAAACCTGCAGGCATTACCTCCATCCATCTTTGATACCGTCTGGACACTTCCTCCTCCTCTGCTGCAGACATCTCTTCATAAGCTGCCATCCTTCTGTGTTTTATACAGAGATCCCCACCGCTGCCAGCCAAATGTCACGATCTGCTTCTTCAAGGGGGCTTGATATGAACCTAGTTCAAACCTACCCCAGCAGAATCATGTACTTCCTGATCTCTGTGGCACAAAAGATGGCTTCTGAAGATTGCAAGGCCCAAAAGCTACAGGCAGAGAATACTGGATCCAGGTTACTTAGTGGCCCATAGCAAGACCACTCCCCAAGTCAGGATACTACACACAGAAATAGTCTCACACCTTGTTTATGTGAAAACTATATTGTAACCTTCTATTGAATGAACAAAACAACATATTTATACTCTCCAATACCACACCCTTGTGTACATTGGTGTATGTGTGATGTCAGACCATCTGGCTTGCAACCTTGGGCTATCAAAGCTCTTGAGATCACATTCATTAGATAACCTTTATGTTAAACTCAAGTGTTTGCCCTGGACCACTTGAAGCACATGCATCTGTCTTGACCCAAGGTCTGCATGTTTGAGTGTGCAATGATCTGCAGCTAACTTCTATCCAGAGCATTTCTACCAATTCCACATATGTTCTATATAACATTTTCCCTCATAATATATTATACCTAGGATACATAATAACCATGTACAGGCAACATATAACCGCACAATAACACATAATCCCAATGTAACAATGTCATGCTCCCTTGGACATACTCACAAACCACTGACAATATGAGTCCTTAAACAATTAAATCATGACACTAGGTAAAAAAAAGGGGGTGGAAAAGAGTTAAAGGGTGAGGATTCTGTGAATTCTAAGTTAGGATGCAAGTAGGAGTGTCTTTGGTTGGCGGGAGGTGAGGCACCCGGCCCACGGGCTTAAGTGGGCATTGCCCTGCCTCATGGGTGTGCTTAGTAAAGCACAGGGAGCCTCTGGGCGCGGGCCCAGGGCGTGAGGTTACTGACCGGGCCGGGCTCCTCCTCCGGCATGTTATTTGAGCTGTGATGTAACAATGTTAATTATGTTAATTGGTTATTGGTTTATGGTTGCTTTTATAAAGCCGTGGCCCGAAATTTTCCCAAGAAACGCTGGTTCAGTGTGTTTATTTATCTAACGTCCAATGGATCTTGCCAGGGTCATGGCCTGCTTAGAGTATCAAAAATGTGAGGTACGTCTTGATGGTATTGTAATAAATGTATAGTTGGGTTGCAAGAGAACATGGTGGTGATAATTGGTGGTTAATGATGAATATTGAAAACAAGTGCTAGGCCTTATCATACATCCTTTTCGTTTTGTCTGCTAGGCTGGCATGCATTGCTGGAGGAGCAGAGCTGAGAATAGGGTGTATACTAAGATGGAGGTGGCTGACGTGCTGTAAAGGATGAAGGAGAATCCATGAGGGGAAAAGAAAGAACGGTTAGGAATAATTTTCTGAAGGTATGTAAAGAATTGAAACTGCAATGTAAGTTACTGGTACGCCTGTTCAATCAGAAGGGAATTTGTAGTTTTGTCCTGAGCCTTGAGCTTTGTGGGAGATTAGACCGTGGATTATTTTGAAGTGTGATGGAAAGGAGTAAATTAGTAGAGAAGATGATGAGATGGAAGGTTTACTTAGGAAAAAGGACCTGCCGTTCCAGGTCGGGGGGATGTAAATAAGAGATGAGGGTCCACGATGGCTTGATCTCTAAGTGTAGTGAGTAAGTTCTACTAACAGATTGTTTATAAAGGCTCTTGATTGAGGAAGGATCAAAGGGCCTTGGAAGAAAGCTGCAGCAACTGAGAAGGGAGGATGGCTGCAGAGCGAGGAGAAGCAGGAAACGGTCAGAAGAAGGACTTGGCGGGAGATTGAGTAACCAGGAAAGATCGGCAAAAGAATAGAGACAGAGCTGGGAACAGGAGGTGGGTAGGGTGAGGAGGAGATCATGAAGTGCGGAAAGTGCTAACAGAGGAAAGCAACAGGGACAAGCAGCCAGCGAAGAAGCCAGATGGTGGCAAACCTTGAGGCTATAAGGTCTGGGAGACAGGGAAACAGCGCATCTCAAAAAAGGTAAGTGAGAGAGGCGCTACGTGGTGAGGGCTGGTGGACATTTAAGGAGGGAGAGGGCCCTCCCAAAACTCCAGGTATAAACTCAGCCATATATACATATATATGTGTATGTTTGTATATAGATGAATAATCAGAGTATTGCAGTATATAGTGATACCTTTTTAATTGGACAAACATTCATAGTTACATAGTATTTGAGGTTGAATAAAGACTGTTAATCCATCAAGTTCAACCTTTTTAGATCTCTTCTGATCCTTTTAATATGTGGACGATTTGTTAATAATTGTTAATTGATTCAGGGGAAGGCAAACAGGAAAAAAAAACATTGAAACTTTGCCAATTGTCTCATAAGGGGGGAAAAAAGCAAAATTCCTTCCTGACCCCAGAGACTGGCGATCAAATTTCTCCCTGGATCAATATTCCTTCGCTAGTTAACAATGATAACTTTGAATGTCCTCTTTATTCAAAAATATATCTAACCCCTTTTTAAAGTTATCTATCAAATTCTAACCTCAAGGGATGTCCTCTTATCAGTTTAAAACCTCTTGGTACAAAAAATTTACTTGACAAAGCCTTATATTGACCCTGGATGTATTTATATAGGGTAATTATATACCCTCTTAGACGCCTATTTCTAGGGAAAATATGTTTAATTTGGTTAGTCTTTCTTCATAACGTAGCCCCTCCATTCCCCTCATTAGTTTTGTTGCCCTCCTCTATACCTTTTCCAGCTCTAAAATGTCCTTTTTATGAAGTGGTGCTTAAAATTGTACTCCATATGCCAAATGAGGGCGTACTAGGTATTTGTACAGTAATATAGCAATGAGCTTTCAAGACATAAACCTCTCTTTATCAAGTCAAAAAGCAATACTGATATTTTATCACTATATATTGCAATACTTTGATCTAATTTTTCGGACACCTTTAAAATCCTTTTCTATGTTTTTATATTGTGTCTTTAGAACCTTGGCGCTTATCTTCAGTTTCTTTTTCCTTAGTGCTGTAAAATAGACAAGGGGGAAAGAGGCTCCTCTAAGGTAGCAAGTTTTGCAAACGAGGAAAATTCTTTAAAAAGTAGGTAATCTCCTTACATTTATGTGAGGTTATTCAGGCCCTCGGATCCTGTCACTGCCCTCCTTGTATACAGTATACAGTGGATATAAAAAGTCTACACACCCCTGTTAAAATGTCAGGTTTCTGTGCTGTAAAAAAATTAGACAAAGATAAATAATTTCAGAACTTTTTCCACCCCTGTTAAAATGTCAGGTTTCTGTGCTGTAAAAAAATGAGACAAAGATAAATAATTTCAGAACTTTTTCCACCTTTAATGTGACCTATAAACTGTACAACTCAATTGAAAAACAAACTGAAATCTTTTAGGTAGAGGGAAGAAAAAATATAAAAATAAAATAATATGGTTGCATAAGTATGCACACCCTTAAACTAAAACTTTGTTGAAGCACCTTTTGATTTTATTACAGCACTCAGTCTTTTTGGGTATGAGTCTATCAGCATGGCACATTTTGACTTGGCAAGATTTGCCCACTCTTCTTTGCAAAAACACTGCAAATCTGTCAGATTGCGATGGCATCTGCTGTGCCCAGCCCTCTTCAGATCACCCCACAGATTTTCAATCGGATTCAGGTCTAGGCTCTGGCTGGGCCATTCCAAATCTTAAATCTTCTTCTGGTGAAGCCATTCCTTTGTTGATTTGGAAGTATGCTTTGGGTCGTTGTCATGCTGAAAGATGAAGTTCCTCTTCATGTTCAGCTTTCTAGCAGAAGCCTGAAGGTTTTGTGCCAATATTGACTGGTATTTGGAACTGTTCATAATTCCCTCTATCTTAACTAAGGCCCCAGTTCCAGCTGAAGAAAAACAGCTGATGTGTAGTGTTGTTTTTGTGCCAAACACATCTTTTGGAATTTTGGCCAAAAAGTTCAACCTTGGTTTCATCAGACCTTAACACCTTTTCCCACATGCTTTTGGGAGACTTCATATGTGTTTTTGCAAAATGTAGCCCGGCTTGGATGTTTTTCTTCGTAAGAAAAGGCTTTCATCTTGCCACTCTACCCCATAGCCCAGACATATGAAGAATACGGGAGATTGTTGTCACATGTACCACACAGCCAGTACTTGTCAGATATTCCAGCAGCTCCTTTAATGTTGCTGTAGGCCTCTTGGTAGCCTGCCAGACCAGTTTTCTTCTCGTCTTTTTATCAATTTTGGAGGGAGCTACAGTTCTTGGTAATGTCCCTGTTGTGCCATATTTTCTCCACTTGATGATACCTGTCTTCACTGGGTTCCATGGTATATCTAATGCCTTGGAAATTCTTTTGTACCCTTCTCCTGACTGATACCTTTTAACAATGTGATCCCTCGGATGCTTTGGAAGCTCTCTGTGGACCATGGCTTTTGCTGTGGGATGCGACTAAGAACATTTCAGGAAAGACCAACTAGAGCAGCTGAACTTTATTTGGGGTTAATCAGAGGCACTTTAAATGATGGCAGTTGTATGCTGACTCCTATTTAACACTATTTGGAATGTGATTGCTTAATTCTGAACACAGCTACATCCCCAGTTATAAGAGGGTGTGCAGACTTATGCAACCACATTATTTTAATTTTTTATTTTTCTTCCCTCCACCTAAAAGATTTCAGTTTGTTTTTCAATTGAGTTGTACAGTTTATAGGTCACATTAAAGGTGGAAAAAGTTCTGAAAAGATTTATCTTTATCTAATTTTTTTACAGCACAGAAACCTGACATTTTAACAGGGGTGTGTAGACTTTTTATATCCACTGTATGTATATATATATATATATATATATATATATATATATATATGTTTTATTTATATACTGACACACCCATATGTTTTAGTAATTAACTTTAATTATAATTATACAACTCCATTCTCATATTTTCATGTTTTTACTCTGTAACAGAAACTCAGCACATTTCTGTGTGGATTCTAGGTCACTTTTACCCATGCAATAAAAACTGTACTATAGTTTACATTAAATTCCCTCTACGTTGAAAACTGCAGCTTGTAACGTAGCACGCAAGACTTACAGCTATTAAATTGGACTCTTAAAGCTACCCGCCGACGACTTGCAGGGTAGGAGCGAGAAAACCCTACGCGACGTGAGAAATCGACTTGCGAGCCCGCAAATCCTTTGTTCTTTAAAGCCTGTAACTGTTAAGTTCCAATCGTGCTATTAAACTGCATCAAAATCACTCGCATTCAATCCCGTAACTCGCAAATGGAGCCAAGAAGCCTACGTGTGCTAGAGAGTACCCGCAAGGGGCTAAATGTCCAATGCGTAGCACTGTAAATGCAAATATAAAGACACTATTGTACATATACTAAAAGGGAAAGTGATGTTAAGTATTAGACTTAATAGCAAAACATTCTCAGGCTTGCAAATCAGCAATATAAAATACTTTATTTTCACTTTTATTTCCGTGTCATATCGATCCCGGCAATCAATGTGTTAATACATTTAATGTAACTCGCATGTAATAGAATATCATATTTACGGCTTTATCAATATTGCATTCTTCTGGAATGTGGGTTCCGATTCTAACTCATAATTGAAATCCGTAGGACTCTGAAATCCCACCTCCATTTTTCAGTGACGTTATTCTGACGATCTCTGTTGCCATTGGCTCCATCTAAACCCGTGTCTACGGGTTTGACTAATTGATTACGTTCCTGGCCACGCATCCAACGTTCAACATATGGTATACGAGTTTGCCTCTCCTTCCCGTAACTCGCCCCCTGATCTAATTTAATAGCAACGTAAGACTGCAAAATTTCGAGCTTGCAATCGTTGGGGGTTCCACTTTGCACTTACGAGCTTGGAATTTAATGTGGCTGATAATATGTAGGCAATATGGCACCAGGAGGCTACATATGGCTTGTGATGACTTTCGGGGACTATGGACTGTTGTGGATCCTAAGGGAAACCTGGACCCAGAACACAGTTCCTTCCCTTTCACACCAAGAACAATGTCCAAACCACTGAATACCTGGACTGTGGTTGCCATGTTGGCCCAAGATAGATAATGTGACTACAGATGTGTGTGTGTAACAGCCATATTGTTATTGTGGGCCATGTTTTACTGTCAGCCATCCTGTTTGTAATGAGCCATGATATACTTGTGATGTTAATATGTGATGTACAGTTGGTACAGATGGTTGGGTAAGCCTTGTTGTTCATGGAGTAAGCCACAATATGGGGTTAATTGTTTGATTGTCTTTGTATTATGTACAGAACAGTGTGTGTCTGTATTTTACACAGGGCAGTGTATACTTGTGTATTATACAGGGCAGTGTTTGTGTGGCCGTAGCAGGCATTAGTTATTGTATTACTGTGTGAATTTATTGGTGTAACGGTGTATTGCCAGGGTCCCTGTGGTTGAGTTACAGGGGGTTATCTGTTGTGGGGACAGCAGAGTGGTGGGGCATGCTAACTAGACACTTTCAGCCTTATTAAATCGCGATTTGGCAAATTTAATAGGGCTCTATATAAGCACACAGCATATTTTCTTTACAGAAGTTTTTAGTTAGTGAACTTCTATCCAAAAGCAAGGTCTTCACTATCTAAAAACTTCTGTAAAAAAATATGCTCTGTGCTTATATAGAGCCTGTTTCAATTGGCCGAATCACAATTTAATAAGGCTGTTTGTCTGTAAAGAATGTTTACAATATTACCCTCCCTGTGGTGAAAGCTTCATGACAGAGGAATGCACGCTCCTAGCATTAATGTGTGAAGTTTCCTCTTCCTGGGCAAACAGGCATCAAAAGACCCCCTGACAAGTACACAGAGCAGGAAGAAAATTCCTTATATAGACTTGGGGCTGACCCTCTCCCTAGGATGAAGTATTGGGGATTGGACATGCTTGGACATGCTTGGACTGGATGTGATTACATGCTGTATAATTGATGTGTATATTTCATTCTGAGGGAATAATGATCCTTATTATTGGGATTATTACTACTGAACCTGCATGAAACTCTGTTACAGTCAATAACATTTGCTGGGTAGTTTCTGGTTCCTGTGTATTGCTGGGCACTGAGATGAATAGAACCTCACCCAGGGGTGTCCTGTAAGCTGAAAGCAGGAGGGTTTGGGGTGCACGTGGTCCCCTCATCTCTGGGTCGTGACATGGCTCTTATAGATTTCACAGGACACACTTGAAATTCTTTGCATACAATTAGTTTATCACTCTCTCTTGTCCTAAAAAGCATTTCCACTTACCATCTATTCTTCTACATCCATATAATTCACTTAATACTCTGTCTTATAGAATGTTATCATTTGTACTACATGACCACGAACATATTTACAGTTATTATGCAGCCTTTTGGAGGATTTGGGGCACCTTCGGGTGAATCAGGTCTCCAGTTTGGGACTTTTTGGACCTTACTATTTATTTACATGATGTAAGGAGGTAATTGTGCACAGCACAGTGTGTTATTGTTTCAACATGCATTCATTGGACACATATCAGTGTGAAATATTTGGGATCACAAGGGTTAAAACCATAGCTCTAAACACTAGAACATAGCTCTAAACGCTCTATCCCATTATATTTGAGTGGAAACTGTAATGAATTTGGAGTAAGCAGTGCTATAAACTTAAAGTGTCATCGTAAAGCAGTAATTTGATTTCATATCACAGTCAATATCTTCCCTCCCTGGAGTTACACGCTCCATGAGCTGAGAGCTAACAGGTCATTCATTTGCTTCTCAGAGGAACTGTATATGACAAGTCTCTTAAATGTGCTATATATAAAAATGTCATCAGTGTTATTAGGGTCTGGATGCAGATATTTATTATATGCCAGGTGGGGATCACATTGCAATTGTAAACTAGCTGTAAATTTGCTGTTAGACATTCTGATATTAATATGCTAAATATAGAGCAGGAAGGTAAATTATTTTTAACAAAACTTACCAAGGACCACATCTATAATGTGATAGACAAGGGCCACTTTATTGTTTTTATAAAAGGCTCGCTTTGCATCTGGGAAGGAAAAATAGCCATTCAATTTATAATCTTAATGGAGAAAATCTAGTGGTATCTGATATTGAAAGGGATTTGGGAGTACTTGTGGACAACCACCAAGGTAACAGTGCTCAAAGCCAAGTAGCAGCTGCAAAGGCAAGTAAAATATTAGCATGTATTAAGAAGGGTATTGAAGCAAGGGAAGCAAATATAATTCTGCCACTATACAAATCGCTAGTACGCCTTCATTTGAAATATGGAGTACAGTTTTGGGCACCACTACATAAGAAGGGCATTTTAGAGCTGGAAAAAGTACAGAGTAGGGCAACAAAACTAATAAGGGGAATTGAGGGGCTAAGTTATGAAAACAGATTAAGCAAATTAAACTTATTTTCTCTAGAAAAAAAAGCAGTTAAGAAGGGATATGGTTACTTTATATAAATATATCCAGGGGCAATATAAAGCTTTGTCAAGTGAACTTTTTGCACCAAGAGGTGGGCTTCCTTTGAGGTTATAAGTCAAAAGATTCCACCGTAAAGAAAGAAAGAGGTTCTTCACAGATTGTTCATACATATAATACTAGGGATACACACAAATCTCCCATTTGTTTATACTTGAAAATGAAATATATATGCATATATTAACATACTTTATATGAGAAATTGATTACTTCCAACTATTTAATATGCATATATGTATGTCATTTATGTAATGTATGTCATTTTATTTGTTTAGCAACAGTTTGCAAAGCTTTTTACAGAGACAAGGATAAGAACAATTATATTACAATATATGTGCATTTTACATAAATAAAACCAATAGATGCAAATTCTATGGCTATTTTTCCTTCCAAGATGCATAACTTTACATATATTTGTATTAAATCTCATCTGCCATTCAGATGCCCATTTCTCTCATTTTTCTCTCATTTATGCAAATGCCTTTGAAGAGAAAATACATAATTAAAGTCAGTACAAACAAAATTACAAATATTAAAAAGCAATCTTAAAAAAAATAACATTACAGAATTGACTGAGTTTTGACTTTTGTAACCATTACTCCAAAACATAACAAGATTTCAACTGTGCATCAAGACAAGTGTAGACTGAGGAGCTGATCAGTTTGCTATTAATTTTGTTTTGTGGAAGAATGAGATGAGTGTCGGGCCCGTCTAGATAACTAGGAGCCAAAAGTTAGGATGAAGTCATAATCTTTAGTTTCAAGGACTGTTATAAGAATACAGTATATAGTGTAAGCAAGGAATTCTTAGTGACAAAAAAGATACAGTATACAGAAAAAGAGCAGTACAACATTAAAACTGGTAGCTTAAAGACAGATAGCTGAGGCTCCCAATGTATGCAGCTCAAATGTATAATGGTGGTCCTGGTTCATCTATGCCCTCAATCAAACTGAACCCATTAAGAGAACATCTGCCTCATGTGCACATACTAAATTATTATTTCCTCCTTTTTCATAATGCATCAAATAAACATATTAACATGAGGTTGCAAAATGATCCCTTTAAGGATTTTAATTCCATAAATAAATGTGATAACTGGGCACAGCTTCTTATACAGTATTTCTATAGATGCCTTTAAGGACCATAAGCTCATTAATATGTGTGTACCAGCTTCTTACATATCCACAGAGGCAAATATATGTTTTAATGTAGAAATATGGGGTACTTTATTAATACTGTTTTGCATTATCAAACATATACTGAAAATGAAAAGAAAAAAGCATTTACATTTTTAAAATATATGCATAGTTTGCTGTTTTATAGGAGCTTTTATAAAACCTATGAATTTCTTCAGCTGCCCACCTCTCTGCAGAGTGTATATCTAGGTTATGAAAGGACCAACAATCAAAAACCCTACAACTGCCAATACACTCTGCCTTCTGTTTTCCTTTGCTTTCTCTAGACATACTAACCTATTCGTTTAAAAATGTTAAAAGCATTATTGCAGTGACGAGCACATATAGGCATTTAAATTGAGCTTGTAATTTAAGATCCTTTCAGTACCTGAGAAAATATTCCGATAAGTGCTGTAATAGGTTCTCACATCCAGAAAGGTCCTGTTATAACACGGGAGAAGGTTTTAGAAGTAAGTTTTTTTGTTTAGTATTCATAAGTTCAGATTCCCTTTAAAAAGTAGAGTAGACATTGAATTTAATGCTGGTAATTCATTGTGATGTTTTCAAGATATTTTCCTATTGATAATTGCATTGATTTTGTTTGTCAAAACAATGTTTACCCCATAAGGGGTGAAGGACGCTTGGTTTTTCTGATAGGGACCAGTCTAGGAGACACATGGCAACAAACACTAGGGTCACTTAGTTATGTGTTGCATTTGGGACTGTATCAAATTTTTTGGAACAACATGAGCCTTTCATGAAATGCATACAAAGTCTTGCTTACCACTATGCTTTATATATAGTGTTAGAAAGAAAGATTACAATATTAAATTCCTAACACAAACTGTGGATATCACTATAAATAACAAGCTTTGTATGTGTGTATAAATAAAGGTTTGGTATAGTGCAGCCACAAAATATTTAAAGGTCAATGTTGCAATAATACCTCTGACATCATCATAATATCGCATATGTATTCAGATTTAACCTTGTGTTGCAGACATAATAAAATAAAAATAGTAAAGGCAAATTAAAGGGATAAAATGAAGGATTCAGATATGGTAATATTTAAAATGATAGGCAATATCAATTGTTACCTGTCAATGAGCATTTTCAATCCAACACTAAGCATACACTTTTATCTCTTTTTTTGTGTGTTCTAACTGCCCTTGGTTAACTGAAAAGAATAAGCTCATGCTCAGACCCCAGGGAGTAACTTGGCTGGTTTGGCTAATTGTCCACATGTTCAGTCTTTTCAATTTCATATGGCTTTTACATTTAAAGGATGCTAGGGGATAGTTAGTAACTATTATCAATTGATAGAGGTATCTCTGTGCTTAAAGGACCACAAAAGCCATCAGTTAAAGGGTGGAAAATCATATGGAAAATGTGTTTCCATTTTTAAAATTAACCAAGAATTGAATTAGATATTGTCACTTTAGTCTAGCCCTTGAAGCCGTCCCACAATAATCTGTATAAAGTAAAGTGTTGTGGCTTATTTTATTTTTATTAAATTTTTATTGAGAAGTTCTGGAATTGCAATGACAAAACAAAAAGAATAATGAAAAACATAGTCCACATGTTGTCTTATAACTAACATCATATTGCTAATATATTAAAACCATTCCATTTAAATAAAAACTCCATTCCAACTCTTTTTCTTTTTTTTTGTGATTCTGTCCAAAAATATTCACACTAGTTTCTTAATACTCAGCAATATATACAGCTTATAAAGTCACATTGCTCAAATTGCAGTAATTCACATTTCCATGGATGAACCTGAGCAGCAGGAGATATGTTAAAAGAAAATAAAATAGAAAAAAAAAAAACAAGTGACATTATATAACACCTATGGTGGGGTGTCATCCCCCATTAATTCCCCGCTCAGCCAATCTTAAGGTAGCCATCCTCCCCCCCTGTACCTTTGGCGTACTGAAAAAATATCTCTCCGGGACCTCTCACCACTTCTCCCCGTCCGCTCCACACTCCACTCCCTAGCCGCACATCAGGAATGTCTTCTTTATTGTGTTCCCTTAACTTAGTTATTATATATTACTGTCTGTGAATAGAATCCAGGGTTCCCAAACCTCCAGGAAGCAGTGATGTGTATCTGATATGATATGGGTCATCCGCTCATTAATGCAAATAAAGTTTATTTTGTTTGTTACATCATGGAAATTAATATCCTTACTCTTCCATCGTCTTGCGATGGTGTTCTTAGCTGCTAGAAATATCAGTTGGGCCAGTTTATTCCCCTCCCTTCCCAATTTTGAGAAGCGTGCTCCCAGGAGACAGACTGCTATTGATGGTTGGAGTGAGGTTTTGAGTATTAGCGAAATTAGATTGGTCGTCTCAGACCAAATTTTAAATACTTTAGGACAACTCCACCAAGTATGAATGAAGTCTCCCCTTCCGTGACACCCCCTAAAACATCTATCTGAGATTGTTTGGGATATCTTATTTAGTCGAATTGGAGTTGTATATGCCCGATGTAAAATCTTAAGGGAGGTTTCTAATAAACTATAATTAAGTGAACCCTTAGATAGGTTCGTTAAGGATTCAGCCCATTTATTCTCATCCCAAATTTGCCCTAGGTCCAACTCCCACCTCGATACAAAGGAAGGCCTCCAAGTGCTTGGTGGACTATTGAAGATTTGGTATATTGACCCCAAGATTCCTTTGGACAGGGCCTCACTCTTACACACCACCGACATCCAAGTTTCCCTCGGGGGTCCATGGGTTCTTTGTATCTCATCAATCCAGCTCCTTATTTTAATGTAATTAAAGTGTTCCCAGTGTGGAACCTCGAAGTTCCTAATCATGGATTCTGAAGTTCTCATAATCCCTCCCTCAAACCAAGCCCCCAGCTTATCCAGACCATGCGAAGTCCAATATTCCTTGGACTCTGCAGTGATGGTGGTTAATAAGGAGGGCGATGTAAAGATCGATGTGAGGGGAGAAACCGTGTAAGTCAGTTTGTATTTCCTCCTAGCCCAGATCCAAACTCTCAGTGTAAACTTAGTTATGGGGTTCTGTATTCTAGAGTAAAAAGCGCTTGCACCTGGAGCCCACAGGATAATACCCCACGTAAGCGGGGCCATCTGCAACTCCTCTACAAAGACCCAGTTTGGTTGAAGTGGAATGGAGTGAGCTAGTGGGATAGAGGCAAGCTGGGCTGCTCTGAAGTAACTCAGGAAATTAGGGCAAGATAGGCCGCCCTTGGATTTATGTACGTACATCGTTTTTCTCGCTATCTTAGGGGGTCTATTTCTCCATATGAACTTAAACACTTGGGTCTGGAAGCGGGCCAATTCTGTATTTTTTATCTGGATTGGCAGCGTCCTGGCAAGATAGAGCAGCCTCGGCAAAATATTCATTTTAACCGTGACTACCCGTCCATGAGATATGTCGGTTTGTCCAATTTTCCAGGTCTCGCCGCAGAGCCCTACAAAGAGGTGGATAGTTAGCTTTATACAAATTAGTTAATGAGTTGGTCAAATTAATCCCTAGATATTTGATGTGTGAGGGGGGCCATAGAAATTTGTGTACTCCCTTCAGGTGATTCAAAATATCCAAAGGGATCCCAACACTCAAAGCTTCTGTCTTGTCCTGGTTTAACCTCAGGCCTGACACATTGCTAAAGACTCCTATCGTGTCCATCAGGGCGCCTACAGAAGAGCTAGGGTTCGAAAGGGTGCAAAGCAGGTCATCAGCAAACAAGGAGCATTTTAGTTGCTGGTGTCCCACCCGCACCCCCTCTATAGAGGAGTTAACTCTGATCGCCTGAGCCAAAGGCTCAATGGCCAGAGCAAAGAGAAGAGGAGACAATGGGCAGCCCTGTCTCGTACCTCTCTCGATTTTAATGCAGGCCGTATGAGAACCAGGCAATTTTAGTGTGGCCCTGGGGAGTGTATAATAAGTACGCAGCAGGTTTAAGAAGTTTCCTCTGAACCCAAACTTATCCAAAGTGGCAAATAGGAAGGGCCATTCCAGGGTATCGAACGCCTTTTCGATGTCCAATGCGAGTAGGCACACAGGGAGACCCCTAGCCCTGGCCAAATGAATGACATTTAAAGTCCTCCTGATGTTATCACTAGTCTGCCTGTTTGGAATAAAGCCTGATTGGTCCTTATGTATTAAGGCGGGTAGGAAGATCGAGATCCTCTGGGAGAAAATTTTGGCCAGCAGTTTGACATCTCAATTAAGAAGCGAGATTGGTCTATAATTTTTAGCTTCCTTTGGATCCCGGCCCTCCTTGGGGAAGAGCGTCAAGTCCGCATGATTCAGCTCTGGGGGAGTTGTCTCTCCTCTTAGAATTGAATTGAAGAGACTACATAAATGGGGGGCCAGTATTTCCGAGAACTTTTTGTAATAGATGTTAGTGAACCCGTCCGGACCGGGGGACTTCTCTAGCTTCAGTTCTTTAATGGCATCTAAAATTTCTTTGACCGTCACATCTTTATTCAAATTTTGTAAGTCCAGGGGTGAAATTTGGGGCAAATCAAGGGAGTTTAGGTAGGAATGAATAACATTTTCTGAGGCCAATTTCTGAGTGGAGTAAATATTTTGATAAAAGTCCCTAAAGACCTCCTGGATTTCATTTTGGCTGTAGGTGAGATCGCCTTTCCTATTTTTGATTTGGGATACCCTGGCTTGAGCATATTTAGCTTTTAAGCTCCTTGCTAGTAGCTTGTCAGGTTTATTCGCCTTAGCATAAAACAAATGTTGAGTCCTCCTTAATGCCTTATCCGTTTTTATGGTCAAAATACTATCCAGCTCTAGCCTGGCCTTATCTATCTGTTTCCTTAAAGCTATCGAGGGAGAAAGCTGATGTTGCCGCTCCAATTGAGATAGTTTCCCTGATAGCTCCTTTTCTTTTAGCCTGTTCTGTTTTCTGAATTGGGAGGCTAGCTTGATAAACACCCCCCTTATGTGGGCTTTGTGCGCCATCCAGACCCAACCCGCCCCTGTCTCCCCACCCGCATTGGACTCAAAAAATTCCACCAACTTCCTCTCAGTTTGCTCCTGGAATCTGGATTGCGAAACTAAGTATTTATTAAGTCTCCAGGTATAGGGCATCCGAAATTGAACTCCCAGGTCTACCTCTAGTGTGACCGCCGCGTGGTCCGACCAGGTGCACGGAACAATAGCCGCTTTGTTTGAGCTGTCTAGAAGCGAATTACATATATATATATATTGTGTCTATACGGGAATAAGTCCCGTGTGTGGGGGAATAAAAAGTATAGTCCCTTCCTCTGGGGTGCAGACCTCTCCAGGCGTCAACCAGATCTAAGGAGTGCAGAAGTTTTAAGATTTGCCTGTTTTTTTTGGAGAAGCGAACTTCTTGTGAAGTTTTAGATCTATCTGCCACTGGGTCTAAAACCAGATTAAAGTCCCCTCCTATAATTAGTTTGCCCCATTCTCCCCCCTCCAGGACCCTTAAGAATCTGATCAGGGTCTTATGTGGTGCTTTCGTGGGGGCATAGAAGGAGGCTAGTGAAACTGGAGAACCCAGAATCGTCCCCTTTAAAATGATGTAATAGCCCTCCCGGTCCACTATCTTGGTTGTCATTTGAAATTGGAGGCTCTTGTGGAGCAAAATCGCCACTCCTTCTTTTTTGGAGACCTGGGTAGAGTAGTAAAACTGAGGATAATTTTTGTCGAGGTAGGTTGGGGCTTTATTCCTGGCGAAATGTGTCTCCTGTAAGAAGATCACCATGGGGTTAAGGGTCTTATAGTATAGGAAAGCCTTCCTTCGCTTGAAAGGGGAGTTGAAACCTTTCACATTATGGGTAAGTAGTGTCATTGGTGCGGTCATGGATAGACTTGAGGTGTATATTTCTGGTGCATTAATGTAGCCTTACCCTTCCGGAGGAGCGCAGAGGAGGGAGTGCAGAGCGGATTTCCCCCTCTGGGGGATAGGAGTGGTTGAGCCCGGCCAAGAAGGGGTCCAGTATGATTAGCTCTGTTGGGGGAAAAGAGGCATGAGTATAAGTAGTGCAGAGGCGGTCCCAAGAAGTCTAAGGGAGGCAGGATTATACCGGACAAGTCTGGCAGTATCTCAGAACTACTAGAACCCAACTCAATAGGCTGAAATGAGATCCATTCCAATAGTACCAGGGATCCTCCACTCTCTGAGGCCAGGCAACTTGGCCCACTGTCCAGCAGACAGGCCGCCGCCTCAAGCCCAGCTATGTAGAGCAAACCCTGATTTGGCTCAAAATCCCCTAAACAGCCATAGAGAAAGAGAAAACAAGAACTAGGAGGCACCAAGTGGCAAGTTTCGTTTAGGCAGTAGGGGGGAGTACAGGGGCAAGAGAGCCCATGCTGATAGGTGACAAGGAGAAGAGCAGCAATGAAGAAAACACAGAGGGAAGAGAGAACAGTTGCTGCCAAAAGGTCTGACTGTCCCAAGACCACCCGTCTTGTCTTAAACATTCTACCCTCTTGGAACCCTAGAGCCTCTGTTCCAATTCCCGCCGGCAAGGCCAAGCAAAAGTAACCTAGAAAAGTATTAAGAAAACAGAATAAAGACAGAACCATGAATAGCTTATTTAAACGTTTAACAACATAATTTTTTATCTTGACTAAAGCAGAGTAAACCTTTAGACCCGGTCCAGTAAAGAAAGATCCTGACGGACTGGCTATACTATCTGCATGTGTATTAAAACTTATAGCTTTATCAGTCAGCTAACACCTGCTGAAGAGGGGAGGAAAAGCAAAACATGGATTAGTAACATTCCAAAAGTCTTTGGTAAACATGGCCCCGCTAAGGGCCCCAGGCTCCTTTGAGGACCTAAGTAAAAAAAGTAAGAAAAATAACACGTCCTGGGAAAAGGCCAGGTCAGTTCCAGGTGGCTTCCATGTTAGTCTCTACCAGGGAATTTTGATATGGTGTTTTTAAGCCCTTGTAAATCCTTAGGATGCCGAAATAAGTCTTTGCTAGCCAGTTGTCTTTTCAAGCGGACCAGCCTATTTGAAAGTCACTGGAGTTGGCAGCAGCTGAATTATTGCATTTACGAGTCCATGATCTGGGAGGGTCGTCTATGAGTGGTCTTTGAGGCTTGGTCAGTGGGCCTCTTGTGCCTGGTCACTTCAGACCATTGCCTTCTCGGGAGAGGTAAAGCTGTTGATGCAAGTGATGTCGAGGTCGGGTCCCCCCCAGAGAGATCCAGACTCTTCAGAAGTTCTTGGCAGTCTTCTAGAGAACGAGTTGTATACTGGGTGCTCCCTACTGAAAAAATAAGGGCAAATGGGAATCCCCAACGGTACCTGATGCCGTGGCCTCATCAGCCTCCGTTTTTGAAGTGTGGAAGGGGAGAGATCCGCAAAAAATTGAAGTTTGGCCCCGTCTGGGCCTGTGATCACAGCCTTCTTGCGGGTAGTTGCCAGGATTAGATCCCTTGATTGTTGGCGTAGTAGCCTTACAATGATGTCTTTGGGAAGGTCTAGGTTACGACTTCCCCCAAGGGCTCTATGGGCACGCTCCACTTCCCATTCGTGGTCTGGATGACCTGAGAGGATCTCGTCGATCGTGGCCTTAAGGTAGCGAGGAAGGTCGACTATTGCCGTAGGCACGCCTCTGATCCTCAGGTTGAATCGCCTGGATCTATTCTCCAAATCCTCCAGTTTATCTTCTATGCCACAAATACGGGAGGTGTTATCCGCAATGGTGGCCCTGTCTCTCTCCTGGGCCTCTACCACTTGGTCAACAGTCTCTTCAAGTTGATGGGTCCTTTGGCCAATCTCATGTATGTCTTTCTGCAAAGATATGACCGCCCTGTCTATGTGAGAGGCCAGGAGAGCCTCAATTCTTGCCATTGAATCACTGTTGATGGAGACTTCAGGCTGTGGGGCCCCCTCCAGGGGATCCAGGTCAGAGGTGTCAGATTGCTCCGAGACAGGGTCCTTCATCAGTGCCACATGTGTTTCTGAAGCCTTGAAATGTTCGTCAATTTTTTTGGATGTTAATGACTTTTTGTTTTTCCCCATTTTTATGGAGCTGCTTCTACCCGGGGTAGCCATTGAGTGTCCAGACAACGGATGGATTCCACTGGGGGGGTCACTCGGTATTAGCTTTTACCTCTCAAGTATTTAGGTCTGTTGTAGTCTGTCTTGTCTGTTCATATCTAGATTCTGTACTGAGATCTTGGCATCTCTCAGGCCCTGCCGGCGGGAACTGTGCTCGGCTCCTTCAGCTACATCTCCTTAGGCTGATATGCCCCGCAGTTCAGTGCCCCCAGCAGATCTGGGTTGTGTACTTATCAGAGTCCCACCAAGTGTGATCTGTGCAAACTTTTCAGTGCAGGACTTGAAGATGTTGTTGTGGCTTATTTTAAAGATTTTTCATTGGTAAATCATAGGTTCAAATCAACTGCCTTAAACTAGTTTTTTTAATTAAAAAAATGTATATATATATATATATATATATATATATATATATATATATATATATATACATATGTGTGTTAATAAATACTGTACGTTGGTTAATTGAAATAAAAACAAGTGGAGGGAATTGATTTAGAACCAATGACTTACTAATGAAAACATTTTATAAAAAACTCACTTTCCACTAGATCAAAACATTCTGTTTTAAGAACCATCTGTAAAAGTTAAAAGTTATTTCAAATATATATATATAGTGGACCCTCGGTACTCGACTACTTCAAAACTTTGTGATTTTGATGCGCCTGGATGACTAAAAAGTCTCGGTACTCATCACGCTTGCTAAAACCAATTTACATTATCACTTATGGTAGTTTGGTACTAAACGTTTTTGGTACTCATTCTGCTGTCTGGAAGGCATTAATGTTGAATATCAAGAAACCACTGTGTGTATGTATTTGTATGTATATATATATATATATATATATATATATATATATTTATATATATATATAATTATGTGAAGTCATTATTTAAAATTATATCCCCTGTTTAACGCTGTAGATAGGTTTCAGTCAATCATGGTGCTAAGTGAAAAAACACCAAACAGGGTCATATTAACATACGGTAGATAGGGATAAGGGAACTAGTGGAAACAATAAACAAAAACAATTGAATTTTCTAAATGTTAGGTTTAATATGAACATTCAAGAAACAGCAAACATAACAACAACATAAAGTGAACATTTTTTTTTTAAAATAACAAGAAATGGCAAACATTAACTGAACAGTCCATTTTAAATGGCAGAGGGTTTGGAGCGTTAATAGGGGTATGACGAGGAAAAAATACCATTATAGTGGGGCCCAGTGTTAAATGGGCATCTGCAGGCAAAAAAAAATCGCTATAGCGGGGTTTAGTGCTAAGCAGTGAATTACTGCACTATAAGGGGTTGCGTTAAGCGGGGTATACACATATCTTTTTAATAGTAAACAAAAAACAAGACAGTTACCTCATTTTGGCAAAAAGTTTATAATATAAATTAAACATGTTTTCGATTTTTCAAACATTAAAAAAAGAACTACTTATTGAAGGAACTGAACCCAGAAGCTTGTTCATCAAGGACAGGAACATTAGCTGTGTGCCATTTCCTACTTGCACTGTTAGAATCGTTATAAGTAGTTATAAATCACTTAGCAATGACTCAAATCTTCTATACCTGATTATAATTCCTGATTATAAATAATACTCATTACTCATTCAGGCAGAAGCAACTCAGTGACATAGCCTGACTTCAATTGATCATAACTCCATTAAATCAACATTTTAAAAATAAAACTCTTTTTCTACAAGCCTTTTCACCCTCTATCTAATGGTACATATAGGGGATTTTTGACCGATAAAAATGAAAAAATAGAATCTATGATTACTTTAAGAAAATTAATTATTTAACAACACTCGGTTAGTTAAGTACTTGATATTACTTATCAGTATGCTTGGTAAAAATACTAGAAATTATTTACTGATTTAAATTATACAATATATTGTGCTATGGTCTTTTAATGTTACCCCTCCATCAAAAACTAAAAGAGGCAACAAAACAAACATCACCATATTGTGTCACACTTAGGTGAAATCTTATCTATAGCCTATAAAGCTAATTCATCTTCTAACTCATGTGATGTCCATGTGATTAATCAGCAGATTGAAAACATTGTTGTTTGATTGAAGAAACAATGCTCATTCCTTGTATTCATTTGTCTCTTTGCCTTGTACTTTCTATTGTTAGATTTTCTGAGAAATGTCTGCCGTCTGGAGTTTGCCTTTTTACTGCATGGTAATTATAGATGACACATCCATGCACATGCAATCTGAATTTACTTTTTCCTCTGGGTTATATTTGCTATAAGGCTTCCCTGATGGAGCAGTGGTTAGGACTCACTGTGTCCCCTGCTGTCAACCTGTTTTTAATTCCAGGTCAGGGACACAAGCAGTAACAATACCCTGAAGCCAAGCAGGGTTGCTACTGGTCAGTACTGGGATGGGAAATCACCTAGGAATACCAGGAGCTGTATGCTGTAGCCCCTAGGAGAAGGAACTGGCAACCCACTCCAGTATTTCTGCCATGAATACCAAGTGGATCAGCATGACCATGGACATACATGTTCTGGTATGTTACAGTCCCTGAGGTCACAGAGAGTTGGAAACAACTGAACAACATGAACATAAAATGTTTGCTATGTCACTTGGTTGCTTAAAGGCAAACTGTACAGTGAAAAATATATATGTTTGGTACATTGGAGCTAAGAAGATAAACAAGTGATAACATTTGTTTTCAATTAGAAAAAAATAGGTATCTTTTCTGGTCCTTGGGCATTCATGAAGCTGGATTGTTACTGTGACTCTTTCATTGGTGTCTGATTGTTGATCTTTTGAACCAATCTGATAATACAACTCAGATTTCTAATTTCAGTGATATGCATGGATTATATTGTTAATGATAAGTTCCAGGTCTCCTCAAACATTGAGCATCAACTGGTATGAGTAGCACCAGATATAATTAAGTGCTTGGTCCAAAGTCAAGAGGACACCCACTCAAATGGAATGGAATGAGAAATTTGATATCAGATAACCACCAGATTTTCTATTGTGGTCAAGAATCTCACAGAAGAAATGGAGTCTCCTCATAATCAATCAAAGCATAGCCAAAGCAGTGCCCAGTTACAAACTAATAAATGACAGGATGATTTACATTTTAATTCAATGAAAGTGATTTATCATCACAGTGCTACAACCATGTATGCTGAAGAGACTGAAGTTGTTCAATGATATGAATATATTCAACACCTCCTAGATATAACACCAAGAAAAGTTGTTATTCTCATCACAGGAGAATGGAATTCTAAAGTAGGGAACCAAAACATACACCGAATAAAGTTTGGCCTTGGAGTAGAAAATTAAGCAGGTCAGAGATTAGTAGAATTCTATCACAGTAATTATCTGGCCGTAGAAAACACCCTCTTCCAACAGCCTCAGAGACGACTCTACACATGGACATCACCAGATGGACAATATAGAAAGCAGATTGACTATATACTTTGTAGCCAAAGATGCAGGTGCTCTATACAGTTAGCAAAAACAAGACCTGGAGATGACTGTGGCACAGATCATGAGCATCTTGTTGCAAGGTTCAGAATTAACTGAAGGAAAGAGGGAAATCATCAGTAATTACAAAATAAATAATATTCCCTGTGAATTTGCAGTGGATGTAAAGAATAGATTTAAGGAACTAGATATGGAAGACAAAATGCATGAATAACTTTGGACCAAGGTTTGCAACATTATCCAGGAAACAGCAACAAAAGAATATCCTCAAAAGAAAGAAAAGTAAGAAAGCTAACTGGCTGTTTAATGCGGCTTTAGAAATAGCCAAGGAAAGGAGGAAAGCGAAAGGTAGAGAAGATACGAAAAGATTTGTCCAACTGAATGCAGAATTCCAGAGGATAGCAAGAAGAGACCAGGAGACATTCTGTAACGAGCAATGTAAAGAGATAGAAAAAGATAACAACATGGGAAACTCAAAAGATATTTTCAAAAATTAATAGCTCTCAAAGGAACCTTTCATACCAAAGTGGATGTGAAAAATGGTAGGGACTTAACAGAAGCAGATCAAATAGGACCATAACAGCAGTTATGACCTCAATAGTTTGTCCAATGAGCTGGGGCCAGACATCTTGGAGAGTGAAGTGAGATGGACCCTAGGAAGCCTTGCTGACAATGCTGCAGGAGTTGAGGGAATCCCAGGTGAACTAGGCAAAATCCTTGTCATGCCCAAAGCTCCGCCCCCCGAATGTTTTGGTCTATGGATTATTGTTGGCCCTTACAAGAATCATGGACTATTATTTGTAACCCCAGCTCATGTGATTGCTAAATATTTTAATGGACATGGGACTTGCTAAAGAATATGACATGATGTTGCTATGTGTAATGTAATGTAGGCCACAATAATTCATGTTGGTGTTACTATATGATGTTATTTGCACAGTAAAGTGGGTGTGTGTGGCCTTAACAGCAGGATTTATTATTGTATAGATTTATTGATGAAAAGGTGATATCCAAGCATGTTTTCTATCGAAATGCAGCATTTTACCCAGGGAGTGTGATAGAGTGTATTACCAGGAGCTATAGAGTGAAGGGAGTCCAGTTATCTGTTTTGAGGGGCAGAAATTAGCCAGCAAAATAGTGGGGGCAGGGGTATATAGACACTTTATCTGCAAGCAAGTGTTGACAATACTAACCTCCCTCCTAATGTAAATAATTTCTTTTCCTGGACAAACAGACATCAAAAGACCCCCTGCCAGGCACACTCCAGCAGGGATTTCTAAATGGGCCTGGGGCTGACCCCCTTCCTAGGTAGAGATGTGGGGATGGACATGTTGGGACTGAGTGTGGATAAATACTGTGTCAGATCAATAAATGGTGGTCAGTTCAACATACATCATTTGAGATGTGTGTTTCATTCTGATGGAATATAATAATTTCCAGCTCTGTTCTGAACCACTGGGCGTAGTAGTGCTTTCCTGTGTTCCTGTATAATAAGGACTGGTCATTCCTGGGCTAACTATGGAGGCTGGGCACTGAGAGTAAACCCCCAAATCCATGACCTAGAGGAATTCCTGTAAGCTAATGGCTGGTGATGTGGGGTGGTATGTAGCCCCTAAACTGTGGGTTGTCACAATTGTGGTATTGGAGAAATCTGCTTAGAGTCCCTTGGACTGCAAGAACATCCAATAAATCAGTACTACAGGTCATCCATCCTGTTCACTGGAAGGTTTGATCATGAGGCTCAAATATTTTTGCCATATAATGAGAAGACTCTGATACTGGGGAAGATTGAAGGCACAAGAAGGTGGAGATAAATAGATGAGGTAATTGAAGTAATGAACATGAGCTTGATGGGGCTCAGACGAGCAGTAGCTGACAGATGTGCCTGTGGTCCATATGGTCACAGAGAGTTGAACACAACTGAACGACTGCACAATAACAACATAGTGAGCCATTAACTGACAATTGACAATGAAAAAAAACATATATGTTTGAACTGACCAGGAACTGAGCTGGAAAAAGTAATTTAACTAGCAATACACGTACTCAGGCAGAGAACAAACTATCCTTAATAGGTAATTCTATGGATATGGTCACCCACTCTTGGAGCAACCACTTTTAGCTCTCTTGTACCCTTTCCAAATATCATGTAGTATATCAGCCAAAAGAGTGATACAGCCCCGAAATACCAGGCAATTCTGCTCTGAACAGGAGAAACAGCAAACCCTAGACATATGTTTCGGCCTTAATTGGTCCTCGTCAGTAGGGTGTAGCTCATAACTCCGCAAGGCACTATGAGCAAGGGGTCCACATCTGGAGCCCCCTATCACCCTTAGGGAGACAAAGCCCTAAGGGTAATTTGGATAAGCAATACCAACAATAGAGGTGCTCAGTATTTAATTAAAAAAAAAAGTATTTTGATGCCACTACTTGATCCTGGATAAATCCATGATTCATAGGTGAACGTTATGTTTATGAGAGGAGCGTTTTCATTTCTGGAGAGATATGGCTGCATTTCCTGAAGCAAATAGTAGGATTCTGTGTCAATGAGGGGGAAGTGGTGTGGTGTCTATTTGAATCGTATCCTATTATCTTAACAAAGGCTCATTGTTCCTTCCTTCTGCACCCGTAAACTCATGAACAGGTTTTAAAAAAATCAGGTTTTCACAAAAAATACTTTATCCCCATGGCTTACACAGCTGCTAATATTGTTAGTTTGGTACATACTTGACAAACAAGTGTCTTTTTTCTGGAACTGCAGTGGTTCTTTAAATTACTTTTGAAATTGTTATATTCCCTTGAAGCAGAGCCTTTCTCTTCACCAACCTGTGCAGCTCTATCTAGGGCTTGGAATATAAAAAAAAAAGGTTTGACCTGTCTAGGTTCAAACTGATTCATGCGAGCATGCTCAGTAAAAGGTGAAGGTTGTGTGTGAGAGAGGCATTCATATTCCTGCAGGAGCAAGGCTTGGAGTTATTGTTGCAGGCTGTCTGCCTCTAACTTATTTAACGCATCCTACCACTTCTTCCCTCCTTCTCCACCATCCCTTCACCTCTCAGGCTGTCAGGAAATAATGAAACCAGACAAGGTAAATGGAACATTCATATAGTTGACAAAAATTATACATTTCTCTTAAAATAATTTTATGTTCATAGTTTACATGGCTAATGTTGTTTATTTTGTTAGATATTTCACAAATGGGCAGTTTTTCTTAAATTACAGTGGTCCTTTACGTTGTTAAATATATTATTTCGAATCACAGGTAAATGACTGTAGGAACATTCATATAAATGAACATAGCACTGATTTATGTCAAGAGTGGTATTTTGTTATACATTACATTCTGTATTAATATATTTAACTAATGTATTTGCACAGATTGTCAAATGCATTATGGATTAGCCGGAAAATACATAATGAACACTGTGCAAAGAAAAATTGTATTAATTATTTATATGTTTCTCGCAAACATTTAGATGGCGGTTTTGTTCTTTCACAAATTGTTTTCATCCCACAGATACATGGCATGGATCTATTTCTATAGCAATATGTGATAATGCAGCAAATTGAAATCAAGCATTTTAGTACAACTCAGGCACATTTTAAGGCCTGAACAGCATGGACGATTGCTCAGGAGAAAATGTTATAGGTGATTCCTAGGAGCAGCAGCCCTGTACAGACTCTGTGAACACATAGGGCCCTATTAAATTCTCCCTCGTAGTTCTCTCGGTGCTCGCAAAAGGCAGTTTTCCTGCTGTTTGCGAGAACCGAATCTCTCGCAGCCTGCTTTACGATATGACTGCGAGAAAATGGCCGAGAATAGGCTCCGAGAGAGCTACGTAGCCTTAAATCTATGCACGAGTCTCGCATATCGTAAGAATCCCTACGTGGACAAAAAGTCCACGCAAGGGATCCGAAAGCCTCTACGTGCTGCCTCGGAACAGCCCGAGACAGCAGCGTGAGGCTCCCCCCTGCACCCTATACACATCCCCATGCTGCAGGGGTCTCTATCAGGACCCCTGCAGCACCCCCACATTAACCCCTTGCAGCGGGGGTCCCCGATCTGCATAGATCAGGCCCCCCGCTGCATTTAAAACTTTTAAATTCCCCGCCGCGGCTCCTTAAAGGGACCGCGGCACACTATTAGCCAATCCCGGCCGCGGCACTTAAAATTAACCCCCCTCTATGCTGGGGGTCCCCATCGGGACCCCCGAAGTGTCCCCACATAAACCCATTGCAGGGGGGGTCCCCGATCTGCATAGATCAGGCCCCCCGCTGCATTTAAAACTTTTAAATTCCCCGCCGCGGCTCCTTAAAGGGACCGCGGCACACTATTAGCCAATCCCGGCCGCGGCACTTAAAATTAACCCCCCTCTATGCTGGGGGTCCCCATCGGGACCCCCGAAGTGTCCCCATATAAACCCCCTGCAGCGGGGGGCCCCGATCGGCACCGATCGTGACCCTGCTGCAATTCAATTTTAAATTTCCCGCCTCGCGGGTCCTCAAAGGACCGTAAAGGTCCTGAAAGGACTCGCACTAAAAATAATAACCCCAGGCAACTATAATTACCCCATTAACTCATGATGGTCAATCCAGACCACCATAAGGCCTAAATTAACCCATTAACTCATGATGGTCAATACAGACCAGCATAAGGCCTAAATTAACCCATTAACTCATGATGGTCAATCCAGACCAGCATAAGGCCTAAATTAACCCATTAACTCATGATGGTCAATACAGACCAGCATAAGACCTAAATTAACCCATTAACTCATGATGGTCAATACAGACCAGCATAAGGCCTAAATTAACCCATTAACTCATGATGGTCAATACAGACCAGCATAAGACCTAAATTAACCCATTAACTCATGATGGTCAATCCAGACCAGCATAAGGCCTAAATTAACCCATTAACTCATGATGGTCAATACAGACCAGCATAAGGCCTAAATTAACCCATTAACTCATGATGGTCAATACAGACCAGCATAAGGCCTAAATTAACCCATTTACTCATGATGGTCAATCCAGACCACCATAAGGCCTAAATTAACCCATTAACTCATGATGGTCAATACAGACCACCATAAGGCTCTATTTAACCCCATCAGTCCCATAAGGGTATATTATTACCATTATGGGCCTGTTACAACCCAACATTAACCACATAAGTGCCATGATGGTCCTCAAGGACCATCATGACACTAACTACAAACACTACACTATAACCCCCAATAAACCATTTAATCTAAACTAACCCCCCTCTACACTAATCTATTAACACTTACACTACCTACCTACACTACCTACCCCCTAATAAACCTCCCCAACACTCTAATTACAAAAAACAAAAAACCTACAGTACAAAAAACAAAAAAACCTACATTACAGAAAACAAAAAAAAATTACACACCTGAAAAGGAAAGACAGATAAACACAATACAATAATACATATAATACATTACATACATTACATACAATACATGACATTACATATAATATATTAAATATAATATATTAAATATAATATATTACATATAATACATTACATACATTACATACAATACATGACATTACATATAATATATTAAATATAATATATTAAATATAATATATTACATATAATACATTACATACATTACATACAATACATGACATTACATATAATATATTAAATATAATATATTAAATATAATATATTACATATAATACATTACATACATTACATACAATACATGACATTACATATAATATATTAAATATAATATATTACATATAATACATTACATATAGTCCTAATCAAATACCCCCTATCTATCTAACATACAATCTATTTAATTTAAAATAAATCCTAACTATATCAAATACATCCCCCTATCTATCTAATATACAAAAAATCCTAACTACATACACAGACCCTTATTCTAAAATAAAATAAAATAATTACAGTCCTAACTACATACACAGACCCTAATTCTAAGCTAAAATCAATAAATTAAGACCACTTACCTTTAAGATGTTGCTTCAGATCACTAACCTATGGGTCAAACAAAAAAAAAAATTAGTACAAAACATTAACATCAAATAAATAAACATTATATACATTCTACATATTCAACTCACCTTTACAGCATGTCCAGTCACTGTTAAGCTCTTCCGGCGCGGCCCTGTTAAAAAAAAAAAACACAATACATGAATACATGAATACAATATATAAACAATAAATAAAATACACAAATAAACATCTAAATATACATTTAACTTACCTCCCCGCGTTGTCCCCGGCCTTCTCTCCTTCAGCCCCGGCTGGGCCGCGGAACCATCCGCGCTCTAAAAAAAAAAAAAAAAAAAAACTACCGGAGGTCTGCACTGGCAGACCTCCCCGACGCTACTGAACCTCCCGGAGTCGTTTCCGGGAGGAAATTGGCATTGGCGGCTTGTGATTGGCTGAAAAAGCTGTCTATCAATTTCAGCCAATCAAAAGTCGTCAATGTGTGAGCCAATCAGGATGGGATACACCCCAATATCCCACCCTGATTGGCTAAAACACTTGTCTATCTTTATGGGAACCAATCACAACGCTCAGATGCCTTCAGCCAATCACTATGGGATACACCCCCACGGAGTGATTGGTAGAAGACATCTGCGCATCCTGATTGGCTCCTACATTGACGACTTTTGATTGGCTGACAGCTTTTTCAGCCAATCACAAGCCGCTAATGCCAATTTCCTCCCGGAAACGACTCCGGGAGGTTCAGTAGCGTCGGGGAGGTCTGCCAGTGCAGACCTCCGTTAGTTTTTTTTTTATTTTTTTTTAGAGCGCGGATGGTTCCGCGGCCCAGCCGGGGCTGAAGGAGAGAAGGCCGGGGACATCGCGGGGAGGTAAGTTAAATGTATATTTAGATGTTTATTTGTGTATTTTATTTATTGTTTATATATTGTATTCATGTATTCATGTATTGTGTTTTTTTTTTTTAACAGGGCCGCGCCGGAAGAGCTTAACAGTGACTGGACATGCTGTAAAGGTGAGTTGAATATGTAGAATGTATATAATGTTTATTTATTTGATGTTAATGTTTTGTACTAATTTTTTTTTTGTTTGACCCATAGGTTAGTGATCTGAAGCAACATCTTAAAGGTAAGTGGTCTTAATTTATTGATTTTAGCTTAGAATTAGGGTCTGTGTATGTAGTTAGGACTGTAATTATTTTATTTTATTTTAGAATAAGGGTCTGTGTATGTAGTTAGGATTTTTTGTATATTAGATAGATAGGGGGATGTATTTGATATAGTTAGGATTTATTTTAAATTAAATAGATTGTATGTTAGATAGATAGGGGGTATTTGATTAGGACTATATGTAATGTATTATATGTAATATATTATATTTAATATATTATATGTAATGTCATGTATTGTATGTAATGTATGTAATGTATTATATGTAATATATTATATTTAATATATTATATTTAATATATTATATGTAATGTCATGTATTGTATGTAATGTATGTAATGTATTATATGTATTATTGTATTGTGTTTATCTGTCTTTCCTTTTCAGGTGTGTAATTTTTTTTTGTTTTCTGTACTGTAGGTTTTTTTGTTTTTTGTACTGTAGGTTTTTTGTTTTTTGTAATTAGAGTGTTGGGGAGGTTTATTAGGGGGTAGGTAGTGTAGGTAGGTAGTGTAAGTGTTAATAGATTAGTGTAGAGGGGGGTTAGTTTAGATTAAATGGTTTATTGGGGGTTATAGTGTAGTGTTTGTAGTTAGTGTCATGATGGTCCTTGAGGACCATCATGGCACTTATGTGGTTAATGTTGGGTTGTAACAGGCCCATAATGGTAATAATATACCCTTATGGGACTGATGGGGTTAAATAGAGCCTTATGGTGGTCTGTATTGACCACCATGAGTTAATGGGTTAATTTAGGCCTTATGGTGGTCTGTATTGACCACCATGAGTTAATGGGTTAATTTAGGTCTTATGGTGGTCTGGATTGACCATCATGAGTTAATGGGTTAATTTAGGTCTTATGGTGGTCTGTATTGACCACCATGAGTTAATGGGTTAATTTAGGCCTTATGGTGGTCTGGATTGACCACCATGAGTTAATGGGTTAATTTAGGTCTTATGGTGGTCTGGATTGACCATCATGAGTTAATGGGTTAATTTAGGTCTTATGGTGGTCTGTATTGACCACCATGAGTTAATGGGTTAATTTAGGCCTTATGGTGGTCTGGATTGACCACCATGAGTTAATGGGTTAATTTAGGTCTTATGGTGGTCTGGATTGACCATCATGAGTTAATGGGTTAATTTAGGTCTTATGGTGGTCTGTATTGACCACCATGAGTTAATGGGTTAATTTAGGCCTTATGGTGGTCTGGATTGACCATCATGAGTTAATGGGTTAATTTAGGTCTTATGGTGGTCTGTATTGACCATCATGAGTTAATGGGTTAATTTAGGCCTTATGGTGGTCTGTATTGACCACCATGAGTTAATGGGTTAATTTAGGCCTTATGGTGGTCTGGATTGACCACCATGAGTTAATGGGTTAATTTAGGCCTTATGGTGGTCTGGATTGACCATCATGAGTTAATGGGGTAATTATAGTTGCCTGGGGTTATTATTTTTAGTGCGAGTCCTTTCAGGACCTTTACGGTCCTTTGAGGACCCGCGAGGCGGGAAATTTAAAATTGAATTGCAGCAGGGTCACGATCGGTGCCGATCGGGGCCCCCCGCTGCAGGGGGTTTATATGGGGACACTTCGGGGGTCCCGATGGGGACCCCCAGCATAGAGGGGGGTTAATTTTAAGTGCCGCGGCCGGGATTGGCTAATAGTGTGCCGCGGTCCCTTTAAGGAGCCGCGGCGGGGAATTTAAAAGTTTTAAATGCAGCGGGGGGCCTGATCTATGCAGATCGGGGACCCCCCCTGCAATGGGTTTATGTGGGGACACTTCGGGGGTCCCGATGGGGACCCCCAGCATAGAGGGGGGTTAATTTTAAGTGCCGCGGCCGGGATTGGCTAATAGTGTGCCGCGGTCCCTTTAAGGAGCCGCGGCGGGGAATTTAAAAGTTTTAAATGCAGCGGGGGGCCTGATCTATGCAGATCGGGGACCCCCCCTGCAATGGGTTTATGTGGGGACACTTCGGGGGTCCCGATGGGGACCCCCAGCATAGAGGGGGGTTAATTTTAAGTGCCGCGGCCGGGATTGGCTAATAGTGTGCCGCGGCCCCTTTAAGGAGCCGCGGCGGGGAATTTAAAAGTTTTAAATGCAGCGGGGGCCTGATCAGTGCCGATCGGGGACCCCCGCTGCAAGGGGTTAATGTGTGGGGGCTGCGGGGGTTCCTATGGACCCCTGCAGCAAGGTGTTCATGTGAGGACACTTCGGGGGTCCCGACAGGGACCCCCGCATTGAGGGGGGGTTCATTTTAGGTGCCTGGGGGGGGTTTGGAGTACCCCCCACGGCAATGCTTATGTGGGGGACTGCCGCGGAGGTCCCTTTTAGGACCCCCGCAGCACTTGATGAGGAGTGGGAGCCTGCGATATCATCTCGCAGGCTGTCACTCCTCATGTACATTTACGCAGTGTAGATACGTACGGCCCTGCTGCGTAGCTCACACGTTGCTCGCAGCAGGCCTAATTTAATAGCATTGTAAGTTAGAGAAACTTTGCAGTACGTAGGGCTTAAGTAGAAGCCTCTTATTTACGAGGCTGGAATTTAATAGGGCCCATAGTTACATAGTTACATAGTAATTAAAGTTGAAAAAAGACTTTCAGTCCATCAAGTTCAACCTGTTAAGATCTCCTCTGATCTGCAATATGCGGATTAGTTATTAATTAATTTGTTGATTAAATAATTATTAATAGTATAGTATTGGAGGATGAATAAATAGTCCCTCAAGTTCAACCTTTTTAGATCTCTATTGATCTTTTTAATGTGCACTATTTATTATTAATTGTTAATTGATCCAGAGGAAGGCAAACAAAAAAAAAAAACATTGAAACTTTGCCAAATGTCTCATAAGGGGAAAAAAAGCAAAATTCCTTCCTGACCCCAGAAACTGTCGATCAAAGTTCTCCCCGGATCAATATTCCTTCGCTAGTTATCTAGGATAGCCTTGAATGCCCTCTTTATTCAAAAATGTATCTAACCCCTTTTTGAAGTTGTCTATCGAATTCGCTGTTACCACCTCCTTTGGTAGAGAATAACACAGTTTAACCACCCTAACTGTGAAGAACCCTTTTCTTTGTTTAAGGTGAAATCTTTTTTCTTCTAACTTCAAAGGGTGTCCTCTTGTCATTTGAAAATCTCTTGCTACAAAAAGTTCACTTGACAAAAACTTATATTGACCCTGGATGTATTTAAATAAGGTAATCATATCCCCTCGTAGACGCCTTTTTTCTAGCGAAAATAAGTTTAATTTGGTTAGTCATTCTTCATAACTTAGCCCCTCCATTCCCCTTATTAGTTTTGTAGCCCTTGTCTGTACCTTTTCCAGTTTTAAAATGTCTTTTTTATGAAGTGGTGCCCAAAATTGTACTCCATATTCCAAATGAGGGCGTACTAGGGATTTGTATAGTGCCAGAATTATATTTGCTTCCCTTGCTTCTATACCCTTCCTAATACATGCTAATATTTTACTTGCCTTTGCAGCTGCTGCTTGGCTTTGAGCGCTGTTACCTAGGTGGTTGTCTACAAGCACTCCGAAATCCCTTTCAATATCTGATACACCAAGATTTGCTCCATTAACATTATAGATTGCATGGCTATTTTTCCTTCCCAAATGCATAACCTTGCATTTATTTGTATTAAATCTCATCTGCTATTTAGCCGCCCATTTCTCTAATTTATGCAAATCCCTTTGTAGGGAAAGTACATCATTATCTGATTTTATTACCGTGCACAACTTAGTGTCATCAGCAAAAATGGAGACACTACTTTCCTACTTCTATATCATTAATAAATATGTTAAAAAGGAGAGGACCTAATACTGAACCTTGAGGAACCCCACTTATCACATTAGACCAATCGGAGTATGTTCCATTCACAACAACCCTTTGCTTCCTGTCTTTTAGCCAGCTCTCGATCCATGAGCAGATATTTACTGCAATTCCTGTATCCCTTAGTTTGCTCACTAGTCTTCCATGTGGCACTGTATCAAATGCCTTTGAAAAATCTAAAAAGACTACATCCACTGAGTTGCCCTGATCCAAGTTCCTACTAACCTCCTCATAAAAACTAATTTGATTGGTCTGACACGACCTATCCTTCATAAATCCGCGTTGACTCCTACCTACGATCTTGTTCAAATAGACATATTCTTGTATTCTGTCTCTTATTAACCCTTCTAAAAGCTTCCCAACTACAGATGTGAGGCTCACTGGTCTATAATTCCCACGGATTTGCTCTAGATCCCTTTTTAAATATAGGTATCACCTCTGCTTTTCTCCAGTCATCCGGTAGAGACCCTGTAGTGAGTGAGTCTTGAAATATTAGATATAATGGTTTGGCTATTACAGAACCCAGCTCCCTCAGTACCCTTGGATGTATTCCATCAGAACCTGGGGCTTTATTAACATTTATTTTCTCCAATCTCTTATGGATTTTTTCCTGCGTTAACCAATTATTTAGTGAAGGTAGTGTAGCCCCATTATGTTGCGGTGTCCCAACCACTGGTACCTCCCTTGTGTATACCGATGAAAATAACCTATTTAGCTCATCTGCCTTTTCCTGGCCACTAATTATCAGATGGCCTGTGTCACATTGTAATGTTCCTATAGCTTCCTTCTTGGCCTTCTTCCCATTAATATATTTAAAAAATATTTTAGTGTTAGTCTTACTTTCCATTGCAACTGACTTCTCATTTTCTATTTTAGCCAGTCTAATAGCCCTTTTGCAAGCCTTGTTGATTTCCTTATAGTCACATAAAGCTGCCTCTGTTCCTTCCTTCTTGTATAATTTAAATGCATGTTTCTTTTTTCTCATCATGATCTTTAAGTCATTGTCAAGCCACATGGGATATGATTTACTCCTATTCATTTTATTTCCACATGGTACATGCCGATGAGTATGTTTATTTAGTAAGGATTTGAATGTTGTCCATTTATTTTCAGTATTTTCCCCTGTAAGTTCTTTGTCCCAGTCTATATGTAGTATTGCTGTCCGTAGCTCATTAAAGTTAGCGCTTTTAAAATTTAGAGTTTTTGTTGGCCCCTTACAACTCTGTTTTTTGTATTCAATCTCAAATGATACTGTGTTGTGTAAAGACAGATCCCTCCTCCTCTTTTACCATTTCCCCTATCTTTCCTAAATAGGTTATAACCATCCAGATTAACAGTCCAGTCATGAGATTCATCCCACCATGTTTCAGTAATGCCTATTAAGCCCCATTTTTCTTGTACTGCTAATATTTCTAGCTCGTCCGTTTTCCCAGGCAAACTTCTTGCGTTAGCAAGCATACACTTTATGTTGCTATGGCTCTGCTGTTGTGAAGTGCTTGCCACTGTATTTGAGGCCCCTATTAATAACTCCCTACTGTCTATTGTAACCCTCCCCCCTTCTCCTCCCCCATGGGTAACTAATTCATCCCTTTCCCTCTCTACCCTATTTACCCCAATACTTCTATATAGTCCCTCCCCCCACCTACAAGTTTAAAAACTCCCCCAGCCGTTCTACCATCCTATCCCCTAGCACAAAAGCTCCCTCATCACTAAGGTGCAATCCATCCCTGCTATAGAGATTGTACCGAAGTGAGAAGTCAGCCCAGTGCTCTAAAAACCCAAAACCCTCTGCACCGCATCACTTTTTTAGCCACGCATTAACCTCCCTAAGCTCCTTCTGCCTCCCTGGGCTAGCACGTGGCACTGGTAGTATCTCCGAAAATACTACCTTGGAGGTCCTTGCTTTAATCTTATTCCCTAGTTCTCTAAAATCATTCTTTAGGACGCTTCATCTTCCACTAACTTTGTCATTGGTACCAATGTGTACCAAGACCGCCGGTTCATTACCAGCCCCTCCCAATAATTTATCCACCCGATCCACAACATGCCGAACTTGAGCACCAGGGAGACAGCAAACTGTTCGATTGCTGGGATCTGGGTGACAAATTACCCTGTCTACCTTCCTAATAAAAGAGTCCCCTACCACTAGAACATGTCTGTTGCTCTGCCTATTCTGCCCTCCCTCTCCTCCAGTAGAACTGTTCTCCCGGCTGTTAGAGGGAACAGCTCTATCTGGCATTGCCATTCCTGAATGGACATCCCCAACAGTTTCACTCAATCTGGCAAATCTGTTGGTGTTTGCCAACTCAGAACTGGCCTGCCTCCTCCTGTTCCCCCTGATTCCCCTTCTAACTGTAACCCAGTTACCTCCCTGGACATCCTCACTAGCCCCAGCTCCTCCCTCCATACTAGGCCCAGCTAAACTGTGCTCCAGTGAAGCAGTATCACTAAGTGCTGCAATTCTCCTCTCCAGATCTTCAATTTGAGCTTCCAGAGAGGCAACATGCTCACACCTGTCACAGAGGTATGAACCCTGGATCATCTGTTCCAGTAGTGCATACATTTGGCAGGATGTACACTGAGTGAGGTTACCACTGGACTGACTCATGATTATCAGTTACAAAAATACAATGAGAAAACAAATCAATGTATTTCTATAAAGATTGCTTTTCTACACCTTAACCCAAACAAAACAGAAAAAAAAATATACGTTTGTTTTCTGTTTTTTCTTATAATACACCTTTTCTTTGGATTTCCTCCTTTTATTTAATCTCCTACACACTAATTACACTTACATTAGAAATGATTGAAAGCTCCTAAGCTCGCTCTTCCCTTGTTAAAAAAGACCCCGCCTACTCACCTGAACAATGATAAATGAGCACAGAACAGAAAACACTGCACTGCCTCATATTTAGTAATGGATCCAGTTTGGAACAGGTGTCAGCTGCTATTATTATTTCGTTGATATAAGGGCTTGTTCACTGTTATTTTTGGTTTAAATATTTAATCTTTATTTTCCCTGCAGTGCTTCTAAGTGAGATTTTGAGAAATTGCATATGTATCTTTTTAAGGGCATAGATTCAATATCCGTATTCATGAATCTATGACATGTTATAATAACTGGGATGTGAATCATAAGTACTCTTCAATCTTGCATTAGACTATGTGTCTTCAGCTGTAATGGTTCTGTCTGTATCATGATCACTCAATCTTTAAACTCTGACAGATTTATAGAAGGTTCCTTGGGGTCAAACTTAGACCATTTTACATTTGTAATAAACTCCAGATACAAGATCAAAATCCTACATCCATCTGCTCTCAAGACAAACCGAATATTATCTGCTCTTGGGGCCACTTTCACACAGCGCAACGAAAAATCAATTTCAGTGTCTGTTATAGTAGTTCAGTATAGAATTCCTCCCCCACACAGAATACTACCTGATTTTGTAGGTACCTATTACTTCACAGTGGATTCCCTGGTGGTCCAGTGGTTAGGATTTGGTGCTTTCACCACTATGACCTGGTTTCAATTCCAGTCAGGAAGCCATGCAGGGTCGGGCCTTGTCAACTACCTAGGAATACCAGGAGCTGTATGCTTTGACCCACTGGAGAAGGAACTGGCAACCCACTCCAGTATCTCTGCCATGAATACCAATTGGATTAGCATAGTATGTTGCTGTCCATGTGGTCATGGTGAGTCAGATACGACTGAGCGACACAAACACACATTACTTTAAAACACATATTCGGCTTAAAGGTTAGGTTATCTTCCTAATGCCTGATTACGGACCACAGTAGTTTTGGAAATGCTTTATATGTTTGTGTAGCATATAACAAACTAACAACATTAACAGCTATGTAAAGCATACAATATTTTTAGTGAACAGTTTACTTTAGCAGAATTGTGCTTATACCTGAGGGATTCCATCTTTGCTTCTTATTTTTTATGTTGGCTTGGAGATAATTTTTATTAGGTATGAAACGCAATTGAGAGAGGGGTTTGAAAGGGATGAAAGGGATGAAACGCAATTGAGAGAGGGGTTTAATGACTCATTGGTTGACTCATATAAGCTTTTTACATTTGACATGCTTAGTAGATGACAGTCTCAAGAACATTTACAAGCCCTGGCTGGCTTACCATGTGCCCTCATACCTTGAAAATGAAGTATCAATGTTACATCAGCTTCCAGAGTTTGCTAAAATAAAGATTTTCACTAAAATTTGTTTATATACCCATATTATATTTCACAAACCTGAACTTTTGCTAATCTTCAGTGGTCAATTGATTGGCTCAGTTAATTTGTCTTATCCAGACAATATGGTTTATACTGTTATTAAAAGATCACACACTTTCAACAGTGATGTGGTAATATAATAAATCCTACTTGAATCTGCTAGTTATATTGGTTAAATGAGCACTATAGTCTCTTAACAACAGGAGCATGTAATTAATCCTTGATCATTAATAAAATCCATATTCATTGATTTAAAAAAATCTATATTCAATATTTAAATTGCTTTCAAACATCAGATTTATTTTTATTTAATTTTTTTTTATTGAAATACAAGGAAAGTACACAAAATCTAATTATACATTGCAAGTTTGTTACAGTATAATGGTATAGTAAACTTCTCCATGTATCTTTAACATTTTCTTTCATTTCCTCTTCTCGTCTTTTCTTATTGATTTGGATTAACTGTAAAGGCTTAATATTACATAAAAACAGAACAATAATAATATATAAAAAAAGGCAAGAGGGGGTAAGAAAGTGGGAAGGGGATGTGCCATTTTGTAGACGCTCTCCATAATGCAGGTCAAGCGTTGAGTTTTATCTATCACCTTTTTTAGTTCCAGCCTAATTTTAGAGTCCATATATCCCAGCAGAATGCCCATTTTTTTTTTTAGCTTTTTCACCTAGTTCCGCTGAAATCGTTCTCATTGTGAAAATGTATTGTAATGTCTCTTAACTTTTTTAAATGTGAGAATGTTTGTTTTCCATTTTTTTGCTATGAGTTTAGGGCATTTCAAACATTAGTATTGTTTATTGGTAACGCGCCAACATATTCTGTATAGCCATACATAAGTTAATTTCCAGAGAAAGACATATTCAATATTAACACATTGCAAAGAATGGAGGGCCCTGTCTTTGAGCTTAGAATCCAGTGTCCATAGTGCTTTCCCCAAAGCGCCATGCAAGATTGAAAACTCGTAGACTAAATATCAGACTTTCACAAGCTATTTATATCTATCCTCTTTAACGGTGAAAATTGGCTTCGACTGTGAGGCAACTCTAATGATTTGTTGATGTTTTCAAGCAATCAGATTACACAGCCCAGAATTTTAAGTGTCAGTGACATGTATCTTTATAGATAGGTTCCATGTCTCCTCAGACATAGAGCACCAACTGGCAAGCTAGAAAGTCCCATAACATTTAGATACATATTTAAAATTCTCTAAGTGAGCCCTTAACTAATGAACCACTGTACTGTATTTAAAAGTAAAGCTCATATTCATTTAACAGAGAATATTAAAAACAGCATGCCTGGGGCCTGGACTAGAAAAAAATCTGGCCAGTCAGAGTCTAGTTCAGACTGAGCATGCTCAGTAAAGCGGGCAGGACTATAATAGTAGTTATTGGCGAGTGGGGCAGCTGTAAGGTGATTTTATCTTCAATACCTTTGTGTATGAGCAGTGGCAGAGTCAATGACATCAAGTAGTGAGGTTAATGACATCATAGCCCTTCCTTTTCCAAGCTCCATAATAATCCAGCCTCCAGGCAGAGATGGACACACCCACTGAGAAGGCACAGTGAGGACCCACTATAACAGTCTAGCTGTCATGATTTTTTTAAAGTTCACTATAAAAATTTTTTTTTTATTGTGGTTAAAAAGTTTACCTATTGCGAGAAAACTTACACTAGAAATTGCTTCTTTTCCCTCCATCTTTGGGCTAGAGTTCCTCTTATCTTTTTCAAATTGTGTCAAATCCTACAAAATACAGTCCTGCAGCTGCTTATTTACCACTGAAGTGTACTGGCAATGCCATGGCAAATGTTCTGCACTTCCTTGGCAAATGTGCTGCACTTGAAAAGAGTAGGAGGAGCTCCAGTCCAAAGATGGAGAGAAAGCAATCAATTTTCTGTGTCATTTCAGTTTTCTCACACAATATTAACTTTTGTTCATGAAAATAAGCTGAAATGTTTTTTGTTATACTTTTCTTTACTACCTGAAAGTCAAACTGGATATTTGCAGTGGCCCATTATGAGTAGACATATTCAGATGAGTCCTTCTTTTGCTTTCCAATTGCCAGAAATTACATCTACTGGTGTATTCATGTTAAATAGTAAAATTTAAGGTTTCTTTTGCAATAATTGATCACTCGCTTATAATGCATAATGAGTATAATTTTAAAAATTTTTAGAGTTGCATTCATGTTTATTTATTCCTAGAAGTTGATTGAGACCACTACTCTCCTGCCTTCAGTTATGTCTAGTAAGGTAACACAGCTTCACTTGTTATTTCAGGTCTGTGATGGATGTATATATATACAGTTGCAAGCAAAAGTATGTGAACCCTTTGGAATGATATGGATTTCTGCACAAATTGGTCAAAAAATGTGATCTGATCTTCATCTAAGTCACAACAATAGACAATCACAGTCTGCTTAAACAAATAACACACAAAGTATTAAATGTTGACATGTTTTTATTCAACACACCATGTAAACATTCACAATGCAGGTGGAAAAAGTATGTGAACCCTTGGATTTAATAACTGGTTGAACCTCCTTTGGCAGCAATAACTACAACCAAACGTTTCCTGTAGTTGCAGATCAGATGTGCACAACGGTCAGGAGTAATTCTTGACCATTTCTGTTTACAGAACTGTTTCAGTTCAGCAATATTCTTGGGATGTCTGGTGTGAATCGCTTTCTTGAGGTCATGCCACAACATCTCAATCGGGTTGAGGTCAGGACTCTGACTGGGCCACTTCAGAAGGCGTATTTTCTTTTGTTTAACCCTTTCTGTTGTTGATTTACTTCTATGCTTTGGGTCGTTGTCCTGTTGTAACACCCATCTTCTGTTGAGCTTCAGCTGGTGGACAGATGGCCTTAAGTTCTCCTGCAAAATGTCTTCATAAACTTGGGAATTCATTTTTCCTTCGATGATAGCAATCCATCCAGGCCCTGACGCAGCAAAGCAGCCCCAAACCATGATGCCCCCACCACTGTACTTCACAGTTGGGATGAGGTTTTGATGTTGGTGTGCTGTGCCTCTTTTTCTCCACACATAGTGTTGTGTGTTTCTTCCAAACAACTCAACTTTGGTTTCATCTGTCCACAGAATATTTTGCCAGTACTGCTGTGGAACATCCAGGTGCTCTTGTGCAAACTGTAAACGTGCAGCAATGTTTTGCTTGGATAGCAGTGGCTTCCTCTGTGGTATCCTCCCATGAAATCCATTATTGTTTAGTGTTTTACATATCGTAGATTCACTAACAGGGATGTTAGCATATGCCAGAGACTTTTGTATGTCTTTAGCTGACACTCTAGGATTCTTCTTCACCTCATTGAGCAGTCTGTGCTGTGCTCTTGCAGTCATCTTTACAGGACGGCCACTCCTAGGGAGAGTAGCAGCAGTGCTGAACTTTCTCCATTTATAGACAATTTGTCTTATCGTGGACTGATGAACAGCAAGGCTTTTGGAGATACTTTTATAACCCTTTCCAGCTTTATGCAAGTCAACAATTCTTAATCGTAGGTCTTCTGAGAGCTCTTTTGTGTGAGGCATCATTTACATCAGGCAATGCTTCTTGTGAAAAGCAAACCCAGAACTGGTGTGTGTTTTTTATAGAACAGGGTAGCTGTAACCAACACCTCTAATCTCATCTCATTGATTAAACTCCAGTTGGCTGACACCTCACTCCAATTTTGTCATTAGTCTAGGGTTTCACATACTTTTTCCACCTGCACTGTGAATGTTTACATGGTGTGTTCAATAACAACATGGGAACATTCAATTCTTTGTGTGTTATTAGTTTAAGCAGAGTGTGATTGTCTATTGTTGTGAGTTAGATGAAGATCAGATCACATTTTATGACCAATTTGTTCAGAAATCCATATTATTCCAAAGGGTTCACATACTTTTGCTTGCAACTGTATTATACATTTCAGCCTTGATAGAGGCCTGGCTCTAGAGATGAAATGCTGAATTAACTGCACTTCAGTTTCAATGCACGGTCTGCCTTGCTTTGTGCTGCTCTGATTGCTGCAATGTCCGTGACTGTGATCACAGACTGCTAAAATGTTGCTTTATATATATGTAGTCTGTGGATAAGCTCCTTGGGATTAGTTATACTGACTGTATGTCTGATAGCATTTGAATGAACAGAGTGCCTGTCTGACAAAATGCATTTGTGCTTGCAGGGGAGAACAGCGACAGAGGATTCTCATCACAATCCAACATATGACTGGCAAGTATACAATATACAGTATATACCTTTCAGGCTCTTGAATACTCTTCTGTCTTTCTGCCTACCTTCTCCCCTCATTGCTCTCCTTTAATCTTCCTTCTCCCTCCTCACTTACATATTTCCCTTTTCCCCTAATATCTCCCCATCCCTCTCCCACATCACTAACCCACTCTCTTTATATACCTTCTCCACCCTCTGTCCTCACTCCCCATTTGTCTCTCGATCTTTATACATCATCTCCATCCCTCTTACTCCCAATTTCTGTTCCCTCTCCACTCACCACCTTTTTACTGCTTGTTTATCTCTCCCACTCCTGCCCCTCATTTGCCCTGTTCCATTCACACACTATCTCTCTCTTCCACTATCACTGCCCTCTTCTGTTTACAATTTTTTCCCCATACTTTCTCCATTGCCCCCCCCCCCACTGCCCTCCTCTCTTTACACATCATGTCCATTCTTCTTACTTCAGATTTTTCTCTCACTCCTCCCTTCACTACCTCCCTCTCTTTTCATAAATTCTCCCTACATCTTACTTCCTATTTCTCTCTAATCCCCCCCGCACTCCCCTATTTAAACATAGTCTCCCTCCCTCCAACTTCACATTTATCCCCTCTCACTGCCCTCCTCTCTTTACACATTGTCTCCCTCCCCCTAACTTCCTATTTTTCTCTACCCCACATTTCTGGAGATATATGGTTTAACTGAGTGATACAAGGTGTCTGCTTCTGGACCATTGAGGGGTATGGACTCAATTTCAGTCCAGTTATCAAAGGCTCTGGACTTCTGCCTTTTCCCTCCTCCTCCGCCCCACCTTTCCTTCACTGATAAGTATAAACACCCATCATCCAGCTCTTAGGATGTGATGTAACAAACACAACATGGCCTCAATACTCTAAACAGATTCTTTAAAATTTCAAATTTTCACATTAAATGTGTTATGTCCATAGCGTAAACAGCTGCAGTTTATTAGTCTGGTACATACTTAACAAGCACGTGTCTTTCACGTGAATTGCAGTGGACCTTTAACATGTTCCTGTAGTGGTGAATTTATAGATGTTCAGTCTGTGTTTGTTAACCTGTGCTACTTGTTATATGTGAGGCACATAAGTAATGACATCTGTGGAAAAAAGAAGCAAAAAGTGATATATGGGTGCATCCTCCATCACACCCTAATACACATTCCCTGCATGTATTTACACAAGAGAAGAATATATTTTCTTTTATATTTTCCAGCCTGGAGTTCGTGTTCTTCCTTTGACTTATGTGTGAATCAGGTTCTAGAGAACTGAGAGCAACACAAGGTCATGTCACTGGAGATAACGAGACATGTAGGAGACTGGCTCAAATGTTTATGGATAAGATCAAGGGACCTGTCTTACTGCAGGTAAGCAATGAGTGAGTACAGCACTATAACAAACACTCATACTCATACTTATACTGTACTTGTGCACATACACAACTCAAACTTTATTTTTTGTCACAAAACTGTCATGCCTTTTAAAACACAATTTAAAGATCATTTTTGATTTTTTACAACCTAAAAAAATAAATGCACACTGTAGGAATAAACTAGGTATGGCCCTTTAAAAACATAATGTCACGGACCACTTTCCAGGACCTTGATCCTGGTGCATTGAGCCACCACAGAGGACAGACTGCCCAATTAGAAAATGGGTAGGGGAACTATATTGGCATATGGGAAATGTGGGCAGGTGGGTGGTATGGTGAATAGGCCCAAGACATAGTGCCATAGTGTACCACCATGCTTTGTGTGGTCTTATGTCATATGTATCTGCCTTATCCTGTATACTATATGTAATTCCCCATGAAATATTACTGTATTCTGTGTTTTGTTTAAACTGTGACTTAGTGATCATGATGGGGTTAAAACAGGGTGTGCTGAGTCTGCAGTGATCGGACACCTCTATTGTTCTGTAACTTTAAAAGCACACAGCAGTCATTGGTAGTCAGCACGCAACTTCTAATGCATGCAGCACAGTCAGAGATAGTCAACAAGTAACTTCTAATGCACGTAGCAGTCAGAGGTAGTCAACAAGTAACTTTTAATGCACACAGCAGTCATTGGTAGTCAACACGCAAATTCTAATTCATGAAGCACAGTAAGAGGTAGTTGACAAGTAACTTTTAATGCACACAGCAGTCAGTGGGAGTCAACACGCAACTTCTAATGCATACAGCACAGTCAGAGGTAGTCCACAAGTATCATCTAATGCATGCAGAACAGTCAGAGGTAATCAACAAGCCATTTCTAATGTACACTGTAGAGTGAATGGTAGCAACTTTTAATGCACTTGCACAGTCAGAGGTAGTCAACAAGCAACTTCTAAGGCATGTGGCACAGCCAACAATGCTTCTAAAGCACCTTGCACAGTCAATAAGCAGTTTCTAATGCACGCTGTAGAGTCAATTGTAGTCAACAAGCAACTTTAGAGTACAGTCAGGGGTAGTCAAAAAGCAATTTCTAATGCACTCAACAAATTCAGCGCTAGCTTCATCTAATTCAAGTAGCGCAGCTAGAGCTAGTCAACAAGCATTGTCTAATGCAAGCAGCACAGTCAGAGGTAGTCAACAAGTAACTTCTAATGCACGCTGTACAATCAGACTTAGTCAACAAGCAACTTCTAAGGCATGCTGTACAGTCAGTGGTCATTGTAGCGGAACCCATCACTGTTTTACCCTGTTTTATGATTATTATGGTTAAAATATGATCCTACTATATGTATGTTGGTTGATGCTCTGCAGAATATTGTCCCAGACATTTGCAGCTACTTGGCATGGGAGATAATCCTGTTACAGCGACTCCGCATAAGATAAAGGAAGTCAATTGTATACAGTGTTTTCATTCTCAGATAAGAACAAAGAAGTGTAATTGAATCAATGTCTGATTGTATCAAAGTTGCCAGGGAGGTGTGACCCACCTATTGTTCTCTTTATGTGTATTGTGCGGCCAAATATGGGCATGTGTATTGCCTGTGAGAAGAGATGGGTATAAATATTTCTGCAATAACAAAATAAAGTCAGTATTCATTTGACTCCCAAATTGTGTGTCGTCCAATATGGGAGGTCGGGGATGGTGAAACTGTAGTGCCTCTTGGGTATTTTACCGTATACCAGCGGAGATATTGGACTGCGTGTTCCAGCTCCGTTACAGTCATCAACAAGCAAATTCTAATGCACCTGGCACAGTCAGAAGTAGTCAACAAGCAGCATGTAATGGACGCTGTAGAGTCAGTGGTAGTCAACAAACCGGCCAATGCACATGGCACCGTAAGAGGTAATGATCAAGCTTCATCTAATGCATGTGGCACAGACAGAGGTAGTCAACAAGCATTGTCTAATGCACAGTCAGAGGTAGTCAACAACCAACTTCTAGTGCACGCTGTGAAGTCAGTAGTAGTCAACAAGCATCATCTAATGCATGTGGCACAGTCAGAGGGAGTCAAAAAGCATCAACTAATGTACGCAGTACTGTCAGAAATAGTCAACAAACAATTTTTAATGCACGGTGTACATTCAGTGGTAGTCAACAATCAACTTCTAAAGCACCTTGCACAGTGAGAGGTTGTCAGCAACCAGTTTCTAATGCATGCTGTAGAGTCAATGGTAGTCAATAAGCAACTTTTAATGCACTAGCACAGTCAGAAGTAGTCAACAAGCAGTTTCTAATGCACAGTCAGAAGTAGGCAACAAGTAACTTCTAATGCACACTGTATAGTCAGTGGTAGTCAACAAGCAACTTTGAATGCATAATGCACAGTCAAAGGTAGTCAACAAACTTCGGCTAATGTACGTGGCACAGTCTGAGGTAGTCAACAAGCAATTTCTGATGCACACTGTACAGTCAGTGGTAGTCAATAAGCAACTTCAAATGCACAATGCACAGTCAGAAGTAGTCAACAAACTTTGGCTAATGTACGTGGCACAATCTGAGTTAGTCAGCAAGCAATTTTTGATGCACACTGTACAGACATAGGTAGTCAACAAGCAACTTCCAATGCAATCTGTGCAGTCACAGGCAGTAAACAACCAACTTCTAATGCACTGGCACGGTCAGAGGTAGTCAACAAGGAATTTCTAATGCACACTAGACTGTCAGAGGAAGTCAACAAGTAACTTCTAATGCACGCTGTAAAGTCAGAGGTAGTCAAACAGCAGCTTCTAATGCACTAGCACAGTCAGAGGTAGTCAACAAGCAGTTCTAATGCACAGTCAGAAGTAGTCAAAAAGTAACTTCTAATGCACGCTGTATAGTCAGTGGTAGTCAACAAGCAACTTCGAATGCATAATGCACAGTCAGAGGTAGTCAACAAACTTCGGCTAATGTACGTGGCACAGTCTGAGGTAGTCAACAAGCAATTTCTGATGCACACTGTACAGTCAGTGGTAGTCAATAAACAACTTCAAATGCACAATGCATAGTCAGAAGTAGTCAACAAACTTTGGCTAATGTACGTGGCACAGTCTGAGGTAGTCAACACGCAATTTCTGATGCACACTGTACAGACATAGATAGTCAACAAGCAACTTCCAATGCAATCTGTGCAGTCACAGGCAGTAGTGATGTCGCAAACCTAAAATCTTCGGTTCGCAAACCGCGAACTGCCGCAAATGTTCGCGAACCGGCGAACATCAGCGAACCGCCATAGACTTCAATGGGCAGGCGAATTTTAAAACCCACAGGGACTCTTTCTGGCCACAATAGTGATGGGAAAGTTGTTTCAACGGGACTAACACCTGGACTGTGGCATGCCGGAGGGGGATCCATGGCAAAACTCCCATGGAAAATTACATAGTTGATGCAGAGTCTGGTTTTAAGCCATAAAGGGCATAAATTACCTAACATTCCTAAATTGTTTGCAATAACGTGCTTTAAAACATCAGGTATGATGTTGTATCGATCAGGTAGTGTAAGGGTTAGGCCCGCTTCACAGTGACAGACCAAACTCCCCGTTTAACGCACAGCAAACAACTGCAAACAGTCCATTTGCACAACCGCAAACTCCCCATTTGCACAAGGTTGGATACCAAGCTAGCCATGTCCCGTTCCTTGTCCACTGATGTCATTGAAGGTCTCTTCCTCCACCCAGCCACCAAGGGTCCCCGAAAGGTGACAACAAGCCCCCTGGGACGCCTGCTGTGTTTGGTCTTCCACCTCCTCAAAGCCACCTTCCTCCTCCGACTCCTCTTCTTCAGACTCCTCTCACTGCATTGCCTCTCTCTGCATTATTATAAGGTGTGTTAAGTAGTACTACTCTTATCAGTTTAAAACCTGTTACAGCACATATCAGGGGGCGTGTATAAGGCCTGGATTTTTAGAACCAGGAGATGGAAAAATATGCTTTGTTGGTCTTATCACTTCAATTTTGGGGCACGGCACGTGCAGTCAAAGGTGCCACCAGATAGGAGTGACGTGTTTGTAAGTACTACTCTTATCAGTTTAATACTTGTTACGTTACCTATTAGGGGGCGTGTATAAGGCCTGGATTTTTAGAACCAGGAGATGGAAAAAGATGCTTTGTTGGTCGTATCACTTCAATTTTGGGGCACTTTGTGACATTAGCTTCTTACGCTCAAACATGTCCTTTACAGGCACCTGACTATGGGCAGATGAGCAGGAACTGCTCAAGGCGAGAGACGGAGTGGCGGATGGTTGAGAGGGGGCAAGGAGGACAGCAGTGGTTGATGTGGCTTATGATGCTGCACCAGGAGGAGGATGGCGGCTTTGAGTTTGTGTGCTGCTTGTATTAATGTGTTGGTCTGGAGTCACCCAAACATTAGGTCTCAACCTGTAGAGGATAAGGGAACCAGGCTACTCTAGACCTCATTCATCATTACAGGTTTTGACAGATCGGTACCATGCGTCCAAGCTACTGTGACAACAGATATGAGTGGCACTGTGCACTTGCAGAAGTTGGTAGAGTAGACGCTGTAGGTCTGACACACACGCTTGCAGACAACTAACTGCTATGCAATCTATTACAGTAGAATTTTTGTTTTTGTTTTAAATGTACACTACTGTTACACCAGATATGAGTGGTGTGTTAAGTAGTACTACTCCTATCAGTTTAATCCCTGTTATGTGCCTTTTTTGGGGGTTTGGTTGTTGAAGCCACAGTGCAGCACCAGAGGCCAGAAAAATTAGGCATGTACACATGCCTGAAAAATTAGGTATTGTTGATCTTGCAGCGAGCAGATAAGAAGGTAGGCCTGATTCAACGCCCCATCCCTGCATATCCACACTCAGAGATTGAGGGGGCGACCCTTACAAGGCCACGGGCCGGAGATATAAAGGGGGGCCATCCCAAATAAGCACACAAGCGGGGACAAAGGTAGTGAAGGGGACATAGAGGCCCATGGACTGACGGTCGCCATCTTGGCAGGAAAAGGGCCCAGCAATTAAGCCAAACTGACCCAGCACAGGCAGCTACTTGAGTCAAACGCTGTACAATTACACCTTAATAAAGCTGAAACATGCAGCAGCAGGGATTCTAAATGGCCACACAGGGACAAGGAGGCTAACAGCCCCCACAGTCTCTGCACCACTCTTTTTAACAGATAACCCAAGGGGCTAACCAGGGACCTTGCCCACAAAAAAAAGCAGAATTTTATTGGAGGAATAATTAGTGTCTTTACCCCCCAAGAGAGGACATAATATACAGTATCTTTAGACTACCTGATGGCCAAACCTCCTTTAGCCCCAATGCTATCCAAGCAACATTTCAAAACTTCGATCAGACCATATATTCATCCCAATCCCGCTGCAGCGGATCTGACATAGAGTCCTTCCTACTACAGCAAGAAGACCACAAAATACCTGTACCTCAATTGGACAGCTTGAACCTAGACATATCCCAAGAGGAAGTTAAATCTACAATCCAAGATCTTAAATTTGGCAAGTCCCCAGGGCCAGACGGTTTTACTCATCTGTACTATAAGAAATTTGAGCCCTTGCTTACCCCCGCACCTAACATCTTTGTTTAACGCTATACTAAATGGAGAACCTATGCCCCCTTAATTGAATCAGGCCGACCTCATAGTCTTTCCAAAAGAGGGTAGGGACCCGAATCTCAAACTGTATTACAAGGCAGCGCAGCTGGCTTTCATTCCTCTGGCGCATTCTCCAAAACACATCAGCCGCTCTGGGTATTTATGGAAAATGTAAGCATGTCACCTTATACATGGGATACAGTAATATGAATTCCAGGCCTGTATACTTTTTTGAGAAACTTGAAAAACCCATTGATTAAGCACTAAAAAACCCATTGATTAAGCACTAAAATATGGACGGAGATGAACTGGACACAAAAACTGGAAACGCGGGTATCAGATCTTACCCCTATCGTACCCAATCCCCACTTTAAGATACATCTTCCGGAAAGCTCTCTCAGTTGGTGGAAGTCTCAGAACCTACTAAGGGTTGGTCCATGGTGGCATGACGACAAAATAATGACCTTTGAGTGGGTGAGAGATAGATACAATTTACCCCTGGCTGAACACTATAATTTTTGCAGGATACATCATTTTATATATACGATAAGTGGTAGGGGAACCCCCCAAAGAAACACCTGGCTACTCAAAAAATGTAGGGATTCCCCCTTTCAGCCTGGTATTATTAGCCTCATGTATGAACTATTTAATGAAAACTCATGGGCAAACAAACCAGACTATACCAAAGCCTGGGAGAGGGATTTGGGCACCGAGTTGGCAGATAGCACATGGGATAAAAGTTGGCAAGGCTTAAGTAGGGGATCTTTAAATTATAGTCTGCTTGAGACTTCAATAAAGGTCCTACACAGGACATATATTACTCCTTTTAAGCTAATAAATGGGATCCAAAACGGAGCAGCTCATGTTTTAGGAACAGTGGTAATGAGGCTACATTTATTCATGTCTGGTGGGAGTGTTCGGCAGTCATAAGACTATGGGAAGAAACATGCTTACTAGCTTCTAAAATGTTTGAGATTGACCTAATAAAATATTTTTTGAAAGAAAAAATACACATAGCTAGTAGTTGGAAAACCCCAAATTAAAACTTTCAGGAATTAATAAAAAAAATCAACTATTTACTGCTCAACGAGAGATTTAACCATGTAGTCTTGGATAGAATCACCCAGTTCCAGACAATTTGGGATCCCTGGATAACATCCCCATTTAGTGCCCCCCTAATATAATAAAACATTTGTTAATGGTTGAAGCGACTCAGGGGGAAGGACCGGAGTGGGGGAGCCCTGGAGGAGACCCTTCAGAAGCAACCGGCGGCAAAATCATCCGAGGAAAGGAGAGGTCGCCTACTGAAGCCTGCCCTAGGGTAACCCAAGGGCGATTGAGCAGGTTAGATATTGTAAATAATAAGCTACTGCTGGAGTGATGATAGATAATAGGACTTTACTATTGTCTGTTTTACCATGTCTTAGGTTTCTCTTAAAAATTCCAATCACAGTAAAAAAAAAGAAAATGTATTAACCAAAAAAGTAAAAAAAAGAAGGCCTAGCCACCTAATTTTAACAAAATGTCTTCATTGTAAATATGTATTTTTGCACAACTGTTGTGTTATGCAAGACTGTTCAATATGCTTTCTTTTCCATTACATGCTGTACGCCTTCTGGCATAAAAATTGAAATTCAAAAATTAGATATTGTTGCAGCCGCTGCTGTTGCAGCGGCCAGAAAAATTGACCTTTGTTCCCCAGGCAGAAAGTGCCATAAAACATTGCCTCTTCTTGAACCCTAGTTGGTGGCGGATAATTCACGCAAGTCATCCGGCATTCACAGATAACATACAGCAGCGTGTGGACCATTTATAGCCGAAGGCAGCTCATCTCATCAGGCCTTTTTCAGTCGAATGTATCGCCCAGTGTCAGTCCCTTCGGGATCCATCCCTCATTCATCTTTATAAAGGTGAGGCAATCTAGACTTTTTTGCCCTAGGCGACTTCTCTTCTCGGTGACAAAACCTCCTGCTGCACTGAAGGTCCTTTCTGACAGGACACTTGAAGCGGGGCAGGCCAGAAGTTCAATTGCAAATTGTGATAGGTCAGGCCACAGGTCTAGCCTGCATACCCAGTAGTCAAGAGGTTCATCGCTCCTCAGAGTGTCGATATCTGCAGTTATGGCGAGGTAGTCTGCTACCTGTCGGTCAAGTCGTTCTCTGACGGTGGATCCCGAAGGGCTGATGCAATGCATAGGACTGAAAAAGGTCCGCATGTCCTCCATCAACAACTAGTCTTTTAAACGTCCTGTCCTTGCCGGCGTGGTCGTGGGAGGTGGATTACTTTCACCTCTTCCCCTGTTATATTGCCCTTGTGCTGTGACATCACCCTTATATGCTGTGTAAAGCATACTTGTTAATTTGTTTTGGACCTGCTGCATCCTTTCTGACTTGCAGGAATTTGGTAACAAATCAGGCACTTTCTGCTTATACCGGGGGTCTAGTAGCGTGCACACCCAGTATAGGTCGTTCCCCTTCAGCCTTTTTATACGAGGGTCCTGCGACAGGCACGACAGCATGAAAGACCCCATTTGCACAAGGTTGAATGCCGAGCTAGTCATGTCCCGTTCCTCATCCTCAGTGATCTCGCTGAAGATATGTTCTTCCCCCCAGCCATGTACAACACCACGGGTACCAGATAGGTGACAACGAGCACCCTGGGATGCCTGTTGTGATTGGTCTTCCTCCTCCCCCTCAAAGCCACATTCCTCCTCTGACTCCTCTTCCTCACAATCCTCTTCCAGCGTTGCCGCAGGTCCAGCAAGCGATGCTGATAAGGCTGTTTCTGGTGGTGATGGTGACCACAACTCTTCCTCTTCCTCGTCACGCTCATCTATGGCCTGATCCTGCACTCTTCGCAGGGCACGCTCCACGAATAAAACAAATGGTATGATGTCGCTGATGGTACCTTCGTTGCGACTGACAAGGTTTGTCACCTCCTCAAAAGGACGCATGAGCCTACAGGCATTGCGCATGAGCGTCCAGTAACGTGGCAAAAAAATCCCCAGCTCCGCAGAGGCTGTTCTAGCACCCCGGTCATACAAATACTCGTTAATGGCTTTTTCTTGTTGGAGCAGGCGGTCGAACATTAGGAGTGTTGAATTCCAACGTGTGGGGCTGTCACAAATCAAGCGCCTCACTGGCATGTTGTTTCGCCGCTGGTAATCTGAAAAGTGCGCCATGGCCGTGTAGGAACGCCTGAAATGGCCACACACCTTTCTGGCCTGCTTCAGGACGTCCTGTAAGCCTGGATACTTATGGACAAAGCGTTGTCTGATCAGATTACACACATGTGCCATGCACGGCACATGCGTCAACTTGCCCAAATTCAATGCCGCCAACAAATTTCTTCCGTTGTCACAAACCACTTTGCCAATCTCTAGTTGGTGCGGAGTCAGCCATTGATCCACCTGTGCATTCAGGGTGGACAGGAGTGCTGGCCCGGTGTGACTCTCTGCTTTCAGGCAAGTCAACCCCAAGACGGCATGACACTGCCGTATCCGGGATGTGGAATAGTATCTGGGGAGCTGGGGGGTTGCCGTTGATGTGGAGCAAGACGCAGCAGCAGAAGAGGACTCAGCTGAGGAGGTTATGGAAGAGGATGGAGTAGGAGGAGTAGAGAAGGTGGCAGCAGGCCTGCCTGCAAGTCGTGGCGGTGTCACCAACTCCTCTGCAGAGCCACGCATTCCATGCTTGGCAGGCGTCAGCAGGTTTGCCCAATGCGCAGTGTAGGTAATATACCTGCCCTGACCATGCTTTGCAGTCCAGGTATCAGTGGTCAGATGTACCCTTGCCCCAACACTGTGTGCCAGAGATGCCATTACTTCCTTTTGCTCAATTGAGTACAGGTTGGGGATTGCCTTTTGGGCAAAGAAATTTCGTCCGGGTACCTTCCACTGCGGTATCCCAATCGCTAAAAACTTTTTGAACGCCTCAGACTCCACCAGCTTGTATGGTAAAAGCTGGCGGGCCAAGAGTTCAGACAAGCCAGCTGTCAGACGCCGGGCAAGGGGGTGACTTTGTGGCATTGGCTTCTTACGCTCAAACATGCCCTTGACAGACACCTGACTGTGGGGAGATGAGCAGGAACAGCAAGAGGCGAGAGACGGAGTGGTGGAGAGTTGAGAGGGGGCAAGGAGGACAGCAGTGGTTGATGTGGATGAAGATGCTGGACCAGGAGGAGGATGGCGGCTTTGAGTTTGTGTGCTGCTTGTACTCATGTGTTGATCCCATTGGCGTTTGTGATGTGACATCATGTGCCTTCGCAAAGCAGTTGTACCTAGGTGGGTGTTGGACTTCCCACGACTCAGTTTCTTTTGGCACAGGTTGCAAATGGCATCACTGTTGTCAGAGGCAGACACACAAAAAAAATGCCACACTGCTGAGCTCGGCGCTGACGGCATTCTGGTGGTGGCAACAGCATGCGTTGATTGGCGTGCTGTCTGGCTGACCCTGGGTGCTGATGCATGCTGTCTGACTGTGCCACTAGCTCGTTGCGATGACCTCCCTCTACTTCCAACTCGTCTCCTCCTCCTCTCTGTCTCCCCATCTGAACTTTCCCCCTGTTCTTCTTCTCTTCTAGCAGGCACCCACGTGACATCCACGGACGCATCGTCATCATCATCACCCGCCTCACTTGTATATGACAACTGAACAAAGGAAGCAGCAGCGGGTACATCATCATCATCATCATCACATCGTACGTACATGTGTGTAATGCTGCCTGACTGAGACATATCCCTGTTATCTACATTCTCTGGCAATAATGGTTGCGCATCACTCATTTCTTCAAACTGATGTGTAAATAACTCTTCTGACTGATCAATTGAATTGGCTGTGGTACTAGTGTTGGTGGTGGCGGTAGGCGGGTGAGTGGTAACTTGAGAGGTGCCCGAAGCTAAGCTGGAGGAGGATGGTGCGTCAATGTTCCAAGCGGAAGCTGTAGAAGATTGGGTGTCCTGTGTTAGCCAGTCAACTACGTCCTCTGAACTTTTCAAGTTCAGGGTAACTGGCCTCTGAACACTGGGCATTATTGTAGGGCCAAAGGGAATCACAGCACCACGACGGCCTCTGCGGGGTTTCCTGCCTCTGCCTGTCATTTTTTTTTAAGAGTGGACTGTTGGTACCCCAACTAGACTGGATTGGTTGAACTTGGCACAGTACTTGTAAGCAGGACACACACTATGGGTAGCGGTCAAGCAAATGAACTTTGATTGACGGTCAGGCAAATGCACTTAGATTTAAGAGAATTAAAGTTTGGGTTTTTAAATGTGGACTGTTGGTACCCCAACTAGACTGGATTGGTTGAACTTGGCACAGTGTATTTTAAAATTATGAGAAAAACATGATCTGTAAACTAAATAAAAATCATTTTAGGAGGTGGAGAGAAAAAGAAACCGGATGGGGGGATACCGAGCAGAGCACACCATCTACAGCCCACTGGGAGACAAACTCATCCATTCCCCCAGTGGACAAAGCCAGGTGGTACTCTGCCCGGATACGGGAGCGCACCAGCACCCGGAACATGGCCTCAGGTGACAAGGGAACCCCCCCTATCAAACACTGCTTCCTGGACTTATATATAGCCAATTTGGCTAATGCCAGGAGCAGGTTGACGAGGAGGTCCCTGGCCTTATTGCCCCAAGACACTGGGTGCCCAAAAATAAAAATGTGAGGGGAGAAATGCAGCCAGAACTGCAGGAGGAGGCCCCTCAAGAGTGACAAGAGGGGCTGCAGTCTGGCGCAACTAAAATAAATATGATACACGGACTCTCCCTTGCCACAGAATGGACAAGTGGAGGAAGAGTCCGTGAATTTAGCTAAGTACTCTCTCGTGCTCAGTGCACCATGGAGCACTCTCCAACTCAAGTCCTCTTGCCCTCGTCAGCTGGTAGGACCCGCCTCCAGATGGTATCAGGACGGGTCACGAGGGCAAGGAAGTGCACTGTATGGAGCACGAGAGAATATAAGCTCTTCCTCGGCATGCTGCGAAAGCATGCCGAGGGTATGTCCCTCAACTTCGAGAGGTTGGGGACAGGAGGAGCCTGAGGGGAAACACGGGGCTTGTGTCCAATGCAAACAGCCGGAGCAGGGGTGTTGAAAGGTGCATGTGGCACTCCGGCCTGCAAAGCCCCGCGAAGGAAGGTGCGCGAGTCGGGGGAGATGGCATCCCTAATCTCCTGGAGCAAGCGCCCTGAGACTTTGGGCGTCACATATCCCAAACGGAGCGCAAGCTCCTGGGGTGACACCCAATCAGAACGCCCGTATTCCAAGAGATCCCTGACTCGGGTCATCCGTGCATGACTAAGGCGGCGGATGATACTGGGGGACTGTAACATTGGAGCCCCCACTGCTGGATTAAATAGCAGGGGCTCCGTGAATATTTCATCCCCCAAAGGCACGCCCTGCCTGGTCACGGAGACCATGCTCCAGGCCTTGAGGGTTTCCTGGTAGTATGCCGGCAACACAGAGAGGTCTTTTCCAAACCCCTCGGGCCTGATCAGAAATAATTGCCGGTCATACCCCAGGTTGCGCAACTGGCGATAAAAGCTGGATGCCAGTGCGCACCACTGCGGAGAGGGATCTGCATATAGGTATCTCTGCAGATACTGAAGGCGGAAGGTGGACAACTGGGAGCACACACAAACTACTCCCTGTCCACCCTCCACCAAAGGCAGACTTGCCACCCCTGCAGAGACCCAATGCCTTCCCATCCAGAGGAAATCTAACAAATTCCTCTGGATATTGGTGACAAACTCGGGGGTCGGACTCAGACAAATCAGCTGGTGCCAGATCTGAGAAGCCACCAGCTGATTCACCACTAGAGTCCGCCCCCTAAGGGAAAGCATTTTTGCTAGACCCCTCCATCGTCCCAGACGAGAGAGGACACTGCCCTCTAACTCCCTCCAGTTGTCTGGGACGGAAGCGTCCGCAGCGGAAAGGTAGACCCCCAGATATTTAATGACATCTGCCTCCCACGTGATGTCACGAAACGTGGGAGGCAAAGAGTCTACCTGTAAATTACCCTCTAAAAGGCCTGTGCATTTGGACCAGTTGATCTGAGCGGAGGAGGCAGCTGAATATACCTCCTGGCACTGTTTTGCCAGCTCAAGATCAACTGGATCCTGGGCCACGAGGAGCACATCGTCAGCATAAGCTGAAAGGACAATCCGCATGTCTGGATCTTTTAGCACCAGCCCTGTGAGCCTTTTCCTCAGTAGGCAGAGGAAAGGCTCGATGGCCAGTGCATATAACTGCCCAGACAAGGGACATCCTTGACGCACCCCTCGTCCAAATACCAAAGGTGCTGTTAGGGACCAATTGATTTTAAGTAAACACTCTGCAGAGGCGTACAGCGTTCTTATAAAGCCCACAAACTGTGGGCCAAAGCCGTACGCTTGCAGAGTGGCTATGAGGTAACCATGGTCCACCCTGTCAAACGCCTTCTCTTGATCTAAAGAGAGAAAGGCGAGTGACAGACCAGTCCTGCGAGAATAATGCAATAGATCCCGGACCAGAAAGATACTATCAAAGATAGTCAGGGTGAACCAATTCTGCCAGCACAGACCCAAGTCTAAGCGAGATGGCTTTAGCTACAATCTTGTAGTCTGTGCTGAGCAGAGAGACCGGTCGCCAGTTCTTAATAAGCCGGAGATCCCCCTTTTTGGGCAGCAGGGCAAGTACTGCCCTGCGACAAGACAGGGGCATCTCCCCGGTCTCCAGGGCTTCCCCAAGGACCAGATGAAAATCAGGTCCCAGAGTCTCCCAGAAAAATTGGAAAAACTCTACAGTCAGTCCGTCCAGTCCTGGAGACTTCTCACAGGACATGGCACGGAGGGCTTCAGAGAGCTCTTGAAAAGATAGTGGTATATCAAGCCGCTCTCTTACACCCGCACTGACTGTGGGGAGCCCCTCCCATAGCACCCTGCAGGCGTCTGGAGAAATGGGATCCGGAGAGTACAGATCTTTATAAAAGTTCCGGGCTCTATCCCGGATACTCTCCGGATCTGTAAGGGGGGCAATGTCTTCATCTAGAAGACAGGTGATGTGCCTACTGTTACCCCCCTTTTTCTCCAGTGAGTAGAAGAGGCGCGAGCCGCGGTCTAGATCTTTGAGAAAACCTAAGCGGCTGCGCGCGTATGCCCCCTTGGCCTGGTGTCGTTCCAGGTCACAGAGGACACCCTTCCTCTCTACGTACTCGCTCTGCAGGGATTGGTCCCTACAAGTGAACAGCCTCTGCTCCAGATGGAGTACCTCCCCCCTTGGTATATTCCTGACACAGAAGTCGCAAATGAACCTTGCCCACATCCCAACACAGTTTTAACGTGGCAAAGTCCCCCTAACAACCCCTCCAGTCCGTCCAAAACTCCCGGATCAATGTCACGAGCCCCTGGTCCTTCAACAAAGCATTGTTGAAGTGCCAATAGGCGGCTCGTGGCGCTGTTGGCGTTAGCGCCACCGTCACAGACACACAGTTGTGGTCTGTGAACGGAGCCAGCCTAATGGCACAAGAACCGACTCGTGACATATAGTGACTAGATATATATAGTCTGTCGATCCGGGAGTGGGACACCAGACCGGCTCTCACCCTGACGTAGGTGAAACCGTCTGATGCCCCTGGGTTCTGCTCTCGCCAGATGTCCTCCAGGGAGAAGCGGGCGATGATCTCCCACAGCGCTGACGCAGAAGGCGGGTACGGCTCTGGACTATTCCGGTCCAGAGCGTCGAGGGTGCAATTGAAATCACCCCCGAGTACCAAACACTCATCTGCGTCAACCGTCTCCAAAAACTGGGACAGTCTGGCGAGGAACCTCACTCTCTCGGGCCCTCCAGCAGGGGCATATATATTAACTAGGTTAATGATGCTACCCTGCTCTCGGACCCGGAGGTGAATTAGACGGCCTGGGATAACAGCTTTCACTAGCAGCAGCTCTGGCTGAAAAGACTCTGAGAACAGGGTCACCACTCCACATGACGCCGATGTGAAGTGGCTGAAGAAGACCCTGCCTCTCCACTCCAGTTGCCACGAGGCCTCAGCCTCTGGAGTGGTGTGAGTTTCCTGCAGGAAGCTCACAGAGTACCCTCCCTGATATAAATAGGAGAGTACCTGGAACCTGCGGAAACTGTCTTGACAGCCATTGGTATTTAGCGTGCTGATGTGCAAAGCCATTACTGCGTGTCAGGAATTGTGCGTTCCTCAGACCCTTGAGACTGCTGATAGGACACGCACATTTTATAGAATTTCCGGACGCGGAGATGCTCCGCAGTCCCAGAATTCTTGGCCCTAGTGCTGACCACTAGATATTGCTGGAGAGAGTGGAGAATAAACGACATATTCTTCCACCTCTCCAAGGCCAGCCGCACCTTCCTTTTCTTTTGTCCATGAAGGGTGCTCTCAAGGAATAGATCTATTTCCTTGACAGGGATAACCCACCCAGAATCTGATGTTCCTTCTAGTGGGTCACCCCTGGGCTCCTCTTGGCTGAGGGCTTTTACTCCATCCTCCCCGGCTGGAGTCAGTTTCCTCAGCTTTATTCTCAGGGACCCCCTCTTAGATGATACAGAAGGAGTCCCTTTAGCACCCTTCAAGGTAAATAATGGACCCTTGGATTGCTGCTGCACCCCTGTAGCTTCAGGAGTGCATTCAGGGGTAGCTGGCTGGACAGCAGTGGCTGGCATGGCTTCCTTAATGGAAGCCTTGGAGGCTTTATATGCCTCCTCTGCCAGTTCCACCGCTGCTTGCTCAGCTTGGATGGCACCGATGTTAGGGTCAGTGGACGGCTGAGGAGGGTAGACAGGCTCTCCCATGATGTTAACAGGAAAACCTGTTTTATCACCCTCCCCCATTTCCACTTCCCCTTGTGCCACATCCCCCCTGACAGACAAATCCATGGGGTCCTGAATGGGGGTCATGCCTATATTCCCCCCCTCCAGTAGTGACTCGGCCTGGGGCTCTAACAAAGCCCGAGGTACGTCACTAGAGAGTGACACTGGAGGAGGAGACTGACTGGTGCCCTTGAAGCTCAGCACCTCAGGGACACTGACTACCCATTCAGCAGGGGCTTTGTTGGGACCCCCCTCAAAGGCCAGAGGCAGAACCTGATCTTTCTTGTCTACCCCTGCCTCACTTGGGAGACCCTCTTGCCCCTGCTTTTCCTCCAGACCCTTTTCCACATTAACCCCTATAGGGTCTGGAGAGAGAGATGTGTGGTCTGGCACCGGCTGGCTGAGCTTAATAACCGGGCCAGACAATGTCACCGGATGAGGAGGAGATGTATTGTTCCTCTTCTTGCTTTTAGAGGGAGGTGCTCCACTATAGAGCACTTCCCACTTATCAGCAACCTCCCTGTTGGTTTTATGCTTCCTCTTCCTGGGGACGTCACTCCTGGAAGAGGAGCTGCCACTAGCTGCCTCCCCTGCAGAGGGCTTATTATCCCTCTGCTTACACTGTGCCCCCACACTAACTGATGTAATTATGGTGGGGGCAGATTGGGACTTGGGAGATGCAGCTGTGACACTGGGAGGACCGGTGACATTCTTTCCCTTTTTCCCCGTGTCTGCAGTCTTGCTAGAGACCACAGACACAGATGGCTTTTTTGGGGAAGAAGGGGGTTTGGAGGCCGTGGTGGTGGCTTGAGGAACGGCCTCCTTGCCTGAGCTCTGTGGGGGGGCTATGACCCTTGAGGTCCCCGCTGTTATGGGCTCAGCGGGGATGGGTGCTGTACTGACGGAGGTGCCATTTGCTGGGGCTGGGGCATGATGCTTTACATTAGGACAATTCCTACGTGTATGCCCCAACCCCTTGCAATGATAGCACTGCACCTCCGTAGTGCTGTAAAAAATCCTGTAGAGCACCCCCTCAAATGGAACCCCAAAAGACCCCTCTATGTTTTTTGCGCCCTGAGGCAGGCACATTTGTACCTGCCTCTTGAAAGAGAGCACATGACGAAGTGCTCTCTCTCTGCACCCCAGGGGAATTTTAATAAATGGTGTTTTTACTTCCCCTAGGGTTAGCAGGTGGGGGCGCAGGAGGGAGTCTGGTAGGAAGGGGGGCACATTAGAGAGTGTTACTTTTGTGCCCAACCCTTCCAGGGGTTCTATTGGGACATATAATCCCCCCACTGTGATGCCTCTCTGTATAAGTATGTGAGAAGCAGCCAGCGTACGGGTAAAGAAAACTGCTTTCCCGTACATTTTGCTGGCTGCTACTATAACAGAGGGGCTGATGACATTAGCTGCAGCACGCAGATAGATATCAATGCTGTAGACCCCAGACATCTGACATTTAACCCCATGCTTCCTGGTGATCTGCCCCTCAGCCCCAGCGGTGGTATTACTGGGGCCAGCAGAAACCACCTGTGACCAGGTATTAGCCACAGGGGTAGGTCTGCTGGCAGAACCACCAGGAGCTGGGGCTGCCTTATCTGCCTGGGGCCTATGCTGTGCAGTGCTGCAGCTAGGATTTTCAGGGGCCATTATTCCCCCTTTTGACCCCTGAGGCTTCTTAGTGGTCTTATCCCTCATGTTTAGACCCTTTTTTTTTAGATTATTTGTTTTATTTATTTTTATTTTTTGTTTTATGATTTTTTACTGTTTTCTTTTTTTTTAAATAACAAAGTGTGAAAAAGAAACAAAAAGACAAAACTAAGGGAGACAAAACTAAGGGAGAGAGAGAGATGATGTTTGGCAGTGGAAGGGTTAATGACCTGTTGCAATGTGTTGCTAATTGCAACAACACAGAGAACACAGAGGCTTTTTAACCCCTCTGTGTCTCTGTGTCAGATGTTAAAAAAAGCCTTTTAAACAAAACTTCAACTCCCCCACTGCCTACAAAGATGTTACTTGTCTTCTCTCCCCCCAAAACATAAAACCCAACACCAAACAAACAAAAACTTCAACAAAACCTAATAAACTTAAAAAAAAAAAAAAAAAAAAAGTCAAAATAAAAAACCTCCAGGAGTGAAAGTGCTAAGGGAGGGGTGTGGCAAAGTATCCAGGAGACAGCTCACTCTCCTGGGATAGAGGGCTGAGTCTGGCTCCCAGAAAACTAAAACTTAAATTAAACTAAGAAAAATACCACAAAAACTCCCAAAAATTAACAACACCGTGCACAAAGTGCTTATAAACAGAAAAGTGTTAAAATAAAACTTGTATTTGAGGGACTAAGACCCTAAAAAGCCTTTTGTTTGGAGCTCAAGCATGCACACAACATGCTCTCTTGCACAGTACTTGTAAGCAGGACACACACTATGGGTAGCGGTCAAGCAAATGAACTTTGATTGACGGTTATGCAAATGCACTTAGATTTAAGAAAATAAAAGTTTGTTTTTTTTAAATGTGGACTGTTGGTACCCCAACTAGACTGGATTGGTTGAACTTGGCACAGTACTTGTAAGCAGGACACACACTATGGGTAGCGGTCAAGCAAATGAACTTTGATTGACGGTTATGCAAATGCACTAGATTTAAGAAAATAAAAGTTTGGGTTTTTTAAATGTGGACTGTTGGTACCCCAACTAGACTGGATTGGTTGAACTTGGCACAGTGTATTTTAAAATTATGAGAAAAACATGATCTGTAAACTAAATAAAAATCATTTTAGGAGGTGGAGAGAAAAAGAAACCGGATGGGGGGATACCGAGCAGAGCACACCATCTACAGCCCACTGGGAGACAAACTCATCCATTCCCCCAGTGGACAAAGCCAGGTGGTACTCTGCCCGGATACGGGAGCGCACCAGCACCCGGAACATGGCCTCAGGTGACAAGGGAACCCCCCCTATCAAACACTGCTTCCTGGACTTATATATAGCCAATTTGGCTAATGCCAGGAGCAGGTTGACGAGGAGGTCCCTGGCCTTATTGCCCCAAGACACTGGGTGCCCAAAAATAAAAATGTGAGGGGAGAAATGCAGCCAGAACTGCAGGAGGAGGCCCCTCAAGAGTGACAAGAGGGGCTGCAGTCTGGCGCAACTAAAATAAATATGATACACGGACTCTCCCTTGCCACAGAATGGACAAGTGGAGGAAGAGTCCGTGAATTTAGCTAAGTACTCTCCCGTGCTCAGTGCACCATGGAGCACTCTCCAACTCAAGTCCCCGGTGGGTCTTGGAACTAAATCAGAATAAAGTTCCCTCCACCGGGGCCTCTTGCCCTCGTCAGCTGGTAGGACCCGCCTCCAGATGGTATCGGGACGGGTCACGAGGGCAAGGAAGTGCACTGTATGGAGCACGAGAGAATATAAGCTCTTCCTCGGCATGCTGCGAAAGCATGCCGAGGGTATGTCCCTCAACTTCGAGAGGTTGGGGACAGGAGGAGCCTGAGGGGAAACACGGGGCTTGTGTCCAATGCAAACAGCCGGAGCAGGGGTGTTGAAAGGTGCATGTGGCACTCCGGCCTGCAAAGCCCCGCGAAGGAAGGTGCGCGAGTCGGGGGAGATGGCATCCCTAATCTCCTGGAGCAAGCGCCCTGAGACTTTGGGCGTCACATATCCCAAACGGAGCGCAAGCTCCTGGGGTGACACCCAATCAGAACGCCCGTATTACAAGAGATCCCCGACTCGGGTCATCCGTGCATGACTAAGGCGGCGGATGATACTGGGGGACTGTAACATTGGAGCCCCCACTGCTGGATTAAATAGCAGGGGCTCCGTGAATATTTCATCCCCCAAAGGCACGCCCTGCCTGGTCACGGAGACCATGCTCCAGGCCTTGAGGGTTTCCTGGTAGTATGCCGGCAACACAGAGAGGTCTTTTCCAAACCCCTCGGGCCTGATCAGAAATAATTGCCGGTCATACCCCAGGTTGCGCAACTGGCGATAAAAGCTGGATGCCAGTGCGCACCACTGCGGAGAGGGATCTGCATATAGGTATCTCTGCAGATACTGAAGGCGGAAGGTGGACAACTGGGAGCACACACAAACTACTCCCTGTCCACCCTCCACCAAAGGCAGACTTGCCACCCCTGCAGAGACCCAATGCCTTCCCATCCAGAGGAAATCTAACAAATCTAACAAAAAACTGATGTAATTATGGTGGGGGCAGATTGGGACTTGGGAGATGCAGCTGTGACACTGGGAGGACCGGTGACATTCTTCCCCTTTTTCCCCGTGTCTGCAGTCTTGCTAGAGACCACAGACACAGATGGCTTTTTTGGGGAAGAAGGGGGTTTGGAGGCCGTGGTGGTGGCTTGAGGAACGGCCTTCTTGCCTGAGCTCTGTGGGGGGGCTATGACCCTTGAGGTCCCCGCTGTTATGGGCTCAGCGGGGATGGGTGCTGTACTGACGGAGGTGCCATTTGCTGGGGCTGGGGCATGATGCTTTACATTAGGACAATTCCTACGTGTATGCCCCAACCCCTTGCAATGATAGCACTGCACCTCCGTAGTGCTGTAAAAAATCCTGTAGAGCACCCCCTCAAATGGAACCCCAAAAGACCCCTCTATGTTTTTTGCGCCCTGAGGCAGGCACATTTGTACCTGCCTCTTGAAAGAGAGCACATGACGAAGTGCTCTCTCTCTGCACCCCAGGGGAATTTTAATAAATGGTGTTTTTACTTCCCCTAGGGTTAGCAGGTGGGGGCGCAGGAGGGAGTCTGGTAGGAAGGGGGGCACATTAGAGAGTGTTACTTTTGTGCCCAACCCTTCCAGGGGTTCTATTGGGACATATAATCCCCCCACTGTGATGCCTCTCTGTATAAGTATGTGAGAAGCAGCCAGCGTACGGGTAAAGAAAACTGCTTTCCCGTACATTTTGCTGGCTGCTACTATAACAGAGGGGCTGATGACATTAGCTGCAGCACGCAGATAGATATCAATGCTGTAGACCCCAGACATCTGACATTTAACCCCATGCTTCCTGGTGATCTGCCCCTCAGCCCCAGCGGTGGTATTACTGGGGCCAGCAGAAACCACCTGTGACCAGGTATTAGCCACAGGGGTAGGTCTGCTGGCAGAACCACCAGGAGCTGGGGCTGCCTTATCTGCCTGGGGCCTATGCTGTGCAGTGCTGCAGCTAGGATTTTCAGGGGCCATTATTCCCCCTTTTGACCCCTGAGGCTTCTTAGTGGTCTTATCCCTCATGTTTAGACCCTTTTTTTTTAGATTATTTGTTTTATTTATTTTTATTTTTTGTTTTATGATTTTTTACTGTTTTCTTTTTTTTTAAATAACAAAGTGTGAAAAAGAAACAAAAAGACAAAACTAAGGGAGACAAAACTAAGGGAGAGAGAGAGATGATGTTTGGCAGTGGAAGGGTTAATGACCTGTTGCAATGTGTTGCTAATTGCAACAACACAGAGAACACAGAGGCTTTTTAACCCCTCTGTGTCTCTGTGTCAGATGTTAAAAAAAGCCTTTTAAACAAAACTTCAACTCCCCCACTGCCTACAAAGATGTTACTTGTCTTCTCTCCCCCCAAAACATAAAACCCAACACCAAACAAACAAAAACTTCAACAAAACCTAATAAACTTAAAAAAAAAAAAAAAAAAAGTCAAAATAAAAAACCTCCAGGAGTGAAAGTGCTAAGGGAGGGGTGTGGCAAAGTATCCAGGAGACAGCTCACTCTCCTGGGATAGAGGGCTGAGTCTGGCTCCCAGAAAACTAAAACTTAAATTAAACTAAGAAAAATACCACAAAAACTCCCAAAAATTAACAACACCGTGCACAAAGTGCTTATAAACAGAAAAGTGTTAAAATAAAACTTGTATTTGAGGGACTAAGACCCTAAAAAGCCTTTTGTTTGGAGCTCAAGCATGCACACAACATGCTCTCTTGCACAGTACTTGTAAGCAGGACACACACTATGGGTAGCGGTCAAGCAAATGAACTTTGATTGACGGTTATGCAAATGCACTTAGATTTAAGAAAATAAAAGTTTGTTTTTTTTAAATGTGGACTGTTGGTACCCCAACTAGACTGGATTGGTTGAACTTGGCACAGTACTTGTAAGCAGGACACACACTATGGGTAGCGGTCAAGCAAATGAACTTTGATTGACGGTTATGCAAATGCACTAGATTTAAGAAAATAAAAGTTTGGGTTTTTTAAATGTGGACTGTTGGTACCCCAACTAGACTGGATTGGTTGAACTTAGCACAGTACTTGTAAGCAGGACACACACTATGGGTAGCGGTCAACCAAATTAACTTTGATTGACAGTCAGGCAAATGCACTTAGATTTAAGAAAATAAAAGTTTGGGTTTTTTAAATGTGGACTGTTGGTACCCCAACTAGACTGGATTGGTTGAACTTGGCACAGTACTTGTAAGCAGGACACACACTATGGGTAGCGGTCAAGCAAATGAACTTTGATTGACGGTTATGCAAATGCACTTAGATTTAAGGAAATAAAAGTTTGGGTATTTAAATGTGGACTGTTGGTACCCCAAGTAGACTGGATTGGTTGAACTTGGCACAGTACTTGTAAGCAGGACACACACTATGGGTAGCGGTCAAGCAAATGAACTTTGATTGACAATTATGCAAATGCACTTAGATTTAAGAAAATAAAAGTTTGGTTTTTTTAAATGTGGACTGTTGGTACCCCAACTAGACTGGATTGGTTGAACTTGGCACAGTACTTGTAAGCAGGACACACACTATGGGTAGCAGTCAAGCAAATTAACTTTGATTGACGGTTATGCAAATGCACTTAGATTTAAGAAAATAAAAGTTTGGGTATTTAAATGTGGACTGTTGGTACCCCAACTAGACTGGATTGGTTGAACTTGGCACAGTACTTGTAAGCAGGACACACACTATGGGTAGCGGTCAAGCAAATGAACTTTGATTGACGGTTATGCAAATGCACTTAGATTTAAGAAAATAAAAGTTTGGTTTTTTTTAAAAGTAGACAACTAGTAAACAATATTATATTGTATGCGTTGTGCACACACAGTATAATCTGTGAGCCTGACACACACACTTACAAGCAGGGGCTAGCAGGGAGACAGGCAAATTAAGTTAGATTACACAGAAAAAAAACGAAGAAAAAAAATGATGTTATAGCCCTAAAAAGGGCTTTTTGGGGTGCTGTGTTTACAGCAGAGATCTGATGAGTCCTTCAGCTCTGCACTGGACACTGAATAAACTTGCCTAGCTATGGTTTTCCCTATTGATGCAGTATCACCTACACTCTACCTCCTCTCAGTAAGACTGCAAGTTAGTTCTGATTCCAAAATGGCTGCTGTCCATGAGGTAGAAGGGTGTGGAAGGGAGTGTATGCTGCTGATTGGCTGGAATGTGTCTGCTGACTGTGACATGCAGGGTCAAAGTTTGCTCAATGATAAAGTATTGGGGGCGGGTCGAATCTCGCATATGTTCGCTGTTCGCCGCGAACGGGAACATGCTATGTTCGCCGGGAACAATCCGCCGGCGAACTATTCGAGACATCTCTAACAGGCAGTAAACAACGAACTTCTAATGCACTGGCACGGTCAGAGGTAGTCAACAAGCAACTTCTAATGCACATTGTACAGTCAGAGGTAGTTAACAAGAAGCTTGTAATGCACACTGTACAGTCAGAGGTAGTCAACAAGCAACTTCTAATGCATGCAGTACAGTCATGGATAGTCAACAAGCAGCTTCTAATGCATGCAGAGAAGGAGAGTACAGAGAAGGACAACACAACTAATAAGGGGAATGGTGGGGCTAAGTTATGAACCAAGTCTAACCAAATTAAGCTTATTTTTTCTAGAAAAAAAGGTGTCTAATGGGTGATATGATTATCCTATATAAATACACCCAGGGTCAGTATAAAGATTTGTCAAGGAAGCTTTTTGTGCCAAGAGGTTTTCAACTGATAAGAGGACATCCTTTGAGGTTAGAAGTAAAAAGATTCAACCTTAAAGAAAGAAAAGGGTTCTTCACAGTAAGGATAGTTAATCTGCAGAATTCTCTACCATAGGAAGTAGTGGATTCAGTAGATAACTTTCAGAAGGGAGTGGGTATATTTTTAAATATAAAGGGCATTCAGGGTTATCCTGGGTAATTAGAGAGGGAGTATCGATCCAGGGAGAAAACCTATCGCCAGCATCTGGGGTCAGGAAGGAGTTATTTTTTCCCCTTTTGAGACAATTGGCAAAGTTTCACTGTTTTTTTTCTGTTTGCCTTCCTCTGGATCAATTAACAACTAATACGCATATTGCAGATCAGAGGAGATCTTAAAAGGTTCAATTTGATGGGCTAAAAGTATTTTTTCAACCTCAATTACTATGTAACTACGTAACTATGTGGCACAGTCAAACATAGTCAGCAAGCATCATCTAATGCACATTACACAAAGACTGTCATCAAACTTCGTCTAATGCACATGGCACAGCCAGAGGGTCAGATTAGTCAAAAAGCATTGACTAATGCACACTGTGCAGTCAGAGATAGTCAACAAGCAACTTCTAATGTATGGAGGTAACTGAAAGCTAAAAATTGCAAACTTCAATCTTTACTGTAGGAGAATGTATTTTTAAAAAAATGACATTGAATTCATAGAGTACACTCAGTGAACTTTTCTTCAGCAATAGACTATTTGTTTTCCTTAAGTTATTCTAGCTATCATCTACGCTGTCTGTCATGACCCAGATTTTGGGGCTCCATACACCCCTAATTCGCCTAAAGTAGCTTATAGGAGCAATCTGCAGGTTGTGACCTTTATATGCATTCCAGCATACAGCATTTTAGATCAGACCATCATTCATGGAGAAACAGGACTAACAACACCTTTAGTTAGTGTAGATGCAGACTGAACCTTTAATCTTACTTCAGATGTTTTTAAACCAAAGCAATAAAGATACCTCATGGCTTTTTCCTCCACCCTGTAACTACAGTTACCAACCTCCCACTGAGCTTAGGGCCCTGAATGTCTAAGATTTCACAATTTGTCTTCCCTCATGTCCTTTGATTTCAGGTTAATTGGCAAGAGATAATTAACATGTCCTTATCCTATTTATAGTGGATATGAAAACTTACATACCCCTGTTAAAATGTCAGGTTTCTGTGCTGTACAAAAATGAGACAAAGATAAATCAATTCAGAACTTTTTCCACCTTTAATGTGACCTATAAACTGTACATCTTAATTGCAAAACAAACTAAAATATTTTAGGTAGAGGGAAGAAAAAATATAAAAATAAAATAATATGGTTGCATAAGTATGCACACCCTTAAACTAATACTTTGTTGAAGCACCTTTTGATTTTATTACAGCACACAGTCTTTTTGGGTATGAGTCTATCAGCATGGCACATTTTGACTTGGCAAGATTTGCCCACTCTTCTTTGCAAAAACACTCCAAATCTGTCAGATTGCGAGGGCATCTCCTGTGCACAGCCCTCTTCAGAACACCCACAGATTTTCAATCGGATTCAGGTCTGAGCTCTGGCTGGGCCATTCCAAAACTTTAATCTTCTTCTGGTGAAGCCATTCCTTTGTTGATTTGGAAGTATGCTTTGGGTCGTTGTCATGCTGAAAGATGAAGTTCCTCTTCATGTTCAGCTTTCTAGCAGAAGTCTGAAGGTTTTGTGCCAATATTGACTGGTATTTGGAACTGTTCATAATTCCCTCTATCTTAACTAAGGCCCCAGTTCCAGCTAAAGAAAAACAGCCCCAAAGCATGATGCTGCCACCACCATGCTTCGCTGTGGGTATGGTGTTCTTTTGGTGATGTGCAGTATTGTTTTTGCGCCAAACATATCTTTTGGAATTAGGGCCAAAAAGTTCAACCTTGCTTTCATCAGACCATAACACCTTTTCCCACATGCTTTTGGGAGACTTCAGATGTGTTTTTGCAAAATGTAGCCTGGCTTGGATGTTTTTCTTCGTAAGAAAAGGCTTTTGTCTTGCCACTCTACCCCATAGCCCAGACATATGAAGAATACGGGAGATTGTTGTTACATGTACCACAGAGCCAGTACTTGCCAGATATTCCTGTAGCTTCTTTTTTTTTTTTTTTTAATAATTAATATTTTATTTAGGACAAGTCAATTTTATACAACAGTTTAGTATAGCATAGAAAAGTCTATCATACAACAAAAAAAAAGACATAAGCACAAAGAGAGTGAAGAACAGATCAGAGATATACAAAAGTCTAAACATCCTGTCCTTCTTAGCCTGTTATGCATTCGTGGTCTAGTAAATATCCAAAGTTTTTAATAGAATGGTGTGGATAAAGCATATAAGAATAAACATGAAACACAGGCTCCTAGCTCCCCGACCATATTGATTTGGACCATCTGAGATCTGAATTCCATACGACTTTCTATTCTATGATGTAAAAAGAAGTCCTATCATTTTTTTTCTTTTTGATTATCATCCTGCATTCTTAAGTTTGCTTACTTTTAACTATTTTACAAAATATCTAGCTATCATTAAACTTCCTCAGCTTATGTTTACTTGTGTTAACATATATAAAATATTCAGTACCTGTGAGCTCCTTCATCATCACTCCAAAAGCTTCCATCCAGATGCGAAACAGCCATCCTCTCCAGCCACCACCATCCTCTGACTTCCCGAACTGTCACATCCTATCCCAATCTAGATCTGTACACTATACTTGGACATGAACCAGAGAGACCACGTGCTAGTAAACTGGGGCATTGTGTTCTGTAATGAGTTAGCTATTCTCTCATTTATCATTATATAATTTATTTTTGTTATAATTTCTTTGATTGCTAGTGTGGAAGTTTTCCAATTTTTGGCTATGCAATTTTTAGTGGCCAAGGTCCAGAATTGCCAGAGTTCATTCTGCTCTCTAGATAATATTATAATTTTTCAATCCTAGTAGGCAAGTTTCTATTTCGGGTCTCAAATTACTTTTTGTGATTTGTGTAAATAAGTCAGTGAGTTCTCCCCATAGCTTCTGTGTGATGGGACATGTCCACCAGATATGCAGGAAATTCCCTTCTGTTTAGCATCCCCTAAAGCATTCTCCATTTATGTTTTTGTTAAATTTTGCCATCCGTTGGGGAGTGTAATAGGTTCTGTGTAGTACCTTAATAGAGGTCTCACGTAAACTGTATGTATATGAGCCCCTTGTCAGATTAGTACAGATTCTTTTCCAGGTTATGGCATCTAATTCCTTTCCCAGGTCCTGCTCCCACTTTACCATAAATTTAATTTTTTGTGTATTCTGAAACTCTATCAAGTAGGAGTATATGTATCCTAGGGTGCCTTTCATTGAGGGTATCTTTGCACATATAGATGACCAACCTGTATGTTTAGGATTCCCATAAATATGGGCTAACGAGGAGATCCAATGTCTAAACTTCCGGTAGTTCCACAACTCCCTCTCCGGAATTGGAAACCGGGATATGATAGAAGTATGTGTTAACAGCGCCTCCGTGGAAAACCATTCCCCTATTCTCATTAAAGGGCTAGTCAGCCACCATAGTTTAGAATTTGGGCTAAGAGTGGCCCCAAACTCGGGGAAGGATGTTAAGGACATCAGTGGTGACAGAGGTGGAATCAAGTTGCTCGAGTTTTTAAGCTTATCCCATGTCTTAAGGGTCGTAGATATTATTGGGTTAGTATGTTTGTATCTCGTGTCTATTTTTGCTATCTCCCTGATCACCGTATCCCATGAGTGGGGTTTCATCTGCCAATTTTCAATAAAGGTCCATAGCGGTTGTAGTTTACTAGAGTGGGTTACAGGGATGCACACCAGCCGTGCTGCTTGTAAATAAAGCCTCAGGTTGGGACAGGAAAGTCCCCCTTTTTGCCTATTCCTGTACATTGTTTTCCTCGCAATACGTGGTGGTTTATTACACCAAATAAATCTAAATATTGTATTCTGTAATTGATCTACAGTATGTCCCTCATACAAAGATTAATTGGTAAAGTTCGAAAGAGATACAGAATTTTTGGGAGCACTGTCATTTTTACTGATGTTATACGCCCCGTCCATGAAATTTGGTATTTAGACCAGGTCCTCAGGTCCTCAGTCAACTATCTAATTAATGGTGGGAAGTTCGCTTTATATAGACCCGCTAAATTTTTGGTAAGTTTAATTCCAAGGTACTTGATTGAATTTTTAGGCCATTGAAAATTGTATGCCGCCTTTAACGTTTCTATTATAGGCCCTGGAACCCCTACCCCCAAGGCCTCAGTTTTTTCTTCAATAATTTGTAGCCCTGACATGGCCCCGAATTCCCTTAGAGTAGACAATAGTTTAGGTATAGAGTTTACAGGTTCCGTTAGAGTGCATAAAAGATCATCTGCGAATAGTGAACATTTCAGGTGGTGGTGACCTATCTGCAGACCCCCGATCTCCCCCTCGCCTCTTATTTTTTGAGCCAGAGGCTCAATAGCCAGTGCAAATAGCAGTGGAGACAGGGGGCACCCTTGCCTGGTACCCCTTTGGATGGCTACCAATGCCTCTCCTATCCCAGGTAGACCTATATGAGCTTCAGGATTTTTATAAAGTGTTCTGATAAGACGTATAAAGTTTCCTTTAATACCGAATTTAGCTAGTACTGCATATAAATAGGGCCACTCTACTGTGTCAAATGCCTTCTCCATATCCAACGCCAATATACAGAGAGGCGTCTTACTCTGGGAGGCCAAGTGTATAACATTCATGGTCCTTCGGATATTATCCACCGTTTGTCTATGTTGTATGAACCCTGTCTGATCTTTGTGTATTAGGGTTGGAAGGAACTTTGCCATCCTATTTGCTATAATTTTGGTTAATAATTTAATGTCCCCGTTCATAAGGGATATGGGTCGATAATTTTTCGGCTCCAGGGGATCCCTCCCCTCTTTAGGAAAAATCACTAAGTTCGCTTTATTGAGTTCCGGGGGCATAGATCCCCCATTTAGTATGGCATTAAATAGACAACTAAGATAAGGGGCTAAAATGTTCCCAAATACTTTGTAATAAGAGTTGGTGAAGCCATCCGGCCCTGGGGCCTTCTCTGATTTCAGACTTTTAATGGTTTCTAATATCTCCTCTACACCTACTTCCGCATTCAGATCCTCTACATTTTGCTCTGAGGCTTTTGGGAGATCGCAGGAATCCAGGTAAGATCTGAGAGCTTCCGGACTCGGGTTTATCTTTGTCGAATAGATCAAGGTATAAAAGTCTCTAAATGTGTGTTTAATTTCACTTTGGCTCACTGTTGTCCTCCCAGCCTTAGTTTTAATCCACAGAATTCTAGACAATGCTGTTTTAGTCCGAAGCTTCCGTGCCAGAAATGAGTCTGGTTTATTAGCCTTGGAATAAAACAGCTAAATCGTCCGTCTCAGGTCGCTCTCTGTCTTGTGCGAAAGCAAGGCATCAAGTTCTAGTCTAGTTTCATCTATTCTATGACGGAGTCTGGTGGAGGGGTGTGTTTGATTCTGCAATTCTAAATCTCGTAACTTTGTAGTAAGTTCCTGTTCCTGACGTATACTGTTTTTTTTTATGGCAGATGCCATCTTGATACACGTCCCCCTGATATAGGCCTTATGGGCCATCCACACCCATCCTATATTTGATCCCGGGGTATTATTTAGTTCAAAGTATTGTTGCATCTCTTTCTTTATCTGGCCCATTAGCGCCGGATCTGTTAGCATGCGTTCATTTATTTTCCAGGAATATGGAGTCTTTGTGTCTCCACCAAGGTCCATATCCAAGGAAACTGCTGAGTGGTCCGACCACGGGCATACCAAAATTTCCGAACCCCTGGTTTGGTCAAAAAACTTTGAGGTCACTAATATCGTGTCTACCCGTGAATAGGTCCCGTGCGTATGTGAGTAGTAAGTATATTCACAACTATTAGGATGGTGTCCCCTCCATGCATCCACTAAACCCAATCTGTCTAATACCTTTTTAATCTGTTTTAGCTTCCGCGAGTATCTATTAGTGGCCTGGGAACTCGAACGATGTAGCCCTTGCTCTAGAACAAGGTTGAAGTCCCCCCCTATCACCACCAGACCATCTGACCAAGGTTCTACTTTTTTCAACATATGTAGTAGACTTTTATGGGGTGCCACCGTGTCAGCATAAAAGGATACCAGCGTTAGTTTGATTTCTTGAATTGTTCCCCGCAAAATGACATAATGCCCATCTTTATCTATTAATTTGGAGTCTATCTGAAAGGGAAAGTTGCTGTGAATAAGGATGGTGGCTCCTGCTTTTTTGGACATTTGGGTTGAAGAGTGGAATATGGGATATTCCTTGTTTAAATACGAAGGAATATGATTTTTTGCAAAATGCATTTCCTGCATAAATATTATAGACGGTTTCTTTGTCTGGTAGTACAGGAAGGCTTTCCTTCTTTTAAATTGGGAATTAAAGCCCTTAACATAATGTGTTAAAAAACTATACTTTTCCTTAAAAGCCCTAGCCATTTCTGTCTTGCAGCCTAAGATAGTTTGGTCTAATCATCTTACCTTGTTTTAGTATTAACCGGGATGGATGGGATGACCGAAGAGGCGCTTGAGCCATGACGAAAGGCTCCTTGAAGCTGTTGTAGTGATGATAGTCGAGCATATAATTCTGGAAGTGAAAAACATAACAAGGAGTCAGGTTAACAATTGAGGAGTTCACAAGAAGATCGATATCTTTGCAGTTATCAAGGAATACTATTATACATATTTCTTTTAATACACATAGCTTCCTACGCCAGTCGTATATCCTGGCTTCTAGGGGAGAGAGTAATGAACCTGCCATTCTCTAATACAGCCCCGTTAGGAAGGGGTAATAGGTTTCTTTGAGGTAAAGAAATTCCAATTAAGGAGAGGGGGGATTCCCTCAACACAGCAGATTGTTTAACAAACATTATAACTAGCAGCATATTAACTAGCTTAAAAGAATCACAACTGTAAATAGCAACATTTTTGAAGGTTAAAAAGTTCTCTAGACACCGGAATCCTGATAAATAAGTCCCGTGAATCAGCAAGGTAATTTCCTGGACCCCTCTTGGAACTCAGCTGATTTTCTTTTTTTTTTTTTTTCTTATTTTCAGAGTTTTTAATTGTTGATTATAAAGTTCCTTCCATTTCTGGACAAATCCTCAGTTCCTTCCCCCGAGACTTGGTGCGTCTTTCTGGAGGGTTAGTCATGGCCTCTAATGTGTCAGCCACTCCAAGTCTGCTTCTATTCCTGAGAGGGACCGTGGTCCACTGTCTCTTAGGAAGAGGATTCAGGGTTGCACATTGACTTCCAGAGTCTCTATTTCCGCCATCAGAAGTTATATGTAGCATTTGTAGCAATGCCTGGCAGTCTTCCAAACTATGGGCCGTGTGGGTTTTTCCCTTATATTGAAAGATCAGGGCAAAAGGGAAGCCCCATTGGTATTGGATGCCATGTTGGATGAGTATTCCCAATGCCTGTTTCATTTCTCTTCTCCTGGTCAACGTGATAGTAGAAAGGTCTGCAAACACCATAAGCTGAGCATCATCTGGTCTTCTAAGATCCGAGATCTTTCGAGTTGCAGCTAGAATTAAGTCCCTTGACTGTTGTCGGGAGAATCGAACAATTACATCTTAAGGGGTATCCATATTTCGAGAAGCTCCTAGCGCCCTATGCGCTCTTTCTATATCAATGTCCGCTTCTGCCCCTTCTGGTAAGATCACAGTAAGCAAGTCCATAATATATCTTTTCAGATTCATTATCGCTTTTGGTATACCCCTTATTCTTATGTTATGTCTTCTAGATCGATTCTCTAGATCTTCATACTTGTCCTCTAGAGCTGCTATGCGAGACGCGTTGTGACGTGTCTCCCTCCTATCTCTTTCCTGTGCTTCAACCATTTGGTCCACTGTTTCTTCTAGTTGGTGGGTTCTTTGACCTAGATCCTGGATGTCTTTCCTGATTGCATCCACCGTTTTAGTCGTGTAAGCTTGAAACAGTTTTTCAATTTGTGCCATTGCACTCTTGGAGAGTTTTATATCCATCTGGGCTGTATTTTGTATCTCCTCCCCCTCCGATTCCTCAGAAGGGTCAGATCTCACCTCTCCAGGGGTTTTGGGGGGTTTGCAGTAGTCCGTAATTCTCTTAAGTGGGAGGGATTTTTTACTTTTTCCCATCTTGGGCTTCAGTGGACCCTCCACAGAATATGGTATACTAAGGTTCCTGCGTAGATGTATGCCCAGTTCAGGGATGTGTTTTTGTTAGAGTAGGATTCCGGCTTGTTATTTTACAAGTTGTGGCGTATTATGTTGCTATTCCATGATCTGTCAAGGTCTCCCCCTGTGAATCATATTAGGCCTGCATTTCTCTCTTTTCACATGCAAGCAATGTTCAATAAACAAGTAGAGTAGTTAAATTGTTCGTAGTGATTGGTGGTCTTGTTGGTTTGCAAGTGAAGCCTTAAAGCTGTAGCCCTGAATAGTAATGCCAAACTGCGTTGCCAATTATCACACTCGTCGTGTGTATCTGACTTTACTTCCTGGGTATTGCTTATATACAGCTACTTGTAGGCTTTGAATAGGCTGTGACACTGATAGAAATTGTTTAAATGTAGATGTGACAGGTGTAGGGGCCTATGTTCCTGCAATGCAGCTGAGTACTCACAGTTCAGGGTCAGGCTTTGTTTTTTTCTTTGTAACCATAAAGTCCCAGGAGTTGTAGTGGTAATGAGGCCTCAGCTTCTTCTCCTGGCCTAAAATCTAAAATGGCCGCCACCCGTTTTCGCGGGCTTTTTCCCCCCGTCTTGCCGCCCTTTGGACTCCAGTTCTGGGTTCAGACCCCCCAGCACCCCTCCGGCCGGAACCAGCCGCCACCGGACACTTTTGGGGAGTTGTTGCAAGGCTTTTGGGGTAAGTGCAGTACCTGGGCCTGATCCGGAGCTCTCTCCACGTGGTGAGTTAAAATGGCCGCCGCCCGGTCTCCCCAGGACTGTGCCGAGCCACCAACTGATAGGGCCCTCTGGTCTATCCTCACCACACTGCCCAGTCAGATCTCCGGTGCGCCGATCCACCAAGGCTCTCCCTAGCCTTCTCCTCCCAGTACTTCCCAGCAGGGGGGCAGCTGAATGCGCTGGAGACGCTTGTCTCCCTCTGTCTCCGCCGTGAAGCCGCTGTGCCTCCCGTAGTGGACCCCAAAAGTACCACGGATGTCCCGGTTCGTCTTCTCTGCTCCCCCAGCCACTTTTGGGAAGCTTTTGGGTCTCTATGGGCATTTAATAAGCACAATTGTGCAGTGTTCTGCAGGAGCTCTGCACAAACACGTCTCCTGCAGCTCCTTTAATGTTGCTGTAGGCCTCTTGGTAGCCTCCCAGACCAGTTTTCTTCTCGTCTTTTCATCAATTTTGGAGGGAGCTTCAGTTCTTGGTAATGTCACTGTTGTGCCATATTTTCTCCACTTGATGATGACATGTCTTCACTGTGTTCCATGGTATATCTAATGCCTTGGAAATTATTTTGTACCCTTCTCCTGACTGATACCTTTTAACAATGAGATCCCTCTGATGCTTTGAAAGCTCTCTGTGGACCATGGCTTTTGCTGTGGGATGCAACTAAGAACATTTCAGGAAAGACCAACTAGAGCAGCTGAACTTTATTTGGGGTTAAACAGAGGCACTTTAAATGATGGCAGGTGTATGCTGACTGCTATTTAACACGATTTGGAATGTGATTGCTTAATTCTGAACACATCTACATCCCAGTTATAAGAGGTTGTGCAGACTTATGCAACCACATTATTTTTATTTTTTATATTTCTTCCCTCCACCTAAATGATTTCAGTTGGTTTTTCAATTGAGTTATACAGTTTATAGGTCACATTAAAGGTGGAAAAAGTTCTAAAATGATTTATCTTTGTCTCATTTTTTTACAGCACAGAAACCTGACATTATGAACAGGGGTGTGTAGACTTTTTATATCCACTGTATACTTTCCCAGGAGGTGATTTAGCACCTGGTGTCATCTCTGCTTCCTTGGTTAGAGCCAAATGATGAGGTGCAGAATAGTGCAAATCTATTGTCATTCTATAGACTTAGGGCCTTATTAAATTAGCCCTCGTAGTTCCCTCGGTCCTCGCAAAAGGCAGTTTTTTGCTGTTTGCGAAGACCAAATCCCCAATACTTCCCTCGCAGCCTGCTTTGCGAGATGACTCTGAAAAATGGGCGAGAATAAGCTCCCAGAGAGCTACGGAGTAACATGCAGCCTTAAATCTATGAGGTGAATCTCGCACCTCGGAAGAATCACAAAAAAGTGCTAGCAAGGGATCCTAAAGCCTCTACGTGCTGCCTCGGAGCAGCCCGAGACAGCCGTGTGATGCTTCCCCCTGCTCCCTAAACACATCCCCATGCTGCACGGGTCCCTATCGGGACCCCTGCAGCCCTCCCACTTTAACCCCTTGCAGCGGGGGTCCCCGATCGGCATAGATCAGGCCCCCGCTGCATTTAAAACTTTTTAATTCCCCGCCACGGCTCCTTAAAGGGCCCGGGGCACACTATCAGCCAATCCCTGCCGCGGGACCTAAAATTAACCCCCCTCTATGCTGGGGGTCCCCATCGGGACCCCCGAAGTGTCCTTACTTTAACCCCTTGCCGCAGGGGTCCATAGGGATCCCCGCAGCCCCCCCACATTAACCCCTTGCAGCGGGGGTCCCCTATCGGCATAGATCAGACCCTGCTGCATTTAAAACGTTTAAATTCCCCGCTGCGGCTCGTTAAAGGGCCTGCGGCACACTATTAGCAATCCCGGCCGTGGCACCTAAAATGAATTCCCCTCTATGCTGGGTGTCCTTAAAGGACAGTAAAGGTCCAGAAAGGACTTGCGCTGAAAAATATTAACCCCAGGCAACTAAAATTAATCCCCTAACTCATGGGGGTCAATACAGACCCCCTTAAGCCCTTAATTAACCCCATAACTCATGGGGGTCAATACAGACCCCCATAAGCCAATAAATAACCCCATAACTCATGGGGGTCAATACAGACCCTCATAAGCCAATAAATAACCTTATAACTCATGGGGGTCAATACAGACCCCCATAAGCCCTTAATTAACCCCATAACTCATGGGGGTCATTCAGACCCCCCATAAGCCAATAAATAACCCTATAACTCATCGGGGTCAATACAGACCCCCATAAGCCCTTAATTAACCCTGTCACTCATGGATGTCAATATAGACCCCATAAGCCCTTAATTAACCCCATAACTCATGGGGGGTCAATACAGATCCTCATAAGCCAATAGATAACCCTATAACTCATGGGGGTCAATACACACCCCCATAAGCCCTTAATTAGCCCCATAACTCATGGGGGTCAATACAGACCCCCATAAGCCAATAAATAACCCTATAACTCATGGGGGTCAATACAGACCCCCATAAGCCCTTAATTAACCCTGTCACTCATGGGGTCAATACAGACCCCCAAAAGCCTGTCACTCATGGGCGTCAATACAGACCCCCATAAGCCCTTAACTAACCCCATAACTCATGGGGGTCAATACAGACCCTCATAAACCCTTAATTAACCCCATAACCCATGGGCGTCAATACAGACCCCCATAAGCCAATAAATAACTCTATAACTCATGGGGGTCAATACAGACCACCATAAGCTCTTAATTAACCCTGTCACTCATGGAGGTCAATACAGACCCCCATAAGCCTTTATTAACCCTGTCACTCAAGGGGGTCAATACAGACCCCCATAAGCCAATAAATAAGCCTATAACTGATGGGGGTCAATGCAAACCCCCATAAGCCCTTAATTAACCCTGTCACTCATGGGGGACAATACAGACCCCCATAAGCCAATAAATCACCCTGTCACTCATGGGGGTTAATACAGACCCTCATAAGCCCTTACTTTACCCTGTCACTCATGGGGGTCAATACAGACCCCCAAAAGCCAATAAATAACCCTATAACTCATGGGGGTCAATACAGACCCCCAAAAACCCTTAATTTACCCTGTCACTCATGGGGGTCAATACAGACCACGATAAGCCAATAAGTAACCCTGTCACTCATGGGGGTCAATACAGACCCCCATAAGACCTTAATTAACCCCATAACTTATGGGGGTCAAAACAGAACCTCATAAGCCCTTAAATAACCCCATAACTCATGGGGGTCAATACAGACCCCCATTAACCAATAAATAACTCATCGGGGTCAATAGAGAACCCCATAAGCCTTAATTAACCCTGTCACTCATGGGGGTCAATGTAGACCCCCATAAGACAATAAATAACTCTATAACTCATGGGGGTCAATACAGACCCCCATAAGCCCTTAATTAACCCTGTCACTCATGGAGGTCAATACAGACCCCCATAAGACGTTATTAACCCTGTCACTCATGGGGGTCAATACAGACCCGGATAAGCCAATAAATAAGCCTATAACTGATGGGGGGTCAATTCAGAACCCCATAAGCCCTTAATTAACTCTGTCACTCATGGGGGTTAATACAGACCCTCATAAGCCTTTAATTAACCCTATCACTCATGTGGGTCAGTACAGACCTCCATAAGCCTTAATTAACCCTGTCACTCATAGGGGTCAATACAGACCCCCATAAGCCAATAAATAACCCTATAACTCATGGGGGTAAATACAGACCACGATAAGCCAATAAATAACCCTGTCACTCATGGGGGTCAATACAGACCCCCATAAGCCCTTAATTAACCCCATAACTTATGGGGGTCAAACAGATCCTCATTAGCCCTTAAATAACCCCATAACTCATGGGGGTCAATACAGACCCCCATAAGCCAATAAATAACTCTATAACTCATCGGGGTCAATAGAGAACCCCATAAGCCTTAATTAACCCTGTCACTCATGGGGGTCAATATAGACCCCCATAAGACAATAAATAACTCTATAACTCATGGGGGTCAATACAGACCCCCATAAGCCCTTAATTAACCCTGTCACTCATGGAGGTCAATACAGACCCCCATAAGACGTTATTAACCCTGTTACTCATGGGGGTCAATACAGACCCGTATAAGCCAATAAATAAGTCTATAACTGATGGGGGGTCAATACAAACCCCCATAAGCCCTTAATTAACCCTGTCACTCATACGGGTCAATACAGACCCACATAAGCCCTTAATTAACCCTGTCACTCATGGGGTCAATACAGACCCCCAAAAGTCTGTCACTCATGGGCATCAATACAGACCCTCATAAGCTCTTAACTAACCCCATAACTCATGGGGGTCAATACAGACCCTCATAAACCCTTAATTAACCCCATAACCCATGGGCGTCAATACAGACCCCCATAAGCCAATAAATAACTCTATAACTCATGGGGGTCAATACAGACCACCATAAGCTCTTAATTAACCCTGTCACTCATGGAGGTCAATACAGACCCCCATAAGCCTTTATTAACCCTGTCACTCATGGGGGTCAATACAGACCCCCATAAGCCAATAAATAAGCCTATAACTGATGGGGTCAATGCAAACCCCCATAAGCCCTTAATTAACCCTGTCACTCATGGGGGACAATACAGACCCCCATAAGCCAATAAATCACCCTGTCACTCATGGGGGTTAATACAGACCCTCATAAGCCCTTACTTTACCCTGTCACTCATGGGGGTCAATACAGACCCCCAAAAGCCAATAAATAACCCTATAACTCATGGGGGTCAATACAGACCCCCAAAAGCCCTTAATGTACCCTTTCACTCATGGGGGTCAATACAGACCCCCATAAGCCTTAATTAACCCTGTCACTCATGGGGGTCAATACAGACCACGATAAGCCAATAAGTAACCCTGTCACTCATGGGGGTCAATACAGACCCCCATAAGACCTTAATTAACCCCATAACTTATGGGGGTCAAAACAGAACCTCATAAGCCCTTAAATAACCCCATAACTCATGGGGGTCAATACAGACCCCCATTAACCAATAAATAACTCATCGGGGTCAATAGAGAACCCCATAAGCCTTAATTAACCCTGTCACTCATGGGGGTCAATGTAGACCCCCATAAGACAATAAATAACTCTATAACTCATGGGGGTCAATACAGACCCCCATAAGCCCTTAATTAACCCTGTCACTCATGGATGTCAATACAGACCCCCATAAGACGTTATTAACCCTGTCACTCATGGGGGTCAATACAGACCCGGATAAGCCAATAAATAAGCCTATAACTGATGGGGGGTCAATTCAGACCCCCATAAGCCCTTAATTAACTCTGTCACTCATGGGGGTTAATACAGACCCTCATAAGCCTTTAATTAACCCTATCACTCATGTGGGTCAGTACAGACCTCCATAAGCCTTAATTAACCCTGTCACTCATAGGGGTCAATACAGACCCCCATAAGCCAATAAATAACCCTATAACTCATGGGGGTAAATACAGACCACGATAAGCCAATAAATAACCCTGTCACTCATGGGGGTCAATACAGACCCCCATAAGCCCTTAATTAACTCCATAACTTATGGGGGTCAAAACAGATCCTCATTAGCCCTTAAATAACCCCATAACTCATGGGGGTCAATACAGACCCCCATAAGCCAATAAATAACTCTATAACTCATCGGGGTCAATAGAGAACCCCATAAGCCTTAATTAACCCTGTCACTCATGGGGGTCAATATAGACCCCCATAAGACAATAAATAACTCTATAACTCATCGGGGTCAATAGAGAACCCCATAAGCCTTAATTAACCCTGTCACTCATGGGGGTCAATACAGATCCCCATAAGCCCTTAATTAACCCTGTCACTCATGGAGGTCAATACAGACCCCCATAAGACGTTATTAACCCTGTTACTCATGGGGGTCAATACAGACCCGTATAAGCCAATAAATAAGTCTATAACTGATGGGGGGTCAATACAAACCCCCATAAGCCCTTAATTAACCCTGTCACTCATGGGGGTTAATACAGACCCTCATAAGCCCTTAATTAACCCTATCACTCATGTGGGTCAGTACAGACCTCCATAAGCCTTAATTAACCCTGTCACTCATACGGGTCAATACAGACCCCCATAAGCCAATAAATAACCCTATAACTCATGGGGGTAAATACAGACCCCCATAAGCCAATAAATAACTCTATAACTCATCGGGGTCAATAGAGAACCCCATAAGCCTTAATTAACCCTGTCACTCATGGGGGTCAATATAGACCCCCATAAGACAATAAATTACCCTGTCACTCATGGGGGTCAATACAGACCATCATAAGCCTTCTTTTTAACACCATCAGTCCAATAAGGGTATATTATGACCATTATGGGGCAGTTACAACCCTAACATTAACCACATAAGTGCCATGACGCTCCTTAAGGACACTCATGACACTAAGTACAAACACTACACTGCACTATAGCCCCCAATAAACTATTAAATCTAAACTAATCTACACTAATCTATTAACACCTATACTACGTACCTACACTACCTACCTACCCCCTAATAACCCCCCCACCATTCCAATTACAGAAAATAAAAAAACCTAAGTCACAAAAAATAAAAAATCTACCTTAAGAAAATGAAATAACCTAAGTAACAAAAAATAAAAAGGAACATTACAGAAAATATCTATCTAATATACAATAAATCCTATCTATCTAAAATACATACTCCTATCTAACATACAATATATACTATATAATATACAATAAATCCTATCTAAAATACATACCCCTATCTAACATAAAATATATACTATATAATATACAATAAATCCTAACTATCTAAAATACATACCCCTGTCTAACATACAATATATACTATATAATATACAATAAATCCTAACTATCTAAAATACATACCCCTATCTAACATACAATATATACTATATAATATACAATAAATCCTAACTTTCTAAAATACATACCCCAATCTAACATACAATATATAATATACAATATACAATAAATCCCAACTATCTAAAATACATACCCCTATCTAACATACAATACATACTATATAATATACAATAAATCCTAACTATCTAAAATACATACCCCTTTCTAACATACAATATATACTATATAATATACAATAAATCCTAACTATCTAAAATACATACCCCTATCTAACATACAATATATACTATATAATATACAATAAATCCTAACTATCTAAAATACATACCCCTATCTAACATACAATACATACTATATAATATACAATAAATCCTAACTATCTAAAATACATACCCCTATCTAACATACAATAAATACTATATCATATACAATAAATCCTAACTATCTAAAATACATACCCCTATCTAACATACAATATATACTATATAATATACAATACATCCTAACTATCTAAAATACATACCCCTATCTAACATACAATATATACTATATAATATACAATAAATCCTAACTATCTAAAATACATACCCCTATCTAACATACAATAAATACTATATAATATACAATAAATCCTAACTATTTAAAATACATACCCCTATCTAACATACAATATATACTATATAATATACAATAAATCCTAACTATCTAAAAAACATACCCCTATCTAACATGAAATAAATCCTATCTATATACACAAACCCTAATTCTAACCTAAAATAAAATAATTAAGACCACTTACTTTTGTAGATGTCCCTTCAGATCACCAACCTAGGGAAAAAAACAAAACAAATTAGTACAACACATGTACATACAATAAATAAACATAAACATTCTAAATATTCTACTCACCTTTCCAGCATGTCCCAGTCCTTCTTCTTTTCTACTCCGGCGCTGCCCCTGTTAAAAAAAAACCCATTACATTAATACAATATACATATAACCATAAGACAAAATAAAATAAACATAATATACATTGTACTTACCTCCCTGCGATGTCCCCGCGGGATGGATGACAGAAAAACAACTCCCAATTTTGTGTAGCCAACATTAAACACCTCATGCCAACAGGGCAATACCAGTCTATAGTCCGAACAGTTAATGGGGAGCCTTTTGGGAATGACACTGTCATTGTCAAGTACTCCAGGAAACTTGGACTTTTTGGTCTGGCTACTGGACCATGATGGACATAATATTACATAATTTGACTAATTTCTAGACTAATTCTAGACTCAACTTATTCTTGTTTACACAATATCGAGTGCAGTTTACATAATAATATAATAATATAATTTCCTTTTAACATGTGACTTTTATTTTTAGAAGGAAATCTTTAAAAACTTTATTTTACTTCACAAAAGCTATAGCCTGGCAAGCGTTTGATGTGAAACTCAATCCACTAAGTTTCTTTTTCTAAGCCTGAGCTGTGCAAGCGCACAGTGGAGCTGTTAAAGAAACAGGTTTGCTCTTTCACTTTATAACATCTTGTTGATTTCAAAGTAAAAGTTAATAATATAATACTAATAATAATGAATGTCATACTTGAAACAAAATTATTTCAGTTAAATAATTAAAATATAGAACTGCTCTCCCTCTCTTTCTCTCTTTCGATCTATAATAGAAGATAGACATATAAATATGAAAAGAAGGGAAGTGCTAAAACAAAACCTTGCTTAGAGGGTGCAAAAAGTGGGGATCAATGTATCCTGCTAGCAGATATATTGAGCCCTATAGCAATATAGCACTTGGAATGTATTGAACGCTATATATTTGGTGCATGATGCATATATCAGACAACTTATATATAAAATATTTGGTGTACCCAGCAGGCAAGTGGCTGCTCAGTCTATATGGAATAAGACTCATTATCTATCACTAGTTTCTATTTGTACAGATATAAATCAGATGACATGCAGACCATGAGACAGATCTACTGAGATTTATTATGACTACATCACTTCTTGGCCACATTCAGTGGTGTTATAATAATTGAATACATCAGCATCTCCAGAGACCTTAGAGATATTAATGTGTCAGAGTGCATTATCACTGACTGTACTATAGAGCAGGACTGAGCACAATTTGTTGCTGAGCTGTCTGGCAGCAAACAGGTTAATGGTTCCACTGTTATTTGTAGTTGCCAGTAACTGATGGCATCTGAGGCTCTGTTATCAAGGGATGCACTCACTGACACAATAATATACTAAAATAAAACAGATACAAACTTATAGAGACACTGCTAAAAATTCAGACACACTGATACATTACTCACTAATGGCTACAGATACACTAATATATACAGACATACTGTTACACTCAAATACACAAATAGTCACGTACAAACTGATACATACAGATACACAAATAGCCACAGACATACTGATACCATCAGATCCACAACCAGCCGTTGACACAGTGAAACACTCAGATAAACAAAAAGAGCCACATACACATTGATACACTCAAATACACAAATAGGCACGGACACATTGGTACACTTAGATACAAAAATAGCCAAAGACTATGGGTGCAAGAGCCCAAAAAAATCTGGGGGGGGGGGGGGGGGGACGGGGGGACGGACATTAGTTAACGAGACAATAAAATAGCGGCCCTGGGTGGTGCATTTCAACTCTACTCTTAGGACATGTGGTCTGCAGGGGAAGAGAGGGCAGGCCAAACAACAAGTATAAAGGACACATGCAATAGTGGTGCACTAGTCAATATAAACAGAACGTGTTAGAATATCAAAGGAATGGTACTCATACCCAACCAATGGAAGCCATGATCTGAGGCAATACAGATTATAATGGTATCAGTCCAAGTCCAAGCATGGATGAATGACAAGCTGCTATCCTGAATATCTTGTTCAGGACTATGGGGCATTTTTAGACTGAATAGATAGTTTCTGATGCACCTGCATAGGGATTGGGTCAGTAGGATGTTCATTTTTACATTTAGGTTTGTTTAATGTCTGTGTGATGTGTATTGTACCATGTGTAATGTCCCTTATGTAGCTGTTTAATAGGATTAACATGTCTAACGGCTAATCCCATCAGGAAGAGAGGAGGTCATCTCCACCTTACAAGTAACTTGTCCTGGTCACTACCACAGGAAGGTTACTGGGACTCCTGGAAATGCTGGTTCCTGATGGAGAGGCTCTGACTGATGCAGAAGCCAGATATCAGGGTGCTGGTGCAGAGATTTTAAAGAACCCACTGATCCGTGTGGGCAGTTAACCTGTAGTCTATAGCAGGTGGCCCTGGGCTTGTACTCATGGATCATCACGTGTGTTAAAATAACCCAAACTTACATGACCATATATTTTTTCTATTTTTAACCATTATTTGAACTTTTCTCCAAATTCTTTTTCTTAACAGAGTAGTATAAAAGAAAGGCTAAGATAATTTGTTGTGAATCTGCAGAGAGCAGAGATATCATATGGTAGAGAGAGAGAGAAAGGTAGAAATTGTGAGAGAAAAAGAAAAAAAGTAGTACTTTACAGAAAGAGTAAAAGATAACTGGAATAGCCTTCCAGTAGAAGTGGTAAAGTAAAACACAGTTAAGGAATTGAAGCATTCCTGGGATATGCATAAGGCCACCTTAGGGCCAGATGTTTGGGTTGATAGAATGGGCAAGGTAGATTGTCCTTTTTAGTTATCTGTCATTAAATCAATGTTTCCATGTTTAAGGGAGGAGGCAAGACAAAGGAGAATGGAAGAAACAGAAAAAGACAAGAAAGAGAGATGGGAAGGAAGAGAGAAAAGAGATGAGAATGGATGTATCCCCCCTCCCCCATCTATTGACATCTTTTTGCGAGCCCCAAACGGTCTACGGATTTACGCAGCGGAAAATCTGTGTGGTTGTTACAACCGTAATATACACCCCATCTAAGCCTTTGATCTTTCAAGTTCACAAGAGTTACGATCGTTAGAATTGCAAATCGCTATTCAATTGATACAATTCCGCGGGCCGGAAATGTTTTCACACCCGTAAACTTCTCTGGTCAACTTTTAATGTTCTTTAATATTCAAGTGCGTCTCTTGTAAAAGAGCTATATCTGTTCCTATATTAGATGTTTTAAGATAGCCTTCCTTTTTATGGGTGAATGTATACCCCTCTACATTCCACAATATTATTTTAATATTCTGTGTTTTTGCAATATTTTTGTACAATAATTACTATATCTTTGCTTTTTTCCCTTCCCCCACCCCTCCAAAAAAAAGAAGAAATAAAAAAAAAAGGAGATTCCCTTCTCTCCCTCCACCAATCCCTCCAAACTCCAAAAATCTTATACATTACATCATTAGATTTGCAACTATAAATATTATTTTTTTTTTACATTATTGTGTGAAATGTATGCATGTATACATGCTATCATATCAAGAAGTTGGATTAATTTATTATTATACATAATCTATCACACCAAGGATTATTTGTCTTAACTTTTTCAAAAAACAATGGGCCTTTGGCAGTCTCTAGTCGCAATTTAGCTGGATAAATTAAAGCAAATTTTCTGCCCTCTCTAAAAAGAGGCTGAAAACTCTCTATGTTTGCGGGATACTTCTGCTGAATAGTCATTATACAATCTTAAATTAGAATCTTTATATGATAAACTTTTTTGTTTTCTAAATTCTTGCATAATTTGTATTTTGTTTAACGTTAAGAAATCTAATTATCACCATTCTATTAATGGGTGTGCCCTGGGTACATTTATTTTCACAGCCTATTCTATGTGCTCTTTCTATGGTATTTGATGGCTTATTTGGGTTCATACTAACCAGTTTAGATAATTCAACTCATGCAAAATATAATAAGTTGTTGCTTTCAACAGATTCTGGTAAGCCAACAACTCTAACGTTTTTCCGTCTGCTTCTATTTTCCATATCCTCCAATTTAAACAGCAAAGTGCCATTTTGTTCCATTAAATATTTTATTTGTTTTTCTTGCTCTACCATTCTATCTTCTACATCATTTATTCTTTGTTCAGTTTCAGTTAATTCTTTGATTAATTATTTTAAATTCTTCAATTTACCAATTTAAGGAAGAATTCAAAAAGAAAAAAAGTTGTGTGTAAGTTCGAAGATATTAATTATAAGTAACCGATATATTAACAGCCTTATTAAAAAAAAACTGTATAAGCACAGAGCATATTTCTTTTACAGAAGTTTTTAGTTAGTGAGGACCTTGCTTTTGGATAGAAGTGCACTAACTAATACCTTCTGTAAAAAAATATGCTCTGTGCTTATATAGGGCCCTATTTAATTGGCCAAATCGCAATTTAATAAGGCTGTTATTTTGCATTTCTTCTTCTGCTAATTTACTCCCTTCATCTTCTCTCATAAGCCTAATAGTGGAATTAAAAACTTACAGCCTTATTAAATTGCGATAAGCACAGAGCATATTTTTTTTACAGAAGTTTTTAGTTAGTGAACTTCTGTCCAAAAGCAAGGTCTTCACTAACTAAATAAAAAAAAATGCTATGTGGGCTTATTTATAGAGCCCTTTTCAATTTGCCAAATCGCAATTTAATAAGGCTGTTAATAAGCAGATTTATCAGAGAATATAGCTATGTGTTATCATGCTTCCCATCAGAAAAATTGCCTTCACATTGTTTTCCCTATATTAACTGTTCTAAACAATGTTGAAATCAAACCTTAAATAACTTAAAGAAAATAATACTCCCCTCTTAAGTTTCTCTCACAAACTTAAGGAGGGGTTTATGAGGGATAGGTCATGTCAAACAAATCTGTTTAGTTTCTATGAGGAGGCTAGTAGGAACCTGGATCAAGGATGTTCAAAGGCTTTTGATACAGTGCCAAATGGGAGACTATTGTGCAAACTAAGGCATACGGGAATTGCAGTACATATCTGCACATGGATTGAAAGCTGGCTAAAAGAATGGAAGCAAAGGGTTGTGGTAAATGGAACATTCTCAGATTGGACAAAGTGGCAAGTGGGGTTCCTGTAGGTCCTCTGCTTTTTAACATATTTATTAATGACTTAGAAGTAGGACTGGAGAGTATTGTCTCAATTTTTGGTGATGACACAAAGATGTGCAAGTTAATTAAATCAGATAATGATGTACTTTCCCTCCAAAGGGATTCACATAAATTAGAGGAATTGGGATCTAAATGACAGATGAAATTTAATAAGAATAAATGTAAAGTTGTCCATTTGGGAAGGAAAAATAGAAATGCAATTTATAATCTTAATGGAGCAAATCTAGGAGTATCAGATTTTGAAAGGGATTTGGGACTGCTTGTGGACAACCACCTAGGTAACAGTGCTCAATGCCAAGCAACAGCTGCAAAGGCAAATAAAATATTAGCATGTATTAAGAAGGGTATAGAAGCAAGGGAAGCAAATATTATTCTGCCATGATACAAATCCCTAGTACGCCCATTTAAAATATGGAGTAGAATTTTGGGCACTGTTTCATAAAAAGGACATTTTAGAGTTGGAACAGATACAGAAAAGGGCAACAAAACTAATAAGGGGAATGGAGGGTCTAAGTTATGAAGAAAAACTAACCAAATTAAACTTTTTTTTCCTCTAGAAAAAAGGCGTCTAAGAGGGGATATGATTACCCTATACACAGTGCCTTGCAAAAGTTTTCACCCCCTTGACTTTTTACCTATTTTGTTACATTACAGTCTTAAGTTCAATGTTTTGTTAATCTGAATTGTATGTGATGGATCAGAACACAATAGCCTAAGTTGGTGAAGCGAAATGAGAAAAATATATACATAAAACTATTTTTTAGAAATAGAAAAAAGTAAATTGACATGTGCGTATGTATATACCTTCTTTGTTATGAAGCCCATAAAAAGCTCTGGTGCAACCAATTCCCTTCAGAAGTCACATAATTAGTGAAATTATGTCCACCTGTGTGCAATCTAAGTGTCACATGATCTGTCATTACATATACACACCTTTTTTGAAAGGCCCCAGAGGCTGCAACACCTAAGCAAGATGCACCACTAACCAAACACTGCCATGAAGACCAAGGAACTCTCCAAACAAATAAGGGACAATGTTGTTGAGAAGTACAAGCCAGGGTTAGGTTATAAAAAAATATCCAAATCTTTGATGATCCCCAGGAGCACCAATAAATCTATCATAACCAAATGGAAAGAACATGGCACAAAAGCAAACCTGCCAAGAGACGGTTAATGCCCTTGTTGCCCGGACCGGCTAAGGAGGGCATTAAACAAAGAGGCAGCACAGAGACCTAAGGTAACACTGGAGGAGCTGCAGAGTTCCACAGCAGAGACTGGAGTAACTATATAGGAAGACAATATGCTGTACGCTCCATAAATTTGGGCTTTATGGCAGAGTGGACAGAAAAAAGCCATTACTTTCAGCAAAAAACAAAATGGCACGTTTTGAGTTTGCGAAAAAGCATGTGGGAGACTCCCAAAATGTATGGAGGAAGGTGCTCTGGTCTGATGAGACTAAAATTTTACTTTTCGTCCATCAAAGAAAACGCTATGTCTGGCGCAACCCAACACATCACCTCACCCAAAGAACACCATCATACTGTGGGGATGTTTTTTAGCAGCTGGGACTGGGAAACTGGCCAGAATTAAGGGAAAGATGGATGGTGCTAAATACAGGGATACTCTTGAGCAAAACCTGTACCACTCTGTGTGCATGATTTGAGGCTAGGACAGAGGTTCACCTTCCAGCAGGACAATGACCCAAACACCAAACTAAAGCAACACTTGAGTGGTTTAAGGGGAAACATGTAAATGTGTTGGAATGGCCTAGTCAAAACCCAGACCTCAATCCAATAGAAAATCTGTGGTCAGACTTAAAGATTGCTGTTCACAAGCGCGAACCATCCAACTTGAAGGAGCTGGAGCAGTTTAGCAAGGGGGAATGGGCAAAAATCCCAGTGGTAAGATGTGGCAAGCTCATAGAGACTTATCCAAAGCGACTTGGAGCTGTGATTGCCGCAAAAGGTGGCTCTACAAAGTATTCACTTTAGGGGGGTGAATAGTTATGCACATTGACTTTTTCTGTTATTTTGTCCTATTTGTTGTTTGCTTCGCAATAATAAAAAAAAAAACATCTTCATGTTCTGTAAACTAGATAATGCAAATCCTCAAACAATCCATTTTAATTCCAAGTTGTGAGGCAACAAAACACGAAAAATGCCAAGGGGGGTGAATACTTTTGCAAGGCACTGTAAATACATCCAGGGTCAGTATAAATATTTGTCAAGGGAACTTTTTGTGCCAAGAGGTTTTCAACTGACAAGAGGACATCCTTTGAGGTTAAAAGTAAAAATATTCTACCTTAAAGAAAGAAAATGGTTCTTCACAGTAAGGGTAGTTAATCTGTGGAATTCTATGCTAGAGGAAGTGGTGACAGCAGATTCGATAGATAACTTTAAAAAGGGACTGATATGTTTAAAAAAAAAAAAAGGGTATTCAGGGTTATTCTGGTTAATTAGAGAGGGAGTATTGATCCAGGGAGGAATCCGATTGCCATTTTCTGTTTTCAGGAAGGAATTCCTTTTTTTCCCTTTTGAGATGATTGGCAATGTTTCAATGTTTTTCTTTTTATGTTTGTCTTTCTCTGGATCAATTAACAACAAATCCGCATATTGCAGATCAGAGGAGATCTTAAAAGGTTGAACTTGAAGTACTATAAGTCTTTTTTCAACCTCAAATACTGTCAGCCCTATTAAAGTCGAAGCCGGTAGAGGCATCGGCACACCTGCAAAGTCTGAGGGCTTGAAATTCGGCTGAGTTACAGAGCTTTTAAATTGAAGCATGGCGTGAGTTATGGGCCGGAGATGCAAACCCGTAAACCATTCTTGTGCACATTGGATGTGCGGCTGTGAACATGATCATATAGTCAAACCCGTAGTTATGCGTTTAGATGAAGCTAATGGCAAATGAGATCGTCATCATTACATAACTGAAAAATGGAGGTTAGTTTTCAAAGCCTTATGGGTTTCAATTACTAGTTTCGCTCAGACCCACATTCCAGAAATAATGCAATATTAATAAATCACTAAATATGATATTGTAGTCCATGCGAGTTCCATTATATGTATTAACACATATGTGATCGATATAACACAGAAATTAAACATAAAATAATGTATTTTATATTGCAGATTTGCGAGCTTGAGAATGTTGTGCTATTCATTTTAATACCTAACATAGTTACATAGTTACCGGCCGCAAAGCTGCGATTCCTTGCGGGGCTCCCGTTACCTTGCAATTCAATTATACGGCGCCGCAAGGATATCCCCTTACGGCCGGCCGTATATCTTGCAACCGGCCGTAAGCTCAGAAATCTTTAAAAGCAAAAATAAATTCAAGACGGCACTGTAAAGCTCTGTAAATGCTAGGGATCATAATGGGGGACATGAGGATTAATAGCAACCCCCTCTCAAGCTTGCACATCAGCCCAAATCCGAGATTTAATTAACTGTTTATTTTCCGGCCGCTGCGTGGGCGGGTCTGAGGTGCTCCAAGCCCTCTGGACTTTTTACAAAGATATTTGACATAAATTAAAATAACATTTATTTACGGATTTTAGTGTAGGGGAATGTTGTGCTATTAATGCTAACACCTACAATCACTTTATAGTCTCCTCAGAGTGCAGGATGGCTTTATTATGGCTTTGTTATGTGCTTAATTGTGTGCCTGCGGGACCTTTTTGCTGCAAGTAAGCTGCGGCTCGGTTTTAGCCTTGCAGAGAGGGTTCCCAGAGCAATTGAATAGCAACCAGGATTTTCTTGTGGCCGAAACTCTTGCGGCCGTTTAAGATCAAAGGCTTTCCTCCGGCGCGTGCGGCCGCAAGGGATAACAAGGCGCCGGCCGCAAGCCTGCCGGAGTCCCCGGCCGGAAGGGAATAGAATAGGCAAATAGCTTGCGGCCGGTCCTTGCGGCCCCGCATCTCCTTCGGCCGATAATAGAATGAGGGCCATAGTATTTAAGGTTGAAAAAAGACTTTCAGTCCATCAAGTTCAACATTTTAAGATCTCCTCTGATCTCCAATATGCGGATTAACTATTAATTAATTAGTTGTCTAAAAAAACCATCACTTTCCCTTTACTTATAAGTACAGTAGTGTGTGTATATTTGCATTTACAGTGCATAGGACTTTAACCTCCTTGCGGGGCCTTTTTGGCTCCATTTGTGGGTTACGGTGTTGAATGCCAGTGGATTCGTAGCAATTTAATAGCGATTTCCGAACGTAATAGCTACAGGCTTGACAGATCAAAGTATTTGAGGCCGCGGAATTCAGATTTCGACATCCCATAGGGTTTTTTCGCCCTTAACCCGCAAGGCCCGCAAGGCGTTAGCGGGTTGCTTTACGGTGCCAATTTAATAGCCGTAAGTCTTGCGGGCCACGTTACGGGCTACGGTTTTACACATTCAAGGAATTTAATAGGGCTGCAAGTAACTATGTAACTCCTGAAATTGGATAGAGAAGAGTGTCTTTCTCCCTTGCTTCCTGGTCCATTTTTGATTTAACTATTCATATAGACAAATGGAAACCTTCATTCAAGATGTTGCAAAAGGGAAGACTCTATGGAGTGCTTTTGCTGGGACTCTCTAACTCACTGTTATAAGTGAAACCAAAGAAAGCTATGAAGATCTCAGTTTGAAATAAATAAACGTCAAACGTATCAGGACAAATCGTAAACAGGGCAGACAAGGGCTTTTCCAACATGGAAAAAGAGATTGGTCGTCTGGAGTCAAAGGAAACCTTCTTCCTTTAAAGCCTTTTACAGCTTGCTTAACAATGAGATGCTTGGGGACATCTTCCCATCTGCTAGATTAAACATAAAGGCAAAAGCCTCAATTTGTTTGTCAATTGCAGACTTGGATAACACAAATTCACCACATTTACAGACAAAGTACAGCATCCTGTTTAATAACTAATCAGAAGAACCAATTTGTAAAGCTTCCACCACTCCTTCCAAGACCAGGAAGACAGGGCCAAAAGTGACTTGCCACACTCATGTCCACTGTGTCCGCTTCAGGAGCCAGTATACTTAATGTGTCCCACTGTAATAATAGTTACATAGTTACATAGTAATTTTGGTTGAAAAAAGACTTTAATTAATCAAGTTCAACCTTTTTAGATTTCTCTGATCTACAATATTCTGATTAGTTGTTAACTGATTCAAAGGCAAATAGAAAAAAAAGACATTGAAACATTGCCAATTGTCGCAAAAGGGAAAAAAAATAATACTGGCGATCGGATTCCTCACTAGATCAATGCTCCTCTAATTATCCAGGATAATTTTTACTCAAAAATATACCCAACCCATTTTTTATGTATAGTCTTTCTTCATAACGTAGCCCCTCCATTCCTCTTATTAGTTTTGTTGCCCTTCTCTGTCCTTTTTCCAGCTCTAAAATATCCTTTTTTAAAGTGGTGCCCAAAATTGTACTCCATATAGCAAATCAGGGCATACTAGGGATTTGTATAGTGGCAGAATGATATTTGCTTCCCTTGCTTCTATAGCCTTCTTAATAGATGAAAATATTTTACTTGTCTTTTAAGCCGCTGCTTGGCATTGAGCACTGCTACCTAGTTGGTTGTCCACAAGAACTCTTAAATCCCTTTCAATATCTGATACCCCAGATTTTCTCCATTAAGATTATAAATTGCATGGCTCTTTTTCGTTCCCATGTGCATATTTATTTGTATTAAGTCTCATCTGCCATTTAGTTACCCATTTCCCTCAGTACCCTTCAATATATTCCATCAAGACCTGGGGCTTTATTAACATTTATTTTTTCCAACCTCTTTTGGATTTCTTTCTGCATTAACCAAGAACCTATTTAGCTCATCTGCCTTTTCCTTTTCACTATTTATCAACCGGCCCTGTTTCACATTGCAATGTTCCTATAGCTTCCTTCTTGGCCGTCTGCCCATTAATATATGTAAAACATATTTTAGGTTTAATTGAGCAGTTGTTAGTTACTGGAGCCTGTACTGTAGCCTGTAAACTAATTTTCTATTCAATTGGCGTCTTTTAGCTACCTGCAACTATTTGCGGGTTATAGGCTGAAAATCCCTACAGTTGTTAAAATCATAACTCCAGCCCAGCTAAGCTTTTGATCTTTCAAGCCCATAAATGTTACAATTCCTCAAGCCCGCAATTGTTTTCACACCCCTAAATGGCAAATGTAGAAAAAAATCCTAAGAGTACCAGATAGGACTCATAAGGGGGTTAAACATCTGTTCGTAGCACTGTAAATGCAAATAATACATCAATACTGCACTTTAAAAGACGAGGAAAGTGATGAAAGATATTATCATTAATTGCACAGCAGTCTCATGCTCGCAAATCTGCAATAAAAATGATTCAATATTTTACATTTCATTTCCGTGTTATATCAATCTCTGTAATCAAGGAGTTAATACATATCAGGCCACCCACATGGACTAGAACAGTTTCGTCAAACATTTTATTATTTTGTACATTGCCGGATTGCGAGTCCGATCGCATATTGACTCGCTAATTGATTGACATTTAACCTCCATGTTTTACTGATATCATGATGACGGTCTCATTTACTATTGACTGTTTCTAAATTGGTAGTTATGGCCTTGCTTAATTGATCATGCTCTGAAATGCTACTTATGGGTGCATGGTTTACGGTTTAGGCTTAGGTTTAGGGCCTTAGACCGTTAAAATCTGCCCTTTTAAAATTGAGAGTTTTTGTTGCCCCTTTACAGTTTATCTTTTTTACTTCAATATCAAATGAGACTGTGTTGTGATCACTGCTTCCCAAAGGTTGCCCTATTTTAACATATGATACCATATGAATATTATTTGTGATGACTATATCCAAGATAGCCTCATTTCTAATAGGTTCTTATACAACCTGGGCCAGATAATGATGTCTGAGTGTACTCAAGAACCTGCTCCCATTAGCTGAACTAAGATAATGAATCAGCTATACCATTGTCAAGTTCTTCATAATCCCCTTCTTCAGTTGGCCAAGGGGCCGTGCACCAACGGGCATTAAAATAAAATGCCAATACTTACCACCACAAGCCTTGCTAAAGAAAGTCCTGCTGTTGAAAGACTCTAAGAAGGAAGAGTAAATTGCAACCTCATCCCTACTTAGTTTAATTTGGTAGAATGGTTGTTTCACTCACACAGTGGCTAGCAATAGTCTTTGGCAAAAAATGGGGCCAAATAGAATGATCTGATAAAGGAACTGCAATTTACCCAAAACAGACTGAAGATTTTTAAGAATGGTTCTCTTGACTTGTAATAGGTCTCTTAACTATTTGTGCAGACCTTCCACATGGCAGCATGTATTCTTGAGCCACTGAGTCAATAGTAATGCCTAAATAGTGAAAAGTGGTTCATGAGACTTGAGATTTTTCAACAGCCAGGGGAACACTGAAAGATATGGCTAATTGTGAAGAGCTGAACTCTCCTACAAGCCTTGAATATTCAGGGCCATCAAAAAAGAAGTCATATGAGTATGACAGCCTGTCAGATATATTAAGCACATTCAATGAAAGTGGTGAAAGTAGGCAATAGAATAACCCATGGACAGGCATGGACCCACATAAATTGAAATCAAAATGGAAGCTCAGCAGCTGCTAGCTATCCTTATGCACAGAATGCAGTTGAAAGGCAGGCTCAGTGTCTGATTTGCCATTAAAACTTCCTATCCAGCCTGCTGCACTATTCGAACTGCTGAGTCAAAGGTGGCATATGACACAGTGGACAGCTCTTTGTCAGTTGCATTATGGAACAATGACCCTTTTGGAAAAGACAAATAGTTAATTAACTGGTATTGAGCCTTCTTATTTTTTGGGACTAGGCCCAAACGGGAAATAACAAGATCAGGAAAAGAAGGAGACAGAAATGGAACAGCCATGTGCACCTTCTTTTTAAGTTTGTTTGAATATTGCATCAAATAATAATACCTTTTTTTATTGGACAAGCTCTTGAGAGTTGCACCTCTACTTATCAAGGTTAAAGCAATACTGATTAAGGTTTAACATGAGCATTGGAATATATTGAACAGAAATGCTTTGAAATAACAAACGCAGGTGGCAAAGAAGACCTGCATCACAATTCAAGTATTTAAAGTATTTGGTCAGTCAAGTGTGTGAGTTTTGTGGACACAAGCTCTCTCTGTGTGTCTATTGCCTTATAAATCAGTCAGGTTTGTAAATACACACACATATTAATGACATTCTGGGTAAAACGGTGTCCAACTGGGGTACAATAACAGTTTTCATTGTGTTTTTAATAAATGCCTGTGTAGATTCATCCTTAGATGCAGTTTTTGACTTGTTACCCCCATCTAACAGCCCCTTTCACATACAATGCATTGAATTATGTAAACCACATTGGAGGATATGCATGAATATGAAACTCTTATGTTATAGATCTTGTTGTTATGTGTCATCTTTATAGGTGTGCCTACATAATTTACGAAGAGTTCTGTTGTAAGATTTGGTATCATTTTCTCTTTTGAGCTGTTCATTTGTCAGTCTTGATTATTTCTTGTTAGTAGTTACTGTAAATCATTTATTGTTTTGTGTATTTATCCAGATGGTATCTGGTCATCAGAGACTTACGTGAAGTAGTTTCTTTAGTTTTGTACTGTAACAGGTGCTTACAGTGTGTTTTAAATGTAGAGGTAAGTTTTCTGTATCATGACCCAGTTTATTTAAATGTTGTTATGGTTCCCAGTGTTTGAGCATATGCAGTGAAATCTGATGACTTGGCTATGAATGATGGTTTGCTTAATGTGGGAGTAATAGAAACTTGAGCTGTAAAAGTAGCTGTATCTGTCTATAGGTTTTACATATACAGATGGGTGGAGTGTGCCATTGGCAATGGTTATGGTACTGTCCAGAAAATTCACCTGTTTTGCAGAGTAATCCATTTTAAGTTTAATAGATGGATTGAAGGTATTGAAAGAATTGTGGAAAGGTCTGAGTTTTTTTTCTCCATCTGGCCATGTGAGTAGAGCATTTATGTAGCTTTATGTTATGATACTATTGCAAACCATAAACTTATAAAAAGCAAATCAAAATTCCATATGGGGAAAATGGTTACAGTTATGTGCCTCGTTTGTCACTCAACTGTTTACTATAAATATGCGTATTTTTTGTGTGTGTTAAAAGAGCAGCAAATTAGCATCTGTTCGTATAAATAAAGTGCAGTGGATCCAGTCTGTATCTCCATGGCAACCATTAACACAAACAGAGGAGCATGCTTGATAGGCAGATGGTGATGAGACAAAATTCATAAGATAGTAACAAAATGCAAACAAAGGCATGATAAACATATTACAAGTCTGGCCAAAATATAAATTATCCACCACAATCTAAGAATTGCTTAATATAATCTAAACAAATTTCTATGCAGCAATTCAGTACAGTATACACATGCACACATGTAGGCAATATAGGTAATGTAGGCAATAAAATAAAGTCTACAAGGAACCAAAGGATGTGGTAACAGCGAAATCGATAGACAACTTCAACAAGGGGTTAGATATATTTTTGAATAAAGAAGGCATTCAAGGTTATCCTAGATAATTAGCGAAGGAATATTGATCCAGGGAGAAATCCGATCGCCAGTTTCTGGGGTCAGGAAGGAATTTTGCTTTTTTTTCCCCTTATGAGACAATTGGCAAAGTTTCAATGTTTTTTTTTTTCTGTTTGCCTTCCTCTGGATCAATTAACAATTAATAATTAATAGTCCACATTAAAAAGATCAATAGAGATCTAAAAAGGTTGAATTTGATGGACTAACTCTTTATTCATCCTCCAATACTATACTATTAATAATTATTTAATCAACAAATTAATTAATAACTAATCCGCATATTGCAGATCAGAGGAGATCTTAACAGGTTGAACTTGATGGACTGAAAGTCTTTTTTCAACCTTAATTACTATGTAACTATTGTAACTATGTAACTATGAATTAGACGGAGGGGGGGGTAGGGGAATTACAAATAGCGCACAATCTTTACGTATGGGTGTTCCACAGGCCTCAAACCTGAGTTACTTGTGTAGTATTGCATGACATGTGTGGACTGAAGTCTGTGCCTCTTAGGACAAAATAAGAGTTCTCACGGTGGTGATTTAAAAGGATGTTTCTTTATTTATAAAATTAAAACCCAAATTGTTCCAATCAGTTGATAAGTGCAATAAGAAGTGTATCAAATGCGTTTTGCTGCTGATAGTCTGCAGCTTTCTCAGCGATTTCAACCTCTATATGGTCAAAGACCAGCTCTGACCAATGTTTAGAGGTCCTAGAAAGCTTCACAGACTTCATAGACACGCAATACTACACAAGGGACCCAGGTTTTAGGCCTGTGGAACACCTATACGTACAGATCGTGCACTATTTGGAATCCCCCCTCCCCCCGTCTAATTCCTTGTTTACTTTTAAGACAACAGTGTGAACAGTGTCTAGGGGAATAGCTGCACATCAGAAGTCTAAGGAATTCACAACTGTACTAAGGCAAATTAGCCTGGAGATTGACACATCTTTAGAACATTCCCTGGACATTACTACCTTAGCGCTTAGGCCTACCCAATTGGGATACCACACCTCCCAATCACCAACCACCTAGCAATAAAATAAAGTCTACCAAACACTCTCTCTATATTTATACAAAATAAATCTCTCTCTCTCTCTATCTCTCTCTATTTATACAAAATAAATATCTCCACTGTGCAGTATAAAAAACAAATCATAGGTAAACCCATAAGTCTAAAAATAAGTTAAGAAACGCTCAGATATCACAGAAATACAGTCATTGTACTTCACTCCAATGCAACTGGGTGGGGTCATGCAAATGAGAAGACAATGCATCTAACTCTTAAATCCCTACAAAAAAACATTCTATACCTGGCTCCTTTAAAGCATATGCTCGCTGTATAACACATAAAGCAAAGAACATGATTGGATACATATTCCTATTCAGACGACAAACTACATGCAGAATCATGTAACTAGTCATACAGTCATTATGTTTACATTTTAAAAAGGCAGACAGGTTAGATGCTTAAAAATGTATCTCTTGACGGACTAAGCTACTTGTTTTGTTTATGGTATGATTCCCACCTTTCTTGTATCTTTTTATGACTTCCAAATGTGGTGCCTCAAATTCATATATATTCTTTATCAGTCACTGTGAGGGACATCTTAAGTGTTCACCAGTTGAAATCTATTTGGTCTCTCCCTTTCTCTCTCTTTATGAGCTATATGTACATAAATCATTATATTTTAAAAAGGCAGAAAGTTTAGGTGCTTAAAACTTTAAAACTGAATCTCCTAATTGACTTAACTGCTAGTTTTTTAAGTTTATGATATTATCTCCACCTTTCTCCTCTTTATGACAAATGTGTTGACTAAAATGCTTAACAATGCTCTATATTGTTTAAAAGAGACACTGGGACTGGAAACATCTTAAGTGTCTACCAGTTGAAATCAATTTGCTCGCCTTATCCTTCCTTTTTTTAAATAGTCTCACCAATGTACAACAAACTACATGGACATAGAAAGTCATACACAGATTAACTGCAAGTGTAACATTTCTAGGTAGGGATCACTTGTTCATGGGTAAGACACAATGTTGTACACTTATCAAAAAAGAATAACTGAAGCAAAAAAGTGTAGTTATATATGAAAACATAGGAAATGTAAATATTTTATGTCATCCCTGCCTCCCACACAGCGTACCCTGAGTTGTTTAAAAAATCCAGCTTTCATATTATATGGAACTACTGAAAAAAAAAAAAAAATTAACTAATGGTATATGCGGACTGCAATATATTCAAATCAATTTAACACACATCACAGATTAGACAATTACAAGTGTTTTAAGTAATAGATTGTATCTTTTTTGTGATTTGTATAGTTCATTATGACTTTAATGTTACTGATATATAACACTCCATTGTGGTAATTGTAATATGAATTGAATAAGTACAATAAATTTGCATTTCTAAAACAGGTTCGGAAGTCTGTTTCCAGCTCAATACCTTGAGATATGCAATGTCTCCATTGCAATCTAAGAAACTGGGACATGCAAATGAGCCCAGAATGTGTTACACTCTACAGCATATGCCTGCGGTCATAATACAACTTAACCCGTCAACAAAAGGAAAAACATAGGCCAAAAAAACAAAAACTCATTCACATATTCTCCACATGTACATAGATGTAAAAGTATATATAGGCTCTTCAAAAATGGATATATATATATATATATTTATATATATATATATAAATATGGATATATATATATTTATATATATATTCATAAGAGTTAAAGCAACATTGTAGGTCATTCAGAGTTAAGGGTGCCGATTTGTGTGCTTGAGACTGCGGTATTGTAGCAATTGAATAGCGATTTACGGTTTTAGTGATTCTAACATCCTGTAAGGCCTGCAACCTGCAAAAAAAGCTACAGTACTAATTAGAAAGCCTGTTTCTTGCAATGGCTGATCACTTGGAGAGAGTCTTTTTCTCTCCAATTTTAAGGCTGCGGCTTATATTTGAGTACTATCTTTTTTCTATTTCTTTCCCCTTGAATTTTACAGGTGCGGCTTATATGCGGGTGCGGCTTATATTCGGACCAATACGGTATATGATTAAAACGCTACGGGGCAAATGCAGTATATAACTGCTGTGCTTTAGAAGTCAGACTATTATCATCTACTCCTCAGATTATATATAACATTTTTGTTGGAAATAAATAATTGCTTGTCATGCTATATTTGTGCTTAGGTCAAATGGCTGTAAGAAATTGTGTTGACATTTGTAAGCTTGAGGTTTCTACACATCTATACCGCTGCAGGTCAAATAAAAGGTACCCGTTTAGTTTTCCCCTTTCCTAAAATAAAAAGAACAATCCATGAGGCAACTATCATTTTGTTCCTCTTAGAATTTTATGGTAGCTACCTAATACATAAAGGGTCACAGTAAAGGTCACAGGTCAGAGCTGAAAAGAAAAGTACAGATATAAAGGAATATAACTGCTTTCGGTTATTCATAAAATATTTTGAGTGGGGGTTTATGTAACTGAACTTGAATTAGTTTTTAAAAAAATAAATTGCAAGAAAATATCCTTCCTCTCTGCTACCAACTTTATATAAGGTTATTAGGTAACTTGCACAGTAAGGGGGGATAAAGTAAAAAATGCAATTGGTACAATAAAAATAATAACAGAACCTGTAACACTTACAGGTATCTGTGATTATGCCCATTTAACCTGGATATGCTCTTCCTGCTTATCAACACCAACTGTGGGAGTTAATCAACCACCTTAGATAAAAATAGTAGCAGAGAGGGATGATCTTTTCATCCATTTCTGTTTAAAATACTTAATTTTAAACCTAATTATCTAGCACTTCCACTTAGCTTATTTTTAACAACAACCTATGCTTAAATATATTTGCACTTTTAATATTAGCAATAAACTTTTATTATCATTATTATTATCTTTTGTTTTTAACGTGCCAACATATTCCGCAGCGCAATACAGCTTCAATACAAATGAATGAAATAAAAAGTTGGCCCTTTGAGTTTAGAATCTAGCAGACAATGTGCTTTCTCAAGCACCTTATAAGATTAAAATCTTGCAAACTTACAATCTAAAGGATTTGGTTGTGAAACAGGAGGGTGGAAAATGAATTGTGCATGTTAAGGATCAAGGGGATAAGATCATTAAACAAATGTGTTTTAGTGAGGTTTAGAAGGTCTTGAGACAGGAGGACAGTCTAGTGGAGCGAGGCAATGAGTTCCAAAGAATTGGGGCAACGTGAGAGGTGCGTGTGAGAGGAGGTGATAAGAGAGGAGGAAAGAAGAAGGTCATTAGCAGAAACTTGAGTTACACCAGACAGAGGGCAAGGTGAATAAGTGGTACCAGAAAAAAAAAACACTAAATGTTCGACCTTGTAGGTATGATGTGAGCCATGACTTCTCACTTCGGTACAATCTCTACAATAGGGATGGATTGCACCTTAATGATGAGGGAGCTTTTGTACTAGGGGATAGGATGGTAGAAAGGCTGGAGGAGTTTTTAAACTAGTAGGTGGGGGGGAGGGACTAGATATAAGTAATGGGGTAGAAAGTGTAGAGAGTATAAGGGATGAATTAACAACTCATAGGGGAGGAGATGGGGGGAGGGGTAGTATAGTCAATAGGGAGGTAGTACTAAGTAATTCAAGTACAGTGGCAGGCACTTCAGAACTACAGACTCATAACATAAGGTGTATGCTTGCTAATGCCAGAAGCTTGCCAGGAAAAATGGGAGAGTTAGAATTATTAGCAATTAATGAAAAATGGGATTTAATAGGCATTACCGAAACGTGGTGGGATGAATCTCATGACTGGACTGTTAATCTGGATGGTTATAACCTATTTAGGAAAGATAGAGGCAATGGTAAACAAGGAGGAGGGATTTGTCTGTATGTTAAGCCTGAATTTAAGGCTATAGTCAGACAAGTGATAAAGTTGAATGTTTGTGGGTAATGTTAAATAGCGGAGCAGCAAATTCCAAAAGAATATTAGTAGGAGTATGCTATAAACCCCCAAATATAGCTGAAAGTGAGGAAATACAATTATTGTTACAGATTGGAAATGCAGCTAAGCACGGGCAAGTTCTAATAATGGGAGATTTGAATTACCCTGAAATAAACTGGATAAATGAGACCAGCAGTTCAGCTAAGGGAGCAGGTTCTTGAGTACACTCAGGGATCATTATCTGGTCCAGGTTATACAGGAGCCTACTAGAAATTAAGCTATCTTAGATTTACTCATCACAAATAATATTGATATAGTATCAAATGTTGAAATAGGGCAACCTTTGATCACAACACAGTCTCATTTGAGATTGAATTAAAAAAACTATATTTTAAGAGGCCAACAAAAACTCTTAATTTTAAAAGGGCAGATTTTAATGGTCTAAGGGCAGCAATACAAAGTATAGACTGGGACAGAGAACTGATAGGTAAAAACACTGAACATAAATGGAGAACATTTAAATCCTTACTAAATATACATACACAATGGCATATACCGTGTGGGAATAAAAGTAAAAGGAGTAAATCACAACCCATGTGGCTTAACAATGATTTAAAGATCACGACACAGAGTAAAAAACAGGCATTTAAATTATACAAACAAGAGGGGACAGAGACTGCTTTACGGGAATACAAGGAAATCAACAAGGCTTGCAAAAGCGTGATTAGACTGGCTAAAATAGAAAATGAAAAATGTATTGCAAAAGAGAGTAAGACTAACCCTAAAATATTTATATATATATATATATATATAAGTATATTAATGGGAAGAAGGCGAGGAAGGAAGCTATAGGAACATTAGAATGTGAAACAGGCTGTCTGAAAATTAGTGACCAGGAAAAGGCAGATGAGCTAAATAGGTTATTTTCTTCGGTATACACAAGGGAGGTACAAGTGGTTGGGACACTGCAACATAATGGGGCTACACTACCTTTGCCAAATAATTGGTAAACACAGGAAGTAATCCAAAAGAGGCTGGAAAAAATAAATGTTAATAAAGCCCCGGGTCCTGATTGAATACATCCAAGGGTACTAAGGGAGCTGGGTTCTGTAATAGCCAAACCAATATATTTAATTTTTCAAGATTCACTCAACACAGGGTCTCTACCAGATGACTGGAGAAAAGCTGATGTGATACCTATATTTAAAAAGGGAGCAAGAGCAAATCCAGGGATTTATAGACCAGTGAGCCTCACTTCTCTAGTGAGGAAGCTTTTAGAAGGGTTAATAAGGGATAATATACAAGAATATGTCTATTTGAACAGGATTATAAGTAGGAGTCAACATGGATTTATGAGGGATAGGTCATGTCAAACAAATCTAATTAGTTTCTATGAGGAGATTAGTAGGAACCTGGATCAAGGCAACTCAGTGGATGTAGTCTTTTTGGATTTTGCTAAGGCTTTCGATACAGTGCCACATGGGAGACTATTGGGCAAACTAAGGGATACAGGAATTGCAGTAAATATCTGCTCATGGATTGAGAGCTGGCTAAAAGACAGGAAGCAAAGGGTTGTTGTAAATGGAACATACTCCGATTGGACTAATGTGGTAAGTGGGGTTCCTCAGGGTTCAGTATTAGGTCCTCTCCTTTTTAACATATTTATTAATGACTTAGAGGTAGAATTGGAGTGTGGGGTCTCCATTTTCGCTGATGACACAAAGTTGTGCAAGGTAATTAAATCAGATAGTGATGTGCTTTCCCTCAAAGGGGATTTACATAAAATTGAGGAATGGGCATCTAAATGGCAGATGAGATTTAATACGAATAAATGTAAGGTTATGCATCTGGGAAGGAAAAATATCCATGCAATTTATAATCTTAATGGAGCAAATCTAGGTGTATCAGATATTGAAAGGGATTTGGGAGTGCTTGTGGACAACCACCTAGGTAACAGTGCTCAAAGCCAAGCAGCAGCTGCAAAGGCAAATACAATATTAGCATGTATTAAGAAGGGTATAGAAGCCAGGGAAGCAAATATAATTCTGCCACTATACAAATCTCTAGTATGTCCTCATTTGGAATATGGAGTACAATTTTGGGCACCACTTCATAAAAAGGACATTTTAGAGCTGGAAAAGGTACAGAGAAGGGCAACAAAACTAATAAGGGGAATGGAGGGGCTAAGTTATGAAGAAAGACTAACCAAATTAAACTTATTTTCTTTAGAAAAAAGGCGTCTAAGAGGAGATTTGATTACCTTATATAAATACATCCAGGGTCAGTATAAAGATTTGTCGGGGGAGCTTTTTGTGCCAAGAGGTTTCCAACTGACAAGAGGACATCCCTTGAGGTTAAAAGTAAAAAGATTCCACCTCAAAGAAAGAAAAGGGTTCTTCACAGTAAGGGTGGTTAACCTGTGGAATTCTCTACCAGAGGAGGTGGTGACAGCAAATTCGATAGATAAGAGCTGTGTCAGTGGAGTGTTGGGGCACTGTGGAGGGACTTTTGTGAGAGCTGGGATAAGTGTAGTAGAGAAGGGAGGGAGCAGCTATGATGGAATAAGATCCTGTGGACAGGTTGTAAGTTGAGAGGTTGATAGTAGACTGGAAACTTCATCCTCAGTTACAAGGCTAAAAGAGTCAATACTGGGTGTGGGATTGGGGAAGAATGCTGAGTGTCATTAATTATTTGAGAGGAGGAAGTGTGTGAGCTGGGTTGAGATGATAATTTGTTTTGAATGTTTTCAATCGTATCTTTAAAGTGGTTGGCAAAGTTCTCCCCTGTGAGAAAAGAGGAGTTGGGAGGTGCAGGAGAGTATAGTAAAAAATTGAATGCGGCAAACAAACGTTTAGGGTTGGAGGATAGATTTGATATTAATAATTAGAAATATTGCTGTTTGGCAAGATAGGAGCACAGTATAAACTTGTAATGGACAAAATCTGCTGAAGTGCGAGATTTCCTCTATAATCGTTCACCAGTGCGGGAGCACCGCTGGATGTAGCAAGTTTGATTAGTGTGCCGTGGTTGTGGATATGAGTGAAGCCGTCTGCAAGTGCTTAAGAGTTGTATTTTGAGGTGGCAGTGTCACGGCAGAGGAGGTTGGTGATGGGGCTGAGAAAGGCTTGTAATACAATGGGGAGCTTCTGTGGGTGCTTGCAGGTTTCTACAGGTAACCTTGGCCGGGGTTGAAGAATGGCAGTGAAAGAAAGGTATAGTGAGGATGTAGGTTAGGAGATGGTGGTCAGATAGAGGGAGTGAACAGATGACTAAATTGGAGGTGATGCAGAGATTAGTGAAAATAAGGTCAAGGCAGCATACAGAACGTGAGTTGAGGAATCTGTCCATTGTGAAAGGCCAAGGTAACTGACAGTAGTTTAGCAGCTGCCGGGGAGGTGGGAGTGTCCATGGCAATGTGGAAATCACCAAGAACAAGTGAAGGAACTTTGGTGGAGAGAAACTGAAGAAGCCAGGTGGCAACTTGATCCAGAAAAAGAAACGATGGTCGAGGTGGGCAATAGATCACAGTAACAAATAGAGATATTGGTGAGAAGAGGCTGATAGTGTGAACTTCAAAAAATGAGAATTGGAGGGAAGGGGCATGTAGTGAGAGGAAAATTAATACACACACATCACCACCTTTTTTTGAGGTGTGGGACTTAAGTGTAAGCCACCATATGAGAGTGCTGCAGCAGAGGCAGTGTCTGATGGAGACAGCCAAGTTTCAGTGATAGCCAGTAGATTGAGGGAGTTGGAAATAAATAGGTCATGCATGAATGTGAGTTTATTGCATTCCAGAGGGCACAGGAGAAGGGCAAGATGGATGGTTTGTGACAGGAGAATTACTGGGGTTTCGGGTGTTTGATACCCTTGGGGCTGAGCATGCCTGTGTTTGGAAATATATCTCCTGCAGTCAGCAGAAGAAGGAGATAGAGTGCGGCAAAATTGGAGTGGGACTTACAGAAGTGTTTCTGCTTATGAGCTTTAGAAGCGGGAAGAGATAAAGACTAGAAGTCGAGGAGCTCGTGGGAGCATAAAAGAGGAGAGAAGGGAAGGAGAAATAGTTAAGTTGGAGACATGGAGCCCGATTCAATTGAGCAATCGTAAGTTACTGGAGCCTGCAGGTAAGGCCGTAAGTTAATTTGCTATTCAATTGGCGTCTTTTTTTTGGGTCCAATACGGTCTTATAAAACCTTGCAATTGTTAAACCCGGAATTTACAGCCTCTTGATGCCAAATCGCAAATGGCTATTCAATTGCTACAATTCCCCAAGCCCGCAAATGTTTTCACACCCGCAAACGGCAAATGTAAGAGAAAATCCTACGAGTACTAGAGAGGACCTGCAAGGGGGTTTAACCCCTGTCCGCAGCACTGTAAATACAAATAAAAAATCAATACTACACTGTAGATGACGGGGAAAGCGAAGAAAGACAGTATACTTAATTGCACAATCTCAAGCCCGGACTTAAAAAAAACATAGTTTTTAATGTGTCATTTTGGGGTTATATTGATCTCGGGAATCAAGGAGTTAATACATATCAGGCCACCCATATGGACTAGAACAGTATTGGCATTCATTTTTATTATTTTGTATTTTGAGGGTATGCAAGTCCCATCTCATATTGGAGACCCGAACCTAATTGATTGACATGTAACTTCCATGTTTTACTGATGTAATGATGGTGGTCTATTTTCTATTGGCTGTTTCTAAATGGGTGGTTACGGCCTTGATTAATTGATCATGTTCCCGCCCTGAACTGCTACGCACAAGTGCATGGTTTACGGCTTTGGTGTTCGACCCGTACTTTGCAGGCTTGTTCAATTGAATAGCACTGTGATCTGTTTTGAACGGGAGCCCGCAGCACACCCACAGGCATACGCCCTGTATCCTGCGAGATGCGGGCTTGCAATTAAATCGGACTCATGGTGTGGACAGGTCGATGAGAAGAGCTTGAGAAAAGGGCAGGACGTTATGAGGAAGAAGAAAGCATAAGGAAACATGACACATTGTACAATGATAATTTAGAATAGTTAGCAGGGGTTGCTAATTGATCAGCTGAAGGTAATTTGTAAGACTCAATAAATTAAGCGTAAACAGGGACAGGTGGTAGAGGGGATGGAGGGAGGAGATTGCTTCTGTTAGCGGTTATGACTTTGGCAGTTAATTAGAAGATGGATGTTGTAGATTTGCTTTGATTTGACTCTTTAAAGCGGTGAGCTTCTGAGCCTTTTATTTGAAGAATAACTTGAGCATTGCTAGGTGGGTCATAAGATTAATGCCACTTGATGACTTGTAAATAATATTCTAAAATGTTAATGTACTGTGGTACAGTATAGTCTGTGCATCTATCACATATCATAATTGTCGAACTACGATTCGTCGTCACGTTTGCATAGTGCGTACGACTTAGCGATGAGCGCCGCGAGGCGAGCCGTTAAACCGTAGCACTTAGGCAATGAGGCAATGAGCGCCGCAGGCGCTCATTGCTGGCGAGCCTCGCGTAGCGAGGCGAGCCGTTAAACACGTCACGCGCAGGACTTAGGGAAAAAAAAAACACCTCGGAACCAACCTTAACGTAACAAACACCCACACGCACTAAGAATACGACTATAACGGCCGACCCGCGCGCAACTAAAAACAGTGAAAACACACCAAATACTCACACAAACTACATAAAAAGTTTACCCATAGCAAGGGGGGGGGGCACCCAGGACCTCTGAAATTCCCGAGTTGAGACACACGAAAATCCCCTAAGCGAGAGAAAAAAATGGGCGCCGAAAAAAACGAAAACGAGGCTCACAGCCCAGCCACGTACAAATTACCCAAGAAGGGAAGCTTGGAAACCCGCATTAACCCCAGGGGATCCGAGATAAGCTCGGAGCCCTGCATTAACCCCACATTTACCATCGCAGTGGGGGTCCCGATTGCACGCGATCGGGGACCCCCGCTGCAATGAAAATTCAAAATTCCCGCGTTACAGGTCCTTAAAGGACCGTAAAGGTCCTTAAAGGACCCGTTGTAAAAGAAAAAATATATACACTGTCACCCTGTCAATCATGGGGGTCAATACAGACCCCCATAAACCCCTCATTAACCCTGTTACTCATGGGGGTCAATATAGACCCCCATAAGCCCTTCATTAACTCTGTCACTTATGGGGGTCAATAGAGACCCCCATAAGCCCTTCATGAAGCCTGTCACTCATGGGGGTCAATACAGACCCCCATAAGCCTCTATTTAACCCCATCAGTCCCATAAGGGTATATTAACACCATTATGGGCCTGTTACAACACTACATTAACCACATAAGTGCCATGATTGTCCTCAAGGACCATCATGACACTAAGTATAAACACTGTACTGCACTATAACCCCCAATAAAACATTAAATATCAACTAAACACCCTCTACACTAACCTATTAACACCTACACTACCTACCCCCTATTAACCCCCACCACTCTAATTACAGAAAATAAAAAAAGCCTAAAGTCATAAAAAAAAATCTACATTACATGAAATAAAAAACCTAACGCACAAAAAAAATAAACTACATTACAGAAAATAAAAAAAATTAAGTCACAAAAAATAAAAAAAGGAACATTACAGAAAATAAAAAAAAACATTACAACCCCCCCTCACTACAGAAAAAAAAAAATACACACCTGAAAAGGAAATACATATAATACATACAATACAAATACAATACAAATACAATACAATACAAATACATACAATTACAATACAATACAATTACATACAATACAATACAATAAACCCCTATCTAAAATACATCACACAATCTATCTAAATAAATACCATAATCTAATATATATGCTATCTATATAATAATACATCCCCAATCTATCTAAATAAATACCACAATTTAATATGCAATACATCATATGCTATCTATATAAAACACATACCCCTTGCTAACATACAATAAATGCTATCTATATATAAACTAATCTAATTCTAAGCTAAAATAAAATAATTAAGACCACTTACCTTTCAGATGTCCATTGAGATCAGCCACCTACGGAAAAAAAAATTTTTTTAGTGCAACATGTTTACAGTTCTAAAATAAACATTCTATACATTCTAAATATTCTACTCACCTTTCCGGCATGTCCCGTCCTTATTCTTTTAATCCTTTTCTGGCACGGCACCTGTTGAAAAAAAACACAACATTAATACACATACATCAAAATAAAATAAACATAATCTACATTCTACTTACCTCCCCAGCGATGTCTCCGGCCTCCTCCGGATCCTCTTCTGCCACGCCCTGTATAAAAAAATATATATATATATATATATACTTACATTTGTACTCCCGGACACCCCTGACGCTAATGAGGCTCCAGGAGACTTTTCCGGAAGAAAATAAGCAATGGCTTGGTTGAAAACGCTGTCTATCAAATTCACCCAATCAGGAGGCGCCAATGTGTGAACTAATCACAAAGGGATACACCCTAAAATCCCACTCTGATTGGATAATGCACCTGTCAATCGTTATTTAAACTAATCACAAGGCGCAGATGCCTTCAGCCAATCACAATGGAATACATCCCCACAGGGTGATTGGTTGGAGCCTCTGCGCATTCTGATTGGTTGCACTGACAATAGCCAATCACAATGGAATACACCCTCACTTACTGATTGGTGAAGGATTTGCGCATTCTCATTGGCTACTGTTAATATCAATCAATATTACAGCCAATGGGAAGGCGCAGATGTCTGCACCAATCAGTACGTAGGGGTATATTCCATTGTGATTGGCTGATGGCAATAAAGCCTTAGGATTGGGTTAAATAAAGATTGACAGGTGTGTTATCCAATCAGCGTTGTATTTTGGGGTGTATACTTTTTTCATTGGTTCACAATTGGGGTCTTCTCATTGGCTGAATTTGATAGCCTTTTCAGCCAATCAGAAGCCGCCATTGCCAATTTTATTCTGGAACACTCCATAGGAAGGTCATTAGCGTCGGAGACATCCGCCAGGGCGGATGTGTGTTGCTTTTTTTTTTTTTTTTTTATGCGCGGATGCTTACGGAGAAGAACACCAGGAGGCCGGAGACATCGCGGAAAGGTAAGTATAATGTAGATTGTGTTTATTTCACTTTGGTTTATGTTTACTAATGTAATGTTTTTTTTTACAGGAGCAGTGCCGGACAAGACGCAAACATGGAGGACGGAACATGGAGGACGTGACATGCTGGGACGTGACATGCTGGAACGGGACATGCTGGAAAGGTGAGTATAATATTTAGAATATTTAGAATGTTTAGAATGTTTAGTTATTTCATGTAAACGTGTTGTATTAATTTTTTAAATCTTTTTTACCGTAGGTTGCTGATCTGAAGAAACATCTCAAAGGTAAGTGGTCTTAATTATTTTATTGTAGCTTAGAATTAGGGTAGCTATATATGTAGATAGCATGTATTGTATATTAGATAGATAGGCAGATAGGGGGATGTATTATTAGATAGTATTGTAAATTAGATAGTGGCATGTATATTAGATAGTGGCATGTATATTAGATAGGGGTGTATTGTATTTAATTGTATTGTATTGTATTTAATTGTATTGTATTGTATTTAATTGTATTGTATTGTATTTTATTTAATTGTATTGGATTTTATTTAATTGTATTGGATTGTATGTATTATATGTATGTATTATATGTATTTCATTTTCAGGTGTGTAATTTAAAAAAAAAATTGTAGTGGGGGGGTTGTAATGTATTTTTTTATTTTCTGTAATGTTCCTTTTTTATTTTTTGTGACTTAGGTTTTTTTTTTTATTCTGTAATGTACATTTTTTATTTTTGGTGATTTTAGTCTTTCTTATTTTATGTAATGTAGATTTCTGCTTTTTGAGGAATTTAGTTACTTGAGGCACACAGTACACTCACATTGTGTGACAAACAGCATTTCAACACTTTCTTTTATTGACCGTCATTTTGTGACGGGCAAGTCGCTAGTAAACAATATAATCTACTATAGTATATGGGCATTTCTGCACTATTTATACATTTGAGTTTTAATGTTATACAATTTACTCATATATTTATAAAGGCACGCACAAAATGTGGCTTACGCAGCAGGCTATTATGAATTTCTCTGTACATTAAATCCTAAGACAACTATACATTGAATATGTATAGATGAGAAACCTTACATTTAGTGTTAAATTATTCCATAAATAAAATGTACTGTCTCCAGACGTAAAGTTAAATGGCCACTGTAGTACAAAAAAATCACATTAAAGGGCAGCTGTACAATAAAAAGATATTATATAAGGTTGATTACTTTGAATCTGACTAAGCATAATTTAGCAGGAAAAATCATGAAATTGGTTTTTAATTAGAAAAATATTGATGCTTCTGCAGGTTCCTGCAGAAACCCAAGAATCTTGATGGAAGTTGTGTATGTGAAATCGGCATTTTTCATTTCTTTGGAGCTGTGGTTGTATATATTGATGCAACTTCCAGTTTCTGGGGGAAGTGATGTGGTAAAAACACGTATTATCTAATAAGACTCTGGACTTCTCCCTGTTCTATTCTCCCACACCCTTCCAAGACAAACCCTCATGTTCAAGCTTTCAGGATGTGATGTAACAAACACAAAATGGATTTCTGTACTTATAAACAGAGTTTTCAGAAATATAGTTTTTCCCAAAAATGTGTTTTTATGCCCATGGCTTACACAGCTGCTGATGTTGTTAGTTTTGTAAGAACTTAACAAACAAGTGTCTTTTTTGTTGGTCCTTTAAATATAGACAGCGTTGGACAGTTTTATCTTCCCTTGTCCTGATATGTTTTAGGAAACAGTGAACCTTATGGATGTCTGAACTGCAACATATTTGTTTTAATGTAGATGAGAAGCTTTGATTACACGTCCTCTTAGAGGACCACAAATTTGCCATATGTACTCTGCACCACCAGTTAGATGGTGGAACATCATGTGGAAATTGTGTTTACATTTTTAAAATTGATGAAGAATTGTGTACAATATTAGTCATTTTAGTTTAGGCCTAGAAGCCCTTCGACAAGAATCTGCATAAATAATAAGGCTGGAGTCTATAACTATTACATATTCTATTATAATGTATACTGCATTTGATTGTTTTCCTTGGTAAGTCATAGGTTTGATTCCCCTGCCTCCACTTTTTTTTTGGTTTGACTAGTGTATTAATTTATTCTGATATATAAATCATTTGTGTTAATAAATATATTAGACAATAAAAAAAAAAAAAACAAGTGGAAGACATGGATTTAAAACCAATGACTTTATAATGAAAACATTTTATGAAACAATATACATTCCATTAGACCACCACACTCTGCTTTAAAAATAAATTATTATTATTTTAACTAAATATATATTTAAGCAGTTTGTGAAGTAGTTATTTAAAATTGTATATGTATGTGTGTATTTTTAAATAACAAAGAAAAACCAACAACTCATTTTGACATATTCATTACTAAATAACCTGCACATATTTCAGATTTTTTTTAAACAGGAGAGAAGCAATGAGTCTCTGTGGGGATTTGAACCCAGGCCCTTCACCAGGACACTATAGCCTTCACTTGCTATGCTATCAGTTTTGTTGCTTTACTAACTGCTAAAATATAATCAAGCAAATCACATAGCCACTGCCTAATTCTAAGCATCTACACCTTTTCTAAGTAATATTAATTACATTCGGGGTTGTGCAGAGCTCATTACTCATTCAGGCAAAGGCAACACACTGAAATAGCCTAACTTCTAATGATCATAATTAAATTCAGCATACATTTTAAAAGTTAAAACACTTTTTGCACATGCTTTTTTAGCCTCTATTTAATGGTGCAGAGCTTATATGGGTACTTTTGTGGTCCTTTAACTCACTGGTAAAATAAAGCAAGATCAAAAAAAATGTAACTGCCTGTCCGTTGTATTAATGTTTAATTTTTTCAATGAATATAAATTATTTTCCATGGAGAAAAAACATTTCTAATGTGTAAAACATGCTCCTTTAATTCCATGACAGAAAATTTGGGACTACGGTAGCTTTTTATGATGAAATATAGTCTACTCTCTTATCACCACACTGTTATTCTACAGAACTGCAAACAACATCCACTCATCACCTATCCCAAGTAGATAGCAGTTAATGCATTATTAATGCCTTGCCTGATATTAATGGAATGGCTGGTATTTTTAGCAATGGTTTGTGCTCTTCTGTACAGTATTGCTACTCTCTAATGACTCTTCAGCCACTCACACAATTTCCTCTCACTTCTTATCTATGTAATCTCATCCCACCTCTGGCTTTCCTGATTCTGCATTGCCATAGGAACCTGGAAGAGATTTGCAGTCAAGAAACAGTCTGTTCTTTTGAGTGTGTTTTCATGCTCCCCTTCTCCGATCTTTTATTTTATTTCTCTCTCATTCTCTTCTCACCCTGTGCTTCTTATGTACTCTCTCTCATTGTCTTGCACACAAAATATAGTATATTGCAGTCGCTCTCTCTGATTCACCTCTATCAATAGCTTTTTCTGTATAACCATTATTTTAATTCTTTCTCCCTTTTTCTCTCTTGTCTCCTTTTTCTCTCTTCTTCTTTCTCCCTTTTCTCTTACTCTAATTTGGCTCCTTTGTCATTACTCTGTTAACACTCCCTTGTTTTCTTACTCTTTTTCTGCTCTCTTTATCCCCCTCCTTCTTTTCTTCTTTCATCTAAACTCTCCCTGTTTCTAGGCACTGCTAGAATGAGAAGCAACAGGAGCCGCCAGCTTCTTCACAGCCGGAAAGACTCCTGAATCATCACTAATAAGGTACCTGCTGCTTTATCTCTCTGCTGGCTTCATTATTCAGGGAATGGCCATTTTATTAATGTGTTCATAGAGATTGCAACACATTGCAGGGGAAGGAGAAATGAGACGACTAACCAAAGCATAGCTGGTTATATCTAAATGCTCATCTTACAACCCTTCTGTGAAGCCATACATGTGCAGCCTGTAACTACTCTTGTTGCGCCATATAATCTCTCCTTAATACTCCTCCCATCCGTCTATATAACTCCTCCACATAACTTCTCACATTTAACCCCTCCCTTTAACTCTGTTTCAAGATATGGCTTCATATTGCTCTCCTACTGGCAACTACACCTCCCTATAACTATTCTTATTGTATTATCTGAGGTGACTTATTAACTCTCAGAGTGCATTTCAATTTGGTTAAATGAGCATATGGAGGCTAAATATTTTGTCATTATTATTCGTAGAGACCACTCTCTATATCACCCATTGCTCTGTATATACATATAACCTCCTTGCTACTCTCTGCATATAACATCCTATAAATCTCTATATTGTCCATTTAACATAAAGCATCTCCTATTGATTAATACAACCTGTCCATATACATGCTCCTATTGCACATATTGCACATATAATCTCTTATAAAGCAGATTGTTTGAATAGCCTCCTCTGTAACAACTCAAATTATTGAATACAACCTCTACCCTCCATTTGTTCTATATAACATCTCCGTAAAATGTTTATGTTCCCATTCAACAACTCATTATAACTTCTATAGACTCATAAGATATATCTATATAACTCTCTAAATTGCTCTCCCAGATATTCCCTTCCTATAACTCCTTCTATATATCCATATAACCCTTCTATTTAAATCATATTGGTGCTCCATATACTGTAGCTGTTCTGTTTTATTTACATAGAACTGCAGTGTGAATGGATTCAATTTATAAAGCCTAGGCATTACCAAATGAAATATTTCCTTAATAAACACAAACATTTTTTTTATTCTAAACTGGAAGTAGTAAGTAGTCAGAGATCTCTGCAATTAGCCTAAGCTGTGTATTGTTCTAAAAAGTGAACACTCTTTTCTTCAGTAATTAATTTAGAATAAAACAGTAATTCAAATCAGACTTCTTAGAAACGCGATCTCATTAAAGTGATTCTGAACACAAAGCCATAAATAATTGAAGCTAAGATGTAATTAACAGCAGTCTCTGATCTCTTGCTACATCTCACAGTAGTTTGGACTACTGTATTGTACTTTTTCTTTGTTTTGGTATAATACAATATATTACAATTAGAACAGGAAGTTTATGTAATGCTGTTTGATGATATCACAGGAAGTTGAATGAGTTATGCCAATAATAGAAAAGGCTAGTGGGGAGTATTATTTATCAGAGATAATTATTAACTTTATTATAGGTTTAATGTGTACTCCATTTTAATTTCACAGAATTTAGAATAGTTATTAACGCCACCTTTCTGTTTATTTCTTCACCTCTACTTTCAACTTGATTTTTTGTCTTTGGCGTGGCAAACTATAGCAGTTATTAAAAGAATGTGAGTGTTGATACCACAATCTTACTGTCTATACACTTTGAGTCACATACTATTTTCTACTCTTCTGCTCCATAATCTCCCTATAATGTTTAGAAGTGAAGAATAGCACAGCAAAGAGAAGGTCATTTCTCTATAGGAGTTTGAAGATAGCATTTTGGTTGTCTTAACAGTTGTGGGCAATTGATTTTCCACTTCATTATAATGTATACGAATGAGTCCACAACAAATGTTTGGATTGGTAATGGAGTGTGCATAAAGGTCTATCAGTAAATGCATTGGTTTTGTTTGATTTTCAGTTAGCAGCTAACTTTTAACTTCTTTTGTGTAGTGGCTGCTCAGGATTTTTGGTAGGAGGAAGCTAAAATGGACATTGAAAGTATTTTTTTTCTTTTATAGCATCTGAAAGAGGGTATTGATAATGTATCACTTCTTCAACTAATTATCTAAAGGCAGAAAAAAAACTGATCTGGGAGACTTTCCCCTCTCACCAATGAGCAGTAATGTAGATGCGTGATCTGTTTATGACATCTACAGACATATGCTATGTGTAGTACTTGTTAAGATCAATGACGTTTAAACAGGTTTTAAATAATATTTCCTCATGCAAAACACAATTTAGTAAATGTTTGAAGCATTTGTTTTTAAATCCATGAAAAAATAATTATGTTCCAATGCCCTTTAAAATAATACGTGTCAGTAGATATGTCTGTGTTAATTGTTTTCTAAGCAATCAATTTTAGTGGCAATATTTATAGCACACAACTTTACTCCTATCTGTTAGAGTTACAGAAAGCAGCTTTTTTGTGTTTGCCATCCCATCTTAATTTTAGGACTTGAGTGTTATATTTGAAAATATAAGAATGGTCAAAATGATTTGAAGAGAACAGAGTGGCTCAGGAAATTAAATTTAGATCAAATAACTCTTGCCTAGCAAGGTCACATTTATCTGATTCCAGAAGGTGAGTTCTTGTATGATTTTGTGGAGCAGTGATTGTGTTTAGAATTGCATTTTTGTATTTTATTAAATATGTTTGACATATACAAATAATATAGTTAAATAGTATGTACACTGCATGGACAACTGTAAATAAGGAAGGGAGAACATGGTGGGAACAGAATGATAGAGAGAGAGATGACTTTCTAGAAGATGTTGATTTAGGCAAAGTGTGGATTTTAACGAGAGGATCATTTTAGTGGTCTTATAACGAGCTCTCTAAAAATAGGTAGGGCTTCATTAAAAAAAAAAACATTTATACAACTTTTAATGTACATTTAAACAATTAATTACTGAGGGGGAAATACCCAAATAAAAACCTTTAGACACCATTCTGTAAAACACACATTAGTAGCAGGCAGTAGTGTACCATGAGCCGCTAGCAATGTACACAAATGCACTTTCTAGTCACCACCCACTATCATACTACAAGTATGGTTTGTCTATTTCGAGTAGGAGCCACCGAAAGGGGACTGCACCTCCAGAGACAATACATTTCATGTGACAGAGAAATAAAGAGCTCATTCTGCCGGGGGGATATAGATATAGTAATCCATTGTTTAAATGCACAGTAACATTTTAATAAAGGTTTTTTTTTATTTTCTTATCAAGACCTACCAAACTACCCTTCTGAGAGAATTTAAGTATGGGTTTTCTCCTTAATTTTCACACAGCTGATCTACTTTATGGCTCTTCTTTTTCTCATTTTTTATCTCTTTCGTTGCTCCTGGGCTCCTCACACCTTTCCCTTATTGTTCATCTGATCCAGGCACCTTATGTCACCAAAACTACACAATTTGTTAGAACAAGGATACATGAACATCTTAATAACAGAGCAGTGGACATATATAATTTTATGCAAAAGTAGGTTTATTTGATATTATTGTAATACAGATATCCCTGTTAGTATTAATACAAAACAGGACAGAGAGACAGAGAGAGAGAGGGAGAGAGAGGGAGAGAGAGAGATCTGAATGATTTTAATGTTAAACAGATTTGTGTGAAATTTTAAAACCACCTATGACACATATTAAGTGGAGCTTGATACTTTTTGATTAAATCTGTGAATAAGAGCTTCCAACGTAAAGCACAGTAGAGATTTCTACAGATCTATGAATACGTTTGCCATTTGTGTACAGTTGTGTTTTAGCCTACGCCCACGAGACCCAGGCCTAGGACAGCACATACAGCCTCATTCATTTGCTCCGTTTTTGAGATCAGAGGTCACAAGTGGAAATCACAGGCAAATTCCCTATTCAATTGCCTCCATTTTGCAACCTCGGATCAGGTTCTGAATGACTGCCCTGCCAAAATGGCCGACCTGCATTTGTAGCTTACTCCACTCTGAAGCCTTTGATCTGTTAATTTCACAGCCCAGAAATCGCAAATCTCTATTCACTTGCCCGATCCCTCCCACTCCGAAAAAGTATCCCAGCTCACAAAGCGCAAATGCAGGACAAAGTCCTGTGTTTGCTCAGGAGGACCCACAAGGGCTTTAGAAGCCCTTATGTATGGTCCCCCAATAAGTCCCCAGTGCACCTAACCCCCCCCCCCCCCCCACACTCCTACATGAGACCTCAATGATGGGGGGGTATCAATAGGGAACCCGCAGGGTGCCCACATTAACCCTTGTAGTGGGGGTCCCGATCGGGATCCCCACTGCATTTAAAATGTTTAAATTCCCCGCCACACATACAGTTAAGGCCTTGCGGGTCCTTAAAGGACCGTAAAGGTCCTTAAAAGACCCTTGCTAAATCAAAATTAACCCTATCACTCATGGGGCTCTATACAGAGTTTAAACCCATCAGTTTAACCCCATCAGTCCCATAAGGGTCTATAAAGACCCTCATGGGACAATTAGAACCCTAACATTAACCCCATAAGTGCCATGAGTGCTACCCTCACCTACCCCCATAAGTGCTACCCTCACCTATTAACACCTACACTACCTACCTCCTATTAAAAATCCCACCCCACTAATTACAAGACAAAAAAACTAAGTTCCACAAAATAAAAAAGGCTAGGTTACACAAAATAAAAAAAGAACATTACTAAAAATAAAAAAAGAACATTACAAAAAATAAAAACACCCCACCGCTACAGAAAGTAAAAAAAAAATTACACACCTGAAAAGAAAATACATGCACAAATAATACAACACATTACAATACATACACAATATAATACAGTAATATACACAATAAATACAGTTCAAATATACCCCTAACTACATACTATTAACCCCTAACTACATAAATTATACCCCTAACTACATACTATTAACCCCTATCTACATACACTACACCCCTAACTGCATACTATTAACCCCTAACTACATGCATTAACCCCCTAACTATACATAAAAAATCCTAAATCTAACCTAAAATAGAATAAATAGGACCACTTACTTGCCCAAATGCTCCTTTAGCGACTACAGGATTCCTGCCACAGCCTCCTAGGAAAAAAAGAAACATAAAAAGAGTTAAAAATAAACACAACACAAAGAAATAAACATTCTCAATATTAAACTTACCTTTCCACAATGTCTCCGTCCTTCCTGTAGTCTTTTCTGGCTGGGCCCAGGAAAAAAAAAACCATAACATTAGTCAAATATAAACACAACATACACATCTAAACATACTATATATTAAACTTACCTTTTCGCAATGTTCCCATCCTTCTGGAAGTCTTCTCCGGCTGGACCCTTGACAAAAAATCCCAGACGCTAATGAATCTTCTAGCGCTTCTTTCGGTAAAAAATGTCATTGGCGCCTTCTGATTGGCTGAAAACGCTGTCAATCAAATTTCAGACAATTAGAAGGCGCCAAGGTGTGAGACAATCAGAATGGGATACACCCCTATATCCCATTCTGATTATCTGATGGACCTGTCAATCTTTTTTAAACCAATCAGAAGGCACTATTGCCTTTTTGCCAATCAGAATGGTATACACCTCACAGGGTGGCTACAAGCAGCTGCATCTTCTGATTGGCTGTTGCTACTATCAATAAGATTGCAGCCAATCAGAAGGTGCGGATGCCTTCAGCCAACCACTATGGGTGCAGGGGTCCGATCGGGACCCCTGCATCATTGGGATTCATGTGGGGACCCTGCAGAGATCCAATCGGGACCCCTGCAGCAGGGTTACTTATTGGGAGGCTGCGAGAGCACTCGCAGCTTTGAGTACCTTCAATTATGACAGTCTCAACTCCCATTGGCTATTGATAAGTAGTAGCTGCGGCCTTGCGGTCACAAACACAGCTCTACTTACGTCAGAAACATTGGTTTCCGATTTCGGATGTCGGGCTCCATGACTCGGCCTTGGCTAATTTAATAGCCTTGGAAACGGAGGGCAATTGCAGCTCTAAGCTCACTCGGAGACATGCGCCATCGGCGAGTGAGTTGCGACCTTGCAATTGAATGAGGCTGATAATTAGGGGGCAGCAGAGCAATGCAATACATGCTCAGAAATGTCTATATACAATGATATTTATGTTTGTAAGTGTAAATGAAACTTTCTTACATTCTGTATATTTAAAACACATAAGCATATGATAGGAGTTGTTACTGGGGCCCAGGGGCTCAGATATCTGAATGGGCAAAACTTATTCGTGCCCCTGAATTTGTGCACAATATTTAATTTCTGAGTAAAGAGATTTATCTATAATATGATAACCTTCCCTCGGTGGGGATCTTGGTAAGTAATCCTTTCTGAACACATACACCCAACTACATAAAACATTCTACTTTTTTGTTGTGTGTGTTTGGTGGTACAGATATAACACATGAGATGTGGTTTCACATTCTCAGCATTAACTAAGGTTAAGTACTTTACCTATGTGAGTATAGAACAATTCATTTACAGTTCTACTCTGGATTCTTTCCTCCCCACCTTCCATGCCCCAAATCAGTTTATTTGTTCCTCCACCTAGACTTACATCCTCCATTCCTGTCTTATTAATGAATACCTTCATACCACTAACCCATAAAATGTTCTCATCAGTCCACTTTACCTTTTGTCAATAATCTACACAATACATACCAAATTAATTACATTTCTCTCTGTCATAGTGTGATACCCTTGGCTGGGTGGGGCTTTGGGAAGTGATATAGTAATCCTTGCTGAATACATCCACCTTCTTCCCAGCTGTACTTAACACATCATCCTTTTTTGTAGTGTTTTGATGGTACAGATATAACACAGGACATGTGGTTACAAATTAACTAAGGTTAAGTACTTTACCTATGTGAGTACAAAACAATTTATTTCCTTCTGATCACAGTACTGAACAGCTGATTGGAGGGGCTGGATGCACTTCCTTCACGTCTCTCTCCTATTACATCATATAACTTCTCCCTAGAACTCCCTCTTTTGTTTGTGCATTTCACTCTGTATCTCTTCCTATTGTTTACTCCGTATAACTCCATCAATATCTCCACATAACTCCTCCACATAACTTGTTCCTATAATTCCTTTCTAAAGAGAAGTAGTTAATCTCTGTCCTGTATTGATCTGCAATTCATGTTTCAGATGCTGTAATAACATTTTCAGTCTCCAGTAAGTCAAAATCTATCTTTGTTTGAGGCAAACCATACACAGGTTATAAATTCAGCTGACAGGTTGATTTAATCACTGTATCTCTGTCCGCTCCACTCACACAGACCTTCAGGCTGGTCTTATTGATATATCAAGTCAATATCTCATCCCGAAGTAGCAAAGTCTCTTTTACATGCATTAGTTGAAGTCTTTTTAAATGGATTACGGCTTTTTACCTCAATTTTTTTTTAATTAACCCTTTATATGGAAAATTAGGTTCTAGGTTGACCTAAGATCGTGATACTCTATTAAAACAGTAATAGTTAGTTGTCCACAAGGTACATGTAACCACCCAACTATACCCCAAACCAAATTAATACAGAAAACAAAAATATTAGCATGAAACAAGCCACAGTTTTATTTATTTAACAGGGAAAATAAATTAATGGTGCTTGCCCAAATAAAGCCAGAACTAGAACTTGGATACAACACCAAGACTGGACCAAACTACCACATCCCCTCTTGGAACCCCACTCTCAGGGGAGGAGACAAACATTGGGGTAATATTAATTACATAGTTTAAAATTATGGGACAAGTACTCCTGGCCCAGCCATGAGATAACTTATGTGCATAAACTATAAGTGTAAAAGGTGGAATGCTGTTACTATAGTCTAACATGACGCAGGTGCACACCCTTTCATCACCTACCAGACACTGTCCATAACCTCCCCTGCCAACCCTTTACGTAAATTACCCTATCACTTCATAAACAGAAGGGCCCACTGGACTGTTTGGGGTTAATCAGTTAATATATGTGTGTTTAGAAGGTGCTACAGACTTGCTTAACAGTTATATCATGGGTGTAATGCATGCATGTAGTTATATCACGGATGCAATAAGTGCATATAGTACTATCATTGATTAACATTAAAGTAATGTATCTGTATTAGAAGTAGGATTGTAGGCTGTGCTTAGATAATATAAAGTTAATGCAGTCATATCTGGGATATACAAAGGGTTAAATATTCTAAAGAATTTATATGGCTTTGAGAGTCAGCCACGCATGAATCCTCTGGCTTTAGTCATGAAGGGGGAAGCTAGTTTTATGGCTCTGTAAGAGGAGAACAAAAACACAGGCCCGGGTTATTGGTGACCTAAACAGATAACCCTGGATAGAAAATATGTAATGAAAACAAGAAAGCCAGACCCCTCTATACATCTGGAAATCATGTGGTTGGGGGTGTGGCAAACTATTTGCCCAGGAGGATAGGCTAGAACTGGGGGGGGGGGGGAGTCTTTGGTGTTTTGTGTTATCTGAAAATGTGTCTTGAAAAATAAAGAAGTGCCAGTCTGATTTTGGACACATTAAATAAAGGTGGTGTTGGAGTTTGCTTGTACTAATCAAAGGTACATGGTGTGTGGTTCTTAGATCCTAAAAAAGGGATCTGATGGTGCCTGCCTCTGCAGAAATGATGCTGTCATCAGAATGGTCTTCTGATGCCGAGATCTGAACAAAAAGTTGCGACTCATACAGAGAGAGAGAATTGGGGCGAGCGTAGTCCCCAAATCGGGCGGGCGTAACAGTTGGTGGCAGTTGGTAGGATCTCAAGCATTTTTACCAGCAGCCAGGATGGCTACTTACAAAGACAAAGAGAAAGAGAGCCAGGTGACAGAGGCAAAGGGCTGGAGAGGAATGGCCCTTCTAAAGCAATGGATGGCGTTCCTGGCATTGTTGCATGACCATGAGCTGTCAGACTGGATGGAGGAACTGGTATGGAAAGAAATTGCCTTGGAGAAACAGTACCATGCCTGGATAGGGCCTCTTGGTGCCCTTGTAAAGGATCTCTATTTTTGATTGGAGCTAATAGATGGGCTCTGGGAGATTGTGTATGGTGATCCTGAATGTGGCATGGAGACTGTAAGGAGGCAGAATAACTTGTTTCTTAAATGCTGTCAAGGTCTGGGACTAGAACCATGGTCCCCGGAGGCTAATTTGCAGGAACCCCTGTTTCAGCAAGAACTGCAGCTGGAGGCTGAGTATCTTGAATTGCTGGATGAGGCATCCATGGAGGGGTTTTGGCCATCCAGATGGGAGGAACCCAGTCAGGCAGACAGGGATGAAGATTACTGGTCACCAGACACCTATGAACCAGGCGGTATGTACAAGAGTAATTATGCTCAAGGGGTCTGGAAAGAGAATATTATGGACTGTTGGGAGAATTCTGATCTCATGGATTCTAAAAGTAACAAGGATGCCTTCATGCAGTGGGTTGACTGGGAAGAAGGAGAACTGGGCCCTATCTTTAGGGGGCTAAGCCTTGCCCAGCTAGAGGCATGGGAACAGGGCCAAACCACAGCAGTACCAGGCCCAGAGGAAGACCTGGGGGAAAGCTGCCCTGCTTCTAGAGTCAGAGATAAACCGAATGAGCACTGGGCCCTACCGATGGACTGTAAACATAGTGGGGAGGTTCCTTGGATGACTATTGTCCAGAAGCCAGCCACAGTTCCAGGGACAGGCAAAGCAAGCAGCCCTGGGAGCGTGGCAGACCAGGGGGCACAGCCCTATCCAGGTGGTGAGGACACAATTGCTAAGAACAAGGCAATGGGGCAAAAAGAAGAGGACTGTCAGATTGCAGATGCAAGCGAGAGTCTGGGTGGGAGCAGGGATACCCTCCAGCCATTGGAGTAGAAAATGGACTGTGAACCATTAAAGGCGCTTCAGCTGATAAAAAATGTCAGAGAGCTAGCCACAGACCAGAGGGCAGGGGAGGTTATGATCCCTGAGGTCCGGCCAAACAGAGGCCCAGCAAATCATTTTAAAAGGGACCACATTCCTTATTGTGTGCCCAAGCAAGGAGATCTGGGGCACAGTGACCTGACCATGGTCCAGGGGCCAGCCATAAATTAACGGACAGTAGGAGAGAGCTGTGAGATAATGCCAGTCGACCCAGTAACCAAAGATCCCAATGGAGGTGAGCACTATGAGACGGTGGGAGCAGAGGAATGAAGATGTGAGGCCCTGATCCAGATGTCATCTCAGGAAGTGGAGCCTCCAGTCCAGACCACCATGCTGAGTTCAGAAATAGACCAGTATTTTCCTCCTTGGAGGTACTATTTTTTGGGGATCCCAAGGAAATTGTTTCCCCTCAGACCTTGGGAAGAAAAGGGCACTGGACGTGGCTTTTGGGAGGGGGGCTAGCCTTGTCACCTAGGGAACTGTAACCCTGACACTTTTTGGACTAGGTGAACTAAGAGGCGCAAGGACTGTTTTAGATGCTGCAAGTGTTTGTACCGGCCTGGCTGTAGAGGGTGTCATTGACAAATAACTTCCCCAGATTGTAACACACATGGTTGGGCCAGTTTTCAGGGATTGGAAAAAGGGTACCCCATGGTGTGGCTCATCATCTGGCAGGGTCTCCCCTACAGCTGCCCAAGGAAATTGTTTTCCCCAATGGATGGGGAGCGAGGGCGCATGTGCCATGGCCTGGGGGAGGTGGTTGGCAATTGCGCCATGGAGGCTATGCCCAAAATTGTGTGCCTATTGGAATTGGAAGAATATGTGGACTGTGAGGCAATTACAACTCTATCACTCCCACAAGTGAGTTCAGTGTGGCTAGAAATTTGTCCGGCAGGACAAATTCCAAGGCCACACTAGGATGGGGAAACTAGCTGTTATGAACAGAAGGGCCCACTGGACTGTTTGGGGTTAATCAGTTATTATATATTTGTTTAGAAGGTGCTTTCTTGACAGTTATATCATGGGTGTCATGCATAGATTATGTAATAAGTGCAAATAGTACTGTTATTGATTAAAGTAATGTATCTGTATTAGAAGTAGGATAGTAGGCTATGCTTAGATAATATAAAGTTAGTGCAGTCATATCTGGGATATACAAAGGGTTAAAGATTTGAAAGAATTTATATGGCATTGAGAGTCACCCACGCATGAATCCTCTGGCTTTAGTCATGAAGGGGGAAGCTAGTTTTATGGCTCTGTAAGAGGAGAACAAAAACACAGGCCCGGGTTATTGGTGACCTAAACAGATAACCCTGGATAGAAAATGTACATTTTGTGTATGTACAAATGTACAAAAATATACATCTGGAAATGATGTGGGTGGGGGGTATGGTAAGCTATTTGCCCAGAAGGATGGGCTAGAACTGTGGGGGGGAAGTTTTTTTTGTTTTGCATTATCGGAAAATGTGTCTTGAAAAATAAAGAAGTGCCAGTCTGCTTTGGACACTAAGCGATGGTGACCTGGGTCTGCTGTGTGAAACATTCTAAAACCAAAGGAATGTCGGCCTGTGTCTTCTTCTGGGGCGAGTTATTAACTTATGCTGTCCTGAGCTCCCCTAAGAAAACTTACGATGCTATTCAATTAGGCAAGACCGCAATTTCCGGCCCGATAACTATGTTCGTAAACCATGCCATCGTTATGTAGCATTTCGGGGCAAGTCCATAACTCCTGTTGCAAAAACAACCAATATGAAAGGAGGCCCTCCTCATGACATCCGTAAAACATGGAGGTTAGATGTCAATCAACTAGCAATTCATGGTCCGATCTGTGATCAGACTCGCAAACCTGCAAATTGCATGAAAATGAATGTCAATACTGTTCTAGTCATATGCGTGGCCTGATATGTATTAACTCATTGATTCCCGAGATCGATTTAACCCCGAAATGAAATATAATAAATAAATATTTGTTATTGCTGATTTGCGAGCTTGAGGCTGTTGTGCAATTAATTCCAATGTCTTACATAGTGTTCCCCATCATTTACAGTTTACAGCAGAGTATTGCATATGTATTTGCTTTTACAGTGCTCTGGACATGTCTGTAAGCCCTTTGCCAGTCCTCTTTGAGACCCCTAACTTGTGGTCCGACTTTTGCCATTTGTGGCCTTGGCTGTGGGGTTAGCGAGATGGTATCGGAGCAAATGAATAGCGATTTGCGGTTTTAGTAATCATAACTCTTACTGCCGTGAAAGATCAAAGGCTTGCACGACCTTTAACTTGCATAGTTACATAGTTACATAGTAATTAAGGTTGAAAAAAAAAGACTTTCAGTCCATCAAGTTCATCCTTTTAAGATCTCCTCTGATCACCAATATGAGGATTAGTTATTAATTAATTAGTTGTTAATTGTTAATTAATTATTAATCAACTATTTATTTATTTATTTACTTTAATTATTAATTAATTCAGCGGAAGGCAAACAGAAAAAAAAAACAAGTAAAACTTAGCCAATCGTCTCAAAAGAAAAAGAAAATCCTTACTGGTGATTGGTGATTGGATTACTCCCTGGATCAATATCCAGGATAGCCCTGAATTTCCTTCTTAATTAGAAATAAATCCAGTCCCCTTTTAAAGTTATCTATGAAATCCGCTGTCACCACCTCCTCTGGCATTCCACAGACTAACCACCCTTACTGTGAAGAACCCTTTTCTTTCTTTAAGGTGGAATCGTTTTACTTCTAACCTCAAGGGGTGTCCTCTTGTCAGTTGAAAACCTCTTGGCACAAAAAGCTCCCTTGACCCTTCTTTATACTGACCCTTGATGTATTTATATAATGTAATCATATCTCCTCTTAGACACCTTTTTTATAGAGAAATTAAGCTTAATTTGGTTAGTCTTTCTAATTAACTTAGCCCCTCCATTCCCCTAATTAGTTTTGTTGCCCTCCTCTGTACCTTTTCCAGATCTAAAATGTCCTTTTTATGAAGTGGTGCCCAAAATTGTACTCCATATTCCAAATGAGGGCGTACTAAAGATTTGTATAGTGGCAGAATTATATTTGCTTACCTTGCTTCTATACTCTTCCTAATACATGCTAATATTTTATTTGCCTTTACAGCTGCTGCTTGACTTTGAACACTGTTATCTAGGTGGTTGCCCACAAGTACTCCCAAATCCCTTTCCATATCTGATACCCCTATATTTGCTCCATTAAGATTATAAATTGCTTCCTGTCTTTAAGCCAGCTCTCAATCCACGAGCAGATATTTACTGCAATTCCTGTATCCCTTAGTTTGCCCAATCGTCTCCCATGTGGCACTGTATCAAAAGCCTTTGCAAAATCCAAATAGACTGCATCCACTGAGTTCCCTTGAACTAAGTTCCTACTAACCTCCTCATAGAAACTAATTAGATTTTTTGACATGGCCTATCCCTCATAAATCCATTTTGACTCCTACTTATAATCCTGTTCAAATAGACATATTCTTGTATATTATCCCTTATTAACCCTTCTAAAAGCTTTCCCACTACAGAAGTGAGGCTCACTGGTCTATAATTCCCCGGATTTGCTCTTGCTCCCTTTTTAAATATAGGTATCGCATCTGCTTTTCTCCAGTTATCTGGTAGAGACCCTATGTTTACCATCGCAAAATGACTCCAATTGAATAGCAAAATAACTTACGGCTCCCTTACGTAAGCCAGGATCTCCCGATGCCTCAATTGAATGAGGCTCATAGTTACATAGTATTTGAGGATGAAAAAATACTTTTAGTTAATCAAGTTTAACCTTTTTAGATCTCTCTGACCTTTTGTAATATAAAGATTAATTGTTAATTGTTAAATGATAATTGATCCAGAGGAAGAAACAAAAAAAAAATGTAAACATTGCCAATTGTCTCATAGGGGAAAAAATTAAATTCCTTCCTGACATGGGGTACATGGCCAGTGGTATTGAGGTGAGAGCAGGGTGCTGAGGGCTGAAAACAAGGTTCAGGGGTTCAGGGGAGAGGGCTGACCAAAGCTAAGGGACAGGGAAAGTGTGGGTGCAGATGTCAGGAACGCTATTTTCGGCCAGAAAGTCACGGTGCCCTCCATTCCTCTTATTATTTTTGTTGTCCTTCTCTGTACCTTTTCCAGCTCTAAAATGTCTTTTTTATGAAGCGGTGTCCAAAATTGTACTCCATATTCCAAATGAGGATGTCTCGGGGATTTGTATAGTGGCAAAATTATATATAGGAGTCTATACCCTTGCTAATACATGCTGATATTTTATTTGCCTATGTAGATGCTGCTTGGCATTGAGCACTGTACATAGGTAGTTGTCCACAAGCACTCCCAAATCCCTTTCAATATCTGATACCCCTAGATTTGCTCCATTAAGATTATAAATTGCATGGGGATTTTCCCTTCCCAAATGCTTAACTTTACTTTTATTCACCTTAAAACTCATCTGCCTTTTAGTCACCCTTTTATATAATTTATGCAAATCCCTTTGGTGGGAAAGTACATGATTTTCTGATTTGATTACCTTGCACAACTTAGTGTCATCAGCAAAAATGTGGTCCTTCTAAGTCAGTAATACATATGTTAAAAAAATGACCGAATACTGAACGATGAGGAACCCCACTTACCACATAAGTCGGATCTGAGTATTTTCCATTTACAACAACCTTTTTCTTCCTGTCTTTTAGCCAGCTCTCAATCCATGAGCAGATATTTATTTCTATGCCTACATCCCTTAGTTTGCACAACAGTCTTCCATGTGGCATTGTATCAAAATCTTTTGCAAAATCCAGAAAGACTACATCCACTGAGTTGCCTTGATTCAAGTTCCTACTGTCCTCCTCATAGAAATGAATTAGGTTTCTTTGACATGACCTATTCCTCATAAATTTGTTTTGACTCCTAATTATAATTTTGTTCAAATAGACATATTATTGTATACTATCACTTATTAACCCTTCTAAAAGGTTTCCCACTACAGAAGTGAGGCTTACAGGTCTAATTCACTGTATTTGCTCTTGGTCCCTTCTTAAATATAGGCATCACATTTGCTCTTCTCCAGTCACCTGGTGGTGACTCTGTGGTGAGTCTTGAAATATTAGATATAATGGTTTGGTTATTACAAAGCCCAGTTCTCTCAGTACCCTTGGATGTATTCCATCAGGACCTGGGGCTTTATTAACATTTATTCTTTACAACCTTTTGGATTTCTTCCTGCGTTAACCAATTATTTGGTGAAGGTAGTGTAGCCCCATTATGTTGCAGTGACCCAACCACTGGTACCTCCCTTGTGTATACCGAAGAAAATAACCTATTTAGCTCATCTGCCTTTTCCTGGTCATCAGTAATCAGACGGCCTATTTAACTCTGTAAGGTTCCTATAGCTTCCTTCCTGGCCTTCTTCCCATTAATGTATTTTTAAAAAAGGGTTAATTTTACTCTCTTTTGCAATTAATTTTCTTTTTTTTTATGTTAGCCATGCTAATAGCCCTTTTGCAGGCTTTGTTGATTTAGTTGTACTCATGTAAAGCAGTCTCTGTCCCCTCTTGTTTGTATAATTTAAATGCCTGTTTTGTACTCCGAATCTTGATCTTTAAATCATTGTTAAGCCACACTAGATGTGATTTACTCATTTTAATTTTATTTCCACATGGTATATGGTGATCAGTATGTATATCTAGTAAGAATCTAAATGTTGTCCATTTACCTTCAGTATTTTTACCTGTCAGTTTTTTGTCCCAGTCTATGGGCCCTATTAAATTCGCCCATTTGTATTTCCAGGAGCCCATAAAGGATTCAAAAGTAATGGCTATTAACTTGGCATCTTTTCACTAAATGATCTGCGGGTTACAGGCTGAAAATCCCTATGGGCTGTCAAAATCTGAACTCCAACCTAGATAAGCCTTTGATCTTTCAAGCCTGTAAATGTTACAATTGCAAATTGCTATTAAATTGCTACAAGTCCTCAATTTTTTAACATCCGTAAATGGCAAATGTAGTTAAAAATCCTATGGTTTCTAGAGAGAACCCGCAAGGGGATTAAACTCCTGTCCGTAGCACTGTAAAAGCAATTATAAACACACTACTGTATTTTTAATTACAGGGAAATTGATAAAAGGTGTTAAAATGAATAGCACAATATTCTCAAGCTCGCAAATTTGCAATACATTTTTATTTATTTTTTAGGTTTAATTTACGTGTTATATCGATGTATTAATACATACAATAGAACTCGCATGGACTAGAATATTATATTGATTCTTTCATATTGAATTATTTCTGGAATGCGGGTCCGATCGCAATTCAGACTTCAAACCCGTAAGTGATTGAAATGTAACCTCCATGTTTTAGTGATGTAATGATGATGGTCTCTTTTACTATTGGTTCCGTCTAAACCCGTAACTACGGGTTTGAATAATTTATCATGTTCACGCCCGGAAATGCTATTTACAGAAGCATAGATTATGGATTTGCAGCCTTATTAAATTGCGATTTGGCCAATTGAGTAGGGCTCTATATAAGCACAGAGCATATTTTTTTTACAGAAGTTTTTAGTTAGTGAACTTCTATCCAAAAGCAAGGTCTTCACTAACTAAAAACTTCTGTAAAAAAATATGCTCTGTGCTTATATAGAGCCCTATTCAATTGGCCAAATCACAGTTTAATAAGGCTGTTAGTCTCCTTCCAGTTAAAGTCTATGAAGCTGCATTTCACATTCAGATATAATGAAGCAAAAACTGCAGAATCTAGAAGGGTACCTTTAAACTATATATATATATTTAAGGAACATATAACAATTTAAAACATTCTATATCCATATATTGGTGCTCATATGGTTAAAGGAAAACTGTCACCCCAATTGAAGGCTGAATGCTAATGAGGATTAAAAAGTGACTCTATATTTTATTACCTGCTTTTATCTACAGTAAATAGTTTCAGAGATCTTCAGCATTTTTTGTGTGCAACTTGGTATATTAATTTGCACCTCACAGTGCTTAATTAGGTGAAGTGGAGAAGATCCAAGCACATGATAGCATTACAAACATACATTTATTTTTTACCATTTACCTACAGCGCTCGTCCATGTCCGTATATTGGACGTAGCACTTTTATGTACAAAGGCTGCCAAAACAAGTATACTTGACTGCAGGATGTTTTTTTACCAAAAATCCGTTGCCAACGTGTCTTGAATCTTTAATACATTATGTCATTTTCTCTTGTGGGTTTTTAAGTGAAATGTGTATTGTGACTTTCTCTTGAGAATAGAATATGTGCCAAATTTTGTAATGTGACCTTTGTGTATCCTCCACTAAGTGAATTGTATTCTGAATATTTAACATAGAAACAACTTAGGCTGTGAGGAAGACTTTTATTTGTTAGTGAGGTCCTGATATAAGCACAGGACAAAGAATTACTATTTAAATACTATGTGGACAAAAAAACATATTACACTGATGAGAAATCATTTTAGAAAAAGGGTGTACTTTGGGAGGAAAAGTGAAAATAGTGAGGGTGTGTTTGGCATGAGATTTGTGCCTTGGCATCAAATCACACATTTTGACAAGTGATATAAATTAACAGATCCATCTTGTCTTCCTATTTTCCTAGCTATCTAAAAATATAATAATTAATCTTCAGGAGAGTGTTATGAAATGACAGGTGCTCTTTAATTCCCTTAGTGTAATTTTTCCTACCCCTTAAAGTGACACAGCAGAGGTTACAAGCATGCAATCATTTAAAAATGATATGTAATAACAATTTGATCAGTTGTGTCCCACTTTCAGTGACCCTATGGAAAGCAACAAACCAGGTACAATCGTTATGTCTCTGTCTGTGCTTATCCAAAAAGTTTTCTTGGCAAAGATACTGCATAGGGTTGCCAGTTCCTTCTCCAGTAGAACACAATTTGCCTGACCTCTGTGCTATTACCTGTCCATCTTGGGTGACCCTACATGGTTTAGCTCACAGCTTCACTGAGGTACACAAGTCCCTTTACCACGACAAGGTAATGATCCAGAAGGGGAATAACAAGTACGTTACTTACCGTATATACTCGAGTATAAGCCGACCCAAGTATAAGCCGAGGCTCCTATTTTACCACAAAATACTGGGTAAAATGAGTGACTCGAGTATAAGCCGAGGGTGGGAAATGTGCTACCCCCTGTGTCCCTTTTGTGCCTTCTGTGTCCCCCTCTCCCTTCCCTGTGTCTCTTCCTCCCTCTCCCTTCCCTGTTTCTCTTCCACCCTCTCCCTTCCCTGTGTCTCTTCCCCCCTCCTCATTCTCAACCCCACTCCTCATCCTCAACCTCCCTCCTTATCATCCCTCCTCATCCTCAACCTCACTCCTCAACCCCCTCCTCCTCAACCCCCCATCCTCAACCCCCTCCTCATCCTCAACCCCCCTCCTCATCCTCAACCCCCTCCTCAACCTTACTCCTCAACCCCCCTCCTCATCCTCAACCCCCTCCTCAACCTCCCTCCTCATCCTCAACCACCTCCTCAACCTCAACCCCCACCTCCTCAACCCCCTCCTCAACCTCCCTCCTCAACCACAAACCCCCTCATCATCCTGAACCCCCTCCTCAACCTCCCTCCTCATCCTCAACCTCCCCTCAACCTCCCTCCTCAACCTCCCTCCTCAACCTCAACACCCTCCTCAACCCCCCATCCTCAACCCCCCCATCCTCAACCTCCCTCCTCAACCTCAACCCCCCCCTCAACCCCCTCCTCAACCTCAACCCCCATCCTTAACCCCCCTCCTCAACCCCCTTCCTCATCCTCCCTCCTCAACCTAACTCCTCTACCCCCCTCCTCATCCTCAACCTCCCTCCTCATCCTCAGCCCCCCTCCTCATCTTCGGCCCCCTCCTCATCCTCAGGCCCCCTCCTCTTCCTCAGGCCCCCTCCTCATCCTCAGCCCCCCTCCTCGTCCTCAGCCCCGCTCCTCATCCTCAGCCCCCTCCTCATCCTCAACCCCCTCCTCAACCTCCCTCCTCAACCTCAACCCCCCCATCCTCAACCCCTTTCTCAACCTCCCTCCTCAACCCCCCATCCTCAACCCCCTCCTCAACCTCAACCCCCCATCGTCATCCCCGCTCCTCAACCCCCCTCCTCAACCCCCCTCCTCATCCTCCCTCCTCATCCTCAACCTCCCTCCTCTACCCCCCTCCTCATCCTCAACCTCCCTCCTCATCCTCAGCCCCCCTCCTCATCCTCGGCCCCCTCCTCATCCTCAGGCCTCTCCTCATCCTCAGCCCCCCTCCTCATCCTCAACCCCTCTAAACCCCCCCTCATACTACCCCTCTAAATACCCCACCCCCCTCTCCCCTCACTTACCTGCTCCGGCCTCCGCTCCTTCCGGGTCTTGATGTGGCGCGCATGTGACGTCACATGTGCGCCAAGTCATTAGCATATACCGGGTGCCGGCACCCGGTATATGCTAGTGACGTGGCGTGCATGTGACGTCACGGCATTAGCATATACCGGGTGCCGGTACCCAGTATATACTAATGATGTGGCGAGCGTGTGACCTCTAAATACCCCCTCCCCCTCTCCCCTCACTTACCTGCTCCGGCCTCCGCTCCTTTCGGGTCTTGATGTGGCGTGCATGTGACGTCACATGAGCGCCACGTCATTGGCATATACCGGTTGCCGGCACCCGGTATATGCTAATGATGTGGCGCACATGTGACGTCACATGCGCGCCACATCAAGACCCGAAAGGAGCGAAGGCCGGAGCAGGTAAGTGAGGGGAGAGGGGGGGGGGGGGGTATTTAGAGGGGTAGTATGAGGGGGGGGGCGGTTAGAATGAGGGGGGTTAGAATGAGGGGGGGTTGGGGATGAGGAGGGGGAGGGAAAGAGACACGGGGGGTTAGAGAGACACGGGGGGGGGGGTAGAGAGACCCAAGGGGGGGGTTAGAGAGACACGGGGGGGGAGAGTGACTCGAGTATAAGTCGAGAGGGCCCTTTTTAGCCTTAAAAAAAGGGCTGAAAAACTCGGCTTATACTTGAGTATATACGGTAACTTAAATTGCTGATAAACCCCTGAGACATGTAGTCCATTCTCTTCTTTGCAGTTGCTGCATACTGAGTATGCCTAGACTTTTTAATGCAGATGATTGCATGGAAGAGAATGGATCACATGCCTTAATGGGTTTTCAGTAATTAACGCTGATGATCTTATTAATAAAATATAATATATATTCTTGGGTTAGACCAGAAAGTCGTCATGTAATGTAATCAATCGTCATGTAATGTAAATTTGAATTTGAATTGTTATAACTTTTCATTTTAAATGATATTGTATTTGGAATATTGAAGGCTAATGCACGCATATATCAAATTGTCTCTGTAAGTTGCAGTAAACTACTTCTGAGTAGTGATGTCCCAAACAGTTCGGCGGAGAACTATTCGCGGCGATTTACGCATGTTCAACTCCGCCGCGAACGGCGAACACATGCGCTTTTCGGTTCGCCCCCTATACTTTATCATTGAGGAAACTTTGAACATCATTTATTTTATTTTATAATTTTTTTTGTGTAATCTATGCCTACCTACCAGCGTGTGTGTGTGACAGGCTAACACCTAACAGCTTATAGTGTGCTTATTTTCACTATTAATACCTGGTGGTGTAACATACATTGAAAACAACCATTTTTTTCCTGTAATCTAATTTCAGTTGCCTGCCTGTGTAACAGAACACACCTTATAATAACGCAGACAGAGGCAACGCGTATAATCTTCCATGCTGTGCAGTGGAAGCCCCCAGACTCTGACCTGTGTATAATCTTCCATGCTGGGCAGTGGAAGCCCCCAGACTCTGACCTGTGTATAATCTTCCATGCTGTGCAGTGGAAGCCCCCAGACTCTGACCTGTGTATAATCTTCCATGCTGGGCAGTGGAAGCCCCCAGACTCTGGGAGTCTGAAGCGAAGGGGTCAGAGGAGGAAGGTGGCTTTGAGGAGGTGGAAGATTAAACATAGCAGGCGTCCCAGGGGGCTTGATATCACCTTTCGGGGACCCTTGGTGGCTGGGTGGAGGAAGAGACCTTCAATGACATCAGTGAGGACAAGGAACGGGACATGGCTAGCTTGGTATCCAACCTTGTGCAAATGGGGAGTTTGCGGTTGTGCAAAAGGGACTGTTTGCGGTTGTTTGCGGTGCATTAAAGGGGGAGATTGGTCTGTTACTTTGACGCGGGTGTAACCCTTACACTACCTGATCGATACAACATCATACCTGATGTTTTAAAGCATGTTATTCCAAACAATTTAGGAATGTTAGGTGATTTATGCCCTTTATGGCTTAAAACCAGACTCTGCATCAACTATGTAATTTTCCGTGGGAGTTTTGCCATGGATCCCCCTCCGGCATGCCACAGTCCAGGTGTTAGTCCCCTTGAAACAACTTTCCCATCACTATTGTGGCCAGAAAGAGTCCCTGTGGGTTTTTGAAATTCGCCTGCCCATTGAAGTCTATGGCGGTTCGCCCCATTCGCGAACATTTTGCGAAAATTTGATGTTTGTGACATCACTACTTCTGAGTCTTCTACCATCAAGCTTCCCTCCTAAATTGAATGTAATCCCTTAAAGGACCACTGTGGAAAATGTTTTAATATGGTATTTTGAATAATTATGTTTGATAATGGCCAATATACAATATGATAAAAAATTAAATATAAATAATTAAATGAATACAACCTTTATAGTTTTAGCATACTTAGGCCCTCATTCAATTGCAATTTGGCCAATTAAATAGGGCTCTAAATAAGCACATAACATTTTTTTTTTAAAGAAGTTTTTAGTTAGTAAACTTCTATCCAAAAGCAAGGTCTTCACTAACTAAAAACTTATTTAAAAAAAATATGCTATGTGCTTGTTTAGAGCCCTATTCAATTGGCCAAATCGCAATTGAATGAGGCCCCTTCTCTTTATTGTGTGGTTCCATTTTATTTTTGTGGACTGGTTATACATACTACTTTTTCTGGAGAGTATTTCTTGTAAACTAATTATCTTTTCATTATTGCAACTGAAACCTCTGGCAATTGTGCTATGCAGCTGCAAATTAGCAGCCTTATTAAATTGCGATTCAGCAAATTTAAAAGGGCTCTATTTAAGGACACAGCATATTTTTTTTACAGAAGTTTTTAGTTAGTGAGCTTCTATCCAAAAGCAAGGTCTTCACTAACTAAAAACTTTTGTAAAAAAAATATGCTGTGTGCTTAAATAGAGCCCCTTTAAATTTGCTGAATCTCAATCTAATAAGGCTGTAGATGCTGTATTATTCTTTACTATATTGTCATTGGTATACAATAGATTCATTATACATTAAAACAATCACTGTAGTCCTCGTTCAGTATGGTTTCATTTAGAAAATCACTAACAATAAAATCAGTTCTTGAAAAAAATCAATCCTTGAAGCTTTAGTCTTCAGGGATTAGCAGATCTACTTCTCTCCACCCCCTACTAGAGCTGCCAATCCTTATTCTTTTTTTACTGGTCTAGGTTTTCCTACAGTGACCATGAAGCTGTCCTGATAGTTTTATCGGCCTCACTGCGGAATATGACTTCTATCAAGTCACCTGGGCAGATCCTCTCCTACCCACTGGAAACCTGATAGTGGATGAAGAGAAACATACCTAGTGAAGTATTAAACACAAGTTCAGATCTAACTACATTGAGATGACAAACAAACAAAAAATCAATTGTAAAATGTGTTTTAATACATGAATATGAAGTAAAAACAAAAAAAAACTCACAAAATAATTGGGTGCTATATGGATCAAAAGTACGCTCCACATATGATTAAAAGGTTTCCAGAGTCCTGTGCTGCTCCAGTTTGGAACAATCTCTCCAAAGTCTTAACTCCTTTGGATTTCCCACTTCTAGCCAAAGGTGAAAGACCCAATGGGAATAATATGAATAAAGCATGTCAATTTTATGGAGTATGTGAGTTCTCCTATGTGTTTTGTCCCAAAATCTGTAGGAATTTATCAAGGAATAAAAATGGCAGATACTCAGATTTAAATATCCATGAAAGTGATCATGTGATCTAAATTCTTAACCCTTACTGGAGTAATAAGTACCAGCCATGAAACAAAACAACAACATGTAAAATCAATCCATCAAATAAACACATGATATACATTAATAATACATCACATATTATAATTGTTGAACTACAAGACGTCGTCACGATTTGCTTTGTGCGTACGACATCAGGGGATGAGCGCCTTTGGCAAAGCGAGCCTTTAACTCACACCACGCTATGCAAGGCGATCCGTTAAGGCAATAAAACTCGCAGCCCTTGGACAATGAGGGGGACTTAGCCTCCAAACACTTAGGAAACGCGGGATCGCCTTAGGCTGCAAGCACTTGACGAACGCAGGACTTAAAAAAAAAAAAAAAGAGACGCTGGACTTAGAAAAAAAAAATACCAGATAGTAAAAATACTAAATTAACGGCCGAACTGCGAAAAGCAAAAAACACAAAACACACAATTTTTTCCACACATCTGGGAGTGAGGTAGAATGCAAATTTAAGTCCATTTTGCCAAGTTTCGCCACTCGAAAATTTGCTAAGCAAGAAAACAAATGGAGGACAAAAAAAAAAAATTTAAACGAGGCTACACGACCATGGACTGCGCAAAACACTGCCAACCGCGTACTACTTTCACACAGGAATGTACAAGCTACAAAATACACTATTACAAAGGATGCCAAATGCTTGCGAACTGCGTAGCACATAGACAAACAATGTTTTTTACAATCCTAACTTGCCACTAACAACATTACGCATCTAAACTAGCGCTTTACACAAATAAACCAATGGTTTGCCCTCACGCACACAGCATATTCCTAATGCACAGTTAGGACATTCATAAAACTATCTCCTCAGGACAGCAACAGTGCAACTGGACATTATATGCTGCAGGACAATAAAAATAGATTGTTACCTCTTCAGGTTATTGATTGTTAATATATTAATTACAAAAAGGTAAACTATATTAATTTATTATTCTAATTAATTCATTAATTAGTATTTTAAAAAATAGAGAGAGGAGCCAAAGGACACGTGAGGAGAGGCTCACAATTCTCTTTGTGAGCCATGCGATGAGCGCTGAAGGCGCTCAGCGCGAGGCTCGCAATGAGCGCCAAAGGTCCTTAGAGTATAAAATGCTTAACATTGTGTGCTAAACAGCATTATCATGGCTTCAAATTTTATTGACCGTCATTTTTTGACGGGCAAGTCGCTAGTACATATATAACAAATGTATCAATTCCTTAGGACTAATATGCAGCAAATTTTACCTTTGAAAATCTTAATCATGTGACCTGCATAGATTGGTACACAAAACTAATTAGAAACCTGTACAAAAACATGCATACAAATATTTTATATAAAAATAAAGATATATTTAATATAAATGCTGATTATTATTCTGCTATAAAAGCCAAATACTAAAATATATATACAAGAGTTTCGAGAAAAGACGTATCACTCTCATAGATATAAAAGTAACCAATTGTATAACCATCTGGCCCAGGTTATACAAGAACCTACTAGAAATGAGGCTATCTTGGATTTAGTCATCACAAGTAATATTGATATAGTATCAAATATTGAAATAGGGCAACCTTTGGGAAACCGTGATCACAACACAGTCTCATTTGATATTGAATTAAAAAACAAAACTGTAAGGGGACAACAAAAACTCTTCATTTTAAAAGGGCAGATTTTAACGGTCTAAGGGCAGCAATACAAAGTATAGACTGGGACAGAAAACTGACGGGTAAAAATACTGAACATAAATGGACAACATTTAAATCCTTACTAAATATACATACACATCGGCATATACCGTGTGGGAATAAAAGTAAAAGGAGTAAATCCCATCCAATGTGGCTTAACAATGATTTAAAGATCAAGATATGGAGTAAAAAACAGGCATTTAAATTATACAAACAAGATGTGACAGAGACTGCTTTATGGGAGGACAAGGAAATCAACAAGGCTTGCAAAAGGGCGATTAGACTGGCTAAAATAGAAAATGAAAGATTAATTGCAAAAGAGAGTAAGACTAACCCTAAAAAAATTTTTATTAATGGGAAGAAGGCGAGGAAGGAAGCTATAGGAACATTACAATGTGACACAGGCCATCTGATAATTAGTGGCCAAGAAAAGGCGGATGAGCTAAATAGGTTATTTTCTTCGGTATACACAAGGGAGGTACCAGTGGTAAGGACACAGCAACATAATGGGGCTGCACTACCTTCACCAAATCCTTGGTTAACTCAGGAAGAAATCCAAAAGAGGTTGGAAAAAATAAATGTTAATAAAGCCCCAGGTTATACACATCATAGCCACACCTTGAAGATTATCCCAGCCAATCAAATCATTCATCAATGAATGACCACTAGATGTGATTCTTCATTTCACCTTTGCTCGAACCAAATGTGTCTCTTTCAGTTGATTTCTGTGCATTGTGTCCATGATGCAGTTTCACCCCTGCAGCATAACACACGTTTTTGTTTAATTATCACCAGGGTGTTATTACAGAAGATTCTTTGCTTTGTTGTTTATGACAGATAACATCTCCTGTGTAATCCTGAGTTTCAGCAAGCAGGACATTCCTAATACATTATCCTCTTCATCACCAGAGGGTTATTGTAGCTGGGAAATTAGTTAGTTCATTAAATATTTATAACAGCCTGTAACCCGCAAAAAAAGTTACCATAGGTAAGTTGTGGCTCATATTCGGGTATTATCTTTTTTTTTTTTTTTTTACCTTGCATTTCACAGATGATACATCCTAATCCAATTAGAACACAGTACAGTATCAAGACAAATCATCAAACTTTAGAAGACAAAATGATTCTCTTTTGCATAAATAATTAAATTGGTGTAATTAAATCATATGAATTCACCATTTCCATGCCTTTTGTTATTAAACAATCAAAATGTGTCTAGAAACAGAATGTTTAGTGGATTTTTTTCAGAATATAATAGGTTTTCATTCAATTTACCGTATGTACTCGAGTATAAGCCGACCCGAGTATAGGCCGAGGCACCTATTTTGCTACCCCCTTTGTCCCTCTTGTGCCCCCCCTCTTTCTCCCCTGTGTCTCTTCCCCCTCTCCCTCCCCTTTGTCTCTCCCCCCTCTCCCTCCCCTGTCTCTCTTCCCCTCCTCTCCCTCTCCTGTGTCTCTTCCCCCTCTCCCTTCCCTTTGTCTCTTCCCCCTCTCCCTTCCCTGTGTCTCTTTCCCTCCTCCTCCCTTCCCTGTGTCTCTTTCCCTCCCCCTCCCTTATCACCCTCCTCTCCCCCCTCCTCATCCTCACTCCTCAACCTCCCTCCTCAACCTCCCTCCTCAACCCCCTCCTCATCTTCAACCTCCCTCCTCAACCCCCTCCTCATCCTCAACCTCCCTCCTCAACTTCCCCATCCTCAAACCCCCCCTCCTCAACCCCCCCATCCTCAACCCCCTCCTCATCCTCAACCTCCCTCCTCAACCTTCCTCCTCATCCTCAATTCCCCCTCCTCAACCTCCCTACTCAACCCCCCTCCTTAACCTCAACCCCCCCATCCTCATCCTTAACCCCCCATCCTCATCCCCAACCCCGCTAATTTCCATGTGAACTTGTATATGTCGTGTTTAGTCTTGGAATGGATTAGGATTATTAGTATTATTATTAATAATAATAACCTATACTTGTAAACCTTTATGGGTAAGAGGCTCCTAACCACTGCAGGTAGTATTGCTGAACGAGCTTCCTGGGTACTGGTGGTGGTTGTATGCTGTACTAGGGTTTATTCCTGCTAACAGGGATACTCCAAGAACCCCACAACCTACTGGGTGAGAATGATCTTGTATCTTTCTGAGCCCAACAGAGGCAATGGGTCGTGAAAAATATGCTGTTTGTTTGAAACCTTTAAGTCTGGTTAAAACCATAATTATTTGGAAAAAAATCATTAAGCTAGTTTTTAATTACAAAAAAAAACATTTTGATGCTTCTGCGGCACCTTGGAGGGATCTGTGACATAAGGGTGGAAATGTGTGACAGGGGAATCTATGGTTTCATTAATGAGGGAAGAGGTGTGTAGTGTCAATTTCAATTGTATGAGCTGCTGTGCTGATTCCAATTAGGCTAATATGCTGCTTCTAACTGTTGTATTAATATATTTATGAGCATATTTGAAGAGATCTAAGTAGGCCTTTCAGTTACTTGTTGTGTAAATGGCTGAACTTTTTTTTGCACCAATGACACACAATAATGATTTGTAAAAATACCCATTACTAAAACATAATTAGCATTTATGACTAAACATTCCTTTTGAGATCTATTTGTGTATATTGATATCCCTCAATATTACATAATGACTATTTTGGAGGAAAAACATTATAATTTCCTCCTTCTACTCTCCCAAATCTCTTTCATTATTGGAGAGACAATAAAAGTAACAGATCAGCCCGCTGTCTCCATCCTGACAACGCCAAATAGGTTGTGTTCAATAGTACTGCATCCAGCCATGTGGACCAAAAGGCTCCATGCAAGAGTATTTTCCCAACATTGTTATACATCAACATGAGACGAGCAATAACATTAGTATTTACAGTTTTTTGCAGTTTATAAAAATCATATTGACTATTACCTACAATCTTACTTTAGAGGTTTACACATGGATATTGTGACAGCGTTATCCAAGAGTATTATGTGAGCCACAGACTCCGTCCTCAGTAGGGCTACAGGGGTTAACCTTCTTGCTCAGGTACTTACTTGGACAGCCCTGATTTAAGACTGCTTCTGAAGTGTGGGGGGGGGACTTTTTTGCAGTTTGTCTTCTCTGGAGAAAGACACGCAGTGAGAGAGCACCCTGCATCTTTCTATAGCTTAGAACAGAGTGGAGACCTGAAAATCTGAATAAATATACAGGCCAGAACTATTGGACTATTTGTTTTACTGCATCCATGTTTAGCTGGTTGAGAACTGGTTAGGGAGAATGTTTATTGGTTAAGGTTTGTTATTTTGTATCACTGGATACATTTTTAGTAAAACTTGTACCTAAACATGGGCACAAACCCAAAGATCCTGTTAACCTGTCCCACTATACATACAGGACTTCTCCTCATCTCATTCTGCGATTTAAAATTCTATGTTATTTCACATTATAATTTTTTTTCTATATTTACAGCCCCTCTTTAGTTTTATGCCCTCTTCAATGCGTCTTTTTTCAAAACTAAATATCCATATATTTTATTCCCCCACAACCCCATTCATCTTTTCAATATATTCCCTCACTACTATATTACCTCCAAATCCATTAATCCCTACATATTATTACACCTTAATTTAATTAATCCCTCAAAATATTAATTCTCCTCTATATTTTCCTCTCATCCCATTATCTCCTTCAGTTTATTTTCTGATTCATTCCATTAACCTCTTCAGCGTGTTCCTGATTCATTCCTTTATTCCAGTCACTTTATTCCCCTTCATTACATTAATTGATTCAGCCCACCCTTCATCAGTACCTTTCTTTTCCCCTTTGTTACACTAGCTACCACAATTTATTACTAAATTACAATACCCACCTGGTTCACTCCCGCTTCTTTCCAATAAAAACCCTCAGTTCAATTACACTCACACTCATTTACACATTATTTCTTTTAAATAAATGTCAATTCTCATTTTATCACGCTCATTCCATTAATCCTCTAAATTCAGACCCCTTCAATACATTACATCTCTTGTTATTTTACCTTTATACAATGTCCTCTTAGATATAATTTCCTCTCCATCCTACAGGGTATGCTCTTTTCAATCTATTTAAAACAGATTTAAGGCACACAGGTTGAAAACATTTGTAATAGAAGCCAATGTCCTACAGTAGGCTTTGCATAAATATATATTTTGGCTGTCATAGCTAGTAATGGCACTAATTCCCGGACTAACTAAATCCACTGACAAAATTGTGTATGGTGCAGTGAGTGTAGCTCCCTCTATATATTATACAAAAAAGCTTCTGCAAACATAAATAAATGATAGGTGGATTTTACTTTTTGCAAGTAAAGGCTGATAAATTGCAGAGTGCACTAATTGTGCCCAGGTGAGAGGGATGTGGTGTGACTGTGTTAAACTAGTATAAAGGTTTGTGAGCTGTTTATACAAATATATTTTTTTCTATTCCTTATTTTTCCCACTGAATTTTTGTAGACAATAATAATAATAATCAGTGACAACCTCAGTTGTGACAACCTCCCTCAGTGTACATCCTGTCATATGTATGCAATACAGATGATCCAGGGTCCATACCTCTGTGAGAGGTGTGAGCATGTTGCCTCTCTGGAAGCTCAAATTGGAGAACTGGAGAGGAGAATTGCAGCACTTAGTGATATTGCTCCACTGGAAAGGAAGTTGGTGTTCACTGAGCACAGTTTAGCTGAGCCTAGCATGGAGGGTGGAGCTGGGGCTAGTGAGGATGTCCAGGGAGGTAGCTGGGTTACAGTTGGAAGGGGAATCAGGGGTAACAGGATGAGGCAGGCCAGTTCTGAGTTGGCCAACACCAACAGATTTGCCAGATTGAGTGAAACTGTTGGGGATGTCCATTCAGGAATGGCAATGCCAGATAGAGCTGTTCCCTCTAACAGCCGGGAGAACAGTTCTACTGGAGGAGAGGAAGGGCAGAATAGGCAGAGCAACACACAGGTTTTGGTGGTAGGGGACTCTATTATTAGGAAGGTACACAGGGTTATTTGTCACCCAGATCCCAGCAATCGAACAGTTGGAAATCAACGGAGGTCTTGGTACATATTGGTACCAATGACAAAGTTAGTAGAAGATGGAGTGTCCTAAAGAATGATTTTAGAGAACTAGGTAATAAGCTGAAGGCAAGGACCTCCATGGTAGTATTTTCTGAGATTCTACCAGTGTCACATGCTAGCCCAGGGAGGCAGAAGGAGCTTAGGGAGGTTAATGCGTGGCTAAAGATGTGGTGCACTAAGGAGGGGTTTTGGTTTTTAGAGCACTGGGCTGACTTCTCACTTCGGTACAATCTCTGCAGCTGGGATGGATTGCACCTTAATGATGAGGGAGCTTTTGTGCTAGGGGATAGGATGGTAGAAAGGTTGGATGAGTTTTTGAACTAGTAGGTGGGGGGGGGAGGGACTACATATATGGGGTATAAAGTGTAGAGGGTATAAGGGATGAATTAACAACTCATAGCGGAGGAGATGGGGGGAGGGGTAGTATAGTCACTCGGGAGGTATTACTAAATAACTCAAGTATAGTGGCAGGCACCACCAAACTACAAACTCATAACATAAGGTGTATGCTTGCTAATGCCAGAAGCTTGCCAGGGAAAATGGGAGAGTTAGGATTATTAGCTTTTAATGAAAAATGGGATTTAATAGGCATTACCGAAATGTGGTGGGATACATCTAATGACTGGACTGTTAATCTGGATGGTTATAATCTATTTAGGAAAGATAGGGCCAATAGTAAAAAAGGAGGAGGGATTTGTTGGTATGTTAAGCCTGAATGTAAGCCTATAGTCAGAGAACATATTTATGCTGGAACTAGTGATAAAGTTGAATGTTTCTAGGTAGAGTTAAATAGCGGAGCAGCAAATTCCAAAATAATATTAGTAGGAGTATGCTATAACCCCCCAAATATAGCTGAAAGTGAGGAAATACAATTATTATTACAGATTGGAAATGCAGCTAAGCATGGGCAAGTTCTAATAATGGGAGATTTTAATTACTCTGAATTAAACTGGATAAATGAGACCAGCAGTTCATCTAAGGGGAGCAGGTTCTTAAGTACACTCAGGGAACATTATCTGGCCCTGGTTATACAAGAGCCTACTAGAAATGAAGCTATCTTAGATTTAGTCATCACAAATAATATTGATATAGTATCAAATGTTGAAATAGGGCAACCTTTGGGAAGCAGTGATCACAACACAGTCTCATTTGAGATTGAATTAAAAAACAAAATTTTAAGGGGCCAGCAAAAACTCTTAATTTTAAAAGGGCAGATTTTAACGGTCTAAGGGCAGCAATACAAAGTATATAATGGGACAGAGAACTGATAGGTAAAAATACTGAACATAAATGGACACATACTTATCACCATATACCAAGTGTGAATAAAAGTAAAAGGAGTAAATCACATACAATGTGGCTTAACAATAATTTAAAGATCAAGATACGGAGTAAAAAACAGGCATTTAAATTATACAAACAAGAGGGGACATAGACTGCTTTACGGAAGTAGAAGGAAATCAACAAGGTTTGCAAAAGGGCCATTATACTGGCTAAAATAGAAAATGAAAAAATAATTGCTAAAGAGAGTAAAACTAGCACTACAATATTTTTAAGTATATTAATGGGAAGAAGGCGAGGAAGGAAGCTATAGGAACATTACAATGTGACACGGGTTGTCTGAAAATTAGTGACCAGGAAAAGGCAGATGAGCTAAATAGGTACTTTTCTTAGGTTTACACAAGGGAGGTACCAGTGGTTGGGACACTGCAACATAATGGAGCTACACTACCTTTGCCGAATAATTGGTTAACGCAGGAAGTAATCCAAAAGAGGTTGGAAAAAATAATGTTAAAAAAAGGGCCGGGTCCTGATGGAATACATCCACTGGTACTGAGGGAACTGGGTTCTGTAATAGCCAAACCATTATATTTAATTTTTCAGGATTCACTCAACACAGCGTCTCTATCAGATGACTGGAGGAAAGCAGATGTGATACCTATATTTAAAAAGGGAGCAAGAGCAAATTCGGAAATTATAGACCAGTGAGCCTCACTTCTGTAGTGGGGAAGCTTTTAGAAGGGTTAATAAGGGATAATATACAAGAATATGTCTAATTGAACAGGATTGATTATAAGTAGGAGTCAACATTGATTTATGAGGGATAGGTCATGTCAAACAAATCTAATTAGTTTCTATGAGGAGGTTAGTAGGAACCTAGATCAAGGCAACTCAGTGGATGGAGTATTTTTGGATTATGCAGAGGCTTTTGATACAGTGCCACATGGGAGACTATTGTGCAAACTAAGGGATACAGGAGTTGCAGTAAATATCTACTCATGGATTGAGAGCTGGCTAAAAGACAGGAAGCAAAGGGTTGTGGTAAATGGAACATACTCAGATTGGACTAATGTGGTAAGTGGGGCTTTCTCAGGGTTCAGTGTTAGGTCCTCTCCTCTTTAACATATTTGTTAATGACTTAGAGGTGGGACTGGAAAATAGTGTCTCCATTTTCGCTGATGACACAAGGTTGTGCAAGGTAATTAAATCAGATAATGATGTGCTTTCCCTCCAAAGGGATTTACATACAATTGAGGAATGGGCATCTAAATGGCAGATGAGATTTAATATGAATAAATGTAAAGCTATGCATCTGGGAAGGAAAAATAGCCATACAATTCATAATCTTAATGGAGCAAATATAGGGGTATCAGATCTTGAAAGGGATTTAGGAGTGCTTGTGGACAGCCACCTAGACAACAGTGCTCAAAGCCAAGCAGCAGCTACAAAGGCAAATAAAATATTAGCATGTATTAAGAAGGGTATAGAAGCAAGGGAAGCAAATATAATTCTGCCACTATACAAATCTCTAGTACGCCCTCATTTGGAATATGGAGTACAATTTTGGGCACCACTTCATAAAAATGACATTTTAGAGCTGGAAATCGTACAGAGGAGGGCAACAAAATTAATAATGGGAATGAAGGGGCTAAATTATGAAGGAAGACTAACCAAATTAAGCTTATTTTCTCTTGAAAGAAAGGTGTCTAAGAGGAGATATTATTACCTTACATAAATCCATGTAAGGTCAGTATAAAGATTTGTCAAGGGAGCTTTTTGTGCCAAGAGGTTTTCAACTGACAATAGGACATCCCTTTAGCTTAGAAGTAAAAGGATTCCATCTTAAAGAAAGAAAAGGGTCTTCACAGTAAGGGTGGTTAATCTGTGTAATTCTCTACCATAGGAAGTGGTGAGAGCGGATTCGATAGATAACTTTAAAAGGGGATCAGATTTATTTATAATTAAAAAGGGAATTCAGAGTTATCCTGGATAATTAGAGAGAGTATTGATCCAGGGAGAAGTCCAATCACCAGTATCTGGGGTCAGCAAGGAATTCATTTGTTTCCCCTTGTAGACGATTGGCTAAGCTTCACTTGTTTTTTTTTTTTTTATATTAAATTAATAAATACAATAAATAAATAGGTAAATATTTGATTAATAATTAATTTACAATGAATTAACAACTAATTAATTAATAACAAATCCGCATATTGCAGATCAGAGAAAATCTTAAAAGGTTGAACTTGATGGACTGAAATTCTTTTTTTCAACCTTAATAACTATGTAACTATCTGTGTGTGTATATATATATATATATATATATATATATATATATGTATTATAGAAAAACTGCTTGGCGCACTTACAGAGATGTTTTTGCACATATGTGCATATAAACAAACTATTCCATGGCATTACAGGTAGCACCCTACAAAATTGGGTTTCCTAGGCCTGGGCCTCATGCATAATCCTTAACAGAGATAAAATAGGCTTTACTCTGTCCAGGGAGGATAGTGGTTAATTCTGCTCTGCATTTATTAATATATTTAAGCAGGCAGAATTTACAAAGTTGTTTCCAATGGCAACAGACTGTAGTATAATTGTTTCTAGGTAGAATCAAGTGGCTCCTGTTTTAGGTACATTCTGCAGTTGGGAGATAGCAACTATTGTACTTAATGAATCTGTCTTTCCATATTCATGTGTAACGGACTCCCAGGGACATCCTGGTTACTTTGCTGACCTAGTCCTTGCTGGCGTGCGATTTCAATTACATCTTAGTATAATACTATTTCAGTTGTAAGGTGCAAGCTGTTCTGGTGCAGAGTTACCCTCTGCAAAGTTGATTGTATCCTATTGGTGAGAAACATGTCTTTCACCGTTTTCATGCATAAACATGAGAGTTCAGCAAACTGAGTCATATACCTGTGGCCCAGCTACGTCTACATTAGTATCTCCAGCTTCTTTTTTTTACAAACCTCAATGTCCTCATTATATGTGTTGTGTATCAATTCTGAAGCTACCATATTCCTAAAAGCCCACTGTTAATACAGCTGCAATGATATGTATCCGGGCGACACAAAATAATCTTGTGCCTTTAAATGTAGCAGTGTTTGGCAGTCACCAACAAAATCCTCTCAATTTGCTGCAAACTTGTCATACAATAGTATCCTCTGGCAAAACACGTTTGCTGGAGGTGCAGCCTATGAATGATTGTGTGGAGTGTTATTTAATGTGATTATCCTTATAGCCCTTTAAACCTGTCTCGCGACCACCTCCCCTTTCCCCTTGATTACATTATCAGAATGGAGACAACCAGCTTTACTGGAGGCTGAGACTCTAATATTTTAAAGTGAATTTAATATTGAATATTGCTTTTTATAAATAATTAAATAGGAAAGTTATTAACAATCAACTCATAACTAAAACTAGCTCCTCCTCTTAGGGGGTTACAGTATTCATTTAAATTGCCACTGTCCTCTTACAAAGGCTGTTAAAATAATAAAGTATATTAATATCTATACTTGATTTATATTGTTTAAATGTTATAATGCTAGTAGTTATAATTGAAAGCCTTTAACCTTGTATAGGTTTCTGTGAAGCAGTGGCGGAGCTAGCGAATGGAGGTCCCCGGTACAAAAAAAAATATTTGCCCCCTCCCGCCCGCCATGGAGAGGGGGCAAACATTTTATTTTGACCCCGTCGGGCCACCCTCCAGTTCCATATATGTACCATTGAGTAGCACAATTCACCGCCAATCCCCCTAGGTCCCCCTCAGCAGCCGCATTCACCCACAACCTTCTACTACAAACGACTACTACTCAATTCCACCTCACACACCTCCTTCTAATATAGTGGTCTTTTAATGCAGTCTGGTTCATGTTGTAAATGTATCACTAATGTAAAAGCCACCAAAGTAATCAAGCTGCTGAGCTTCAGGGGGGGGGGGGGGAAGCATTATGAAAATAAAGCAGAAGGTACGAAAGAAAGGGCTATTATATATAGACAGCAAATGCTGATCTGGATGTGCGGTCTGCAATATCCATTACAAGGGTTTTTTTTTGTTTTGTTTTTTTGAGTGAGAGCTTGTCAAACAATAATGAGCAAATATTATACCAGTCAGTCTTCACTCACTCAGTAATGTTGTGGTTTTCTTGGCCACACAAAATATACTCAGCAAACCAAAATCATAGAACCTAATTGTCAGGATCCCGCAGGCTCACCGGTCTAGCTTATTAACCATCCTGCTCCCATAAAGTCATGGGTGTCAGGTGTCCATGCCAGCAGGATCCTTTGTTCCAGTGGCTGCTGTGGTTGTTGCATGTTACCTGTTTGCCAATGTGCCAGCTATCCATGTCTTGCCACAACTTGTTCCCGAGTGTGCCATTCTGCTGCAGACATCTAATCCTGCCCCACCCCACCACCACCACCACCAATACCACTCTCCAGATTATAACATCAGTGTTCTTACCTGGCATTGCTCAGGTGCATTGTTCTCTATTTACCCCTGGATGGATTTCCCTGGTTTCTGATGTTTTCTTTGGTCTTTAACTTGGTCTTGAATTTGCATGAACTCTGCCAACTCTTGATAGTTTGATTAGTCTTTTGAATAACCCCTTGGTACTGTGCCTGAACTTTAGCCTCCTGGGTGCTTTTGGAAATACTCAGGTCAGTAGACTATAATTCTAGTACTAGAATCTTCCATACATCACCTCTGCAATGTGTCAGGTACATATGCATGAAAAAATTAAGTAAGAAAAAATGTCAGTAAGCAACCAGTCCTGTAATTAAGCTAATATTGCAAATGCTTAACCCATTCTTCCCTTAAGGGAATAAACATTTTCCTGTGCAACCAGCAGCATATTTCATCATGCACACATCCATTCCTTGGACATGTCTCTATAAATCCCTTATTCCACACAAAGCTGTGACACATTGAACATGATGTACCTGACACCTTGCAGAGCGATGTAATCCCAAAGAAAACGTGATTTCTGTTCTGCAAAGCAGACTTATGTGCATATCAATCTTGACCTTTTTGTGCAAAGCAAGGCCCATTTGAGCCTCTGTGGGCTGGCAGATTCTGTCTGAGCCTCTGTGGGCAGGTCATAAACCCTTTTCCTGTATGACTAGGGCATGATACTTCTGAGTCTCTGTCTGGGGAAGATCTATATAAGCCTCTGTGAGAAGACAGGATCTCTGTGGACCACTTTAAACAGCACAAGTTTGCTGGTTTCTTCATTTGTAGAAACATATGACTCTTGTGCCGAATGTGACCTGTTTAGCCTCAATTGATTGATCAACTTTATTATATCCCTGGAGTGTGTTTCTGTCTGGACCCACGAGGCCCAGGCCTAGGGCAGCACAATTTCAGGAGGCAGCAGTATGTTAAAATATGTTTTCATGTGCACAAAACTATCCATACGTAGTGATATTTCTGTCTGTAAGGGTACCTGAAACTTTGCAGTTTCTGACACACCATATATATATACATAAACACACATAAAACTTTCATTTGAGATATAGAAATGGGAAAGAGGAGGGCTTCAAGTGGGGAGTTAGGGGCACACAAATCTGAATGTCCAAGGGCAGTATAAAACCTAAATTCACCCATGTTATATCCGTCTATAACAAAATAGTTTTACACATTTTGCTTTCAACATTCCTATTGGCTTGTAGGTCTGAAGGACTGAGCTTTTCACTGCTTGACAATGCAACATACTCCATTAACTCAGTATATAATGCTAAACATGGAGGCCATCTATTATTTTTAGGCTAATGAAAATGTCATGTAGTACAACATAAGGATGCAAAGATAAAATATTTCTGGATAGGGTTTTACTTCACCCATTAATAATACTCCTTAAAAGTTTCAGTGCACCAAGAGAATTAAGACCCCAGTTTTAAATTTCATTGAAACAAAGTATTAAATGGTATGAACAGAGTAATCCTGATGCTAAAAAGATGTTGCCTAGCTTATGGGGAATCTTATCTAGAGATATGTCAGGTCTCTCCCTATAGAGAAATAATTGAATCACTTTCGTTGTAGAACTTTAGTCGTGGGAACAGAACAGCAAAGGCTTGTGTGATTGGCGTGTGTCTTTTCAAATTTTGTTCTCAAAGATCAGGCATGAGATGACAAAAGAAAGGGGAGTGTTATTGGAAACCTAGAAATATTTATAGGCAGAAGCGAGTGCCTGTGTCACACTGAGTGTCATTCTGTCTGTCTTAATGCAAGTGTATCTGAATTTGTGCCATACTATGAATGTATAGGTACATAGTTACATAGTAATTGAGGTTGAAAAAAGACTTTCAGTCCATCAAGTTCAACCTTTTAAGATTTCCTCTGATCTGCAATATGTGGATTAGTAGTTAATTAATTGATCCAGAGGAAGGCAAACAGAAAAAAAAAACAAGCGAAACTTTGCCAATTGTCTCAAAGGGAGAAAAAAAAATTCCTTCCTGACCCCAGATACTGGTGCTTGGATTCCTCCCTGGATCAATACTTTCTCTCTAATTATCCAGGATAACCCTGAATGCCCTTTTTAATTAGAAATAAATCCAGTCTCTTTTTAAAGTTATCTATCAAATCCGCTGTCACCACCTCCTTTGGTAGAGAATTCCACAGGTAACCACCCTTGCTGTGAAGAACCCGTTTCTTTCTTTAAGGTGGAATCTTTTTACTTCTAACCTCAAGGGATGTCCTCTTGTCAGTTGAAAAGCTCACTTGCCAAATCTTTATACTGACCCTGGATGTATTTATGTAATGTAATCATATCTCCTCTTAGACGCCTTTTTTCTAGAGAAAATAGGCTTAATTTGGTTAGTCTTTCTTCATAACTTAGCCCCTCCATTCATCTTATTAGTGTTGTTGTCCTTCTCTGTACCTATTCTTGTATCTGTCTCATAATGTGAACATGTCTGTTTTTATATGATTATGTGAATATCTGTTTGCTGCAACAATTTAGCCTGTCTGTGAAACTGAAGACTATGTAGTAGAATTTGTTTTGCCATTCTATCTGAAGCAATTTAGAGCTTTGAGTGACTGCAAATACATCAGAGGCTCAGATGATGCTTCAAATTTTTCCCAAATCCATCTTCCAATATCCCCATAATTGTTTTTGTTTATTAGAATTATGTTAAACTAGCGACTTGCCCGTCAAAAAATGACGGCAAGATCAAGTTTTTTCCCCAAACATTTCTCTCTCCCATGTCTCTTTCCCTCCCCCTCCTGTCTCTCTTTGCCCTCTCTCTCCCTCCCTTGTCTTTCTTTGCCCCATCTCTCCCTCCCTTGTCTCTCTTTTCCCCCTCTCTCCCTCCCCTGTCTCTCTTTGCCCCCTCTCTCCCTCCCCTGTCTCTCTTTGCCCCCTCTCCCTCCCCGTCTCTCTTTGCCTCCTCTCCCTAGCCGTCTCTCTTTGCCCCATCTCTCCCTTCCCTGTCTCTCTTTGCCCCCTCTCTCCCTTCCCTGTCTCTCATTGTCCCCTCTATATCTCCCCTGTCTCTCTTTGCCCGCTCTATCCATCACCGTCTCTCTTTGCCCCCTCTATCCCTTCCCTGTCACTCTTTGCCCCCTCTATCCCTCCCCTGTCACTCTTTGCCCCCTCTATCCCTCCCCTGTCACTCTTTGCCCCCTCTATCCCTCCCCTGTCATGTTTTGCCCCTTCTATCCCTCCCCTGTCTCTCTTTGCCCCCTCTATCATTCCCTCCTCTCTCCCCGCCCTGTCTCTCATTCCCCTCATCTCCCTCCCCTGTGTCTCTTCCCCCTCTACCTCCCCTGTGTCTCTCCCCCCTCTGTCTCTCTTTGCCCCCTTCTAACACACACACACACCCTGATCTCACTCACCATATCTGCAGCCCATGCACCACTTTAAGGCTATGATGAGCTGTCCATGCGCCACTTCCTGCCTCCGTGTGTCAATCACCTCGGTAACCATGGTGATGCAACCAACACCACACCCCCAGAGAATATTATAAACATTACAACCAGGCCTGACTGGATGACCTCACCCACATGACACATCCACCAGAGATCACATGGCTGATTCATAACATTGCGCAAAGGCCCCATAGCAAGTGGAACCTTGCAAGACTACAACTCCCAGCAAGCATTGCCATCTTGTGTGATGAATAAGAATGCTACGCGAGCCGCGGCCCTCGACTGAGGCCCTCGCCCGCAGCCCTCGCTATGCGAGGGCCGCGGCTCGCGCTCCATGCCAGCAACTGAGGCCCTTGCCCGCAGCCCGCGAGTCCGCAAGCGTGAGCAACTGCCCGTACGGCTACGCGAGGGACGCGACTCGCGCTCCATGCCAGCAAGCGAGGCCCTTACCCGCAGCCCTCGCTATGCGAGGGCCGCGGCTCGCACTCCATGCCAGCAACCGAGGCCCTCGCTTCGCCTTCGACGCTCCATCCCATCAACTGAGGCCCTCGCGCTCCATGCTAGCAACCGAGGCCCTCGCTTTGCGAGGGACTCAGTTGCTGGGATGGAGCGCCGACCCTTGCCCGCGGCCCTCGCTACGCGAGCCCGCAAGTGTGAGCAACGGCCCGTACGCTCACAACTATATATGTGATAAAATATAAATGAAAAATTACTACAAAGGATCCAAACCATTCCTATGACCTATCAATTGTTCCACAAAGCCTACAAGATCCTTTTGCTATATTTATTTACATTCTGTTCCAAAGAGCAAAAAAATTCCATATTTTATCATAGAGCACATAGTAATGCAAAATGAAGACCAAGAGTAAAGTTTAAGAAATATTGGAATTATTTTTTTTCTTTACAGTGACATAGAAATAATATTTAAACATAGACGGATTGTCCTATGCCTCCCTAACCACATGATTTATTCCTCCAATAATGGTTTCCTATTCTGTTATGTATTCTGTGTGTTGGCAAGCAAACCCCCTGATTAGGGAAAAATAAGGAATGTAGGTGGGAGGAGAAAGCAGAGAATCAATCACATGTATAATGTTTGTTACAAAGCTTTCAGTATTTGATATAAGCATGCTCCTATTTTTTTATATTATATTTAGATGAGTGTTAATAAAATAATGCCTTCTTAAACTAATGTGAGCATAATAAAAATTTTAAATTTACACACAGTAAATTTTATGTATTCTCCTTCTTTGAAGGGCATAATCCACCTTCCAAGAAATGCTCCTGACACAAGGATATTGCTTCATGTCAGTTTTAGGACCACTCTTTTATGGAAAAACATAAATTCTATGAATGATTATTTACATTTCTCATTTTGACAATATGACCTATAGCTGTAAGATTTACTCAAACCCTTTAAGTTGTCATTTTTTGATAACAATTGTCAGACTGGGGGCTGTTACTCCATTATTAAGAATTCAATTACATAATTTTTACCACTTAGTCTTGAAATAGTTGTTCTTATCTCAGTATCATTCTGGTATACTCACTGCCAAATCAGAGTGTCACTATTAACTCCTCCTCTTTGATCTCTCCTCTCCCTTTAACACTGTTATGCACCCTATTGTCCTGTATTTTCCTGTATATTTTATATCCCACCAGAATACTTAGAATTTCATTGTTCTGTTCCCGTGTAACATATAGTTCTTTCAGTGACTCTAAACTTCTTCACTTGGACAAATGATCGATCATTTGGCTTACTGTATAGTGTTACCATTGTGCTGATTATACACAAATCTATATTTATTCTTACAAATAATAAATGTTAATAAAGCCCCGGGTCCTGATGGAATACATCCAAGGGTACTAAGGGAACTGGGTTCTGTAATAGCCAAACCTTTATATTAAATTTTTCAAGATTCACTCAACACAGGGTCTCAACCAGATGACTGGAGAAAAGCTGATGTGATACCTATATTTAAAAAGGGAGCAAGAGCAAATCCGGGGAATTATAGACCAGTGAGCCTCACTTCTGTAGCGGGAAAGCTTTTAGAAAAGGTTAATAAGGGATAATATACAAGAATATGTCTATTTGAAAAGGATTATAAGTAGAAGTCAACATGGATTTAGGAGGGCTAGGTCATGTCAAACAAATCGAATTAGTTTCTGTGAGGAGGTTAGTAGAAACCTGGATCAAGGCAAGTCAGTGGATGTAGTCTTTTTGGATTTCGCAAAGGCTTTTGATACAGTGCCACATGGGAGACTATTGTGCAAACTAAGAGATACAGGAGTTGCAGTAAATATCTGCTCATGGATTGAGAGCTGGCTAAAAGACAGGAAGCAAAGGATTGTTGTAAATGGAACATACTCCGATTGGACTAATGTGGTAAGTGGGGTTCCTCAGGGTTCAGTATTAGGTCCTCTCCTTTTCAACATATTTATTAATGACTTAGAGGTAGGATTGGAGTGTGGTGTCTCCATTTTTGCTGATGACACGAAGTTGTGCAAGGTAATTAAAGATATAGTGATGTGCTTTCCCTCCAAAGAGATTTACATAAAATTGAGGAATGTGCATCTAAATGGCAGATGAGATTTAATACGAATAAATGTAAAGTTATGCATCTGGAAAGGAAAAATAGTCATGCAATTTATAATCTTAATGGAGCAAATCTAGGTGTATCGGATATTGAAAGGGATTTGGGAGTGCTTGTGGACAACCACCTAGGTAACAGTGCTCAAAGCCAAGCAGCAGCTGCAAAGGCAAATAAAATATTAGCATGTATTAGGAAGGGTATAGAAGCCAGCGAAGCAAATATAATTCTGCCACTATACAAATCTCTAGTACTCCCTCATTTGGAATATGGAGTACAATTTTGGGCACAGCTTCATAAAAATGACATTTTAGAGCTGGAAAAGGTACATAGGAGGGCAACAAAACTAATAAGTGGAATGGAGGGGCTAAGTTATGAAGAAAGACTAACCAAATTAAACGTATTTTCTCTTGAAAAAAAACGTCTAAGAGGAGATATGATTACCTTATATAAATACATCCAGGGTCAGTATAAAGATTTGTCAAGGGAGCTTTTTGTGCCAAGAGGTTTTCAACTGACAAGAGGATATCCCTTGAGGTTAGAAGTAAAAAGATTCCACCTTAAAGAAAGAAAAGGATTCTTCACAGTAAGGGTGGTTGATCTGTGGAATTCTCTACCAGAGGAGGTGGTGACAGCGGATTCGATAGATAACTTTAAAAGGGGACTGGATTTATTTCTAATTAAAAAGGGAATTCAGGGTTATCATGGATAATTAGAGAGGCAGTATTGATCCAGGGAGAAGTCCGGTCGCCGGTGTCTGGGATCAGGAAGGAATTGATTATTATTTTTTTTTTATTTTTTTTTATATACAAATAATGAATTAATAGTTAATCTGCATATTGCAGATCAGAGGAGATCTTAAAAGGTTGAACTTGATAGACTGAAAGTCTATTTTCAACCTTAAATACTATGTAACTATGAAATGACCCAGAGCTCCTTATTGTCACCAATTATCTGCTATATTCTCTTGGATATCACATCACTACCTGAGACTTAATATGTCCATAACTGAACTAATAGTCTTTTCTCCCAGGAATATTACAACATTGACAACCATCTCCCGCACTATTGACAATGCCAAAATATCTTCCACCACTGTCTTTCAACATGTTTTTCAATCCCATTAATCCACTTATTCAACATTGTCAGAAAATGCCCATTTGTCCCTAATGATGCAGCAAAAACATTATCTGACTCATCATCTCTAGCTTAGAGTACTCCTAAATGCCATCTTCTCAACCACTGTTGCTTCTTTAATGCATCTTAATCTCTGCTGCATAATAAAACTAAAGTTGAAAAAAGAAATTTAGTCCATCAAGTTAAACATTTTCAGCCTTATTATTAACAATTCACTAATTAAAGGGATCAGAGGACATAAACAGCCTTACTAAATTGTGATTCGGTAAATTAAAAAATGCTCTAATTAAGCACACACCATATTTTTTTTAATGAAGTTTTTAGTTAGTGAAGACCTTGCTTTTCAAAATGCATACCCTTCCATTGATTTATGGTAAATATAATCTGCCATTTAGCTGCCCATTCTTTTAATTTATGTAACTCCCTTTGCAGTGGAAGTACAGTGTCATCAGCAAGTATGGAGACATTACTTTCCACCTTGTTGCCTTGGTCCAAGTTCCTACTAATTTAATTCATTGGATTAGTTTGATATGCCATATTTCTTATACATTTCTGTTGGCTTCTACTTATTATCTTCTTCACGTAAATATAATCCTGTATACTATCCCTTAGCAACCCTTCTAAAAGCTTCCCCACTTCAGAAGTGAGGCTTACACCTCTCCCATTTTCTGTGTCAAGCTTGTTTGGATTAGCAACACTTGAGGTTGCTATGTCTCTGCAGGTTTGAAGAACTTTCTACTGTAGTTTTTGTTGATTCTTGAAATATTAGATATAATGTTTAGCTAATACAGAACCCAGCTCCCTCAGTACCCTTGGATGTGTTCCATCAGGACCTGGGGCTTTATTAACATTTATCTTTTCAAGTTACATTGATCAATTACCTGGTGAAGGTAGTGCATCCCCATTGTGTTGCAAGCCATTGGTACTTTCCTTCTGTATACAGAGAAAAATAATTTATTTAGTTCATCTGCCTTTTCCTGGTCACTATTTATTAGTTTATTTAAATTTTAAGTTTCCATTTTTTTCTAGCCTTCTTCCCATTAATATATAAAAAAACATTTTTTAGGGTTACTCTTATTCTCCTTTGCAATTAGCTTTTCACTTTCTATTTTGCCATTCTAATAGCTTTTTTTGCAAGACTTAAATTCCTTGTACACGCATATAGGGCAAAATTTGCCCTTTTACAATTAAGAGTTTTTGTTGACCTCTTATAATTACCGTATGTTATTAAAACTCAACTTCAGATAGCGCTGTATAATAACCATTGTTCCCTAAGGTTTTTTCTACTTTAGCATTTGATACTATTGTTATGACTAGATCCAAGATAGCTTAATTTCTCGTAGGTTCTTTTACAACTTGGGACAGATGATGATCTCCAAGTGAACATAAAAGTCTACTTCCCTTAACTGAATTACTCGTCTCAATATTTAAGTTTATTTCAGGATAGTTAAAATCTCCCATTAATAGAACTTGACCAAGCCAAGCTGCATTTTCATGTGGTAGCTGTATTTGCAATTCCTCACTTTCATTTATATTTGGGTCTTTACAGCATGTTCCTATCAATATTCATTTAGGGTTTGTCCCTGCACTATTTATTTCTACCGACAAGGCTTCAACATGATCACTAGTTTCACCTTAAATATCTTCTCTGACTACAGGCTTTAAATCAGATATATAAAATATATTCATTCATGCTTTTCTAATTGCCTCTATCTCTCCCATTTTCTGTGGAAATCTTCTTGTATTAGCAACCCTTTCGGTTGTTATGTCTCTGAAGGTCTGAATTACTTGCTACTGTATTTGAGTTACTTAACCACAATCTCCCTGTTAACTATAACCCCCACCTTCTCATCCCCAATGAATAGTTAACTCATCCCTTATTCTCTTTACACTCACTATTCCTCACCTGGTGCTCTTTTTGGTAATCACTACACTAACAAGCACTGATAAAATTTAAAATGCTTTTCCTCACCCATAAGACAAATTCCTACATCTAATTCCTCATTTCTAAATACTCTCCCACTCACACAAGTGTTCTAAGTTCCCCCAGAGACCTTTGCTCCTTTCATTACTGCAATCCAGTTTCTTACAAAGCATCTTGCTGACTTGGCACCAGCTCTAACACTCGCCTCACTACTACTTTACCCTACAGCATACAAACCATAATTTCTTCATCACAAATTACACAACACCTTCTGGTACAAATACAACCTTCTTGGAACTAATGTCCCATCCATAAAAGACATTTTATATAACTATCCCTCAATATAAAGATTTAAAGAGACATAGAACACAGTATATTTTTTCATGAGTTTAAAAGAACGTGTTTTGAGCATTAAAAAAGTTTTCTTAAATAAAAAATATTAAGCAAAACCTGTTTAGACTTCTTCAATCTAACCATAAAATGTAGAGTGCATATGTTACATAGTTACATAGTAATTGAGGTTGAAAAAAGTATTTTAGCCCATCAAGTTCAACCTTTTAAGATCTCCTCTAATCTGCAATATGCAGATTTGTTGTTAATTCATCCAGAGGAAGGCAACAAAAAAAAAACCCCAGTGAAACGTTGACAAAAGTCTCAAAAAATGAATTCCTTCCTGTCCCCAGATACTGGCGATCGAATTTCTCCCTGGATCAATACTCTCTCTCTAATTAACTAGGATAACCCTGAATGCCCTTTTTAATTAAAAATATATCCAATCCCTTTTTAAAGTTATCTATTGAATCCACTGTCACCACCTCCTTTGGTAGAGAATTCCACGGATTAACCACCCTTACTGTGAAGAAACCTTTTCTTTCTTTAAGGTGGAATCTTTTTACTTCTAACCTCAAAGGATATCCTCATGTCAGTTGAAAACCTCTTGGCACAAAAAGCTCCATTGACAAATTTTTATACTGACCCTGGATGTATTTATATAGGGTAATCATATCCCCTCTTAGACGCCTTTTTTCTAGAGAAAATACGTTTAATTTGGATAGTCTTTCTTCATAACTTAGCCTCTCCATTCCCCTTATTAGTTTTGTAGCCCTTCTCTGTACTTTTTCCAGTTCTTAATTGTCCTTTTTTATGAATTGGTGCCCATAATTGTACTCCATATTCCAAATGAGGGCGTACTAGAGATTTGTATAGTGGCAGAATTATATTTGTTTACCTTGCTTCTATACCATTCCTAATACATGCTAATATTTTACTTGCCTTTGCAGCTGCTGCTTGGCATTGAGACCTGTTACCTAGGCGGTTGTCCACAAGCACTCCCAAATCCTTTTCAATATCAGATACCCCTAGATTTGCTTCATTAAGTTTATAGATTGCATGGTTGTTTTTCTTTCCCAGATGCATAATCTTGCATTTATTTGTATTAAATCTCATCTGCCATTTAATAGCCCATTTCTCTAATTTATGCAAATCCCTTTGGAGGGAAAGTACGTCATTTTCTGATTTAATTACCTTGCACAACTTAGTGTCATCAGCAACAATGGAGATACTACATATGTTAGTCTGTAGATCTCATTGGCTGGCAGAGGGCAAGCCCCCAAGAGCAGTTAAACTCCTGAATACATTTTTGTGCTCTGAAACTTTCAAACACACTGACATATTATAAAACCTCTGATGCAACAAAGATAAACATTCCTTCATTGTTCATTTAACTATTATACATTACTCTTTATTTTTTTCAATACAAAAGCACTTGAGAATTTGCATGTAAACAGTTCCTTTATACATAACGCTGTGGTCTTTTAAACCTTGTGAGGGAGCGTATTAAACTAAAGTCACAACACAGTACATATATTACAGCAGGCAATGAGTTACAGCTTTAGTGCCCATGGCAACCAGTCATAGGGCTTGTTTTATCTTAGAAATATCAAGTTGTTGGAGGTTTTTTTTAGTTTAGTGAGGGCTTGGAGTTCACTGTGAGAGGAGCTTTGTTCAACAGCTAGTTGGCCTTGGAAAAATCAGAATTAAAGACAGTCAGCACTTCTTAAAGGTCTCTTGTCGTGACAGCTGAAGATGAAACTGCATAGTAAGTGTTAAATTGTACTTGTTTTCCGTTTTGATTTCTGCACTGCCTGTGAATAATTGGACTGTTATTCATTTATCAAACGAAAGTTTAATAATTCATGTGATGTGCTGATGTGCTTGATAGAAGGATCCCTGTTAAAATTTGGAATCATCGTGTGTGGAACGTGATCTTGTTACTTTCATAGTCAAATTTATTCTGCAAACTCTGATTGGATAAAGATTATTGGCATCATTTAACATTCTAAAGCTTTGCACTTCTCTTAGATTAAATACTTTAGTGAATCTAGCCCTATATATTATTTTCTCCAGTAAATTAGCTTTATTATATATTTTCTCATAAACATTATATTTAATTTAGTTCAATTACTGCTAAAGTTTTATATTTAATGTAAGCCCTTTTGGAAGGCTAGAGGTATAATGAACAACATTAGAAAGTACAAAAATAAATATTCTTTAATTTATTAATTGTTATAGTTAATTATACTGTAATGGGGACAGTAATTGCTTTGGTAAAATTATTTCTAGCTACTGAAAGTGTTTGTGCAAAGAAATATAAACTAACAATAGGAGCCGCTACTTAACCTTCACACCCAGGTGACAAACAAGTTTAACAAACAAAGCAGTAGCTGCCCAATACACAACATGGTTACATATTTATATTAAACTAGCGACTTGCCCGTCAAAAAATGACGGCAATGAGATGTGTATGTTTGTAAAGTTGTTTAGTTATTAATATACGTATTTGACACTTGTAATGTTTTAGTTATGATGAAATAAGTACTATTGTGATATTAAACATGTTTATTTTTGTAAAATGTTCTTTTGTTCAACAGTAACTGTTAAAGCATTTTGTAGTAAAAGTATTAAGATTTGAATGTAAGAACAGTTGAACTTTAAATTAATCAGTATTGTAAACTTGAGGCAATGGTTTTTTAACATGCAAGTTCTATCTCAAGAATTGTTAACTTAAATATACATTGAATCCAGAGGAAGGCAAACAGTAAAAACCCTCCTTGAAACGTAGCCAATTGTATCAGAGAGGGAAAAAAAATAATTCCTTCCTGACCCCATTAACTGGCGATCGGATTACTCCCTGAATTAACGTTTAAGATAAAAGACAACATTTACATTGTGCCTTAAAACATGGTTGTGCTCTTAACATGAACTTTGTAATATGTCTAAGTAAGGAACTTGAAAGTATATTTTTTTAAACTTGAACTTTCTTATCTGTCTAAGTAAGGAACTTGAAAATATTTTTTTAAAACTTGTAACATTAGAAACAGTAACATAATGAATTAACATTTGAACCAAATTAGTCAAAATAATGCAAGGCAAGTGTTTTGTGAGGCTAATCATGCATAAACAGTACATTAATTATGACTGAATTGTTTATTGATTTCTATTTTTCAATGGTTGACCTTTGTTTGTTGCTGTAGTAATTGTTTTAAATCGCACATATAGTTTTGTCTGTGAAAAAGTGGTTCTCTAAAAAGAGAACGCAAGAACTTAAACTTGTTGCACGCTGTGTAAGCACTGTTCTGTATGTTTTTGACAATTTAATGTAGTTTAACAGGCAAATATTGTTTTTGTAAATGTAATTTCTGTTGCATAATAATGACCTTGAGAAGGAAACGGACATTTATGTGTATTTGTTATGCAAATTTGGTGGTTAGATTGTGTTTTTTTTATATTTTTGCATTTGCTTTTAAATTGGTTTTGCATGACTTTTGTTTGTTTAATGAAAAGTTAGAGTACTTCATAGTAGACAATGTTTTTAGTAAAAATACGTCCATCTGCTAATAAATCCCCTTGACTTTCATTCTTTTCAATGTAAACTTCAATAGCCTGTGGATTTTTGCACCGTGATAAGGCAACATACAATTGGCCATGTGCAAATACTGGTTGTTTTAAGAAAATACCCACAGATTTGAAAGTTTGTCCTTGTGATTTATTAATGGTCATGGCAAATGCCATAATGGTGTGAAATTGTCTTCTTTGAAGTATAAAAGGGAGACTACTTTCACTTGGTGCTAAATCTATTCTTGGTATGAAATTTCTCTCTCCTTTATGGGTACCAGTTAAAATTTCAGCATCTATGAAATGGTCCTTTAATTGTTGAACAATTAATCTTGTACCATTGCATAGGCCTTTTTGGGGGTTCATATTTCTCAGTAACATGACAATTGCACCTTTCTTTAGCTGCAAAATATGTGGTGGCATTCCAGAAGGAGTTAGTGAGTTTATGAATTCAGTCGAAAAGTTTGCCTGACTTTCTCTGTCATCAGCAAGTACAGAATCAGCACGGTGATAATTTCTTTGGGGTGCATTAATTTTTTTAAAGATTTCATTATTGAGGATTAATGCATCCTTATTTTTACAGGTTAGGATGACTTGGTTGGCAAGCTCTGAATATTCCTGGTTATTTATGCTACCTTCAAATATAGCCGATATAAGATCTTGGTGACAAATCATATGAGGTGGGATGTGCACAGTGTCGTCAGGTAAATTTGCTATTTTTTCTGTTCTGCCTTCTCCAATTTTAATAAGCCAGTCATTGAAATCATTTTGGCCTTCTGATCTCATATTTTGTTGCAGTTGAAGATGGGTAAAATGTTTCCATAGTGTGCTTGACTTTATACAGGTTTCGATAATGTCAGTTCGATTTACATGTACAAAGACAGGTAATGTTTGTCTAAAATCGTCACCTAACAACCTTACCTTTCCACCAAATGGAAAAGTATTACCCATGACTTCACAAAGCAAACGGTCAATACATTGGAGGGCATAGCATGACATCATTGTGGCGTCATCTATTATAATTAATTTACTTTTTTTCAATTTTTTTGCTTGTAATGATGTCATGTGAATATCTGACACAAAGGTTTCTAAAATAGGCACTGTCAGTTTAAAGCCACTATGTACAGTTCTTCCACCTTCTAACAAAAGTGCAGCAATTCCAGTAGTGGCAAACGGCAGTGCTATTTGACCTCATGCTCGTACAAAACTCATTAATAAATTATATAGATATGTTTTTCCTGATCTGCCAGGTCCATCAAGATAGAAATAACACTCTTTGACCATGTCATCATCTAGTGCATTTTTGATGGCATTAAATGCTTGCAATTGTAACGTATTTAAAGTTGCAAGTCTTTCTTCTGTTCTTTCTACTTGTAGTTGAATGTCATAGTCTTCAAAGTTTATGTCATCTATAAGACCTGGATCAGGCAAATTAAAACTTGCACAACTTAATCCATAAGTTAAAAATACTTCTTGGATTTCCATTAACGCTTTTAAGTGTGCAATCGGTTCATTGTATCGTTGCATAAAGTCTTCAGTCATATTACTTTTAAATGTGTCCCACAAAGCTAATGCATTTGGAGCATTTGAGAAGATACAAATAAATGTAAATTGTTCCCTCATCTGCCGTGGGATTTGACATAGTTCTGCTTCTTCTAGACATCTTTCCCATTCTGTATCATCAGCTAGTAAGTTTCTATGTCTTGCAGCTAAATGGAAGGATTCATATACTATGTCATTAACAGTTCTTAAGTGTTCAAAACGTTGTGCTCCAGGAACATTTAAAAGTAATAGTCGTAAGCAGAAACGTTCAAGATCTCTTGGACTGACTGTGTAAATTCTTGGGATTATTTTATTTCCTCTTTTACCTTTTTCTAGGTCTCTATAATCCATTAACAAAAATATAGTGATATAGAATTTCAATGTATAAGAATTGTGTTGCTTCTGAATCTGTACAATTTAATTCAAACCATGCAGTTAGTGTAGTGTGACGATGCTCACTTTGGGCCAATGCATTACTTTCATTTCCAGCATGGAAATACACTAAATGTCTTTGTGGCAAATGTACTGCTAATCTATATACTGCATGTGATCTATCACGTATTTCAAATTTTAAAAGCCGCCACATAACTTCTGGTGCACTTACATAGCGAGCATCTACATGAGATGCAAGTTCATCATGTACTAAGTCAGTGCTTTCGGCGTTGTCTGCACTTTTGACCACTACAGTAGCTGCATCATTGCCTTTGTAAATATATTTGTACACATATTTAATGGATTTGATGGAAGTGCAGGCTTCTACCTTAATGTGTGCATTATACTTCATGAGTAAATGTGGATTGTAGGGTACTACATATCTATTGTCAACTTTTTTCCCACGAATAATGGCACTATCTCCTTCTCTTCTTTTATAAAGTAGATAGCCATCCCAATTGGCATATGTTTTGTCTCTATAATCTTTTGGAAAATCTTTGGAACATTTATTATTTTCCATACATGGTGATTGTGGATTAAGCCCACCACATGGTCCATGAATCATGCAATGAGTAACAATCTCATATAGTCTACCATATAGTTCTGGATCTGGTAGTTCAGCAACAATGACTGAATCCACTTTATCACCAGTATCTAATTTATCTTTTTCTTGAAGTATTATGAGAAGATGTGCATGTGGAAGACCTTTTTTTTTAAATGCAATGGTATATACATAAGCAAGACATTTGCCAAATAAGTGACTTATAGTGATATCACGTATTAATTAATTTAATTTAATTTTAAAAACTCTGGCTACTAGATCTGGTCTATTGGAAGGACTTTGGGCAAGAAGTAAATTTTGTGTAATTTCCGGCCATTGGGGATTACATGTAAATGTATTAAATAAATCGGGTTTGCCAAATTTGGTGGCAATAGCCATAGCATCATTGTATCTTTCTCTCATATTTCGAGGAGATCCTTGAAAAGAAGATGGTAAAATGATGGCTTTGACAGCTATCATGTCTCTGCTTGTAGCCACCTCAGCAACATAGTCCATTAGTCCACAATATTGTTCTACACGTAGTTTATCTTGTTGATATCTTATGAAGTTTAAATTATTGGCCTCAACTTGCAAATATGAATCAATAATCCATTGTTGTGTTAGTTTCCCACCAAATAAAATTGGATTAAATGTATTTCGAATGGCAATTTGTGCTACTTTAAACTTAAGCATAGAAACATTATTTCAGATTCTAGCTTTAGCATTTGGGTAACTGGGAAGTGTTAATTTTGGTTGCCAACCTGCTTCTCTGTGTGGGAAAAAAATGGGATATGTCATTGGATCTAAATTTGGACTTAAGATACTGATATTAATGAATGGTTGCTCTTCATTTCTGGGATATATTCTAATGTCTCTTTGAAATGGTGGTTCTCCATCATTTAAAAAAAAACAATTGCAACCTCATTTGATGTTGGCAAGTTATAACAATGTTTATCAGTATGTCTATCTCTTTTAAGCACCATATTGACCTTTGGGATTGGTAATTGATGTCTTTCTGCATGAAGTTGTTGTTCATTTTCTACTTCTGCCAATTTTTTATAAGCTTTAGTGTAGGGGTTATTGGCCATAATGTTATCTAGCTCTATAAAAACACTGGGTAAGCATTTTTTATTTTCTTGCAGCTGCATACGTTGGTCAACAGCTTACATTGTATCTAGGACATATAGTTGAGCAAATTTTCTTTGCTCTCCTTCCTCTGGATGTAAATGTGAAGTCCGATGGTAAATTTGGCCTTGCACTTTAAAACAGTAAGGACCATGTCCTGGTACATTAGCAGCTAATGTTGCCCCCATAGATGCAAAGGATATGGCACTATTGTAGGATCTTATGTTTGTCTTAAAATGTTTGTAGTTTGGAAAAGTAGGTTCAGTCATAATGTTTTGTAAATAGTTTGGGAATTGTTTTCTTTCTGGAAGTTTGACCTTGCCTTTTTGACAGCAACTAATAAATTGGCCATCTTTGGGTCTCTCCTGTTTAAAATGATAAGCCTCACAAAACTGACATTGAGTATTCATGTTCCCACAATTATGAACCTCTACTGCTAAAGACTTGAGTAAAGGACAATTTGCAAAGCATATATCAGTTTCATTTTCAAATTCATCAGTTGAAATGTCATGTGATGTTTCAGGAACAGGTTCTAAATGCTTTGTTTTTTTGGTGGCTTTTTTGGTATATCTTTTATTTGTTCAGGTAAAATGTCATGTGATGTTTCGGGAAGAGGTTGTAAATGCTTTGTTTTTTTGGTGGCTTTTTTTGGTATATCTTTTATTTGGTCAGGTAAAATGTCATCTGATGTTTCAGGAACAGGTTCTAAATGCTTTGTTTTCTTAGTAGCTTTTTTTGGTGTATCTTTAATTTTTGCAGGTGATAGTCTTTTGCTTGCAATTCTTTTGCGTTCTTTTTCTCGTTGAATTTCCTTCTGCTCTGGTGTCTGCTGGTTGGCCCATCTCTGTTGTCGTTCTCTAGCTTGACGTCTTATCTTTTCTTGTTTGCTATCGTTATCAGCCATGTTAATCTGTAAAAGAAAATAATATATAATTAGTTTAGTTTGAGATGTTAAGTTTGTTTTTTACATTTTTTATTATCAACAGTTTGTTTCTATGTGATTGTAGTTCATTGTAGCAGTACTTTCTTTGTATTGTTAAATAAGTGTTTTTTTTTATAATAGTATTTTTATATTTTATTTAAAGGCTTATATGTTGTGGCTGTGAAAAGGTTTCTATTGTTGTTTTTTTGGGTGTTAGTACTATTTATTGTAGTATTCTATTTTATGTGTGTGGTTAGGTTTTATGCTTAATATTGTACATTAGGACTGGTAATTGAGACTGAAAAATGTTATTTAGTCTGTGTTTTTTTTTTTTTTTAATCTTTAAAAAAAAAAAAAAAAAAATTCAAAACATTACATATAAATGTAGAATACATGGTTTATCTTTTTAATCACAACACAGTAGTATATAAGATAACCTGATAAATTGTAATTTTAAATAGACAGTTCATTCTTTCTTAAATAACGGTAGCCTAGTCTATTTTCTAAGAATGTTTCACATATATAGAAACAAGAAAAACATGAAAAAAAGAACAAAAAAAACAAAAAAAAAAGAAAAAGAAGAAATATCATAAACATTAGTATCAGTGATAGATACCAAATAACCAATAACTCAGTTTTCCACGTATATCTTGTTGGTACGTTTACTTTATGCATGTTTTAAGAAATATTGAAGTAGAAGAAACAAAAGCAAAAGCAAAAAAAAAAAAAAACACCCTTTGGAAAAAAGAGACTCTCCTATCCTTTATAATTCTGGTCCCATACTTTCCATTTGCTAAGTGGAAGATGGGATATCCCGATTTCCTCTATATCTCTTTCTAGATAGCGCGTTATATTTATTTTTATCAAAATTTCAGACCAGGATGGAACTTTTTCTTGTTTCCAATATAAAGCTATGGAGTTTTTAGCTGCCATAAAGATTTGAATCAAGAGAGCTTTATAGTCCATCGTAATTTCCTTAGGAAATATATGAAAAAGGGGCATTTCCTTCTTGAGAGGAAGATCTAGGTCAAATGTGGTTTTTATTTTAGAAAAACATTCTATCCACCATTTTTGTATAAACGGACAATCCCACCAAATTTGGATATGTGTGCCTTTTTGTCCACATTTACGCCAACAAAGTTGACTTTCCTTATTTTTAGTAATTTGGGATACTTTAAGAGGGACAAAATACCACCTTCTTATTATTTTAAAAAAAGTTTCTTTATGGGATGCATTTTGAAGGAACTTGTCTGTAATAGAGAAGGCCGAGACCCATGTCTCTAGTGGCCATTCTTCTCTTGCTTCTGTTTCCCATATTTTTATACTAGATGTTTTAGTTGGGATGTGCTTATTTTTAATCAGATTGTGGCATTTAGCCATTAAGTGAGATTTATTATCATCTAGGATTAATTTTTCACAGTCGGTCAGACTTCTTCTTCTTTCTAAAATATACCCTTGTAGCTTCAACTTTTACACATACACAAATATTCTAGCCATAATGAGCTATGTAATTTAAATTTACCCACTAACTCCTCAAAGGAGATAATGGAACCATTTTGGAAAAGATCTCTTAGGTACATTGCCCCTTTTTTGGCTAAGATTTCCAGGAGAGGGATATTCATGTCTTTGGCTAGATTTTCTAACGAAATTATCAAACTTGGAAATGGAATTAGGACTGGTAATTGAGAATGAAAAATGTTATTTAGTCTGTGTTTTGACACTTTTGTGGACTTGCTGTTTTATGTTTTTTTTTTTTTGTTGTGGCTAGATTGAAGTTTGGGTTTACTGTTAAACATTGTTGTCCATAAGAGACAAATAACAGGTAAATGAGAAATGTGTCAGTAATATTTTGGTAAAGGTTATAATTAGTGGTTGTTATTGTTGTTGGTGTTTTTGTTTTTTCTGTTGACATGGATGCAGAGCAAACATGTTTATTTAGTTTTCTCTTTTTTTACTTGTTATACTTTACCTTGTTTGAAGTGTGATTTCAAGCAGAATCTTTCTTGGTCACTGTTGTAAGTCTTCGTCCGATGCTCTTCACGCAGTGTCTGTTGTAAAAGAAAAAGTAAAATGTTATTTGATTTGAATGTATTTGTAATAAAAAGCATATTTCATTGTTTTGGTCTATTCTATCTGTTATGGTGAATTTTTCTGCTATGCTGTTTTTTGTGCAACATTTTAAAATACTTATAAATAAATAAATAATTGTATTTGTATATTACAGTTATCCTTTTTTTTACTGTAATAATTCATGTTTTTACTATTTTGGATATGATCACAATGTTTTTAGCATTATCCTGTTTTGTGTCCACAACTTTTGGTATGCTTATTTAGGCTTCTTTGTAAGGCTTATAGGTTCTTAAACAGTAAAGAAGAATATTAATTTACTTTCCTATCTGTTTGTGTGATTTTTGGTACAATCCTGTTTTGTGTCCACCATATTTTGCATACTTTATTTGCTTAATTGGTCATCTTTATGAGTATTAAATGTTGTTGGACAGTAAAAATGAATGTTAATTGCCTTTTCTATATCATGTTGTGCTTTTTTGTTTTATCCTGTTTTGTGTTCACCACTTTTTGGTTGCTGAATTTGGCTTGTGGGTGATGGTTGGAGGTTATTTTACAGTAAAGAGGAGGAATACTTTTGTTTTAATGTATGTTGCTAATGTTTCGGATGCTATCCTGTTTTGTGGCCACCTCTTTTTTTTTTTTTTTCTGAAACTGTCTTTCTTTCTTAATTGTATAGGTCTTTGTGAAGTTTGTTGAACTGTGTTGTTTTGGTCTTTATTAAATTTGTATTGTTTTTTTATTTTTATATTGGCGGCCATTAAACATATATAGTTCCTTTTTTTTTCTACTTTTTATACTATACCTTGATTGAAGTGTTGTTCTTGTCCGAATGACAGAGGGTCCCCTCCTGCCAATCTTAATCCGCCACTCTTCTTGTAGTGTCTGTTTGAAAAATGAAGTTAAATGGTTAATTGTATATTATTATTTTTTTGATTTTGCAAAGCATGGTCTTTTTCAGCATTTAATGTATTTTTCTATCTTACCTCTTCTTCTTTCTTTCTTTCTGTTCTTTAAAAGTAATTCTCTTTGATCTTGGGTCAGCTTAGAAAAGCATAGAGACGGAGACCTAAGCCCCACTCTACAAACGAAGCCTGATTCATGCAAGGCAATTTAAGGCCAGCTTTTGCAGTACCACATTCCCCACACTACTTGGAAACTTTTGCAGCAACACTGAAGCCTACAATTCAAAGCAGCACCCTCCTGCATACATTATTACTCTTATCATCCCATTATAACTTGGGAAACAGAATAATCTGGACTTATTTTACAAACTGGCCCATAAAGGCCTCAAGACCAAGTAGACTATAATAGCATCAACAAATACGGCAACCATCCCAAACCCGCCAATAGTATAAAATAGGGGAACCTCCCCCAGACTTTCACCACTGGATTCTAATATCAAGGAGTCAGGTGGCATACACATAACAATGTGAACCATGAATGTCATTACTTGCCTACTAGAGCTAATGCCTACTCAATAACTCACGCATCTTTGACAGTACAACACCAAATACTGCGAGAAAAAAAAAAAAAAAGGGAATCCTGGGCTACCCCAAGCCACCAAGGCAGGAAACCCCGTCATGTCCAGATCCATAACTCCAAGTAACATTGAACATGGGGAAACCAAGGAAAAGCGGCCCTTCGAGAAGTATCAACGATCATTTCACAAAACAAACAGCAGGTTCCCAACGGGGGAACAGCCCTGCACCTACCTCACCCTCAGGCTCAGAAGGGGACAGAGACTCGGAGGTCGCTTATCCAAATGTGAATGTGACTTCTTAATGGCCAAATTTGACATGCTATTACAATCACTGCTATCAGCGGCCATGAAAGAATTTAAACAGGAAATACAGGAACTGGGCGCACGGACCAGTGAACTTGAAACCTTCGCAGATCAACTCATTGTAAGCCAAGCCGAGGACAGAATTGATATATCTGCCAACACTTCGCAACTCAAGAACTTTGAACTAAACCTAGAAGACCTTGAAAACAGGAGCCGGCGACATAATATACGCCTGAGGGGGATACCTACTGCTGTTACGGATCTAGTAACTTACACGAGAGCAGTGGTATCTACCATACTTCCGACCTTCACCCAAGAACCCTGGGACTTAGAAAGGGCACACCGAGCCCTGGGAGGCCCTGCAACCCCTAACCTGCCAAAATATGTGGTGGTACGCTTCCTCCGGCAACAGACTAGAGATTCGGTACTCCAGGCCGACAGGAAAGCCCAGGCTATTTTAGGCCCAGACGGAGCGGAAATCCAGATCTATGCCGACCTGGCCCCATCAACCTTGTATAAACAACGACAGATGAAGCCGATCCTGCAAACTCTGACGTCGCACCAAATAAAATATAGATGGGGATTCCCCTTCAGCCTCACCTTCCAGGTAGGCGCAAAAACATACATAGTGCGCTCTATGGAAGAAGGAAGGGATACCCTTCATCGTTTAAGACTCCTGAAGGAGGGGGAATTACTTAACCCCCAAGAGGCTACCGGGGTCCAAAGGCCAACAAGAGAATGGACTGAAGTAGCTCAACCCAAACGTCAAAGATCACAGAAACAAGGGAGAGAAGAGCCTGACCTCGAGCCTAAGGCAGGCCCGTCATCAACCTAGGTGGTCTGCAACTGGAGGCACCACCCCCTTCACGGCACAAATCGCCCCAGGACAAAATGACACAAAAAGATCCAAACTTCTCTGACAAGAAAGGTCCACTCAGGGAGACTACAGCGAACTTTACAACTAACTAAACGCTGTGACGCATAGTCAAGTACTGACATAATCTGGACGATGCTCACCCATTTTAGGCCTGAAAGGGCCCCTAGAGGTCTGCCCACTGGAAAGCGGACAATCCCAAAGACTATACCAGCAGCCTCAGGGGATGACCACCCTTAACAAAATTAGGCCGACCGGTTTCCAACCGGGCATTCCAATTTCCCTGATGATAGTTTTTCAAGTTTATTATAATCAGCTGTTAGAACTGTTAAAGATGTTTGACCCTATGTTTATCTAATAACTCCAATTATGGTCACGTTCTATTGTCTTGTTTCACACTTTTAGGCAATTTACCTCTAGGGCAACGACCCTAGACATTTCCACCTATATTTGTAAACGAAGGCTTTATGCCTTCCACACCCTATTGTTTTTCTTTTATTTGTACTACCGATGCAAAGGAGATTATGATATATCAAATACTACGCTAACTATCTATAATCTCCTTACTTCCCCCCTAGCAGCTGAGAGCGACCTTCGATCCACCTTATACACCAACTACCCGCTAAACAACAAAACCCCATCGGGTCCCGCAAAGATCTGGCTTATCCCACAAACAAGATTAGGCAAAGAGAGCTATCCTGGACCCCTGGCCTCCTCATATCCGGGTGGTGAGTATATTACTCTGGGAAGCCTGACTATAGACGCAAAATATGATACCACATCATGACTGACACTGAAATTACATTTATCACACATAACGTAAGAGGGTTCGACTCGCAATTTAAAAGGCGGAACGGCTTTAATGCTTATAAACAGTATCACCCCTCAGTACTCTTCCTACAAGAGACGCATTTTGTCAGAAACAAGATCCCTAAATATTTATCCAAACTTTATCCTACCTTCTTTGCCACTAGTCATTCCACAAAGAGGGCAGGGGCCGCAATCCTGCTGAACAAAGATCTCCCTTTCATCGTAGACCATAAAAAGATAGACCAGGATGGTCACTTTGTGCTCCTTACAGGCTCCCTATTCGGGAAGAAATTGACCTTAATCTCACTATATGCCCCCACTCTTATGCCACAGAAAATTTTCATACGGTTGCTGCAGTATATTAAATCTCATGATCTCGGGAAAATAATTCTAGGAGGGGATCGTAATTCAGTCTTATCACCATTGGACAGATCGGGAGGGGGACGAACAGCCAACTCACTAAAAAGCAATCCCAAATTCTAGCATTATTGGACGAACTCCACCTGATAGACCTTTGGAGGGAACAACACAAAGGGGAAAGGGAGTATTCATTCTACTCTCCAGTGCACAAGACATACTCTAGAATAGATACATTTTATACAGACTCCGCCCTGATAGACGAGGTGGTGAGCTCGGGAATCCATCCGTGCCCCTGGTCAGATCATTCCATGGTGAGCTGCACAATAGACTTTGGCTTTGCATTTAAAACCCCATACTCATGGCGACTCAACGAAATGCTCATGTCAATGCCCCTGTTTAGGGACCACGTAGCATCGGACATAGAACTTTACTTTTCCACAAATCTATCTGCAGAGGTGGACATAGGCTGGGTTTGGGCGGCCCATAAAGCATTCATTAGGGGCACATGCATCAAACTTGCAGCAAAATACAAAAAATCCCAAAAGGCCAGAGAAAGATGGTTGCATGCAAACCTAATGGACCTAGAAAAGCTTAACCAAAAAACTCCAACATCAGAAAACCGCTCCAAAATAGACAAAATTAGGGCTGAGCTGGACCTAATCCTCTCGGAGCAAGTAGAGAAAGCCATGAGATGGACAGGCCATCGATATTATACCAAAGCCAATAAACCCAGCGCCATGCTCGCTAGGAAACTAAAACAAAAAGCTAACCAATCAAAAGTCTTTAAAATTTGACAACCCACGGGAGGGATAACCTCCAGCCCTTTGCATATACAAAAAGAATTCACAACTTTCCTTCAAAATCTATTCTCCCAACCCCCCCATAGATGACCATATAAACCAATTTCTAGGATCGGTAGATCTCCCAGTAATGTCTCCCCAAGAAATGGACCATGTTAAAGCCCCAGTCACAATAGAAAAAGTCATAAAAACGATTAAATCTCTAAAACCAGGTAAAGCCCCGGGGCCGGATGGGTTCACAAGCCTATACTACAAAACATTTGCGGAACCATTAGCACCACACATGACAACCCTATTCAATAACATGCTAAAGGGACACAGTATCCCCCCCCGAACTAAACCAAGCTAATATGGTATTCTTTCAAAAGCAAGGAAAAGACCACCTTCATGTGCAGAATTACAGGCCAATTTCCCTCCTGAACGGGGATATTAAAATCCTAGCTAAACTTATGTCCAACAGAATCAACTCATTTCTTCCCAGACTGATCCATAAGGATCAGGTGGGGTTCGTCCCACATAGGCAGGCAGGGGATAATGTCAGGAGAATATTAAATTTAATATATCTATCTCAGCAACGCCGAACTCCTATGTGTCTCCTAGCGTTAGATCTTGAGAAGGCCTTCGACTCAGTAGAGTGTAAGTACCTTTGAGCAGTTCTCAGGAAATTTGGATTCCCTGAACAATTTATTAATCTCTTGAAAATATACTATGACAAACCCCAAGCCTGCCTCAAATTAGCGGGGGATAACCCCTCAATAATTAAGATTGAAAATGGAACTAGACAAGGATGCCCCCTCTCCCCCTGCTCTTCGCACTAGCAATAGAACCCTTAGCCCAAATGATTAGATCTAAAGCGGAGATAAAGGGGGTTGAGGTAGGCATGCACCACATGAAAAGCTGTTTTTTTCGCGGGCGACTTGCTCTGTTCCCTAACGAACCCGACTGCATCTGTCCCAGCCCTGATATCCCTCCTAGAACAATTTGGCAGAATATCTGGTTTTAGGATTAACGCGGACAAAACTGAGGCATTAGGCTGCTCCCTCTCAGCCCACACGCAGAACTTTTTAAAACAAAATTTCAACTTTACATGGTCAAAGTCAACAATCAAATACCTGGGAGTTTATATTACCAACTCTATAGATTCAATGTACAAGGCCAACTATCCTCCCCTATTTAGGGAATTGCACACTGAACTTACAACATGGACTAAAGGTGGCCTTTCTTGGCTGGGTCGCATTAATGCGATCAAGATGAATCTATTACCACGGCTCTTGTACCTCTTTAGAACCATCCCAATCCCAGCAAAAAAATTGGAAATTTGGCAAAAACAGATTTTTAACTTTATCTGGGAGTACAAACGCCATAGAATCTCAAAAACAGAAATGCACAAAGGCAGACGTATGGGGGGATTAGCATGCCCAAATCTTCGTATTTATTTTAAGGCCGCCCAGCTAGCATTCATACCTTTAGCTCATTCAACACAGCACCAACCATTATGGATGTTTATCGAAAACAGGGCAATGACACCTTATTCATGGGCCAATAACCTCTGGCTGTCTGATAATCCAGATAGCCTGAGGAAAATGGACAACCCTTTCATAAAACTTACCCTAGAAACGTGGCGATGGGCAGCTAAAACACGACAACACTCAGCAACACCCTCCACACTGATGGCAGTGGCCCCCCACCCAGGATTCGCCCCAACGCTTACCCAGGAATCGCTTTTCTGGTGGCAAACAAGGGGATTTCTGCGTCTGGGATCATGTTTCCAAGATTATAAAATTATACATCCAGACAATATAATAAATTCTCTGAACATACCACCCAAAGAATACTTTAACTTCAGAAAACTGCTATTTCATGTGAACTCAATAAAACGGGAATTTGGACCCCCTAAAACAAATTGGTTGATTAAGCTTTGCGAGTCGCTCCCTCTTTATAAAGGAATGATAAGTCTCCTACACCAAGAACTTCTACATAACAAACATACCAGGAAACCGGCATACATTTCAGCATGGGAACAAGACCTAGGGCATGAAAGAGATGAGGGCTCGTGGTCCTCCACATGGGCCAATTTATCTAAAGGCGCACTTAACTTCAGCTTGCTGGAAACCTCACTCAAGGTTCTCCATAGAACATACATAACTCCAGACAGGCAACATAAATGGAACAACAAAGTAAGCCCCAGGTGCTTTAGAGGCTGCCGGGAATCGGGCTCCTTCATCCACATTTAGTGGACTTGCCATATGGCAAGAGCCATGTGGGAGGAGGTCTTTGACCTAGCATCCACGATAACACATACCCACATTGACAGAGACCTAGAGATCGCACTCTTGGGGACCAGGGGCCCCATTCTCTCCAGGCCCCAAAATGCACTACTGCAATACATGATGCGAGCGGCCAAAAGCCACTTAGCAAAACAATGGAAAAGCAACGCCTTCAGCCTTCCGGCCATCATCAACAAACTTAACTTTATAGCAACCAACGAACGATTATCACATTTATTAGCTGACGCAATGCCCACATTCCTTGATATATGGAGCCCCTGGCTACACTACCATCTTAGCTTAAGGGGACGACAACTGACGCTATGACTAAGGCTCCCCCGGATGTGAGGAGGGCCATGGTGTCTTGAACATAACAAGTCCATCTTGTGGGACAAGATCAGGTGAGGTGTCGGCGTGGATCGAGTGTAAAATCTCAGGTATAATTAATATCACCCCTTACCACCCCTCATATCTTTCCTATACCCAGTTTATTTAATCCTGACCCCACCTTAATATCCCCTCTCCCCCCCCCCTGTCACGACCCACTCTCTGGCTGGGGTCTGTTGACCGGATTTGGGTTACTCTGGACCTTGGAGGTAGTCTTGATTACAGGAACATCATGTCTCAGCCCTTGGGTTAGACTGAGCAATATTGACAGTAAGTCTGATGAATCTTACTGCAAGCATATGTCCCCGGGTAAATAATACATCTACACGCCAAGCCTTGATGAAAATTATGAACAACTTTATTTGGAAAACAACATCTTTTAAACAGGCATACAACATTACCAGGAGGGGCTACCTTTAGTCAGCCCCTAACTGCCTCTGGCTTATCAGGCAGGGTCCCTACGTGGGAACCATGAGACTCCTCCCATGGGCCAACCCCAGGCGTGGCTACCATGCTCATTCTTTCTCTGGCAGGGGAGAGAGTAACATCTCTGCCCTGGCCTATGGCCTTAGTATTGAGGCTGGAACACCCTGTACTATACCATTGTCCTACGGTGCCTGGCAGTCTGGCAAATCTCTTTGTTCTGCTATCTCCTTTGTTTACACTAAGGACCATATGGCCAACTCCTGACTGAGAGTTTATACAATGGGGGAGGGTTGACTAATTAAAACATAGCTATCAATCCATAATACAATATACAATATAATACTAACATATTATAACGCATAACACAATATACAGTGGGTCTCCTAAACCCAGAAGCCTTGCTCTCCATATGGCATCAACTGTGGATGATATACCAGCCCCAAGATGGCGGCTATTGGTATATAACAGTCCAGTCCCAATATAGGCCACTGCTGCCAGTCTCAAGATGGCCCCAGCATAGTTCACGCCAAATCCAATATGGCCCCTTATTGATTCATGACAACACCTCCCCCAAGCGTGGCAGGGAACATCCCTGATTTTCCCAGCTACGCTGATAGTCATGAACCTTCCCCAGCCCTTGGCCTTGCTCCCACGGTATAGAGCAAATTGCTCTTCCCATGCAACCCCCACCCAAATAGTCCAGGATCCCATCTCTCTCTTTTTGGCAGCAGCATGGAAGTCACTGGGGACACAGTGGGTTGCACCCATACACTCTTCTGAGGCAAAACAGTATTTTTGGGTGCCCCATAAAACAACCCCTGTCCCATAGCAACCCCTTTCCCTCCAGCCAGTCCCCACAGCTGGGCTGGGGTCTCTAAAACAGTCTCTGGGCCTATATATGCAAGGGGTCAGTCCAGTACCTCTCTCAGCAAAATCATTATTGTTGGGAGCCCAATAACACAATAACTGCAGTAAAGTACATACCGTTCTGCACTTGACTCCAGCGTCCCTGATGGAGTCCGGACTTGGATGCTCCGTTTGCTCTGGCTCCTGGAAATCTGTATCTTTGGACAGACCCTCCTGGTTTTCTTCCCCAGGGTCTGTCTGTGTTGCAGCCTGGAGAACTACGCTGTTCCCACCCAGGCTGTGCTTTGGGGCCCTCAGCTGACCCTCTTCTTCTGTTATCTTTTTCTTGGCAACTTGGGCCTCATCCTTTGTGGATTCCTGGGCCCTCTGAGCTTTGTCTGCTCCAGAGTTTGTATTGGACTCCTGGACACTCGTCATCTCAGGCAAGTCCTCACTACATCCACAATCCTTTGGGGTGCCGCAATGCACCCATGGCTCTTTCTCCCAGGCAGGCACGGCTATCCCTAGCCCTGGTGCCACTGCCTCCTCCTGGGTGAGGTCCGGTTCCCTGTAGCTAGGAACCAGTTCCTTTCCCTCCCCACAGTCTCTTAAATCCTGAGCCCCTGCTTCCATGAGCAGTTCTGGCCCATACACATTGCCTAGAACTTCTGAGGGCAGACTTAGTTCATCTGGCCCTACCTGTTGAGCAGTTACTGGGGTTTCTGCCAGGATTTGTGCTGGAAGGTAGTCCTCAGGTGAGACCTTTTCCACATCCGGTATCTCAGGCGTGACCCGTTTGGAGAAACTGTGCTCGGCTAGCATTTCCTCTGGGATTAAGTCTCTTGGGGTATCAGGGACAAACATGGGTTATCTGACCCCACCCAGGGAACATTGCCCTGGGTTTCTGGCTCTTGGAGCTGGTGATTTGGTCTGAAACTGACTTTACCATCCCTTCTAGGCTCTGACACAGTCTCTGCATTTTTTAGGGGAAAACAGTCTCCATTCCCAGGAGGTGGTACAGGGGCCGGGTTTACCCCCTCCTCCTGACCCTCTGACACATCCCACTCAGAGAGCTCCTCTAGGCAACTCTGAGCCAGTTCTGTTTTCTGGGCCTCAGACAGCCCAGGGCACGGCCTTGTATATGTGGTCACCTCCATTTTGCTTACCCACATGCGCTCTTTCCATATTCTCTGGAACATCTGGTCAAGCACGCAGCCCACATCTTGTGCTGTTAACTTTTCTGGAAAAAGGTGTCTGGCTTCTTTAAACCGTCTTTTTGCTTCTTTGGTAATATCTTCCTCATATTGCTGCTCCATTCTTGTAGAGTCGTCCCACCTCTGCCAGCCAATTGTCACAACCTACTATGATGATGGGATCTAGAGTATCCTAGTACTCTTATTCCCAGTAGGTTTAGACCTAAGTTTGGGCTAACTCTAGACCTATGGACAGTCTTTGTCGGTACAAAGGCATAAGTCCCAGCTCATTGATAGTGTGCCTGGGAAATCTGGAAGGGAGTCAGAACGATCTCCTCTACCAGCATATGCCCCTGGGTCAATAATGCATCTGCACACAAAGTCTTGATGAAAATTATGAACAACTTTATTTGGAAAACAACATCTTTTAAACAGGCATACAACATTACCAGGAGGGGCTACCTTTAGTCAGCCCCTAACTGCCTCTGGCCAATCAGGCAGGGTCCCTACGTGGGAACCATGAGACTCCTCCCATGGGCCAACCCCAGGCGTGGCTACCATGCTCATTCTATCTCTGGCAGGGGAGAGAGTAACATCTCTGCCCTGGCCTATGGCCTTAGTATTGAGGCTGGAAGACCCTGTACTATACCATTGTCCTACGGTGCCTGGCAGTCTGGCAAATCTCTTTGTTCTGCTATCTCCTTTGTTTACACTAAGGACCATATGGCCAACTCCTGACTGAGAATTTATACAATGGGGGAGGGTTGACTAATTAAAACATAGCTATCACTCCATAATACAATATACAATATAATACTAACATATTATAACCCATAACACAATATACAGTGGGTCTCCTAAACCCAGAACTCTTGCTCTCCATATGGCATCAACTGTGGATGATATACCAGCCCCAAGATGGCAGCTATTGGTATATAACAGTCCAGTCCCAATATAGGCCACTGCTGCCAGTCTCAAGATGGCCCCAGCATAGTTCACGACAAATCCAATATGGCCCCTGGCTGATTCATGACACCCCCCACCACCTAAAACAAGAAAGATATCCCCGACCCTCTAAAGGGAAGGGGAATCAAGATACTTAATTTGTAAAAAAAAATGTCTAAGGAAGATGTACCCAAATCCCCAATACATTTTAAAAAATCCGTATTATGCGGAAGGAAGAGTGCTTCACGAAAGCACCACACAGCATTTTGGAAATGAGACTGAATGTTATTAGACAATTAATGTAAATTGCATTTCATTCTGTTAAGAAAGATGTAGTGTTTTGTTTTGTTTTGTGCGTGCTTTATATGCCTAATAAAAACTTGATGGAGAAAAAAAAAAAGTAATTCTCTTTGACAGTCCATGGTGCAAATTCTTGAGTGACGCTGTTGATGCAGAGTCTGTTTGAATATTGAAAAAAAGGGCAAAGATTCAGCTTCAGGTTACATATGTATTAGTGTCATATTATTTTTTGCTATGAGTTGCAGTAAATTAATGTCATTTAAATATACTTGTTTCATTAGTTTGAGTTAACATTAGTTTGTTGTAGGGCCTACACACATAAATGTGCATGTCACATGTCACTATACATGAATCACATTTTCATTGTTAAAGTTTGGATTTTTTTTTTGATTTTTTTTTTGCTGTCTTGGAAATAAAATGTAATATATTATAGCTTACCTCTCAGTTGTAATTTGCACAGTGTAAAGTAGGAAATTAGGAAATAATTATCTTCTCAAGTAAAGGCAGCAGTTAACTATCCAGTCACTCCGTTCATCACCTGAGTAGAAATGTAGAATTTTCTGGAAAGTAGGCAGTATTTTTCAACTTTGAGGTGCCTGAGACCGTTAGAACGCAATACGCATGCGCTATTTGCGTTCCAGCGTACATTTTGCGTTCCATCCGCCATTTTATGCGAAGTAGTTGTCAAAATGGTGGTTAATATCAGTGTGTTACGTACCTCGTAAAGTTGACTGTAGCGTTGTTTCAGTTTTGCGAGTCACTGTAGTATTGTTGTGTCTGTAGTCTTGTTTTCATTTTGTTCGGCGGCCATTTTTTCTCTCGCTTAGGTGATTTTCGGCAGTTTAAACTCGTTTTTTTGGACTTAAATAGACGTGTAAATTCACTTTTCGAGGTGCTGGATGCCCCCCCCCCTTGCTGTAAGTAAGCTTTTTATGTGTTCGTTGTGTTTATTTATTGTGTTTCTGATGTTTTCATGCGCGCCGTTTTCGGCTGTTTTTTGCGTGTTCGGAATGGATCGTAGCGCGTCACGTATTTTTTTTGCGAGGGCCACAGTTGCTGGCAAGGAGCGCCTCGGCACTCCATGCCAGCAACTGAGGCTCTCGCTTTGCTACGCGAGCCCGCAAGCATTAGAAACAACTTGCATGCTCACAACTATGTATGTGATCTAAGACTGTTTTTTGATGCCTGAAATTATTTAGCTTATTACTAAGTTTGTCAAAAGAGCATGTATACTAATAGAGGACTTCTATAGTCCTTGCACTTAAGTTATATGTAATACCATTTTTTTTGTAATATATTTTTCATTGTATTTAATTACATTTACTAATTGGTTGATTTGTTTTAATGTCTTTTTTAAAAACAAAGATTTGATAGTGTATTAGAAACAAAAGTATAGTATAGCCTATCTATTCTATCTATCACAAAAGCTTGGCTTAATTAAACCTCAGGATTGCCTTATTGTTTTAGACAAATTTCTACCCACTATAAGTTAGAATTGAATTTTTAAATGTATACATTTTAATTTTACTTAGCACTGTTATTTGAGTTGTCTTAGTTGAATAACATTTGAGGATGTCACATACGTTTGAGATTAATATACATGAGGTATTCCAGTGCTTTATTCAGGGCCCCCTTTTAGATCATGGAACCTTTGGACCCAGTACATATGTAGCAACCACTTGGTTGGTTGCACTAGTTCCAATAGTAATTATTACTCAGGAAAACAGTGTTGCCCTGCAAATGTCACCACATACTTGCTGACAGCTCACACTCTCACAGACACCTGACATTACTTCACTTTGCACAAGCATGTTGAGGGACACAGTTGATGGACAGTGGACATGTCTGCAATACAAGCAGTTGAGGGCTGATGACCATATCTTGGTGTTCTATAGAATAAATTTACCTGTAAGAACAATGCAAGAACAATGCACATTGCCCACAAGGCATCATTTTATTTTAATTAAAGGCTGTAAAAAAACAAATGGACACTCAAAGGCTTGTCAGCAAAGCCCAAAAACAAACATCACTGACCGCAAAGAGTCTCCCCCCATAGACTTGGCCACTATGCTAGCAAGGTTAAAAAGTTTTCTAGTTATAATTGTTATACTCAGATGCTTAATTCTAAGTGCCCAGGTCACTAAGACCACAACACAAGCCATTAACATGCAGATCTTTATATATAAAGAAGTATTGCTGTTTCAAATCAGTTGAGCCCCATAATCTCATAACCACTAACACGAAACCCAAAACCTGACATTTTGTTCAGCCAAATCTTTCTCATAAAATAGATGGACTAATATTTTCTGGCAAAAACATTTTTTTCATGTTGGCAGCTGGTCCGTCTTCTTTACTGCAATACCCTCTGTGTCACGATCTGCTTCTTCAAGGGGGCTTGATATAAACCTAGTTCACACCTACCCCAGCAGAATCGTATGGTTCTTGTTCTCTCTGGCACAAAAGATGGCTTCTGAAGAGGGCAATGCCCAAAGGTACAAGCAGAGAATACTGGATACAGGTTACTAGTGGCCTATGGCAAGACTACTCCCCTATTCAGGATACAAACGCAGAAACAGCCTCACACCTTTGATATTTGACGCCAGAACTAAACCTTTATTGAATCATAGAACCAACATATTTATACATCTCCCATACCACACCCTTGTGTACCTTTGTGTATGTGTGTGCTGAAACACATATGCCTTGCAACCTTGGTTGTTATAGAAGCACTTGAGATCAAACTCACCAGATATCTAAACAACATGACAGATGTCAATAGTTAGCTGGGCAGAAAACATTGATGGTAATCTCAAGTGTTTGCATGCATCTGTCTTGGCTGCTGTTTATCAAGGCCTGTATGTGTGAGGATGCAATGTTCTGCATTTAAGTTTATGTGCAGAGCATTTTTACCTTAGCCTCATGTATTCTCCTATTATATATACATTTTCCCTCTTTAACATATAATACTAGTATACATGATAACCATGTACAGGCATATGATTTTTAACTTCTGTTTGAACACAGAGTATACAATAATGGTTCTAAGTTAAAACTACTTGAGTCTTTGTCACTGAAAAGGAACACTTATGTCAACTGTCTATTTAAATAGGAAATAATTTGGCTTTTACCTTTAACTTCTTGACTGCTAGTGCAATGAGTAACAATTTGCAATACAGACGCGTTCCGGTCCCTCAGACTTAGAAGGGGTTATATTAATTGACTGCAATTACTGCTGTAATGCTGCAGCTCAATATGAAAACCATTTCAGATGATGTCATGTGCTAAGGTCATTATGTAAGAAGGCCAAGGTAAAATTATTAGAGCCTTATTATAAAACACATGTTTGAAAATTATGTTTTTTTTTATTAAGCAGATACTGAACAGATTAGTTAATGTAACCATGTGTCAGTGATTCTTTAATATTAATTAAAGTATAATATATTTGTATCCATCCCAGTTTTTTGTATAAATATAAAACTCAAACTAAGCTTATAAAAAATATGTGGTGATTGCTAAAACTGGATATTTTTTTTTTATTTTTATATTTTACAAGAGCAAATGTGAGATTTTGCAATACACTTAACTCCATTAAATAAGGCATGTCATCCTAAAATTTCCAGTTCTGTTGAAGACTTTTCAAGACCATTTTGCCTGTAATAAGTTTTCGTGCTGTGTCACTAACTTCTGACAATATTCATTCCCTCTTAGGTGGTGTCGATGCCTTACCCTGATACTCTGAATCCCAAGGGGTTGCATTGTTATGCTGCTACTATGGATGAAGAATCAGCTACAGATTTTGAACTGCTGCTCTCTCCCACACTTTTGGACCAACGTCCTGGCTCCATTGGGATGGACGCTGAGCAGAAGACAGTTTTTGCCTTTGTCATTTTCCTCTTGGTCTTCTTGGTCATCCTTATGGTCCGCTGTTTTCGAATACTTTTGGACCCTTACAGCAGAATGCCAGCCTCTTCATGGACCGATCACAAAGAGGGTCTAGAGAGGGGCCAGTTTGACTATGCGTTAGTGTAGACCATCAGTGGAAGGGATACCTAATGCTATGCGTCATCTCTTAAATGGCAGTGGTGGTAAGGAAATCACTATCTTTAGGTCAAGGGGTACTGACTGAACCTGCCCTTGGCTACTCTCAATGCATTTTTGGAATTACGGTTTCTGTATTTTAAGAAATGGTTTCAACAGAGGGGCAGAGCCAATCTAATCCCATGACCTTTAGCCATTTGGTAGCCTTACATTGATACTGACAATGATAGAGTACTCATTGGTAATATGATGCTCAGCTGCATAGTGTTGTGAATCTTGATGCCTTTAAATTATGACAACATTCCAGGCCTGAATTATCACATGGCCATTTAACCCTTTTCCGGCACATCTGTCAATCAAAGGGTTACTTTCTATCTCTCCTCTTTCTTTAAAGTTCTATCTTTCTACCTCTCTTTCTCACTATATTTGACTTGTTTTGCTTTAATATTTTGTGAATCGCTATCTATTTTCTCTGTAGAAATGTCCTGCTTTTTGTACTTTGAAAAGGTAGGATAGTGTCTCTCAGAATGCTCAGCAATGGGTTTGTTGGCTCATGTGTATATTGTTCAGTGGTGTATTGACAAGCCAAGGAGACATACAGGTTTCCATTTAATTAGGTAGTTTGTGATGTGTTAGCTTGCCATTGGCTGTCAGTTCTTTAGATAGAATGAAGTATTGCTGTTTCAAATAAGTTGATGGAGACCCACAATCCCATAACCACTAACATGGAACCAAAATCATGTCATACTGATCAGTCAAACAATTAACTGCATAAATTGGCCTACATGACCAAAAAAGATTTAATTTGCCCAAAATGCCTCCACAAATCTCTAAGCACACTGATAAGTACAAAGGTCAGAGAGAAACAGTTTGGGACAAATTTCCTGTTCCACTGAAGGTGGTTCCACTGAACACAAATTTGGGAGTTCTGCTTTTAGTTTATTTTTTCCCCCTTCTTTTTTCCATCCCTTTACTTCAGCGGTTCTCAACCTGTGGGTCGCGACCCCTTCGGGGGTCGAATGACGGTTTGCCAGGGGTTGCCCAAAACTATCAGAAATTAGCTTTTTTGTCTATTCTAATCTGTAAAACGTGCAATTGTACAATTTATTCATAAAGATTACAAATGTTTCCATTCTCGTAACTTTACTATTTTTAACATTCACAATATATATTACATATTGTTTTTGTAATTAATCACTACGCTTTAATTGTGTTAAATTTGTAAATATCTGCATATCAAATATTTATATTGCGATTCATAACAGTAGCAAAATTACAGCGATGAAGGAGCAACAACTTGGGAAATTTTATCAAAGGGTCGTGGCACTAGAAAGTTTGAGAACCACTACTCTACTTACTGTCTCTCTAGGTAAATCTCCTACTTCCAAAGCTTTATTTAGTTTGTATACGTTTTCAGTTATGCAGTGTTTAGCTGCTACTTATCCTTATATTTACTTGACTTTATTATCTTTTCACAAGGAGGCTAATACTACAGAATAACTTTTTTCATTCCAAAAACTATTTGAAGTTATGAGGTCTTTCCCACCTCTTTTTGGTGTAGATCTTTTGTAGACTGTGAGGGTGTGGGGGAAAATGCTTGGCCTTTGTCAAGTAGACAATGTAATTTTACTGTGGATTTTGCAAACTTATGTTCCAATAGATCAGTGTTGGTATAATAGTGGAGTTGCACAACATCTCTACCCTATCTTTATCCACCTTGGCCAGAGAGAGTATGGCTTGAGCATGCTTGTGACAACCAGATTTTATGGAGCCAAAACCTTTGAGTCTGGAAAATTAAGGGCCACATAACTTCAAGTATGCATAATTATTTTTGTGTGGTAAAAATGTTGTAGTAATCTTTGAAATGGCTGCTGGACAGGTTTTTATTCTGGCAAACCTATATAAAGGTGAAGTCTTGTCAGATGGTGTTCCAGCATCTATGGATGATACGGTGTCGTCTAATTGTACCTTACTCACAATAATCTAATAAGTATTGTAAATAATGATAAAATGTCTAATGATATATAAAAATAACGTATTTTATACGTATATGTATATACTTTTTACTTCAAGTCTCTCCTCTTTGTTTTGCTTTGTGCTCAACTTTTATAAAGTTTATTTCACCAGAGATTGATCATACTTGGTGATCATGTCCTGAATAAATACTTTACTTCTAGAAACAGGTAGTGCACACTGTTGAACATAAAGTAGACAAAACGTGCACAAGGAAGTACAAGGGAATACATATTCAAAGTAAGGAATTAAAGCCATATTTATTTAGAGAAATGTCTGCTTATCATTCTTTTTAGTATATTGTGACTAAGGTACTTTTGGATGCACTTTAAATGGTTTCAGAGACTAGGTTCGGGTGGTTAACAGATACTAATAATCAGTGTAGTAGGATAATCTTCTATGATGAATATATTTTCCTAAAAAGATAATTCATGAGAGTATTGACTCCATACATTTGTTTGTGGTTGAGGGTTATTGCTAATATAATTTAATATACTTATTGCCAAATGCTGAGTTCCTGTCTTTTTTATAAGTAAAATTTAGAAATGGTAACATCTGTGCATTTCTTTAATTAATTGTGTTAAATATTTAACACAGTTAAAAATAGGTGGTCATGCTGGCCATGTGATTATGTAATCCATGATACAGAAATTTGCAGGAGTAAGACAGCATTGTGATGTCACTGATCTGAAAGGTTACTTATCCAGTGTATTTTACAGCAGAGGTTGAAAACACATCACTGATAATTCGGTTTTGGACCATCTAGTGTATTATTTATCACTTGTTTTGACACATAAGATAACCATTTTCCCAGTTTTGATTCATTTCGGAGAGGGAAGTTGCCGGTACATGAAATGAGTCACTTCACCCCTTCCCCATTAAGACCAGAACGGCCGTGTCCAACAAACTATTTCCATTCGACACCATGGCAGAATTGTCTAAACAGAGCTTCCCCATCAACACCATGGCAAAAGTGTAAAACTAGCTCTTCCCCAACAACAGCTTGGCAAAAGTGTGTAAGTAGCTCAACTCCATCAACATCATGGCAGAAGTGTCTAAGGAGTCCTTCCCCTTCAGTCCATAAGTGTCTAAACAGCACTTTCCCATCAACACCATTACAGAGTGTTTCCCCATCAGTATCACACCAAAAGTATCCAAGAAGCATTTCTCCACCAACATCATGGCAGAAGATTATAGGCAGCAGTTCTCAATCAACACCATGGCAAAAGTATGTAAAAAGCACTTCTCCATCAACTTCATGGCAAAGGTGTCTAAGGAGAGCTTCCCCGTCAACAAAATGGCAGAGCAGTCTAAAGAACACTCCCCCATCATTACAGAAGCATTCAACTGGCACCTACACATCAGTACCATGGCAAAATTGTCTAAGGAGTACTTCCCCATCATCTTGGCAGAAGAGTTTAAGGAGTGCATCCCCTTTAGTCCAACACCATTGCACTTCCCCATCAACACCATTGCAGAATTGTCTAAGGAGTGCTTCCCCATCAATATCCCACCAGAAGTGTCCAAGGAGTATTTCCCCATTAACGGCATGGCAGAAGTTTGTAAGAAGCAGTTCTCCATCAACACCATGTCAAAAGTGTATAAAGAGCACTTCTCCATCGACATCACAGGAGAAGTGTTTAAGTAGTGCTTCCTCGTTAACACAATGGCAGAATTGTCCTAGGAGCTCTACTCCATCAACACAATGGCAAACATACAGAAAGAGCACTACCCCTTCAGTACCATGCCAGAAGTTTCTAAAAAGAACTTCCCCATCAATTCCGTGGCAGAACAGTCTAAGGAGTGCTTCCCCATCAACATTATGGCAGACGTATGCAAGGAAAGGTTCTCCATTGATGGCATGGCAAAATAGCTCTTCCCCAAGAACACACGGGCAGAATTATATAAAGAGCTCTCCACCTTCAACATCATGGCACAAGTGTCTAAGGAGCTCTTTCCCATCCACATCATTGCAAACATTTCCAAAGAGAGCTTCACCCTTAACACCATGGCAAAAGTGTCCAAGGAGTTCTTCCCCATTGACACCTGAGCAAAATTGTCTAAGGAACATTTCCCCATCAACACCATGTCAGAAGTGTATAAACAGTACTTCTTCAAAATCACCATGGCATACATGTCTAAGGAACGCTTCCCCATCAACACAGCAGTGTCTAAAGAGCACTTCCCCATCAACTGAATCTCAGATAACAACTCCATCAACTTCATTGCAGAATTGCGTAAGCAGTACTTCCCCAACCACACCATGGCAGAAATGTTTAAGGAATGTTTCCCCATTAATACAAAAATGTCTAAAGAGCCCTTCCACATCACCATGGGAAAAGTGTGTAATAAGCGCTTCCCCCTCAATACAATGGCAGCAGGATATAAGGAACTCTTCCACTTCAGCATCATTGGAAAGTTGTCTCAATACCACTTCCCCATTAGCCCCATGTCAGAAGTACGTAAGGAGTGCTTCTCCATCAACACCATGGCAAAAGTATGTAAAGAGCACTGCTCCATCTATGCCATGGCATAAGAGCATAAGGAGCTCTTCTCCTTCAAGATCATTGCAGAGGTGTTTAGGGAACATTTTGGCATGTACATCAAAGCAGACATTTCCAAGGAGTTCTTCCCCTTTGACACCACATCAGAAGTGTCCAAGGAGCAATTTCCCAACAACACTGTGGCAGAGTTGTCTAATGAAGACTCCCCCACCAGGACAGAGGTGTCTAACATATGATGTCCCTCTCAGCACCATGGCAGAAGTATCTAGCAAGCCATTCCCAATCAACCCCAGGGCAGAAGTCTCTAATGAGCAGTTCTCCATCAATACCAGGGCAGAAGTATCAAATGAGCAGTTAATAATCAACACAGAAGCAGAAGTGTTTATTGAGTGCATTCCTATCAACACCACAATAGAAGTGTCTAACAAGCAGTTCCCTATTAATACCAGAACAGAGGTGTCTAATGAACCTTTTCCAATTTACATCAGTGCAGAGGAGTCTAACAGGCAGTTTCCTGTCAACAGCAGAGAGTATGTGTACAATAAAGATTCCCCAGTCAAATCAACACCTGTAATGTCACATTACTTTCAGTATCCGGCAACCTTCCACTCCATTGCCAAGTATCCTGAATAGCAAACAACGCCTTTTTGCCAAACAGAGATGCTGACATAACTAGCAATCTCAATGAATCACGGACACAATTTGGTCCTGAAATTGCCACTATAAGCCTACAATAAGAAAGGTTTTCTGGTCAAATCATAGATATTTCACATCCCCATCTTATAACTCGAAGCAAGGCTACAGAACATACAAAGTTATTCCACAGGACTACAGGAACCTTGGATAAAACAAAGTGAACACTAGCAAAAAAAATGGGGGGAAAATTGAACAAACCAAAGAATACTGACTAGTGGCCCATCCTGACCCAGCATTATTCCAGGGCTTTTATGCACAATTCAATTGGCAGGCTTTGACTTTGTGAAGTTAAGTCTACTTTCAGCTTACCAAATGTATATAGAATTAAATCCCATAGTTAATAAAATCATATTTTATTTAAAAATGTACTGTGACCAAATTATCTCTATCATACTTAGAGTTTAAATGGCATCCCAGAAAGTAAGAGAATCAGATTATATTAGTGGTTATATTAAACACACAGTTATTGTCTGACGTGCAGCTTTTTAACTATGGGTGTTACAGACTTTAAAAAAGACAGCACATGGCTAATTTGTATTTACTTTTTATGTGGGGAGTACTAGATTTGTGTAATAGTATATAGTATGTGACATTTAAATATATTGATATGTTATGTGCAAGTTTCCATAGTTTTCTGCTGAATGATTACTTCTGCACTGCATTATTTAAATGCCATAGATAGTTTTAAAGTTTTTTGGAAAAAAAAAGTTACAAGGCACAAAAGAGATCTGGCACTAGGCAAATATGTTGTGACTGGAGTATAGTCATGAGTATCTGTGGTTTGATTAGCTGATTTGCGAGTGATGACATAATGTCTAGTCAAAGCATTCTGGGAATATGTTGAAGAAACAGGCTTTAATTGCCTGGGTGATGTCACTTGAAGAAAATCATTTTTGAGAGAGGGGCGAATGAGTGTGTACTCAGTTTGATCGCTGAGTAACGCTGCTAATGACAGTTGGACTAATAGCAACTTTCAGCTAGGTATATACATTCAGATGTTTTTCTTCTATGTAAATACAAAATGATTTCACCAGGGATATTCAAAATGGAATTTCACCTACACTTTCCAAAGCCGTGAGCCGGACCTGCACAAAAACGTAAACATCAATTCTCTTTTACTGTATTTACATAAATTGTTATTGACTTTGCCTAATCATAGTTTCTCTGATTTCACTGGTAAGAAGTCAGAATGACTTTTTTTGCAACTATAATAGCATTTTGAAATTTCATATGTAAAAAAAAAATTAGCACTTTCTCACTATAATAACACGTAATCAAAATACTACTTATTCTAGTCCTGACTGTTCACATCTCTGGTAGGTAGCTAATATAGAGCTTAAGTATTTAGCAAATCTGCAAGTTAAATGCAACATTTTAATTAGAGCAGCAACATGATCTGTAATTGAAACCTCTTAAATGAATGAAAACAACAGCTTTTCTTGTCATTTTATCCTGATGAGAACTAGACAATAGATTGTAAGCTCCATAGCGCAGAGAAATTTGCTGTGTATATAGATCTATGTAGAGTACTGCGTACACTGTCTGCATTGTCTTAGAAAGTTAATGATTAATATTGACAATACAAAGTATCATCCACAATAACTGTATTGTGGGTCACCCACAATCCTACTGCCCCATCCCCAGGGTGGACTGGAAAGATTTAAAGAGATTTGTATCAAGACTCAGTTTATTTCTTTTAAGGAAACTGTAGTGGTAAAACAAGTGTTTAAATGTTTGTTATATTCCAATTATATTATAGTATACTTGCATCAAGCAAGCCCTATATGTTTTTACTATCTTATAAATTTCCATCTGCTCGCCTCTAGAGGTCTGCCTCTCATTACTATTCTATAATATTTCACAAAAGTTTTTGTCCCATTAGGTCCTATAAGTACTTCCTATACATTCTGCCCTAAGTGTTTATACAGTTGTTTTCTTTACCCCGTAATCTGCTACTATACCTGTACCTTATAAATCTTCTCTTGACTTTTTTCTACTCATTCCTGCTGCCTCATATTTAATTGTCTAATGGCTCCAATAATCATTCCATAATGGCTCTCAATATCAGCACTACTTACTGCTCATAAAGTTGTCCACCAATTCTTCCTAACCTAACAACTGTTTTTGCTTCTGCCTGTACCGCCTAACCTAACAAATCCTTCATCTGCTCTCCTATATCTCTTCACATAATAGCTGCTTTAGCTGTTCTCTATAACTTCTAGTTTATCTGATCCTTTAGCTGCTCCCTATAGCTCCTAATCTAACTGCCCCATTCTATATATCCTAACCCAACTGCCCCTTCATCTGCTCCCTATACCTCATAATTTAACTGCTCCTTTTTCTGTTCCCTATACTTCCTAATCTAACCGCTCCTTTTGTTGCTTCATATAAACCCTAACATAACTGCTCCTTCAGCTGCTCCCTATACCTCCTAATATAACTGCTCATTCCGCTGCTCCCTATACCTCCTAATCTAACTGCTCTTTAAGCTGCTCCTCATAGCATCTACATAATTTGCTCCTTAGCTGTCCTAAACTAATCCCTCCTTTAGCTTCTCCAGATACTACTAACCTACAGCCTTTTAAAATTGCGATTCAGTAAATTTAAAAGTGCTCTATATAAGCACAGAGCATATTTCTTTACAGAAGTTCTTAGTTAGTGAACGTCTATCCAAAAGCAAGGTCTTCACTAACTAAAAACTTCTGTAAATAAAATATGCTGTGTGCTTATATAGAGCCCTTTTAAAATTAGCAGAATCACAATTTAATAAGGCTGCTAACTGCTACCTAAGCAGCTCCATTAAGCTGCTCTTTCCTCTCATGTAACTATTATAATTCCACCCACAACTGTTATTTAAGACTATAACTGACAAAATAACAACACAATACATAACCTTTACTATTTGTTCTCTATGACTCTTACTACCCCTCCCCAAGCTGCACTAATAACATGTCTGCTGGTTGCAGGTGTCACTGAAATTAACACATTTTTGTGTCTGCCCACTATGTGCCTCATTCAATTGTGATTTGGCCAATTTAATAGGGTTCTATATAAGCACAGTTTTTAGTTAGTGAAGACCTTGCTTTTGGATAGAAGTTCACTAACTAAAAATGTCTGTAAAAAAAAAATGTTCTGTCCTTATATAGAGCCCTATTCAATTGGCCAAATCGCAATTGAATGAGGCCCTATATAGCCATGTACTATTCCATGATATGGTGAAATAGCTTGCAGTGGTTTTATTTAATGCAGACTATCCTAAGCATTTGATGGTAAAACATTGAATCTTCTTACAGTACACTTTATCGAAGCTTGGCTTTTTACCTCTCAATCAGCCTTTCTGATCCACCCACACACTAAGCATAGAGTGATATCTCTTTCAAATGAGCGATTATTACCAGTAAAAACGAATTCAGGTTAAAACTTAAAATTCGGTAATACCATAAAGTAACTAGGGTGGTTAGGGTAAGTCCTCCCCGTGGCCTGAGCACCCTTAATCTTTTCAGCTTCACATGGCTTTAAATTGAAAACAGCCAGAACCCCCACAGCCAAATAGTAATTACTGGCAATAATACTTAATTTGAAAGGTATATCATTCTTTGCTTAGTGGGGGGATCAGAACTGCTGTTTGATAGTTAAACACTGCAAACCTAAATGCAAGTTTATTGTAAGAAAATACTATTTTAATAACATTCAAATGATAAAAGTATCATTACTTTGTATAAATTTAAATTATAGCATAAATGGAACTTCCACTTTTTTCCCTTTGGCAGTCAAATATTAAGGTTTCAGTAAGGGATCTGTTCCCTGGCAGATTTTTTCTGCATATACCTGTACAAGTATTCTTCTGCAACTGCTTAATTTAACCCCTTCTGTAAATTTCACAAAAGAATACAGTACAGGCACCACATTCCATTAACAAGTCTATTACTCTTGATACAAATCCCTCTAACCAAGCTTTGCAGGGGGGAATAATCTTGGAGTGTTGTTTAGTACCATCTTGTAATCGCCTCTTTTCTATACTTGTACATTGATATTAGTGTAAACTCTTGCAGGAAACATGCTTATAAACTGATATGTTACAGATATTTAGTAGAGTGTGTTATCTATATTAACCAACATCAATATGGTTGCTAACTGCAAGCTAAACAAACAGGGTAACTCAACGGCAAACATTTTTTATTGAGGGGCAGATGGGATAACTCAACTGGATTTCAAATTACCAGGGAACAAAGACCAAATACAAGTGTTGGTATTATTTTTGACTGATAAGCAAGAAATCATGCAGTGGATTGTCTTTTTGAACACATTTACTACAAATTTTTATTATCTGTAATGACATCACTTAAACTTAATTTATAATCCCAAAGCTGTTTATTTTATAGCCCTCAATGTGCCTACTTTTTATAAGCTATACTAAAAGTTCACTACACTTGAACATATTTTATCTATTTTGTAGCTCATATGGAATTGAAATGATCTCCTCAATGGTTTCTTTGGGGCATATAATGCAGAGAAAGAGTTCACAAGTATGGCACATTTCTCTGTATCCTTTACACCCAAAAGTTGCTGTACTTTGGTCACAAATGAGGATCATTTTCAGAGTCTCATATTGTTAAACTGAGGAACAATGGTGATTAGGAGTTTGACACTGTATGGTTTCCCATCTGCCTCTATGCCTGACAGCTGTCCTACAATATATTCATATATAACAAGGTCTGAACTGATCAATGCATGAGGTGCAAAACAGCCAAGCACCTATATATATATATATATATATATATATATATATATATATATATTTAGTTTCTTACTCGGCTGAACCAGAGTGTCACTCGGTTGATTCTTGAACCTCTAAGTACCCTCCATTTACCTTGAGTAGTCAAAATGATTGTCTTCTGGACACAATACAGCCTTGTTCTCTGGAGTGTCCAATCTAGTGCTGTTGTTGACAAAACCTTTTTTTGTTGGTTACTCAAAGTCAAACATAAAACTATCCAACACTTTTGGATATGGAGGTCTTTTGAAGTTTAAGAGTCACTTAATGGAAGTAAGAAAAACAGGTTTAATTGACGCTGTGTTGCTTATGATAACTCCAAGTGTTCACCATCCGTTTGCATTTTTACAAACGACGCTTCAGGGTCTGTAATTCATCATGTGTATTACTATCTCAGCTCTTGGACTTTACTAAATTATGTGCCACTAAGTTTCAGCTTTGTGCAGTGACACCGTAAGCACCTCTATGCCTTAAGGATTCTTTGATGTGCATAACCGCTTCTTTGTGAGGATATGTGAATAATTATTACATTGTGTTCTACCAAGAATAGCAGACTGTACACCACAGCTTGCATTTAGTAGAACATCTCAAAATATCTACAACTAATAAAGATGGAAATGTGGGATTAAGCTGAGTTTTTGTCAGTTATTTGTGGGAGATATTTGTGGGAGATATTCAATACAAGTCTGCATCACAGAGGACTGGTATTAGATGAAACTGAGAAAAATGTACATTTACAAAATATTACACTATAATACAGAAATCAAGTTAAAGGGACACAGGGGAGGTTCCAAATTTGGTATAATTTAAAACTATGGAATGTTGTGGACAATATCCCTCTCAGATTCTCTCTTAGTCAACCCAGGCACTCAAGAAAAACAATTGATATTCCAGGTCCTCAAATCAACTCCTTTTTTATTTAGACAGGCCCATCTGGAGAGTGCAACTCATAAATCCTATACAAAAGATTCACACAAGCCAGAAAATTAGATAACATGTCTTATATAGTATAATGGAACCAGTGACTTAGCTAACAAAGATGTGTCCTACAAATGTCTTTCTGCACATACGCGAAGGACTAGCATAATCCAGACAGGATTAGTGACAATATTCTGGAATGTCAAAACTGGTGACCATTATCTTGTGCATATCAGAGCAGAACAATGGCAGGGCATTATATTAATCCCTTTTTGTAGAAACTGCAAAAAACAGAGCTTTGTTTTAGGTTTAAAAACTATGTTCAGTTTTAGATGTATGGAGTTTTTAAAGAAATATGTAGTATACATACCCCTAACAATAACCTTCCTTTAAGACTAAGAGGTGTTGACTAAATAGTCTAAAGGACGTGACAAAAGAAGAGAGGGCTAGAAAAGAATAGAAAAAGTGAATAATCACAAACAATATAAACACAGACTCATACACTCTCCACACAAACCAAAACTCACAAATCTCTCATCACGTAAAACCAAGCCTCTCTGAGGCTATATGCTCCAAAAAACAAAAAACAGTCGGATTGCATCTGAATATAATATCCTCTGGTCAAGGCAATAGTATATCATGTGCAGATTTCCAGGCACAGAGTAAGGAGTATGTGACTTACTCCCACAAATCTTGCATCTTTTTTCTTGCCAGCAGATACATGCGTATTTACATTTCCAGTTCAATAAATAAGAATTTTGCCTGTTCCTCCTTTCTTGGGTGCAGAAGCACAGCAAGGCTTCTGTCTGGGTTTTGTGTTTGTTTGACAAACGCTGTATATGTTTTTTCTGTAATTATCTTTTGTCATCAGGATAAACACTTGGTAGAGACTTTCTCTTGTCATATTTCAGGGAAGGCTTTTTACTTGGTCATTACATTTTTTTTCTTTAGTTCCTCATTACAGGATACCATGTCACGGTAGTTTCACTTGTGGTCTTCTTCTTCGTCTGGGCACAGGAAAAAATGTGACTACAAAATCAAAATTCTTGCATCCAAGACCTTGCATTCATCTTACAAACATCCTTTCTACACACATCTGTCCTAAGAGATAACCTCTCTAACTGGAACTCGGGTAGTATACATGGGAATATATTACAAAGCATAATCAAATCAAGTAAAAAATATAATTTATCTCAAGGCCAGTAAAATATATGGATATATAAAATGCATAAGCATTAATCTTTTACTCATGTGGAGGCAGAGGTTTGTCATGAGAACATTTTCAGTACTACTATATTATGTCTCTAAAATGATTAGAATTATTTTAGGTTGATTGACAATTTTGACTGTCCTTACATTCTTAATATAACCTTTAAAATATTGCACCTGGTTGCTATCATTAAAAATATCATGTGATTGTACCTGTGTTTCTACATGTTAGTGTGAGTGAAGTGCACTTTTCTCCTTCAATAATTGTACAAAAAAATCATAAAAAACAGTCACTATTAGATACTCAATCATTAATTCATTTTGGGTAAGAGAAGCTGGTTACCAAAACTGAATTTAATATTGTACATCACTTTTTTTTTAATCTATGAAAAAGGGAATATAATTTTAAACATATGGATCAATATCTACACCATGCAAAACCTCCTTATAATATTTAAATTTTTATCGACATTACCGATTCTACCTCATAATATTTATATATAAATTTGACCTTTTATCTCTTAAAATTATAATCACACGTTATAATCTATACTCATTACAGGTCAATGGAGTGTCAATAGTCTACAACAATCTCTAACTCCATGCTAACCGCAATCATTTCTTTTTTTGAACCAATCTTTTTTTATTTTTATCAAACACTGGGTGTTTAATTGTAATCTAATTATTTGAAATGCTGACCTTGAATTACTGGATGAGCTGCAGGTTTCTGTAAATTATTAATTTAGTAAATACTTTATTGTTTTACAAAAGTAAGAGTCCTCCCCTCCTGAGAGAAATACTTGCAACATACAAGGAAAATATAGAGCAGTCAACACAAGTAGGAATCAAATCTAGATAAAACATTTATTATCATATGTCCAAAATGACTGAAGGCAGGTAAGTATCAATACCTGAAGTAGAGTGTTCTGTTTAACAGTTTATCAATCTGTCTGACAATCTAAGTGGACACATTGTGCATAGAGTTAAAATACACTTATGGAAAACTCAAAACAGGATCCATATAAAACAAACATCACAATACTGACACAGAATATATCACCAATATAGTTGTTGTACTGCGAGTTGTCGTCCCGTCAGGGGCCAGCACTCATCGCGAGGCCCGTGGGACTTTGAGAATGCAATGAGCACTGAAGGCCGCAGGCGCTCATCACGAGGCCCCTAGGACGCAGCACTCTCTCTCTCCTTACCACTGCAATGAGCGGCGAAGCAATGCCCCCCCCCCCTTCCTGATCCATTCAGAGGCCTGCACGGCTCCCCCTGCCCCACTAATTCTCATCGAGAGGCCTGCAGTACAGGAAAGTACCTGATTGGTGCAAAGCCTGCCAGTCGCTTGCGGCCCGTACCTGGCTCTGACCCTGCCAGCAGCACCGCACTCATCCTCTTCTCCTCTGCAGATCCCCTTCCTCCATCCAAAACTACTTTCTGGATCAAGCCACGCAGGCGCGATGCGCGGCTTGATCCAGAAAATAGTTCCGGCCAGAAGACGGGAGCCGCAGAGGAGGTGAGTGCGGTACTGCTGGCAGGGTTGCATCCAGGTACGAGACACAGGGAAGGGAAAGGAGGGGTTAAAGGAGACAAGGGAGGGAGAGGAGGGGGAAAGGAGACACAAGGGAGGAAAGGCAGAGGGGGAAAGGAGACATGGGGTGAGAAGGGAAAGGGAGAGGGGGAAATAGGGAACAAGAGATGGAGAGAGGGGAGAAAGGACACAGGGGAGGGAGAGGGGGGAAAGAAGGTAAAGGAGAGGTGCTCTCCCTGCCCCATTGATGACTTAGACATTTAAGCCACTGTGAGGACTACCGGTGGCAGTGCGTGGCCAGAGGGAAAGGAGGGGGAAGAGACACAGAGGAGGGGTAAGAGACACAGGGGAGGGATAGGGGGGGAGACATAGGGGAGGGGGTGGAGAGACACAAGGGAGGGAGAGAGACACAGGGGAGGGAGGGAGGGGGAAGACACAGGAGACGGAGGAGTGGGAAGACACAAGGGTGGGAGGAGAAAGGAAAAAAAACAGGAGGGGAGAGGACACAGGGGAGGGAGAAAAGACACAGGGGAGGGAGGGGGGGGGGATTTGTTTGGAAAAAGCCCCAGCATGCCGTCATTTTTTGAGGGGCAAGTCACTAGTAGAAATATAGAACATGTAAGCTCACAAGAATAATGTATAAGCAAGTCCCTTAGAAGAGAGGAGAGGAAAAAATATCCTCTCAGTGCTTCAGGCTGAATATAGAAAATAAATGCAACATAACTAAATCCACAGAGCCATCATCTTTCACTAAAAGTAACTTTGTGAGACAAGGACGATCTATTGATCAGGACTCCACAAATCATTCCTATGAGAATTAACGTCAGACCCAGCAAATATTGTGGTATCATAATATTCCCTATCCCAGTACCAGCATGGTGAGTAGCAATATGACACAACAATCCCTTCATATCTCTTATGTATTTCATTTGGGTAGAACCATCGGGCATTGGCTGTGTTATCAGGGGACACATTCTTTAATTTTCACTGGGAGATGGCACTTCACAACCCTTTGGCAAATATAGTCTCCTTGGCTTATTTTTCTAGTTAAATAGACACACCCTTTAACATCAGATGGCCCATCCTTAAGCTGCTCTCTCTTATCAATGCACCCTATGTCCTTACTTTTAATGCTTCTGCATTGCCTTTCTTTCTTCCCTTGGTGTGTAAGTCTTGGTCTTTGGAATCTTTGACTCTAAATGTGAAAACCCTGCTACTACAGCTGCCTCTTCTCCTTCTCCCCCTTGGTCCTGATTCTCTATCTCTATCAAAACACTATTCTCATTTCCCCTTGCTCTTTTTTTACACTTTTCTTCCCCTCTGCTGTGATCACTACTGTCCCTATTATAGTTGCATGCTGGATAAGTGATCCTTCTTCTTTTTGTTACCCTCCCTCTGAAATAACATGTCCATCTCTTCTTTTACTTCTTTATATGTGCATTTAGTGTAAGAGGGAAGTTTGCAAGGATAAGGTGTGGGGGGCACTGGGACCATTTGTCAACTCATGTTCCCTTAATTGTTCAAATTCATCTTTTCATTTATCAAAACAAATCTTCTTCAGATCATAATCATTCTTTTTCATTTCACCTGCCTTTATAATCATACTAGCCTCAATATCTAACATCAACAAATTCCATGAACCTACCGAGGGGCTAGGCATCCAGATGTAAATTTTTCCCATCTATCACAATAATCCTTGAATGCATTCTCCATTTCTGGGTATGTCTGAATCATAAACTTTCATTACCTTTCTCTTTGTCATCCTTACAGTACAAAGATTTCAATGTGTTAGACATTTTATCACCACTTTCATCATTAGCTTATACAACACGTTTTTCTAAGAAACATGAGTGTTTTAGTTAAGTTCTTACAGTCACAAATCTGATGGGATTTTACTATCTTTGTCTTTCACAGCTAGTTCCCTGTGCTTGTATAGTATTGTAAAAAAAATTATAACATGCTGTTCAATCTCCGTGAAATAGCACAAACTATGCACTTATATCAGAGTTGCTAATAGAAACTTGCCTATCCACAGTGGGTGAATGATAAAGATTCTCAGAAACCCTACTTGGGTTACAAGTGAAGACCCACAACTCGTGTAAATGGTTTATTCGCACAAACTACTAAATTGATACCAGGGTTTGAATCCAGTATTTTTACAACAATCTATTTTTTCGATAATTATGGTCAGCACTAACTACAAAGTTTGAGTCCAACTCAAGTATTACTAAGGTGCCCTCCCTTACAGACATAAAAGTATTCTTTTACTGTTGGTTTAAAGACCAATGACACTGTTCAGAAAAAAAATAACAGCAAAGTTTAGAGAAGACTGATGATATAACAAACAACATGTATGTTGTTATAGAATGAGAAAACACATTGTCCTTGGATTTAGTCCGCAACAAAGGTCATAATACCCTTTACAATAAAAACCTTATGAACAATAAAGAAATATTTAAAAAAGTTAATATCCAAATAATCATAATGAGGAATATGTACCAATTACTTCCCTGATTGCATAATAAACATCTAATTTACAGCCACCTTTAATATGCTATTTAACAACACAGTCAAGGGGGGGAGGGCATACGATTCTGGGCTTCTGCTTGATGTATTATTATATTACAACACACAAATCAGCTTATGATTGGTATTACATCCTACATTCCTTGCTCTGTGTTCTCAACCAAGGTAAGCTTAAAGATAACACAAGATAAACTCCCTTTCCTCAACCCACTTTTTAAAATCCCAATATAATCAAAGGATCCACATTTTTGCGCTACAGAATATTTTGGCGCTTTACAAATAAACAATAATAATTTTACCTTTTGTTCCACTCTGTAAATCCGTTGGTTGCATTGTGGACCGAGATCCAGATCCTCACTATGTACAGACCTCCCAGGAAAAAAATGCTTCTGGAGTCGGCTTGAGGTATCACAATCAGTGCTGCCCAGCACTCCAGGGCACACAATGGTGACCAAGGGTTAACATACACCCAGTCTCATCTGGATGGTAAGAAATGTTATGGATCAAAGTCATTTAGGACTGGAACTGACATTTAGCCAATTATGTAATGACCAGTATTGAATGAAAAAAGTGTATTCAAACTGGTCAGTTTAAAGGCACAGAGGTAACACTGAGCAATTATTTGTTAATAAGCAGTAGTTTTTTACAGAAACTCTAAATTGCTGATACAGTTGTTAAACATTAATTGGTTAGTAAAAAGAGCAAAGAATTTCACACAAGAAAATTGTAATGATATAGAAATCACAAAGTTGTGGAGACCAGTAGCCAAGGTCAGCAGTAATCCAGTTCCGCAAACTTGTAGGTGAAAACAGGAACAAGGTTTATTGAAGTCAACAAGAACCACAATAATCTGGCAAGGATCAATAGACAGGAAGTGCCTTATATAGGCCAAGGACCAGACACCTGACCAGACACAGCTGAGCTGAAGAGACTTAGGTACTGATACAATTGCTAGCAGAGTCCAGCTTATAAGGTCTCAATGGAATTCACAACAGGCAGGCTGGCGCAGTGGTAGGGAAGAGGTATAGCAGCCTGGAGACCAGGGTTCAAAACCCAGCAGAGTCAATTCCTCACATTACCCCCGCCTCTATAGGTGCAGCCTCTGGATGCCCTATTACCTGGTTTAGCAGGGTACTGCACATGAAAAGACAAGGAGATCAGGAGCGTGAATATTGTCCACTGGTTCCCACGAACTCTCCTCCTCACCATAGCCTTTCCAGCGAACCAGATACTGAAGCTTGCTACGGAAGATCCTGGAGTCAAGAATTTTGTCCACTTCGTACTCATCCTCACCATCCACGAGGACTGGAGGTGGGGCAGGCAGGGCTCGGCCAGGGAAAGTGTTTTCATGAAAAGGTTTAAGCAGTGTAACGTGAAACACTGGATGTATTTTCATGGAATTCGGGAGTTGTAAACGGAAAGTGACAGCATTGATCTGAGCAATGATCTCAAAAGGTCCCATGAACCTTTGACCCAATTTATGAGAAGGAATCCGAAGCTTGAGATTCCTTGTTGACAGCCACACCTTGTCACCAACGTGATAGACTGGGGCCTCCTTTCTATGCCTATCAGCAGCTCTTTTGTAACATTCCTGAGCCTCCAAAAGAGTCTCTTTCAACAGTGCTTGGGAATCACGTAAGGCCGTTAGCCGGTCAGTGACAGCAGGAATGGAAGTAGTAATTGGGAGACTGACTAGAAAGGTCGGATGGTAACCATAGTTGGCAAAAAATGGGCTCAAAGAAGTGGAGCAGTGTTGGGCATTGTTATAGGCAAACTCCGCCGTGGGTAGAAAATCCAGCCAGTCATCCTGTAGGTAACTAATATAGCACCGCAAATATTGCTCCAAAGTCTGGTTGGTTCGCTCAGTCTGTCCATTACTTTGCGGATGAAAAGCTGACGATAGATTTACATTAATACCTAGATTAGAACAAAAATGTTTCCAAAAACGAGACGTAAACTGCACTCCCCTGTCAGAAACTACTTCATCAGGCACTCCATGCAAGCGAAATATTTCCCGAATAACCAGGTCAGCCGTCTGTTTAGCTGAAGGGAGACCACGAGCTGGTATGAAATGACCCATCTTAGTTAACTTGTCCACAACAACAAGAATGGTAGTGTGTTCCTTAGAGGGAGGTAGTTCCACAATAAAGTCCATGGATATAGATCCCCAGGGACGATGAGGAATCGGAAGAGGCTGAAGCAAGCCAACAGGGGATGAGCGAGGAGTCTTATGTCTGGCACATACATCACAAGAGGACACATACTTCTTAACATCCTCATGATACTTCGGCCACCAAAAGGATCGGGCAAGTAGCTCTTGTGTCTTTCGGATTCCTGGATGACCTGCTGGTTTTGAGTCATGGTAGAGACGTAAAAGGTCCAGTCGCACTGACTCCGGAGCAAACAGACGTCGTTGAAAAATCCAAAACCCATTACGCATCGTCATATGGAGGTCACGAGGAGGATCACGAAGAACTGGGTCTTCAGCGTAGCCCTTTTTAATGCGAGACATCAGATCAGAAGGAAATGTAACTCCTATAAATATATCCTCTGGCAAGATGGTGGTCTTGGTTACGGTAGTATGGAGGGGGTCAGCTATTCTAGACAAGGCATCCGCCTTACCATTCTTGGAGCCAGGACGGTATGTAACCAAAAAATTAAACCTTGAGAAGAATAGGGACCAGCGTGCTTGTCTGGCTGACAGTCTCTTAGCTGATCGAATACATTCCAGATTTTTGTGATCTGTGAGGACAGTAATTGGATGGGTAGCTCCCTCCAAGAGATGTCTCCATTCGGTGAAGGCAGCTTTTATAGCCAATAGTTCTTTATTCCCTATGTCATAGTTTCTTTCTGCTGGCACCATCTGGCGGGAATAGAAGGCACACGGATGTAACAGCATCTTAGGTCCAGTCCTTTGAGACAGTATAGCACCAACAGCTGAATCAGAAGCATCAACTTCCACAATAAATGGTAATTCCGGCTGAGGATGTACCAGGACAGGGGCAGAGGTAAACAGAGTCTTCATTCGGGAAAATGCGGTATCCGCCTTATCGGACCACTGAAAAGGAGTCCCCTTACGTGTGAGTTCAGTGATCGGTGTAATAAAGGCAGAGAAATTCTTAATGAAACGCCTGTAAAAATTGGCAAACCCCACAAATCTCTGAACATCTTTTTCATTCTTGGGGATGGGCCAGTCCAGCACAGCTTTAATTTTACTTGCGTCCATACTTAAACCTTTGGGAGTTATTACATACCCCAGGAATTGAATGTCTGTTTGTTCAAACTCACATTTTTCTAGTTTAATGTATAGGCGGTGGGTACGAAGGCGCTCTAGAACTATACGGACCTGTTTTCTGTGGTTTTCAAGATTATCAGAGAATATTAGGATATCATCCAAATATGCCACAACAAACTGATCCAGGAGATCTCGTAGTACATCATTGATAAGATGCTGGAAAGTTGCAGGGGCATTACACAGCCCAAAAGGCATTACTAGATATTCGTAATGCCCGTACCTGGTTCTGAAAGCTGTTTTCCATTCATCATTGGGTCTTATGCGAACCAGATTATATGCCCCCCGAAGATCAAGCTTCGTAAATATTTTAGCTGAGCGGAGTCTCTCCAAAAGTTCAGGAATCAGAGGCAAGGGGTAGCGGTTTTTAACAGTGATGTTATTAATGTCCCTGTAATCAACGCATGGCCGTAGGCTGCCATCTTTCTTTTCTACGAAGAAAATAGGAGCTCCTGCTGGAGAAGTAGATGGTCGGATAAAGCCTTTGGCAAGATTTTCTTGGAGGTATTCACGAAGAGCTTTCAATTCAGGCTCAGAAAGGGAATATATATGGCCAAATGGGATAGTAGCCCCAGGCAACAGCTCTATTGGGCAATCATAAGGCCTGTGTGGTGGAAGCTGATCAGCATTCTTCTTATCACAGACATCTGCAAAATCCCGATATTGTAGAGGAAGCTTAGTCAAGTTTGTAGCAACCATTTCATTAATTGTTGTGGCAACAGGTGTTACCTTAGAGGGTTGACAATTCATTAAGCAGTGTTCTGAAGGAAAGGACAAAGTTCTGATCTTCCAATCAATCTGTGGGTTATGCAGAGCAAGCCAAGGTACCCCCAAAATCACTGGAAACTGTGTTAAGGAAATTAGGTGGAAAGATATAGTCTCATGGTGATTCACTTCCAGAGTCAACTTTAAGGGCACAGTCTGATGTGTAACCGGGCCTGACGTAAGTGGAGAACCGTCTACTGTCTCCATTAACACAGGTGAAGAATTAGGGATAGACTGAATTCTATTTCCTGCTGCAAATTTAATGTCCATAAAGTTTCCGCCTGCTCCAGAATCTATCATAGCGGTAGTTGAAATTTTACGATCACCACATTGCAACGTGATAGGCACCACAAAATGAGGATGTTGAGTCAACATACCCTCTTCACCATGAGCCAGAGAAAACAAGGGTTGTGGGACAGAATCCAGTTGATCCGAAATCTGGGATTGGTGTCGAATCTGTGCACCCTCAGTAGCCATAGCTATTGTTCTTTTGGATTTGCTAGGGCAATTGATGTCATAGTGCCCTGCACTACCACAATACAGGCATAAATTGAGAGTGCGTCGCCACTGTTTTTCTTCGTTGGATAATGGCCCTCTTATTAGATTTACCTGCATAGCCTCTGGCTCAGAGTCTGTAGGTGTTTGTGGGATCGGAGTAGAAGTTCTTGAATAGGAAATTGGAGTAGTACTTGGTCTAAAAGAGCCCTGTCTTTCCAATCTTCTTTCAGAAAGTCTCCGATCAATACGGATAGCCAAACGCACAAATGCATCAAAGTCAGCAGGAAGATCAACACGAGCTAGCTCATCTTTTATAGCTTCTGAGAGACCTTTTCTGAAGTGGAACCTCTGGGCTGATTGGTTCCAGGTAGTATCAGCAACCCACTGTCTGAATTCAGCAGCATATTCAGCCACCGAGCGCCTCCCTTGATGCAAATGAAGGAGAGTGGCTTCTGCTGTAGCACATCGATTGGGGTCATCAAAAACTAGGCACATGGCCTCAAGAAAGTCATTTAGATTACCCAAGACTGGACTGTCTTGTTCCAGAAGAGGGGAGCCCCAAGCCAGGGCTTCATCCTTGAATAAGGAAAAAATAAATCCCACCTTCTCTCTTTCAGATGGAAATTGGTGAGGTAACATCATGAAGTGCAAACGGCATTGATTTAGGAAACCCCTACATTTTTTGCGATCTCCTCCAAGCTTTTCTGGCAGGGGCAAGCGGGCCTCTTGAGTAGGTGTAACAGTAGCAGCTGCAGCATCACGTGCCCTGTAGCTGGTGTACTCACTGTGCATTGACTGAAATTTATTTTGCAGTTCAGCTACCTGGTCCTGCAGCACTTGGATGGTCTGTGCCTGGGTCTGCACAGTTCTTGCAAATAAAGCAACCTGCTGGGCCAATGCAGAATCTGTCCCGGCGGTCTCCATGAAAGGGCCAGATTATTCTGTAATGATATAGAAATCACAAAGTTGTGGAGACCAGTAGCCAAGGTCAGCAATAATCCAGTTCCGCAAACTTGTAGGTGAAAACAGGAACAAGGTTTATTGAAGTCAACAAGAACCACAATAATCTGGCAAGGATCAATAGACAGGAAGTGCCTTATATAGGCCAAGGACCAGACACCTGACCAGACACAGCTGAAGAGACTTAGGTACTGATACAATTGCTAGCAGAGTCAAGCTTAAAAGGTCTCAATGGAATTCACAACAGGCAGGCTGGCGCAGTGGTAGGGAAGAGGTATAGCAGCCTGGAGACCAGGGTTCAAAACCCAGCAGAGTCAATTCCTCACAAAAATCTCACATTTGAAGAACCACTGAATTTTTAAAAATTCCCTGCCTGAGAGCAGACGCACTGCACCCTTCCCTTGTGGCGCGTCTGCTCTCAGGCAGGGAATAACTAGTGTGTGACATCATTGGCATTCCCTGCCTGAGAGCAGATGCGCTACAAGTGAAGGATGCAGTGCAGGAGGAGTGCTGCTGGTGATGTAGGAAGGGCCAAGGAGGGGATCAGGAGGGGGGATCAAGAGGGGCTGAGGGGGGATTAAAAGGGGCATAGGGGGCATCAGGAGGTAGGGGGCGATCAGGAGGTGCTGGAGGGTCTCCAAATGTGTGTGTGTGTGTGTATATATGTGTGGGCACATTTGCACGTCCCAGCTCAGCTTCCCAGAATGCAGTGTAATAACTGTTTTTCTCAAAACTCTGAGCTGGAAGCAGGTTTTTTAACTTACTTTAGACGTTCAAATGTGAATTCAGATGTACTTTTTATTTACTATATATAAATAGTTTTTTTGACGTCTACAAATATTTTTTTTTTACGGGGAATTCTTTAGTAAAATATATATGTGTGTGTGTGTTTATATATATTGTAACAGAGTGAAGCAAAGAATACCCCTAGAGGTGGGTTTAATTAAAGGATTGCCTTTAAGACAACAGCAGAGAGATCGGTGGAGTCCCCTGCAATTAGGCTCAGTTTGGCCTAGCAGAGTGAGGCCAGTGAGAGTGAAGGCCTCAGTCTGAAGCAAGCTAAGAAGGATGCTTGTATGCATCTGCCATCAAGAGTGAAGGCAGTGTTTTGACTTTGTCTGCTGAAGCAGAAATTGAGAGCAAACTGAGAAGTCTGCGACTAGGATTACAGGAGCTGCATAGAAAAATGATTTGTGCCACAAAGAGAGTTTAAAGAGGAGACTATTTGCTGCAGAGGATTTGTGTCACAAAGAGCATTTACAGAGGAGACTGTTTGCTGCAGAGAAAAGGGGGATTTGCAGAGGAGCTGCTGCAAGGATTTTGCCACAGCAGTATTTACAGAGGACAATGATTGGTGCTTTGGCAGCGATTTGAGCAGAGGATCCATTACAGCTGAGAGAGAGGAAGCCTGTGGAATGAGGTACCATTATTGAGACTGTTATAATATACCCCAGGGAGAAGTCTGTGAATTTTACAGACTTTAGCCTTCACCGAAAGAGGGTATTAAGGGTCCCTGGAGGTTGGGGTATCTGGAGAGTAGGGAGGGCCAGAACCCCACCCTATTGTGAGAAATTGAAAGATGACTGTTCAAAGAGTGGACTGTATATTTTTACCTGAAGGCCGAGAAGCGGATTCAGGGCTAGTAAGGGTGTTTCTGATGTTAAGCCAGTACGTTTATGCAGAATTTTATTTTATGCTGGAGTAAGCAATTTCTTTTGTATTTTGGACTTTTTAATAAAAAGTACAAAAAAGAATCTCTGCTATTTATATGTATCTCAAAGGATAAACCAGTAGCCAAAGGCCACATTACCACAATATATATATATATATATATATATATATATATATATATATATATATATATATATACATATACAAAATATATACAGTATGTATAACATATATGTATATGTTTATATATAAATATATCACATATTATAATTGTGTGTACCACTTAGTGATGAGCGCCAAAGGCGCTCATTGCTGGCGAGCCTCGCAAAGCGAGGCAAGCCGTTAAAACACTAAAATGTGCAGCACTTAAAGTATATTAATAATCATTAATAAATAATTAATACATTAATTATTAATTTAAAAAAATAGGATTAAATAAACAAATTGAGCAACAAAGTTATCATTTACGCTTGCTTTAGTTTAGCAATACTTTCATGCTTAGCTGTGTGTAATATATTTATTAATTGAATAATTAATTATGAATGCACTTTCATTTATTAATTATTAATTAGTAATCATTAAGATTTTTTTTTTTAAGTGGTTAAAGTTTATTAATACATTAATGCAAAAAGATTTCTAATATATTTAGACATTGATTCATTAATTATTAATGTACATAATTGTATTAATTAATTATTAGTAATCATTCTAACCAACAAATATTCTATATTTTACAATGCCTTTAGTTTAGTAATATATTAATGCTTAGCTCTTTAGAATACATTTAGTCAGTGATTAATTGATTAATACTGTACATTAATTTATTAATTATTAATAAGTAATATTACCAAAAAATAGAAATAAAAGACCACAAACAATATGTATATTTTAATATGCACTGACATATCCGTGATGATGCTGATTGCCTCATAGGGATGAATCCAAATATTACAAATGATTTTCATCTTATTTGACATTTTTAGTGTCACTGCATCTGACTCAACACAGAGAGTGACTTTTGCAGCCTTTGAACAGCATAAAAATCACCTTTACAGGTATATAATTTAATTATGGACTTATGAAACAAAAAAGGCTTAATTTTTATTTTTTTACATTGATAACAGTTATTGATTAATTAACGTATAATAATATTTTAATGAATTAATAATTAGTCATTACAAAAAAAATTATAATGCAAAAAAAGTAATAACAATTTTTAACATGTACTTATATATCTGCCTTACTGCTCATTCATGTACATTGCTTTTGGAACTATTAATAATAATTTAATTTTTTTAAATATTTTACAAAGCCCTTAAATATATGGACTGCTTATAATTGCCTGACAGGGATAGGATCTTTAAAGCACTTCAATATTTAAAGCACTTTATTACGTTATGACATGTGATACATTTAAATGTTATAATGATTTTATTTATGAATATATTGATGATTATGCATTTATGTTTTACATCTATGCAAATTAAATATCATAGTTTCTTTCAATCACGAATTAATTGAATACAAACATTAAAAATTATTTTCATGTTATTTCACAGATTACTCATCTCTGCACCTGACTGAAGAGAATAAATTCTCAAGGATTTTTTCACAAACAACAGCAATTTCACAGGTTTATGATTTCATGATGTCCTTATTGTTTTGTATTGATGACAGTTAATTATTAATTAATTAACCTATATTTATTTAGGGACTCATTCAATTGCAATTTGCAAAATTGAATAGGGCTCTATATAAGAACATAGCATATTATTTTGAGATAACATTTTAGTTAATGAACATCTATCCAAAACTAAAGTTTAAAAAATAAAATAAAAATGCTTTGCTAATAGCTGTTTCTGTTTGCCCTTCCTTACGACAACATAATAAACGTTTTAGGTTTACCATTGATGTCAGATATTGATTAATTCAGTAACATATATTCATTTAGTAATGACTAAATAATTCATTAGTCCAAAATAAAAAAAATAAAAAATATATATATATTAATATATATATGTGCAGTGCTCTGCTTTTTTGTTTCAATATTTTTTTTTATTAAAGACAATCACAGATGTTATGTCAACAATTCATGATAGAAAAAAAGAAAAAAAGGACCTAGAATTCCCTTTATAAGGAAACCTAGTAAATACTATAGCGCCTCAAGGTGTGGAGATGACAAACCGTAACGTCACGCCAATACCTAAGCAAGGTTAAACATATATAGGGGTATATATGGAAGGGAATAAAAACTGAGAAGAGGAGGAAAATATATATAAATATATATATATATATATATATATATATATATATATATATATATATATAAATATATAGATATATATAGAGAAATATATGTAAGACAGAAAAAAATTGTTTTTTTTTTAAACTCTGCTTTTTTATTAGTATTATTATTATATTTTTTGCATTCTCAGTTTTATCTTTGCATGTTTGCATTGTCTGCATTTTTTTGTCTCTGAGGAGCATATATTTTACTTATCTTTTATCCTTTTTGGAGTTTTTATCCATTGATACATGGACACTCATTTTGGACCGATTGTCACCTTTGGGTCGCCCACTATGCCTATTCCATGACTTGATTCCATCTGGACTTTTTGGTCTCCTCGCTCTTTTGATTTTCCGTCCATTTATCAACGGAGTTTCTGGCCATATACTCTGATACTTTCTTTGGGCCTAGCACCCCTAAGTTAAGTACATCAGATTTGATAACCTGGTGACTACCATACTAACCACATCTATAGAAATCTACAGCCTGGTGACTACTACTTTGCCCACATTTGTGGAAGACCAAGAACTACTTTATGAGTGATTTCTGATACCGCTATCTAGAGGATCATACATGTGAGTGTCCATTTGTTATGCGAACCCCTTTTTTGGAAATAAATTTATTGATCTGCTCTAGGATTCGGTGTGCGCTTTCCTTCCCCCCCCTTTTTTGTTTTATTCTCTACAACAATTCATGATAGTCAACGCAGATGAAAGTGTATTGTTACATGCATCCATTTCAAATAAGATTCCTGTCTGTGATATACAAAGAATAAAGTCAATGTTAACCCAGGAATCTAGTTTTGCCTTTTTTTTCTCTTCCTATCTCTAAGATTTCTAACTGTGAAAACACAATATTAGGCCATCTCCTCAATAGCCTTCAAACTTCCCCTCTCCCCTATTTCACCGCTAGCTTTAGTTTCAATCATTTTTTATTATTATACAATGATCACATTTGAGCTTGTAGCACCTAGATTGCTCAGAGTAACATACTAATACTCCTCTGTAAGTATCTCTCCTTAAATTTGTACCTATAGTTTAACTTTCTTGAATTTTATATTGCTTCTCTCGTTCCTTTAACTAATCACTTCTTACACTGCCCACACCATGGCCCTTGTGTAAACCTTCCTATCTAACTAGATTTAGCAGTTTATAAATGAGGAGAATTATATCCCATTAGTAGTTCTATAAGTTGGAGTACATTTAGAACCCATTATGATATTGAAGGTCTAGGGGAGAGAAGAGAAAAGAAACAACTAAAAACCAAACAATTAACCATTCCAAGTCCCAAAGACAGTCCACAGATTTTTTGACTAGTGCGTACCTAACTGCACCTGTTTCAGGGCATGATGCAGTCAGCCATCGAGCCCACGTTAGGTATTCCCTTTGTTCCCCAGTCTCAAAAAGTCTCAAAGTACATGCATGGAAATAAATACGTACCTTGTAAAATCTAGAAACCTTGCATATCCTTTTAAGCTGCAGGTTTTGATATTTGTGTGTGGGGTTATTATGCCATTGTAGAGAAGGCTGCTGGGTGTAGCTTAGAGTTTCTAGATTCCACTGCCTAAAGTTCCATTTCCTGGGGTGTGCGTGTGTGTAAGGAAAGTCCATTGGTATGGTTGTATTTCTAGTTTAGAGGCTGGGGACCTCCTTGGAACCCTAGCAGCGGCCACTCTTGATTTCCTCTCGCTAGCCAGCTCTCCCTTTGCTCTAGCAGCTTGTCTTTAACATGGTTTCCTTTTTTCTGCAGGTGGTGCGATCAACCCATGGCCTGCACTTGATACAACCCCAGTGGAGGAAGCCAGCTTCCCTCAGCTAGTCCTCGTTAGTATAGTGGTGAGTATCCCCGCCTGTCACGCGGGAGACCGGGGTTCGATTCCCTGACGGGGAGGCTTCTACCTTTTGGCCCTCTCATGGGTTTTAAATTAGGGATGGTTCCCACTCAGAGCTGGTATAGAGCGCAGCTGTTTGTGGGCTGCATCTAGTGTCTGGGAAAGTGAATGAAGCGTGGCAAATTTAGGAATCAAATTCTCCCTTATTTTGGACGCAGAAGTTGATGACAGCCCATACACCCTTTGCCCCAGTCATACGGCGTCTTACCTAGGCGGTCAGATGTATAGGTCAAGCCCATCGTAGCGGCCGGTTAGCTCAGTTGGTTAGAGCGTGGTGCTAATAACGCCAAGGTCGCGGGTTCGATCCCCGTACAGGGCCACTGTTTTGGATGACCTTTACAACTTAAATCTATTCATTAATATCTAGCGGGTCCATTCACTAGTTTCATCTGAGCTCAGATGAAGACATTGTATCTTAATGAGTCAAAAATACATGTATCTTCTTCTCTTTTTTTTTTTTGTTCATTTTCATTTCTATCTACGTTAGAGTGTGATCAAATTTACAATAGGTTGTTTCGGAATTTTATTCCATACCCAGAAAAAAACAGATGAACTCCCTCCTGACTTTTCTTTCAAATGAGCACTACCGTGTCAAGAGCAAAACTAGCAGAGGATGGTTTCGATCCATCAACCTCTGGGTTATGGGCCGGGCCCAGCACGCTTCCGCTGCGCCACTCTGCTACTTTTTTTCTTCCTTCTCCTCAGAGCATAGAGATCACGTGCAGACACCTTTGTCTCCAGCAGCGTAAGCGAGGGTGCGTGGAGCTAGGCAATAAGATAGTTTTTATTTACTTATGTTTTAATGTCCCAGGGTTAGAGAGGTGTCCTGTGCAAAGCTAGGATGCTCTCTGAGCTCAGTATATATAATATGAGGTGATGTGTTCTTGTTTATTGGGGCTGGCTTTTGAGGGGGCTCAGGCAATAAAGGTCACCCCTCCAAGCTGGCTTTCTTTCTTTCACTCACTCAGCTCAAGCTGATTTTCTTCCCTCAGCCTTAGGAGCGCCCTCTATCTGCCACAGGCTGCTGCTGCAGTGCCAGCTACTGCTTGTAATGGCCGGATTTCACAGGGAACTGACATGGCAATCAGGGGAATGACAGAGAGCTGGGAAGTCTCTGGTCATAGTATTCCTGTATAACCATATTCCTGCTCGGATTTATTTTCAGGGGTTGCCGATTTTGTCCAGTTCCCCTTCAAATAATGTACATTGCGTGTGACGACTTGAACTAGTTTCCCCAAATTTTTACAAATAGGAGGAGTGTGTTGGCTAAAGCATGCGAGCGCCTATCCTGAATCATTAAGTAATTTAACTTATTAATGACTTCTGTTATTTTCAGATTCGGTGACCTCCACTTCTGGGCTATATGACTCTTTGTTGAGGTCATTAGGTATTGTATCCATTTGTTTTGGTTTCTTGATATCGACTTAACGCTTCTCCCTAGCAGGCAAGTTTCAATTGAGGGAACAACTGGGGTATGCAGAGTTTCTGATGCTAATTCTAAAGAAGCTGACCATAGGGATCTAACCACCACACACTCCCACCATGTGTGTAAAAAGATTCCAGAATAAGAGCATTGTCTAAAACATAAGGGGAAATTCTAAGAATTAATTTTATGCATTTTAACCGGTGTGTAATACGCTCTGTGCAGAATTGTAATGATGTTTCCTGCCAACTATAGGTTAGAGGGCCTTTCATAAGAGTCAAGCATGTTGTTTCCCATGTGTGAGAGTCCCATTGGTTGCCCAAGTCCTCTTCCCATTTTACCTTAAATGAAGGGTTATACTTAGTTGGGGGAGCATTTAAAAAAAGCGTATAACATGCTTAGCATTCCTTTATTTAAAGGTGCTTTGATACACATAGTCGACAACCAGTTAGCCTTAGGATAGCCCCACTTCCCAATCAGTGTATGACCCGATGTTTGACCTTGCAAAAATTGTAGTGTTCCCTCAAAGTGTTGTCAAATCTGGTCCTGAGCTGTTCAAAATGTATAATTTGGTCGTTGTCTACCCACGTCCCTAGTTTGGCCAACTTGTGTATCGCCCACCAGCTTCTCAAGGTCTCGCTCAAGTTGTCCCAAATCATCGGATGGGTAAGAGTGGGAGTTAGACCTGTTGTTTTATTCACCAAATTATGTTTATTGTTGATCCTATTCCAAATGGAGAGTGAGTGTCTAATAATAGGATTGGCATGCTTGGTGTAGTTGGTATATAAGGAGTCCTGATGATGGAATCCCATCTATTGGGTTTGATTTGCTGATTCTCTATAAATACCCACAAGGGTTGGTGCTCAACTGAGTGTGCTTGAGGAATAAAGGACAGCTGGGCTGCATTGTAATAAGATCTCAGGTTGGGGCACGCTAAGCCTCCTATATTTCTGTCACTAAATAACAATGTTTTATTGTTCCAGATGAATCTCATCAAGTGTTTTTGAAACGTATTCAGGTCGTTTTGATTAATTGGGATCGGGAAAGATCTAAATATATATAAAATTTGCTGTAAAATGTTCATTTTTAAAGAGTTGATACGACCTGTCCAAGACAAGGGGAATCTGCTCCAATTTTTTGTATCTAAAGTAAGTAAAGTAAGGTTTTTTAACATTGGTGTGTAGTTGGCTTTGTACAATCCATCCAGGTCAGGGGTCAGATTTATTCCCAGGTAAGTGATGTAAGGAATTTGCATTTCAGTTGTTCCAATTCTTGGATAGACATCAGGGTTCCAAAAGCCTCAGTTTTATTAAGATTCACTTTAAGCCCTGATATTAGGCCAAACTGGTCCAGTGTCTTCATCAAGGCTGGCAATGAGGCTGCTGGTTCAGTAAGTGTGCATAGTATGTCGTCCACGAAATGAAAACACTTTAGCTGTTGCAGCCCCACTTGCACCCCCGAATCTGTGGTGACCGGATGGCCTGAGCTAAGGGTTCAATTGCGAGTGTGAAAAGCAATGGGGATAGGGGGCACCCCTGCCTCGTTCCTCTTTGAATGTTAATAATATTTTTGCTTTCCCCCTGTAATTTAACATAGGCTTTTGGATTCTTATAAAGATAGTTAAAAATATTTATAAAGTTTCCCCCAATGCCCATCTTGTTCAGAACCGCCCTCAAGTATCCCAACTCTAGGTAGCAAGTGCTACAGTACATATAGGTTTATTTTGTGTTTTTGCTATGTGTAGCACATTTAGCACTCTTCTTATATTATCCCCCGCCTGCCTAAACGGTACAAAGCCGACCTGGTACTTGTGAATTAATCCAGGGAAAAAACTTGAAAACCTAGCAGCCATAATCTTTGCTAATATTTTCAAATCTCTGTTTAGTAGAGAAACTGGTCTACATTTTTTTGCCTCTAGTGGATCTCTGCCCGGTTTAGGAAAGAAGACTAAATTCACAGGTACTTGTTCCTCTCTTAAAATAGAGTTGTATAACTTTGCTAAGTAAGGAACTAGAAGTTCTGAAAAGGCTTGTAATAGATATTAGAAAAGCCATATGGCCCAGGAGATTTACCTAATTTCCGATTCTTAATTGTGTTGCTAATTTCCTCTAATGTGATATCTTTGTTTAATCGCTCTAGGTGTTGGTCTGCAATTTTTGGTAGATCCAAATTTTTAAGAAAGTTTTGAATTTGGAAAGCCTTTGCTTCCGGTTTGGATGTGTATATTTTTTGATATAGATTTACAAAGGTTTCCTGAATTTTCGTCTGGCTTAAAGTGACTTGACCCTCAATGTTTTTTTTTTTTTTTAACAAGAAGTTTTTATTAGGCAATGGTACTTTATATTATATAAAGTAAGCATTTACATCCAACAGGTACAACTTGCACTTTAAAATTTCATTTTGTGCTTCGTGCCTACTGGTCTAGTTCAAATGTTTGATGCAACTGATTGTTAAATTAACATTTTCATACTACCTTCTCGGAAAGCCGATCTGCCAAAGCCTACATTTTTCCCTTTTCTTTTCTTATATACTTTTCTACTTAAATATATCATAGTGTTCTCGATTGATAACAATGGTATCGTCCCTATCCCAACAGGGGAGAGGAATTAAATGTAATAGGAAGAAATATAACAAAATATAAAATCAAAGAAAAAGCGTAATACCAAGAACTTTAAGAATAACGGATTAATGAATCCCAACCTTATATGATATTCTCTTAGCTTGTTCACCAGGAGTCCAACCCAGGATGTCCAGCATCTTTTACCTCTGTCCATCTCCTCCAGGGCCAAAGCCAGCTCCCCCCCCTTGCTTTCGCCTAATGTTTAACTGGTAGTGTTTGTCTTGGGTACTAGAGTTATGATGTCAGGATCTATTAGCCATGGAGCCCAAATATCCATGAACTTGGGGATTGAGTCTTCGAGGAGATGAGAGATACGTTCGTTGATCAGGATGAAGTTTAATTTATTCTTCACTGTCTGTAGGTGTAAATTGGGGCACTTCCACTGACGAGCAATGTGGCTTTTGGTGGCCAGCATCATAAACTGCAAAAGCTTATTTTGATGTAGAGATAGTAGTGAGCCAGATAGGCCTAGAAGGGAGATCTCTATAGATCTGTCTATTTCGGCCCCAAGGATATTTGAAGCTAGCTTGAACACTTCTGTTCACAGTCTTTGCACCTCTGGACACTCCCACCAAGTGTGTAGAAACGTGCCCGGATTGCCACAGCCCCTGAAGCAATTTGTATCTTGAGATAAGCCCCACTTGTATAGTTTATCTGGTGTGTGGTAAATTCTATGTAGAACTTTAATTGATGTCTCCAGAATACTATAATTTAATGATCCTCTGGATAGGCTACGCCAACTCTGCTCCCAGATTGATTGATCTAGAGAGTATCCCAAGTCCTCCTCCCATTTTTGGACATATTTTGTTAAGGGTGGCTTTGGGGTCCCATTAAGTGCGTTGTAAAACAAACTTATGATATTGCTCGACAGTGGAAGATCCCTGCAAATTCTAACTAGCCAGTTAGTTTCTTGGGATTCTGATAAATGTATTGTAGTATTTACAAAATGTCGTAGTATACAAAAAGTATAGAGTTCCGTTAAGGGTATGTCATAGTTGTCTCTCAAATACTCGAAAGTAATTACTGCTCCTTTTTGGACCAGGCCCCAAATGTTAGCAATTTTCTGGAGCTCCACCAATGTTTGGATGCTGATGATAATTGTATAGTTAGAAGCGGGTTGTGAATGATAGGGGAAATGCTCGCTAATTTCGGGATTAATTTGCAATAGCGGGTTGCTCCCGTCCAAATTGCTAGTGAATGCTTAATTTTTGGGTTCGTTATTCTCCCCAAAATGTTATTTGGTTTAGGGAGCCATATAAAAGTGTCCCATGTGTATGGAAGCATTTGCAGGTTTTCAATAAAAACCCATAGAGGTCGGTGTTGAGAGGAGTGCGCCAGGGGAATGAATGAAAGTTGTGCCGCTTTGTAATATAATTTAAAGTTGGGGCACGAGAGCCCCCCTTTGGTTTTATCTGTTTGCATAATGGCTTTGGAGATCCTTGAGGGTTTGTAGTTCCAAATAAACCTAAAAATTTGATTTTGAAACCTCTCGAGATCTCTGTAGACGATTGGGATCGGCAACGTGCGGAATAGATATAGCAGTCGGGGTAGAATATTCATTTTGACCGCATGAATCCTCCCCAGCCATGATATTCTGCCTTTTGACCATCTCTGCAGGTCTAGCAATAGTTCCTTGTACAGGGGTAGATAATTCGTTTTATATACTGTAAGTCTGCTAGTCTACTCGTGATGGCCACCCCCAAGTATTTAATATGTGATTTGGGCCATGTGAAGTCAAAATTTTGCTTAAGAGAGAACCTAAAAAATCATCTGCAAAGAGACTGCATTTAAAGTGGTGATGCCCTATCTGGATTCCGTGGATATCTGGATCAGCCCGTATAGACTGCGCTAGCGGTTCCATTGCTAGGGCGAATAGCAAGGGTGAGAGAGGGCATCCCTGTCTGGTTCCCCTTTGTACCTCAATATGCGCCTGGGAGTCCCCCGGGAGTTTTAGCATTGCTTTGGGGCATTTATAATATGTCTCAATCAGGTTCATGAATTTCCCCCGGAAGCCAAATTTGACAAGCACCTCTTTGAGATACGGCCATTCTACCGTATCGAAAGCCTTTTCTATATCTAGGGCCAGTAGACAGGTTGGGATCCGTTTTTGGGAAGCCCATGAGATTAAATTTAAAGTGCGTCTAAAATTATCCCCCGTCTGTCTGTAAGGGACGAATCCTGTTTGGTCTTTATGAATGAGTCTGGGAAGAAATTGGGAGATGCTATTGGCCATCAGTTTTGCTAATATTTTGATGTCTCCATTTAGAAGCGAAATTGGGCGGTAATTTTTGACTTCTAGAGGGTCCCTTCCTTCTTTGGGGAAAAATATCCAATTTTCTTGGTTTAATTCCTGAGGCATTTGGTGAACTTCTAGAATTTGATTGAAAAGGTTTGTTAATTGGGGGGCTAGTATGTCAATATATTTTTTATAGTAGAGACAGGTGAATCCATCCGGGCCCAGGGCTTTCCCCCCTTTTAGGTAATTAATTGTATTCCTAAATTCTGATTCCCTAACTCCCGAGTTAAGAAGTTCCCCTTCCTCTGTAGTCATAATAGGTAGATCACATGAGTTTAAAAAAGATTGTTGCCATTGTCTTTGTTGGTTTTGGCTTGGGTCTGAGGTATATATCTTTTGAAAAAATTCCAGGAAGATTTTTTTTATTAAATTAGGGCTGGCTGTGATATTGCCCGAAGGGGTTTTAATTCTATACATTTTTGATTGGGAGATTTTACTTCTAAGTTTCCTAGCTAGCATGCTATCTGGTTTATTGGCCTTGGCAAAGAATCTGTGATTTGTCCATCTGATTGCTTTTTCAGTTTGGTTTGATAAAACCGAATCCAGCTCCAGTCTAATTTTATCTATTCTTTTGCGTATCTGTTTAGAGGTGTTTTGTTGATTTAATTTTTTCTAGTTCTTCTAAGGATTTTTTTAGGGATTCTTCCCTGAGTTTAGATTGTCTCTTATGGCTACTTGCTATTTTTATGAGGGAACCCCTAATGAAGGCTTTATGTGCCACCCAGGTCCATCCCATGTCTGATTCTGGTGTGATGTTGGTAGCGAAGTATAGTTCCAGATCATCTGCTATTTGTTTACCCACAATAGGATTTGATAAAATGTTTTCATTTAATCTCCAACTGTATGAAGGCTTGCTTTTCTGGCCCATATCTATCGAAACCCTAACTTGAGAGTGATCAGACCACGGGCACGGATGGATATCTGCCCCATCTACACTATCTGAGAAGGATGAATCTATCATGATGGTATCTATTCGGGAATATGTGCCATGAACTGATGAATAAAAGGTGTACCCCCTCTCACCCTGATGCAGAAGTCTCCATGCGTCTAGCAGATGAAGGTCGTTCCGCAAGGAATTGATCTGTTTCAATTTGTTTGAAAATTTACCGCCTGCATCTCTGCTTGATCGGTCTAGATTAGCATCCAGGACCAGATTGAGATCTCCCCTTAACACAATCCTCCCATGATCCACCGACCTCAGATATTTGAGAAGTTTTATAAATGATTTGTGTGGGGAAGTAGTTTGCGAGTAGAAAGAAACCAGGGATATCTTTGTACCTTGTAGTGTGCCTGTCAATACTACGAAATCGCCCGTTGGGTCTTTCTTTCTATGGTCTATTGTAAATGTAAAGTGTTTATGCAGCAGGATGGCAACACACCCCTTTTTAGAAGGCTGAGAGGAAGCAACAAAGATTGGGTATGCATTATTTAAAAATTTGGGGAGGTTATTCTGCGCGAAGTGTGTCTCCTGTAGGAAAATTACATCTGGGAGCAGGGGCCTGTAGGACAGAAAAGCCTTACGTCTCTTAAATGGTGAGTTAGAAACCCAGAACGTTATGTGTTAGAAAGACAAAAGAGGAGTAAATCATGATACCTCCATGACATCTAAGATAATGTGCCCATCCCTGTCCATAACTCCGTCACCCCTTACCAGCCTTTGTGGTTGAGGTCTGAAGGAGTCCAGATCTGGCCCCGGAGAAGACGGAAGGATTGCTTCATGAAGCCTGGTGTTTGGAACTAAAAGGACAAAAAAAGAGAGACATAACATAAATAACCTAAACATGGTAACACAAAAATCTTGCATTTCCTCAGCCCATTACTTAAGGCATCTGCATGCCTGCATGCCAGGGGAGGAAAAGGGGAGTTCTCATTTTCCTGTTGGTCCCCTTTGCTGAGGAAGAGAGTCTTAATAAACAGTCTATTGACGGTGTCTCAGAGCCACCTCAACGTTCCTCCACTGGAGCTCACTTCTAGGGACTTGATTTCCTATCAACCCTCAACTACTAAACCAATGTGAAATTCTCTAGCTTTTGAAAGCTGGCGATCTTTATTGTCAGGTTCCCCTGATTCTTGTCTTTATAACAGTCCCATAATATCCGTCAAATTTTATATCCTTCCAGAGGGACTTGGGGATGGGGATTTAGATCTTGAAGTTTGGTTCTGTTGCTCGGTCTGGCGCTTGGACCTCTTTATCTCTGTCCATTGTCTCGCCGTTCTGGGAGGTGGGCCATATTCTTGAGGTACTTCCAGCGCAGCTTCTCTGGACAAGAGGTTTAAGTCTAGGAGAACCATGTTACATTCAGTTAAAGAGTGAACAATATAATTGGCAGTCCCCACTCGGAATGACAGGCTGAAGGGGAACCCCCATCTGTAGCCGGGTGCCATCCGGGCCTGTGATTGCTTGCGCCTTACGTGAAGTTGCTAGGATTAGGTCTCGTGTCCCCTGACGGAGAAATCGTGCTATGACATCTTTAGGTTGTTCTGACGACGCAGGACCCCCCAGGGCCCTATGTGCCCTCTCAATATCCCATGAGTCCTGGGGGTGATCCGGCAGCAAGTTATGGATAAATGCGTTTAGGTACGTCTTCAGGTCTCCCACTGATTTTGGTATCCCTCTAAATCTTATATTGTTGCGTCTAGACCTGTTCTCTAGATCTTCCAGTTTATTTTCTAACGTTATAATGTGATCATGATTTTGGGTTATATCGAAGCAGTCTTTTTGTTGAGCATCTACAATCTGATCAGTTAATGTTTCTAGTAGATGAGTGCGGTGTCCTAGGTCACGCAAATCCTGCCTTATTTCTTTTACAGCCTTGTCAAAATGAGATCCAAGAAGGTTGTTAAAGTCAGAAAGGGAGATATCTGATAGTTTCTTTGGCTGCTTAGTGTGGATTGTATCCTCCTCAACGTCCGAGCCTCCCGATGAATCCAATGTGGATGCTTGTGGAGAGGCCTGATTTTGTTGTTGTGATTTGAAGTGATCTTGGATGCTTCTTGAGGGCAAGTTTCGCTTGGATTTACCCATTTTGCCGTTCTGGCCTGTGGATCTAGATATTGATCGTAGTATATGCACGTTAGCAAAATACATGTTTAATACATTTTTATTTATCCGTGGTGTTTCAGTAGAGTTGGGTAGCTTTTCCAACGGCGAGGGGTCCCCTCCAGCCCAAAGTTATCAATTTACAGCATTAGTAGAGGGTTGAGCGGTCGATCCCAGTGGCCCCTATGGGGAACGTGGGTTAGTGAATCTCATTTTCCGGGAGGAGGTGGCATATCTGGGTTAATATGCTAGGTGCCTGGGTCGTGATGGCAAATATTTCCACCTCTTTTTTTTTTTGCTCTGTTTATCCCCTTTCTGTTTGGGGTTTGTCAATTAGTCCCAATTTCTTTTTGTTTTTGGTGGGTTACCTCTGCTGGCCTTCCCTCTTTGAGATGTTAGAGCAGTTTCAGTGTTCTTGTCCGTTTGCAGTTTCTCAGTCAGCTATTTGTTGTTATGGGGTTGTATCCATAGGGGTTTTGTGGATAAGAGAATGCCCAGTCCAATGTATGCTTAAGATTTTTTTTGCACTGCTTTATGATATTCTCCTTCACGGAGCAGTATTGCTTAAGTAGTTGTTTCTTGTGTCCCACAGTGTGAGTTTCAGCTTAATAAATGTATAGATATGTATAGGCTTCCAGACTATATCTTAGTGGAGTATTATACCAAGTCTTTCTTTTAATATATAATTTTACATTTTTGTGGAAGGTTATGGGTGTTTGCTTTGATCTTTGATAGAAGTTATGCACCCCAATTAGTGACTGAATCCTTGTATTCTCTTTTTTTTGTTGTTTCCCTTTCCTGTACTTGTTTGCAAGGGTACCTAGTGAGGCTTTTGGCTTCCCTGCTAGGTTTCTGCCACTGTGTTGTCAGGTTGTTATACATAAATTTGGTTCGGGCCTAGGGTCCTGTAGATTTATGGTAGTTTACTGCCCTTTTAAGATGGCCGTCTGGTTTTTCGCGGGCTTTTCTCTCCCCAAAATGGCGGCACCGCAGTGGCTGCGTCACCGCTTGGCTCTCCGCTCTCCCTCCTCCACCGTCTCACCCCTCACTTCCCGGGGTGCTACACTCCCACGTCGGACCCCTATCAGGTAACTCACCAGCTTTGTCCAGTTACCCGGAGCGGGTATGATGTGATTGGGGGGGGAGGAAGTGTAGACTCGGGCCTTGGCCTCCAGTTGGGTCACGGAGCTGTTCCCTCCGTTCTCTCTCCTTGATCTCCCCGCCTTGCTGGTCCGCCGTAGAGCGGCCTGAGTTGGGCTCCCCAGTCTGTCTATGGAAGGTGGTTGCGGGAGGTGGTTGGACAGCCCGGGTTGGGAGAAGGCCAGCTGCGTTGCAGGCGAGCTTGGTCTGTGTGGGCCCAGAAGCCTCGTGGTACAGTAAATCAGCGACTAGCCCCCCTTGGGACCTATCAAAATGATCCACTTGACGTGCTGAACACTTGGGTGCTGAGCAGGGGCAAAATGGGTCAAACGATCCCACTGTATTCGGGCTTTTGCTGGTTCTGGTATCGGAGCTCTGCCCAGGCACGTCTGCTCAGCTCCTCTGCCAGCCACGCCCCCCGACCCTCTATGGTTTTGATTAGATACATCTGATTTTGGGCTGGTTTAGATCTAAGTCTGCTGGCTAGCATAGGGGAAAGTTTGTTCGCTTGACTAAAGAATCTGTATTGTGTTTTTCTTCAGGCTTTTTCAGTCTTAATGTTCAGAAGATTATCTATTTCTAGTCTTGTTTTGTCGATCTTTAGTTTAACTTCAGGGGAGAAACGAAATTGATTCTGTTTTTCTAATAAATATAACTCCAGCAGAAGAGTAGTTTCTTTTAAGTGGAGGTTTCTTTTGTATGATGATGCAAGTCTAATCATGGAACCGCGAATATAAGCCTTATGGGCTAGCCAAAGCCAGCCAATTTCTGTTTCAGGTATGTCATTAAAGTCAAAATATTTAGTTATTTATTTTGAGATCTGTGATTTGTATATCCAGGTTTGATATGATGGATTTGTTAAGCCTCCAGTTATATCTATTCTTCAAACCTGTTTCCAGGTCAATGTTAAGGCTTACCGCCATGTGGTCCAACCACATAGAAGGTATAATCTGGGCTTTTTTGGAATGGTTGAATAGTCCAGTGTCAGTTAAAAGAACATCTATTCTGGAGTATGTGCTATGTGCAGGGGGAAAAAAAGTGTACTCCCTTTCTCTGGGATGATGCCCTCTCCAGGAATCGATTAAATTATTTTTATGGAGAAGCGTATTAATTCTTTTGAGTTTTTGTGCACATCTCAAGCTTACCTTGTTGCCTGATCTGTCTAGTGTTGGTTGAAGAGTTACATTTATATCCCCTCCTAAAATTATTTTACCTGTGTCCATTGGTATTAGTGCGTTTAGGAGTCTAATTACCATCTTGTGTGGGGAGGTGGTTGGGGCATAAACATTTACTAGGGAGATTCTTTCGTTTTGGACCATTCCGTTAAGTATGATATAATCTCCTTCTTTATCTACTATTTTTTGGTGAAGTAGGAAGGGGAACTCCTTATGGAGCAATATTGCTATACCTGCCTTCTTGGTCTTTTGGTTTAGGGTATACAAGCTAGGATAATTTTTATGCATAAATTTAGGGGTTTTATGGTAAGCAAAGTGTGTCTCTTGAAGGAATATTACTGAAGGCTTAAAAGGCGTATTAAACCCTTTGACAATATGAGTTAAAAAGTTAAAGGTCGTGTCAGTCATGTTTAACCTTTGTGTTATGTCTGGGAGTGATGCTGTTGTTACCCTCTCCTGTCGCCCTCATGGGAACCTCACGTGAGCTGGATGGCCGGCTTGCCTCGTCTCTGGGGACCTTGGAAAAGAAACTGAAATAACAAAACATTAATCCCCCCTGCATTTAAAAGCTCCAAATTCTAACTGTACCCCCACTGGCACCTAACTTTGAACCCCCAGTGCTGGGACCCTCATTCGCATGCAATCGGGGACCCCCGCTAAAATTAAAATTAAAATTTCTATACAGAGCCCCAAATGAGCCCCTAAATAACATGTCACTCATGGGGGTCAATACAGACCGCCATAAGCCCTTAATTAACCCTGTCACTCATGGGGGTCAATACACACCCCCATAATCCATTCATTAACCCTGTCACTCATTGGGGTCAATACAGACCCCCATAATCCCTTAATTCACCCTGTCACTCATGGGGGTTAATTCAGACTCCCATAATCCATTAATTAACCCTGTCACTCATAGGGGTCAATACAGACCCCCATAAGCCCTTCATTAACCCTGTCACTCATGGGGGTCAATACACCCCCACCATAATCCATTCATTAACTCTGTCACTCATTGGGGTCAATACAGACCCCCATAATCCCTTAATTAACTATGTCACTCATGGGGTCAATACAGACCCCCATAAGCCCTTAATTAACTCTGTCACTCATTTGGGTCAATACAGACCCGCATAAGCCAATAATTAACACTGTCAGTCCAATAGGGGTCTATATACACCCCTATAGGACACTAATTACCCCATGTAATAACACTATAAGTGCCATGAGGGTCATCCAGGACCCTCATGACACAAAGTGTAAGCACTACACTATTAACCCTAACTATACCCCATTAACCTATTTAATCCTAACAGTACACATTTAACCCTAACAGTACCTATGTAACCCTAACTGGGCCTATTGAACCCTAACTGGGCCTATTGAACCCCATCAAAACCTATTTAACACTGCCTCTTATGGGGGTCTATACAGACCCTCATATGACTATATTTAACCCCTTCAGTCCCATAAGGGTATATAGAGTCCCATATGGGGCAGTTAAAACCCTAGCATTAACCATATACGTGCCATGACGGTCCTCAAGGACCCTCATGTCATTAAGTACAAACACTACACTGCACTATACCCCCCAATAAACCATTAAATCTAAAATAACCCCCTCAACACTAACCTATTAACACCTACACTACATACCTACACTACCTACCTACACCCTAATAACCCCTCCACCAAAACTAATTACAGAAAATAATAAAACCTAACTCACAAAAAATAATAAAACCTAGGTCACAAAAAAAAAAATCTATTTTACAGAAAAAAAATAAAAATACTGTATATACTCGAGTATAAGCCGACCCGAGTATAAGCCGAGGCACTTATTTTACCACAAAATACTGTGAAAAATGAAAAACTCGAGTATAAGCCGAGGGTGGGAAATGGGCTGCCCCCTGTGTCCCTCTTGTGCCCTCTGTGTCCCCCTCTTGTGTGCCCTTTTCTTGTGTCCCCCCTCTCTTTCCCCTGTGTCTCTCCCCCCCCCTCTCCCTCCCCTGTGTCTCTTCACCCCTCTCCCTTCCCTGTGTCTCTTCCTCCCTCTCTCTTCCCTGGTTCTCTTCCCCCCTCTCCCTTCCCTGTGTCTCTTCCCCCCCCTCCCTTATCACCCTCCTCAATCCCCCTCTTTATTCTCAACCTCCCACCTCAAACCCCCTCCTCAACCCCCCTCCTCCTTCTCAACCTCCCTCCTCAGCCCCCCTCCTCATCCTCAACCTCCCTCCTCATCCTCCTTCCTCATCCTCCCTCCTCATCCTCAACCTCCCTCCTCATCCTCAACCTCCCTCCTCAACCCCCTCCTCATCCTCAACTCCCTCCTCATACTAAACCCCCTCCTCAACATCCCTCCTCAACCTCAACACCCCCATTCTCAACCCCCCATCCTCATCCTCTACCCCCTACTCAACCCCCTCCCCATCCTCAACCTCCCTCCTCATCCTCCTTCCTCATCCTCTCTCCTCATCCTCAACCTCCCCCTCATCCTCAACCCCCCTCCTCATCCTCAACCCCCCTCCTCATTCTAAACCCCCTCCTAAACCTCCCTCCTCAACCACAACCCCCCCATCCTCAACCCCCTCATCCTCAACCCTCCCATACTCAACCCCCTCCTCATCCTCCATCCCCTCCTCAACCTCAACCCCATCCTCATCCTCAAGCCCCCATCCTCAACCCCCTCCTCAACCCCCCTCCTCAACCTCCACCCCCCCTCCTCATCCTCAATCTCCCTCCTCACCCTCAACAACCCTCCTCATCCTCAACCTCCCTCCTCAACCCCCTCCTCATTCTAAACCCCCTCCTCAACCTCCCTCCTCAACCTCAACCCCCCTCCTCATCCTCAACCCCCCATCCTCAACCCCCTCCTCAAACCCCCCTAATCCTTAACCCCCTCCTTAACCTCCCTCCTCAACCTAAACCCCCCTCCTTATCTTGAACCTCCCTCCTCATCATCCCTCCTCAGCCTCAACCTCCCTCCTCAACCCCCTCCTCATTCTAAACCTCCCTCTTCATTCTAAACCTCCCTCCTCATCCTCCCTCCTCATCCTCCCTCCTCATCCTAAACCCCCCTCCTCACTTTACCCCTCTAAATACCTCCCCCTCTCCTTTTCCCCTCACTTACCTTCATCTGCAGATTCTCCTCCGGCCTCTGCTCCTTCCTGCGTCGGCACCCGGTATATGCTAATGACGTCACATGGGGGCCACGTCATTAGCATATACCGGGTGCCGACGCAGGAAGGAGCGGAGGCCGGAGGAGAAGCTGCAGATGAAGGTAAGTGAGGGGAAAGAGAGAGGGGGAGGAATTTAGGGGGGTTTAGAATAAGGAGGGGGTTTAGAATGAGGAGGGGGGTTAGAATGAGGAGGGGGGTTGAGGATGAGGAGGGGGAGGGAAAGAGACATGGGGGTTAGAGAGACACGTGGGGTAGAGAGACACGGGGGGTAGAGAGACACAGGGGGGTTAGAGAGACACAGGGGGTTAAAGAGTCACGGGGGGGTTAGAGAGACACGGGGGGAGAGTGACTTGAGTATAAGCCGAGGGGGCCCTTTTTAGCCTTAAAAAAAGGGCTGAAAAACTCGGCTTATACTTGAGTAGTTACAGTAAGTCACACAAAATAAAAAAGGTACATTACAGAAAATAAAAAAATACAATACAAATCAAATCAAATACAATATCCCTATCTAAAATATATTAAATACTATCTAAAATACACACATACCTTACTATCTAAAATACATTAAATCCTATCTCACAAACATACCCCACTATCTAAAATACATTAAATCCTATCTAAAATACACACATACCCCACTATCTAAAATACATTAAATCCTATCTATCATACATACTTACCCCACTATCTAAAATACAATAAATCCTATCTAAAATACACACATACTCCCCTATCTATCTAAAATACATCCCCCCTATTTAACATACAATAAATCCTATCTCCATATGCAAACCCTAATTCTAACCTAAAATAAAATATTTAACACCACTTACCTTTGCAGATTCCCCTTCAGATCACCAGCCTAGGAAAAAGAAAAAAAAATAGTACAACACATTTACATACAATAAATAAACATTCTAAATATTCTACTCAACTTTCCAGCATGTCCTCCCCATCCTTCTTATTTTCTTCTCCGGCGCGGCCCCTGTTAAAAATAAAAACTAGATTACTACAACATATACACACACAAAATTAAAATAATATACATTGAACTTACCTCCCCGGGATGTCCCCGGTCTCTTCCTCTTCTGCCCCGGCTGGGCCCTGGAAGAATCAGCGCTCTAAAAAAAAAAAAAAACTAACGGAGGTCCGCATTCGCAATGGTGCCTTCTGATTGGCTGAAAACGCTGTCAATCAAATTTCAGCCAATCAGAAGGCGCCAAGTTGTAAGCCAATCAGAATGGGATACACCCCCATATCCCATTCTGATTGGCTAATGCACTTGTCAATATTTTTTAAACCAATCAGAAGGTTTTATTGCCTTCAGCCAATCACAATGGGATACACCCACACGGGGTGATTGGCTGGAGGCATCTGCCTATGTATTTCCTTTTCAGGTGTGTAATTTTTAAAAAAAAATTCTGTAGTGGGGAGGCCGTTGTAACATATGGCTATTAAAGTGATCATTTTTAGACATTGTGTATTTAATAAGTGTATCTTATAAAATATATGTAGTCGTATAAATCTTTATTTATGATATATAGATTGTGTTAGTCAACTCCCATCTTATCCCTGAGAAACTTTCTAGTCCATTCATCCTGTAACAAAAGACTTATGCCTTAGGTTGTTTATGGGTAAACAAAAGAACAGTTGGGTGTGGTGGACGCTCTATCATATAGACAACATAATAACGGGGTCTCTTGGCCTAGGGTGTTTATATGTAAACAAGGGGACATCTGTGTGTGTGAGATTCCCATCTATGGAATTTCTATGGAGTTTGGGGGAAGGTGAGATGATTTTAGTGAGATGTACAGTCACATATCAAGGGGGAGTGTCCAAGAAAGATATACAAAAGCCCAGAGAGTTTAGTCAGTCTAGGTCTGGAGGTCTGGAAGTCTAGTAGGAGTCTTGTAGGAGTCCAGACTGAGTCTAGGAGAAGTCTAGGAGTGTGGATGTCCATGAAGAGGTGTCCAGAAGAGCCATCCAGAGGAGTGCCCAGCTGAGCATAAGCCATGCCGTGCTGTGACTTGAGGCCTAAAGATATGGACTCTGAAGATATTGCTGACCTGTGGTGTAGTATCTAATAATAATGTAGTATATTCATATAAGTATCTTTTTGTAAATATCGTTTTATCCCTACTGTCTATCTGTCTAAAACCCATTGTGTAACCGTATATTGATTTATGCAAAATATATCTTTTAATTATAAACTTATTCATATGTTCGTTTATTGATTTGTCCAAAAGAACGTATTATTTGTAGAAATTATACATTAATTATTTAATTATCAGTTAATTTCTTACACCGTTGTTATGTAGGTTTTTTTTATTTACTGTAATGTACGTTTTTTTATTTTCTGTGACTTAGTTTTTTTAATTTTCTGTATATATTTACTAAGGATTTAAATGTTGTCCATTTATGTTTAGTATTTTATAGTCAGTTATTTGTCCAAGTCTATACTTTGTTTTGCTGCCCTTACACCACTAAAATCTGCCCTTTTAAAATTAAGACATTTTGTTGGCCCATTAAAGTGTTGTTTTTTAATTTAATCGCAAACATTTGATACCATATCAATATTATTTGTGATAACAAAATCCAATATAGCCTCATTTCTAGTAGGTTCTTGTACAACCTGGGCTGAACCGCTGGTCTCCCTCATTCAGTTTATTTCAGGGCAGTTAAAATCTCCCATGAATAAAACTTGCCCATGCTTAGCTGCATTTCTGTAGCAATCTGTAACAATAATTGCTGTTCCTCACTTTCAATTATATTTGGGGGGTTATAGCATACTCCTACCAATATTCTTTTAGAATTTGCTCCTCCACTATTTAACTCTAAAATTCAGGCTTAACATACAGTCAAATCCAGCCCCCCCCCCCCCCCCCCCACCCGAATACCATTGCCCCTATCTTTCCTGTATAGGTTATAACCATCCAGATTAATATTCCAGTAATGAGAATTGTCCCGCCATCTTTCAGTAATGCCTATTAAATTCCATTTCTCATTAACTGCTAATAATTCTAACTCACCCAATTTTCCTGGCAAGCTTCTGGCATTAGCAAGTTGAGTTGTAATCTGAGTTGGTAGTGTCAGGGCAGTTGAGGTTGGTGATATGGCTTAGAATGGTTTGTGGCACAATGGAGAGCTGTTGTTGGTCAAGTGCTTGCAGGTTTCTGCAAAGAAGGGTAGTGAGAGGAATGTGTGATGAGGTTGAAAATTATGAGGTGGTGGTCAGATAGAGGTAGTGGACTGTAGACTAGGTTGGATGTGATGCAGAAATTATTGAAAATAAGATCAAGGGAGTGTCCATTGTGGTGAATTGAGGAATCTGGCCAAGGGAAGAGGTAAGTGAAAGTAGGTTAGCGGCAGCTGCGGAGATGGGTGTGTCAATGTCAATGTTGAAATGACAAAGAATAAGTGAAGGAACATTGGAGGAGAGAAATGAGTCAGGTGGCAAAATGATCCATAAATAGAGAGGGTGGTGGGCCCGCGGTCCCTGTTGTATATAAGCAATGGGAGAGGACAGTGATGAGATTTATCCCTTCTGAATCTGTGGTGGGAATACCAGGCCAGATGGACACAGATCGCCCTAACACCCTGCAACGTGAGTATCATATCACACACATGGTTGTATGAGATTGTGGGGGGATGGGCTGTCCAAAAGCCTGCAGATAACATGCTGTATGTATGTATGTACAAATAGGCTTGTGTTCTGGCTGTTGTATATAATGAGCTGTATCCCTCTAGAACAGGGGTGGGTAAGGAGGGCCACATACATGCCGGCCTTTCAAGATATCATGCTGTTTGTATGTATGTATGTATGTATGTTTGTATATATAAATAGGCTTGTGTTCTGGCTGTTGTATATAATGAGCTGTATCCCTCTAGAACAGGGGTGGGTAATGAGGGCCACATACACGCCGGCCTTTCAAGATATCATGCTGTTTGTATGTATGTATGTATGTATGTTTGTATGTTTAAATAGGCTTGTGTTCTGGCTGTTGTATATAATGAGCTGTATCCCTCTAGAACAGGGGTGGGTAAGGAGGGCCACATACATGCCAGCCTTTCAAGATATCCTTTTTGGGCACAGGTGAGTCAATCAGGATGACTGAAAAGGCGATTGGCTCACCTGTGTGGCCCTCCAGGACCGAACCTGCCCACCCTTGCTCAAGAATTATATGGCCTCCTACACCCCTGCCCACACACAGGGATAATTCACATACAATAGCACTGTAAGCCCTATGGTTGACTAAAGATATATGGGGCGACAATAACCATTTCAGTCCTGGTAGCAAATCTATCATGTTCATAATTTGTATCCCTGATATGTCAATTTCTAATTATATCCAGATTGATTGCAATAGAGCAGGGTGTCCAAAGTCAAACTTGCTGGGCTGCGCACAGGCCTGGATATGTGGATTTCCTTTATGTGAACAGATGAGTCAATTAGACTTAATGATTTGGAGAATGATATTCTCAGCTGGGTGCAGCATGGCTATCCACAAATGCAGATCTGACTTTGGCCTCCACTGCGATAGATTAAAAATCTGGCTGTGCGGCATATGTGGATACAGACTCTGTAGCACTGCATGTGTGTCATATACTGTCTTAACCTGGCCCATGTCTCAGCTGCATATTAACAACCATTGCTGGAAACTTGTCAGATTGGTCAGTCTCACACACTACACAGCAGATGCAGCAGAGCACATGTCTGAGGCACATGCAGTACACATTCATATGAGCCATGATCCACAATGCTCATTATGCAGCCCGTGGCTCATCTGTGTAACACAAGCACCACAGTCACTCACAGGTGACCATGATGTCAATGATATGTAAATGCATAGCTGTCAATTGTGTATGGCAACCAACTGAAATATATGTTTATTCCATTGCAGTATCCACAGATTCAGAAGAGGAGGAGGCAGGAGTGTCTGAAGTGGGCCAGGACATTCAGGAGGGCCCGGGACCATCTACATCACTGGCTCATACGGAGCGGGAAGTGATGCCCGGGCCCTCTTCCTATGCTGCCCCCTGCCATTCGTCGTGGCCACCTTAGGGCCTGCACCAGCCACACCATGCTGTGCCTCCCTCAGCGGCTCCACCCTCAGCGGCTCCACCCTCATCCTGGGCACCACCCTCATCCTGGGCTCCACCCTCATCCTGGGCACCACCCTCATCCTGGGCACCACCCTCATCCTGGGCTCCACCCTCCGCCTGGGCTCCACCCTCAGCCTGGGCTCCACCCTCATCCTGGACTCCACCCTCAGCCTGGGCTCCACCCTGGGCGTTGGAGTGCCCTGGCTGTGGAGTCGGGAGGATGTGCCCCGGCCTCGGGAGGAAGTGCCCCGGCCTTGGGAGGAAGTGCTCCGGCCCCGGAGTCGGGAGGAAGTGCCCCGGCCTCGGGAGGAAGTGCCCCGGCCCCGGCCTCGGGAGGAAGTGCCCCGGCCCCGGAGTCGGGAGGAAGTGCCCCGGCCCCAGAGTCGGGAGGAAGTGCCCCGGCCCCGGCCTCGGGAGGAAGTGCCCCGGAGTCGGGAGGAAGTGCCCCGGCCCCGGGAGGAAGTGCCCCGGCCCCGGGAGGAAGTGCCCCGGCCCAGGCCTCGGGAGAAAGTGCCCCAGCCCCGGCCTCGGGAGGAAGTGCCCCGGCCACGGAGTCGCCGGCCGCGGAGTCGCCAGTCGCGGAGTCGCCAGCAGCTGAGTTGCCATCTGCAAGACAAACACCTCCAGGCCCTCTGCCACCGCTCTATGCCCAATTATGCAATATAATGGAGCACATTCAACAAGAGGACCAGGCACAAAGCCAGAGAGCAGAGAGAATGCTGGAAATCAGCGAGAGACAGTTGGCCATAAGTAGTGCCATCCTGGCTGGCAACCGGGTGATCTCAGCAACCACCCGTGGTATATATGCTGAGATGAGGAGGCACAACCGAAGGATGGAGAGATATGAGGAACGCGCGAGCTCAGAGAGACGCGCGTTGTTGCGTCAACTCAGACGCCAGCCCATACCTCTCCAGCCTTCGGTTGTACAATCGCAACCTGAGATGTCTGCCTCCTCATCTCAGACATCGCCCACCCATGAACCCCAGCCACCTGCTGTAGTGGCACCCCCTGCTCCCACACCACGTCGTGGAAGAGGGAGACGGTCCGCGGGCACGGACGGTGGGGGCCCGCTAACTCGGAGTAGGAGGTGTTAGGACCATCCGAGAAGGCCTCCTGACCACTCCTCACAGAATACTGATTGCTATAGATGTTGACATAGTATTGTCTGGCTACAGAGTGTGTACATGTCTGGTTATGTTTAACATTTCAACAATTGATGTTCAATGTGGATTGACCTTGAGCTTAAATGCTGTATTTAATCATAATATTGTTCTGATTGATACATTGTTTTTGTCTTTGTAGGTGTTAATAGCCAAATCTCACAACTATGAAGACATTTTCTTCATCTTCGAGCAGTACAATACCATCATGTGAGTAATCACTCAACCCAGCTCACAACGGGCATTCTATAAGGGTTATTCAGATGGATCGGAAATGCAATATATGACTACATATCTTTTCACTAAGGAACATGACTGTGTGATTTTCCATTATAATGATCAGTGTCCCGGCTATAGAGTTGCACAGTTCCATTACTATCTGCTAATCCAAACCAGCAATTCCACATAAGTTTTTGTAGCATTCCATCCCGTTAACATTATGAAATTGGATTCAGTTATTTCATGTCATCCAAACCAAGTTGGTTTATAGTAGTGTCAAGAGCAAAAACAATGTACTCTAATAACAGCTTATGATTGTTCTAACACCTCCTATCTCTGTTTTCCAGATTCACATCATCTATTGACCAATCATCAGTAATGTATGCGAACACACTGTGTGTGGAATCGCTTAGTATCACATGATCCATGTTTTATAGTGTCTGTTTATTCTGGCAACCATATGGTTGTTGTATGCGCATTAATGGTTATGTTGATTAAATGTCATGTTATATGCTGTTGGTTACTGTGGGGTCCTGACCACATGTGACCCTAGTAGATGCTATGCATTACCCTCATGATGTTGTCTGTTTCCTCTTCAGATGTCCTCAGATTTGCCACAGCCCCTTGCCATACTAGGATCTCTTCACAACACACACATGATATTAATGCACAGTCTTGTCCATTTCTATTTGTGCTCTGTGTATGAAATAAAGTATGATTATATTATACTGTTATCACTGTTTCTGTGTGTTTGTACCATATCATGCTTTCTAGTTGAGAGAATACAGATAGAATGAAGTGTCATTGTTCAATACATATATCTGTGTGTGTTTACAGAGATACATATGCTACATTAATCTGTACCTTGCCAATATAGATGTAGGTGCAAGCCCGAGGGGTGTGAATTCTGAAATCATGTCTATAGACATGCAGGGTTGTATATAATGACTTGAAGGGCTCAACTTGAATGATATGAATCTACATTCATGATTATGTAGTAATGTAAACGCAGATTGAACAGAATAGTTACACCACTAACTGATGGTGATGAGCACATCTGACTTTCAGGGTAATTTACTTGTTACATGGTAAATATCCAGGATTACACAAACATTGAGTGAAAAAAACAGGTTTAATTGTTCACAAAGCCACACAGTGACAAATTGACACAGGCCTGCTCAGTATCATGGTGGAGGTGGGTAGGATACAGAGTTCCAGTAAAACACGGAAATAGGGACATGGGGACAGAATGCAGGCAGGGGGGATGACATTGGTATAGATGATCAGTTGAGGGGGGGATATACAGTGCATCATCCAACATGAGGCAATATCAGTTATATTATTAAATATATCAGGATAACATTCAATATTCAAACCCAACAATACAGAAGGAGATATGCTCATGGGGAGAAGTAATCTGTAGTCTTGTGTGTGCGCGCAACACACACTCCTATGCAACTGCAGAGGTAGAAGTGCTCAATCAGTCAATGTTAGAACCCCCATAGGTCATGTCACTGGAAATGGCACTATGAGAGAAGACTCTACATACCTAAGTTTGGACACTCAGATGGGAACCTGACCAGGACCATATCAGTGTGTTCAAACTAATTTCATGTGTTAGCAGAACTCACAACAAACTGGCCAGTTCGAGGTGTATTCTGTTCTGTAAATGAGCATCTCTATTATCTGCTGTTGCATATTCATAACTGAAGGTAAACGGAACCTCATTAACAGTTATGTTCCAAGGCTAGAGTTACTCTTTCCCATATGTACAGGGAGGATCACATCAGCACTGAGGAAGAGATCTGGAAGGAAGTATGATACAGGCTTCACAATAGTCCAAGTAGAGGAGAGAATGGCATATCTAAAGCAATAGGTACATATAAATCTATGTAGAGGATGTGATATCACACCCGATGCAACACATAATGACTGACATATGAACATACATGATGCAATGTGACAATAGCATAGTCCTGGAACGTGGGAATGCTCATCATTCCTTGTTCTGACCGTGGAAAGGGACTCATCTTTGCGATCTGAAACATACAAGGAACATGTCAATATTTACATTGCACATGCTCCCAGAGCGCTTACTTCGTCACTTACAGTGGTTATAAAAAGTCTACACACCACTGATAAAATGTCAGGTTTTTGGCCTGTAAAGAAATTAGCCAATAAAAAATAATTTCAGAACTTTTTCCACCTTTAATGTGACATATAAACTGTACAACTCAATTGAAAAACAAACTGAAATCTTTTAGGTGGAGGGAAGAAAAAAAACAAAGAAAACTAATGTGGTTGCATAAGTCTGCACACTCTCTTATAACTGGGGATGTAGCTATTTTCAGAATTAAGCAACCACATTGCAAATCATGTTAAATAGGAGTCAGCATATACCTGCCATCATTTAAAGTGCCTCCGATTAACCCTAAATTAAGTTCAGCTGCCCTAGTTGGTCTTTCCTGAAATGTTCTTAGTCGCATCCCACAGCAAAAGCCATGGTCCACAGAGAGCTTCCAAAGCATCAGAGGGATCTCATTTTTAAAAGGTATCAGTCAGGAGAAGGGTACAAAATAATTTCCAAGGCATTAGATATACCATGGAACACAGTGAAGACATCATCAAGTGGAGAAAATATGGCACAACAGTGACATTACCAAGAACTGGAGCTCCCTCCAAAATTGATGAAAAGACGAAAAGAAAACCGGTCTGGGAGGCTACCAAGAGGCCTACAGCAACATTAAAGGAGCTGCAGGAATATCTGGCAAGTACTGGCTGTGTGGTACATGTGACAACAATCTCCCGTATTCTTCATATGTCTGGGCTATGGGGTAGAGTGGCAAGACGAAAGCCTTTTCTTACAAAGAAAAACATCCAAGCCAGGCTGCATTTTGCAAAAACACATCTGAAGTCTCCCAAAAGCATGTGGGAAAAGGTGTTATGGTCTGATGAAACCAAGGTTGAACTTTTTGGCCATAATTCCAAAAGATATGTTTGGCGCAAAAACACTGCACATCACCAAAAGAACACAATACCCACAGTGAAGCATGGTGGTGGCCGCATCATGCTTTGGGGCTATTTTTCTTCAGCTGGAACTGGGGCCTTAAATTAAATAAGAGAGAGGGAATTATTTTTCAGTTCCAAATACCAGTCAATATTGGCACAAAACCTTCAGGCTTCTGCTAGAAAGCTGAACATGAAGAGGAACTTCATCTTTCAGCATGACAACGACCCAAAGCATACATCCAAATCAACAAAGGAATGGCTTCACCAGAAGAAGATTCAAGTTTTGGAATGGCCCAGCCAGAGCCCAGAACTGAATCAGATTGAAAATCTGTGGGGGTGAGCTGAAGAGGGCTGTGCACAGGAGATGCCCTCGCAATCTGACAGATTTGGAGTGTTTTTTCAAAGAAGAGTGGGCAAATCTTGCCAAGTCAAAATGTGCCATGCGGATAGACTCATCCCCAAAAAGACTGAGTGCTGTAATAAAATCAAAAGGTGCTTCAACAAAAGTATTAATTTAGGGGTGTGCATACTTATGCAACCATGTTATTTAATTTTTTTATTTTTCTTCCCTCTACCTAAAAGATTTCAGTTTGTTTTTCAATTAAATTGTCCAGTTTATAGGTCACATTAAGGTGGAAAAAGTTCTGAAATGATTTATCATTGTCTAATTTTTTTACAGCACAGAAACCTGACATTTTAACAGGGGTGTGTAGACTTTTTCGATCCACTGTACCAAAATATGTTGCTCATTTCATACAAACGTCTTCACTGTTCTTTCCCTACATATGAAGCGAGCTACTCATCTGGCTAATGTAGGAATATCACATAGATTACACATTAATGCATCTTTGGAGAGCCAAATGTGGTGTTTTACCTTGGACGCAGTCCCAAGCTCATCCACGAGGTGATTTGTTCCACCAGGACACGTGCGCTGTGGATCAGCATTAGTTATTACCACTTACCTATCTGATGTATTCTGGAAAGAGATAGGCCGATATTAATAAAGTGATTGATGGGTTATTTGTGTCCTTCAGCATACGTGGCCATATTATTACACAAATACTCACTATGTAGTTCACATTGATGTAGCAGTTCTGTTGCTGGTCATGTTTTTCCATGTCTAGGTTGTTGAAAGAAGAGTTGACACACGACAGCAGCTCTGTAAGGTTAATATGATGTGAGGATTACAGTCACAAATTAGACAAAGTATGTGTTCTATGCATATTGGATATCTCTTATTAATAAGAAGTCATTGCCGGTTAGTGAGTTATGCCATTTTGCTACAGGGTGAAAAAATCTGGATTTCGGCATGGTCTCATGTAAGCAAGTCTAAAAAGCTGTGTCTAGATATATTTCAGTAGTAGTCACTTCTCCAGCCAGTCAGCAGCTGCCACCATGTTGGGTTTGGCTGGTGATCCATATTTGATCCAACTGAATAAACTCGAATCATGAGGAAATAACCAGAGGACTCTGTTTTGTGTTATCGTGACTGATCTCCAAAGTATGTGTGTATGGTATTTATCTACGACATTTTGATCCCATTTCATGTGGTTTGGCAGGATCAGACAATGTGAACAATCCTGGTCCGTAGAGGTTGTAGGTGACTTTAAAAAGGGATTGGGTATCTTTTTACATTAAAAAACCAAACAGGCATTAGGGGCTATACAGGATAAATAGAGAGGGAGTATTGATCCAGGGATGAATACGATCACCAGTATCTGGGGTCAGGAAGGAATGTTAGATTTTTCTGCCCTGTGTAGACAATTGGCAAAGCTTCACATTTTGTTGTTCGGTGGCTTCCTCTGGATCAATTAACAATAATTCTGCGTATTGCAGATCATAGATCTATAGAGGTTGAACCTGATGGACTAAAGTCTTTTTTCAATCTAAATTACTAGATAACAATGTAACGTGGGGCATATATCCATTGACATAGTGGGATATATAATCCACTCAAATTATCTATGCCATTGATGTTTATAACCGTCAGTACTTAAGATGTGTATGGGAATGTGTGCTTACTAACCTGTAACTGATCATGTGGCTTGTTCCAGTGTACAAACATTGACAACGTCAGGGAACTCTCCTCTACTGTGGACTGGTTGGAATTCTGTATGACAAGGGCGATGGATAAAGGTGGATTTGGGAGTTAGGCATAATCCAGATACATTAGACTGTATTCCATGCATATTGGGTATGTACTTACATGTGAAATACTCACGAATGAGGTGGGTCCATTGTTGTGACCCCTGCAGATTATCCACTTCAGGGGGAAGTAAAGGCATTTCCTCCCCATGCATTTCCTCCCCCAGACAGTTGGCCTGTACTGCTATATTGTGCAGACAGCAGCAGGCAACGATGATGCGACAAACTTTCTGGGGCTTGTATTGTAGAGCACCCCCAGTGGAATGTAAACATCTGAAGCGCATCTTTAGTACACCAAAGGTGCGCTCAATTACATTTCAGCAGGTTTTATGCGCAGCATTATACCGCACCTCTGCCCGAGTCTGGGGATTGCTCACAGGGGTCAACAACCACGGCAAACACCCATATCCTGCATCACCTGGTGGAAATAAAATGTGACATGTTGATATGAATAGGATGTTGTGATGTTTGACAAAGCATATGCCCAAATATCGTCATCATGACCTATTAACACATCCCTGTGGCTAATACACAGTTAAAGATATATGTAAGGGAGATGGATCATGGATGCATCTGATAGGATAATTAGTAGTGTATTAACACATGTATTCTATATGAAGCTTTAGTTCAATTACAATGTGATTTCCACAAATGTCAAATCCAGATGGTCACACCCGCAGGATGCTTACATGAGGCGGAGATACAAGGGAAATACAACAGGGTACATATTGCGACCCTTCTGGTAGAGAGGACAGGAAGTCACTGTTGCAGTTCTTGTACCGAGCACATGCCAGAGGTCTGAGGTGAAGCGTGATCGTGTATTCTTGTGAATGTAAATGTGATGCTAATTCAGGTGGAATTTCCCAGGGGCGTACACGATCAAACGCAAATGCCAAAAGACCTTGGAGATTTTGATAACTTCAAGGTAAGCTAATTCATGTTTATTCCGGGATATATTCATGCAAGAAAAAGTTTTCCAAACACTATTAATTCTCCTCTATCAGATGAATTCTGAAGACATCTCACTTACATAGCCCTTACAATAACACACAACACGTTATGTAGACTAGAGATGTCCATGTCACAGGATACAAGGGAATGCATCAGAACATATACCTCAATTGTGGTTTTTGTCATATGTTGTTGGGAACTGCATACTGTTTGGCCAAGCTAACACAGGGTTATGGCCAGCAATGAGCTATTATGTTCTGGCTTTGGTAGTATTACTCCGTGATGCACATGTGAACATCAGAGCAATAGAGGGAAACCTGATGTACCGTATGTGTTATTGTATCCAGTCATAGTAAGATATGGTTGACTGCCATTACTAATGTGTACTCACCCAGTAGCCATCCGGATGGAAATCTGCCGGACTCAAAGATGTCAGATATTCCGGATGCACGCAGGATATAGGCGTCGTGAGCACTTCCCGGGAAGCCTGCATACACACCTTGTTCGCATCGCAAACAACCTGGACATTGATTGAATGATAATGCTTACGATTTCTGTACAGTGCTTCTTGCTCTCTAGGAGGTATCAGTGCCACGTTTGTACAATCAATAGCACCGAGCACATTGGGGATACCTCCTAATTGGAAGAAATCGAACTTCACCTTCGAGATCTCTTCAGCAGTGTTAGGGTAACTGATGTATCTGGCAGCTTTCCGACCAATAGCACGGAGGAATGCACTCAGACAATTGGAGAGGCTTGGCTGAGACATTCCTCCGGCTATGCTCAGGGTGTTCTGAAAGCTACCAGAAGCAAGGAGGTGTATTGCAACTAACATCCGTTTTATTCCTGGGATGGATCTATTGGCTACTGAGCGAGGCTCAAGGTCCGCTCTCAGAACCTCATAGAGCTCCCCAAGACTGGCACAGGTCAGCCGAAAACGATCATACACCTCCCCATCAGTTAACCCCTCTAATGTGAGTCTCTCCCTGTATACATTGAGTGCCCTTCGCCTCCTCACAGGCTCCTGGACAGGCTCCTGGACAGGCTCCCCCCTTCTGCCTGAGCCACCACATCCTGTACTTCTCCCTCCAGCAGCTGATCACCGACATCATTGTCAGACTCCCTGTCTGCAGATGGCCCTATATCCCTCTGTCCCTGTGCTACTGGAGCTCTCTCTCCTCCCTGATCCACCCCCACGATACTAGGCATGGCCTGTGGTAATTCCCTTGCCTGGCTTGGTTCTGCCCCAGCATGGATCACATCACCACTCACACCCTCATTCACTCCCAGACACTCCTCTCGGCCACTCCCCATCACCCCCTCAATCACACACCTTGCTTCCGGGTCTTCATACTGTGCTATGTGATATGCACAAAAGCATCTCAACCTCATCCGCCTACTCAGACTGTCCATCATCCCTCTCACATGATCATCCATGCTGTTTCAGACATGCTGATGACTTGTTGGGGATGGGGTTATATAGCTTGTTGATTACATGACCTGGTATTAGGCACGTTAATTTCAGCTTTGCCATTGGTCACCTGTGGATCTTTACGTGGCATTCCAGCTGATGATTTTACGTCAAGAAGCCTCTCAGCCTATTACATACGCACTTGGCCGCATGTAATTGGCTGTCCCAACACGGGCCGCCAAGTGCGTATGTAATTGGCTGAGAGTCCCAATGCGGGCCGCCCAGTGCGTATGTAATTGGCTGAGAGTCCCAACACGGGCCGCCAAGTGTAATGGCTGAGAGGCTTTTGGCGGGTTTTTGCGCCATCGCCATTGCCACGTTGGCCCGCCAAAAGCCTCTCAGCCAATTACATACGCACTTGGCGGCCCGTGTTGGGACTCTCAGCCAATTATATACGCACTTGGTGGCCTGACACTATAAGTGCGTATGTAATTGGCTGAGTCTGTTGGCGCGCTCGCAAGCTGATAAGGGGACGTCCTAGCGAGACACGCCTCTCAGCCAATCACGTACGAGCTAAGAATTTGATTGACAGTAGGAGCTTATAAATGTGATTGATACAAACCCATGCGCTGACTGTGTTGTTAGAACCATTGGAGTTAGCACACAGTTCCAGGAGCAGGTGGGAGAGAGTCTTTGAGATTAGTACTTTGGAGAGAGGGAGATTAGTTTTTTGTCTTTTTTATTGTCTATTTCATAAGTCCTTACATTTAAGAAATACACATATTTACAGATTTCACATATTTGCAAGACACATAGATTAAATAACACACATAGAGACATATATATAGTTAGGACACACACCCCACACACCCATCCCCCCCACCACACCCCATCCCCCAACACACCCCATCCCCCACCACTTATTAAATACACATAGCACACACATCTTTTCTTTCCAACAGACATTCCAGTAATACTTTTATTTCTTTATCGTTATATTGATTTGTAGGCGCACTATTTTTGATTGTTTTGTATTTTATTACTAGCATATGTACACGTAAGAGTTACACATATTTACGCATTACACATATTTGCCTGACACATAGATTAAAGACACATAGAGACATACATAGCGTTAGGACACACACCACACACCCCAACCTTTGCACCGCATCCCCCAACAGTTATTAAAAACACATAGAACATACACTTTTTTTTTCATCACCTATATAACAGTTACACTTATTTTGACTTATCCTTATTTTTATTATTTGAGCATGGAGGGAGGAGATAGGTGGAGAGAGGAGGAGGGGAGAGGAGCGGAGAGTGAGGAGAGTGTAGTGGAGGGTGGAGGAGGTGTCCACGGAGGGGGTGGAGGAGGTGTCCCTGGAGGAGGAGGTGTCCCCGGAGGAGGAGGGAGACAGAGGCACTAACAGAGGAGGGACAGAGGGGAAGGGGCCTGATCCCAGGGGACAGGGTCGTTTGAGGAAGGGACAGGCCTCAGGAAAAGTGCAGGGAGGCCAGGGTCCCCGAGCACAGTCGAGAGAGCAAGGGGCTATTGGCAAGGGCAGGTGCAGGGCCCGTAATTATACGCCGCAGGAGAATATGGTCCTCCTGGGTGCGATCCGTGACCGGCCCGTCGTCCTTGTTGCAAGGGAAGCGAAGCCTGGGCCTAAGGCTCAGGCTTGGAAGGAGGTAGTGGAATTGATGAAGGAGGTGTCCACGGTGCCTAGGGGCTTGAGGTCCTTAAAGCACCGATATGTGGATATCAGGGACACGGTGAAGAGGAAGATGGCCAGAGAAGCAGAGGGACACAGTGTGACCTATAAGGAGTGGGAGAGGATCGCAAGGGACCTTCTGACACCATCGCCCGCAGCTGGAGCTTCATCCCCGGTGGCCCAGCAGGACCCAGCCTCCAGTTCAGGTGAATATCACATACACCAACATGCCACCACATGTACATCACACACACTACACATGGTGACCAACAAGGACACTGACATGTCAGCTCCATGGAATTAACAAGGGATAGATGGAAGTGTCATTAAATCTATGAAGCTGACAAATCACTGTCATTCCTGGCCACCCCAAGATTAATCAAGCATGTATGGTGTGCCCAATGCAGCCTATGCAGTTACAGACCGCAGAAGAAATACAGACAGCGTTAGGAGCCAGGAGAGGTCAAGACAAGAAACCAAAGAATAGATCAAATCTAGCAAATGACAGTGGCTTGTCAGTTCCTTCTCCAGTGATTTGGGATTTGTCCGTCCACTCTGCTTTCACCCGCACTTCCCCAACATCACTTAGCAATCCAAACTAATGTAAATTGATGAATTGCAGAACATAATGGGAGGTCAACAAATGGGAATGAATGGACATCTTGGCACATGGCCACCAGCAATGGCGTGGGACTTCCTTGGATAAGAGTAGTGGCGATTACCCCTGATGGAGCTGAGTTGGATGGTGCTCATTGTGCCTCTGCAAACCCTCTGTGCGTGTTTGCTGCCCTTCCTGATCGGTTACTGTGGGGTATGTTCCCATGGTCACCTTGTGGTTTCATAAGTGATGGGGCTTGGAAGCTGTGAGCTATACCATTATGGGCCATTGTGGGTGGGAGAGTGAAAGCAGAGTGGACGGCCAAATCCCAAACCACTGGAGAAGGAACTGACAATCCACTCCGGTATCACCAGCATACGAACCTTGTAAGAAAGCAGTGACAGAGGGTCACAGACAGTCAGACCCGACCGAAAGACCAAACAAGAGATATTGTGTACTTCAATGAAGCTGTGAGCTATACCATTAAGGGCCATTGTGGGTGGGAGAGTGAAAGCAGAGTGGACAAATCCCAAACCACTGGAGAAGGAACTGACAATCCACTCCGGTATCACCAGCATACGAACCATGTAAGAAAGCAGTGACAGAGGGTCACAGACAGTCAGACCCGACCGAAAGACCAAACAAGAGATATTGTGTACTTCAATGAAGCTGTGAGCTATACCATTAAGGGCCATTGTGGGTGGGAGAGTAAAAGCAGAATGGACGGCCAAATCCCAAACAACTGGAGAAGGAACTGACAATCCACTCCGGTATCACCAGCATACGAACCTTGTAAGAAAGCAGAGACAGAGGGTCACAGACAGACAGACCCGACCGAAAGACTGAACAGGACATATTCACATACTCCATGTGCCCCATATTTGTGTTCCCAAATGTAGATGTGATGAGCAACATGTATACAAAATAACAGGATTAATATGGCATTATTTTGATGTTTTTGTGTTTTTATGTAATCAGGTAGTGTGTCTTTAATTGCTTTATGTAAGATGCAGCATGGCTTTTCATTCCAAATGTAACAACTAATTGGTTGTATAATGAATTTGCTTTGGTGGGGGGAGGGGATGGTGAAATCAATTGTAATGGCCTTCCATGCTTTCCCTCTGTTAAACTCACTTTTACATTTTAAGTTGTCTGTACGTAATGCGTAAACCATTTTACTGGTGTATTTTGTGCATGTAGCGATTTTGCGAGATACGAGCGTCTACGCAAAGAATTATTTTCCGCTACTTACTATATAGCGCTTTTCGGAGGCAAATCTCGGAAAATTAGTCAGAAATTAAGCAAGTCAATCGCAAGTCGAATCGTATTACGTAAATCGCGTTATGATGCGCATTTGCGTGATACGATTTCATACGCAGCTCAAATTTAATAGGGCCCACAGTATTTATAAAAAAGTCCAAAAGATAGTGCTCTAAATTATCAGTAATCTTCTTGAAGAACAATCCTCATAAATTTATGAGCAGACTGGGTCGTTGGTGTATGGAGCTATGTGTCTTCTATTGAACACATTAGAATTCTTTTTCGTAAGAAACCTACAATTGTTTTTATTAATTTACTAGCGACTTGCCCGTCATAAAAAGAGGGTCAATAAAAGAAAGTGTTGAAATGCTGTTTGTCACACAATGTGAGTGTACTGTGTGCCTCAAGTAACTAAATTCATCCAAAAGCAGAAATCTACATAAGATAAAATAAAAAAAAACTAAAATCACCAAAAAATCACCAAAAATAAAAAATGTACATTACAGAACAAAAAAAAAACCTAAGTCATAAAAAATTAAAAAGGAATATTAGAGCAAATAAAAAAATACCCCCCCCACTACAATTTTTTTTTTTAAATTACACACCTGAAAAGGAAATACATATAATACATACAATCCAATACATACATATAATACATACAATACAATACAGTTAAATAAAATACACTACAATTAAATAAAATACAATACAATACAATACAATTAAATACAATACACCCCTATCTAATATACATACCACTATCTAATATACATGCCACTATCTAATATACATCCCACTATGTAATATACATCCCACTATATAATGTAATATACATCCCACTATCTAATATACAATACTATCTAATAATACATCCCCCTATCTATCTATGTAATATACAATACATGCTATCTCTATATAGCTACCCTAATTCTAAGCTACAATAAAATAATTAAGACCACTTATCTTTGAGATGTTTCTTCAGATCAGCAACCTAGGGTAAAAAAGATTAAAAAAATTAATACAACACGTTTACATGAAATAACTAAACATCGTAAACATTCTAAATAGTCTAAATATTATACTCACCTTTCCAGCATGTCCCGTTCCAGCATGTCACGTCCCAGCATGTCACGTCCTCCATGTTCCGTCCTCCATGTTTGCGTCTTGTCCGGCGCTGCTCCTGTAAAAAAAAACATTACATACTAAACATAAAACAAAGTGAAATAAACACAATGTACATTATACTTACCTTTCCGCAATGTCTCCGGCCTCCTGGTGTTCTTCTCCGGAAGCATCCGCGAGTAAAAAAAAAAAAAAGCTAAACACATCCGACGCTAATGACCTTCTTATGGAGTGTTCCAGAATAAAATTGGCAATGGCGGCTTCTGATTGGCTGAAAAGGCTGTCTATCAAATTCAGCCAATGAGAAGACCCCAATTGGCAATGGCGGCTTCTGATTGGCTGAAAAGGCTGTCTATCAAATTCAGCCAATGAGAAGACCCCAATTGTGAACCAATGAAAAAAGTATACACCCCAAAATACAACGCTGATTGCATAACACACCTGTCAATCTTTATTTGAACCAATCCTAAGGCTTTATTGCCATCACCCAATCACAATGGAATATACCCTAACGTACTGATTGGTGAAGACATCTGCGCCTTCCCATTGGCTGTAATATTGATTGATATTAACAGTAGCCAATGAGAATGCACAAATCCTTCACCAATCAGTACGTGAGGGTGTGTTCCATTGTGATTTGCTATTGTCAGTGCAACCAATCAGAATGCACAGAGGCTCCAACCAATCACCCTGTGGGGGTGTATTCCATTGTGATTGGCTGAAGGCATCTGCGCCTTGTGATTGGTTTAAATAAAGATTGACAGGTGCATTATCCAATCAGAGTGGGATTTTAGGGTTTATCCCTTTGTGATTGGTTCACACATTGGCGCCTCCTGATTGGTTGAATTTGATAGACAGCGTTTTCAACCAATCAGAAGGCGCCATTGCTTATTTTCTTCTGGAAAAGTCTCCGGGAGCCTCATTAGCGTCGGGGATGTCCGGAAGTGCAGATGTAAGTATATATATATTTTTTTTTTTATACAGGGCGTGGCAGAAGAGGATCCGGAGGAGGCCGGAGACATCGCGCGGAGGTAAGTAGAATGTAGATTATGTTTATTTTATTTTGATGTATGTCTATTAATGTTGTGCTTTTTTTAACAGGTGCCGAGCCGGAGAAGGATTAAAAGAATAAGGACGGGACATGCCGGAAAGGTGAGTAGAATATTTAGAATGTATAAAACGTTTATTTATGTACAGTAAACGTGTTGCACTATTTTTTTTTTCTTTTTTTTTTCTTAGGTGGCTGATCTCAATGGACATCTGCAAAGGTAAGTGGTCTTAATTATTTTATTTTAGCTTAGAATTAGATTAGTTTATATATAGATAGCATTTATTGTATGTTAGCTAGGGGTATGCGTTTTATATAGATAGCATAGGATGTATTGTAGATAGAGTGTGGTATTTATTTAGATAGATTGGCGGTGTATTATTATATAGATAGCATGTATATTAGATTATGGTATTTATTTAGATAGATTGTGTGATGTATATTAGATAGGGGTGTATTGTATTGTATTGTATTTGTATTGTATGTAATTGTATTGTATTGAATTTAATTGTATGTATTTGTATTGTATTATATTTGTATTGTATGTATTATATGTATTTCCTTTTCAGGTGTGTATTTTTTTTTTTTCTGTAGTGAGGGGGGGTTGTAATGTTTTTTTATATTTTCTGTAATGTTCCTTTTTTATTTTTTGTGACTTAGGTTTTTTTATTTTCTGTAATTAGAGTGGTGGGGGTTAATAGGGGGTAGGTAGTGGAGGTGTTAATAGGTTAGTGTAGAGGGTGTTTAGTTGATATTTAATGTTTTATTGGGGAGGATTGTGCAGTGTTTATACTTAGTGTCATGATGGTCCTTGAGGACCATCATGGCACTTATGTGGTTAATGTAATGTTGTAACAGGCCCATAATGGTTTAATATACCCTTATGGGACTGATGGGGTTAAATAGAGGCTTATGGGGGTCTGTATTGACCCCCATGAGTGACAGCGTTGATGAAGGGCTTATGGGGGTCTATATTGACTCCCATGAGTGACAGGGTTAATAAGGAGTTTATGGGGGTCTCTATTGACCCCCATGAGTGACAGGGTTAATGAAGGGCTTATGGGGGTCTATATTGACCCCATGAATGACAGGGTTAATGAGGGGTTTATGGGGTCTGTATTGACCCCCATGATTGACAGGGTGACAGTGTATATTTTTTTTTTTTTACACAGGAATTTTGAGGCGGATAAAAATGGCTGATTCCTTAAGTAGTGGTGTGGTGTGTGTCTTCATTTCGGCCCATTTTTTGTCATTTTGCCTCAGTTCATCATCAGTTTATTTCATTCATCTTAGTTCATTCTTGTTATTTGTGTCCTTTCTTTCTTTGTGTGTATGTGTTTGGCTGCATCTGTGTTTGTATTATATCTGTGGGATTGTGTATTTGTGAACTTTGGGATCTAGATCAGGATGAGTCAGGTGGAAGCTGAAGAGTTGGAGCAGTTGCTAAAAATGGTCAGGGCCAGAGTGCGGCACCAGGGGGTGAAGTGGCTTGAGGACAGCCTGAGCCAAGATCAAGCCACAAAGGGCATTGATGGCACCCAAGGGCCAACCTGGACACAGTCTAAGGTGGCTGTTACCCAGGGAGACCCTGGGGCATTGTGCTCTTTTGACAGGGCTGCCATGCAACGATCTTTAGGTGCTGGCAGCCTTGAGAGGGCCCACAGTCAAGCAGAGGTTACAAGCTGTGACTCAGGAGCCCCCCAGTTAGTGCCTTTGGAGAGCCCAGGGTTTGAGCTGGGAAGCGCAGCGCCTAGGGGCATGGGTGACGTACGAACAGCGCATAGCTTGATGGAAGAGGTGCGGACGCCATAATCGAAGCACCTTGTGAGACGGAGCAGAAGAAGGATAGGGCTGTGGTCATTGAATGGGTGGGTGAGGCCACATCATCCAGAACCATGAGGCCAGCCAGAGCTCGCAGATCCACTGCAAGGTACAGCTCTCTCCTTTTTGACACTACACACATAAAAAAGAAACCAGTGTCTAGGGTCAGGGGTTACACAGTGGGGGACACAGCCCAGGGCAGGGTAGTCTCCTAGCTTCTGACCCTAGTCCAACCATAGGGATGTCTCCCGGGTTAAGATTAGGTCAAAGTACTTTCAGAGTTTCTCAGTTAGCCCCACTTAGGTTAGGCTGAAAGTGATTCTGCAGAAGTGGTTCCTGCACACCAGCTCGTAACGCACAGATACAGGTGCCACTTTAACAGTTCTTCTGGAATTTCCAGGAGGACCAGAGATAGGTCGAGTTCCTGAAGCAGGAGTGTGCTTAGGATCTGGGCGGGAGGCCAGCTCCTGAAGGAGACAGCAGAGGACACCCAAACGGGATGCACGAGAAAGGGCCAGGGAAGTGCCCGTATCACAAGGTCCAGGTGAGAAAAGCGCATCAGCCAGGACCTCAGACTGAGAGTCGGGGGCGGGGGACTTTCCACTGATGACCGGGTTGAGGACATTGCTTGAGCAACATAAAGTACAAATAGCGGACGCTGAGCTAGGCCAGTGGGTATCCGGTTTAGTGGGTAGGGCTTGGGCCCTAGATGGGAAATCGTTTGATGCTGGGGGGCAATCAGACACACCAGCCGTGTGGGTGGAGGGTTCTCAATCGGTTTCAGCACCAGGATGTGTGGTGCCTGTGGCGAGTGCAAGCGTTGTGGTAGCAGTGTCAGGAGGGTCTCTACGGCCTACGGTAGTATGCCTCATCGATAACTTGGGTGCTCATCTTACTCAGGAAGTCAAGGAGCGTATATGGTGTATTGGGTTTGTGGACTTATTCTCTCTCCTTCCCCTCTCACATGTTACGGACTTGCAGGAGAGTTACCGTAGTGGGGGGGGGGGGGGAGAGGCGAGGGAGCTCGAGATGAATTCCCAGAACCTTCGACATTTGGCTGCAAGCGTTCGCCATAATGGCATGCGTTATCGGAGAAAAGTTCCCGGAGCAATGCTCAGAGTTGTTTGTCTACCTGGATGACATCAGGGAGGTGTACAGGCCTGGTGGAAGTACGATGAGGACTTCCGCCAGTGCATGGCATCTAGGCCCACAATGTTGTGGAGCGAAAACGGTGGTCGCCTATTGGCTCAATGCCATGACACCCATGAGGGTGGCATTGCCCTTTCGTGCCGGGCTGGCTGGAATCAAGCCCCCGCCCCCGCAGCAGGAGCTAATAGCAGAATCTTCTATGTCTTCAATGAAGCCATCTTCAAATGGACGCCTAACTGTAGGTTTAAGCACCTGTGCTCTAGTTGCGGAGGAGTGCATCCACTGGCGCGATGCAATAAGCAAAGAGAGGGTGGTAGAAAGAACGAGCCGGCTACAAAAGGGCAAGACCCCGGTGCGCCTGCAAGCAATGTTGTTGTGGCTAGGACACTACGGTAAGGCACGCGGTAGGTCCGCAACAGTGAAGCTCCTGTTCCTTGCAAGACGGTGTGGTCTGGTAAGGAACAACAGAACCTAAAGTCAGCTGAAGAATTCCCAGACGTGTTATGGGCCAAATTGAGTAAAGAAGTGCAATTGGGGAGGATGGCGGGGCCATTCACATCACGACCCCTCGACAACCTTAGGATTTCACCTTTGGGGATAGTTCCCAAGAAAGAAGAAGGGAAGTTCAGGTTAATACATAATTTGTCACAACCGGCTGGAAGTTTGGTGAATGATGGGATAGACAAGAACTTGTCTTCAGTGTCATATGCTTTGTTTGACTCCCACCACGCTGGTCCGAAATCATGGCCGGGGGGCACTGATGGCCAAGGTCGATATCGAATCTGCTTTTCACCTGTTACTGGTGCACACGGATAGCCAACACTTATTTGGCTATCGCTTCAAAGGGGAGTATTTTGTAAACCTTTGTTTGCCCATGGGATGCTCAATATCGTGTGCTTATTTTGAGGTCTTCAGCTCATTCTTACAATGGGTCACAGTGAGGGAGTCGGGCTTTAACAGTATCACCCACTACCTGTATGATTTCCTGTTCGTCTGGCCAGAGGCGAAGGACACGTGCGCATTTATCCTGGAGACACTCACGAGAGTGGTAGGGGAATTCGGTGTGCCGTTAGCACATGGGAAGACAGAAGGTCCCACAACAAGGCTGTCATTTTTAGGGATATGTATTGATTCTCAGAGGATGTAATGTAGACAGGCAAAGTGGAGAATCTGAAGCAAGAACTCGAAACGCTGGTTGGGGCCAGGAGGGTCACACTGCCTTAGCTTCAATTGATCTTAGGCAAGCTGTTCTTTGCTTGTCGTATAATCCCAATGGAAAGGATCTTTAGTTGGAGGTTGGCTCAGGCGACAGTAGGCGTAAGGCGCCCGCACCACTTCATTAGCCTCACGACGGCTATGAGGGAGGATGCCAGGGACTGGCTGGCATTCTTGAGTACATTTAACGGAAAGGTGCAGATACAGTGCCAAGCACAGTCCAGCAGAATGTTGGATCTGTATACGGATGCGTTGGTGCCTTTGGCATGGGGGCATACTTTGGCGGAAAATGGTGTTCTAGCCCGTGGGCAACCGCGGGCCTTACAAAAAACCTTGCGTTCCTAGAGCTGTTCCCCATAGCGGTGGCCCTGCACATATTGGGAGAAGATCTGGTGGACAGACAGGTCATCTTTTTCTTGGACAACATAGCGGTGGTACAAGCAGTTAACAACACAACAGCGTCGTCGATACCAGTAATTCGTCTGATACGGCACTTAGTCCTAGGCTGCCTGCGTCAAAATATCTGGTTTAAAGCTAAACACGACCCAGGTTATGAAAACGGGATCGCTGATGCGCTATCTCATTCTCAGTGGGACCGCTTCAGAGAGATAGCTGCCTTGGTCAGGAGATCATTGACACCGGCGACCTGGAACAGCTACAAGAGAGTATGGGAAAGTGGAGGAATCTGGTGGATGTGGCCGGATGCGCCGATACTGAGGAAAGGATGGTTGGTGTCCTGTTATGTACCTAATTCGATGCAGATATGCCGTGGAGTCGGCGGCATCAGTTAGGAGGCAGGTGGCGGCCCTAGCTTTCATTTTTTAAGCTAGCCGGGCTAAGGGACCTGACAAAGGAGTTTGTGGTGAGGCGTGTCGTGCAAGGGTTGTTCAAAGCTGAACACAGTCACGACGTGTGGCGCCCAATCACCTTCTCGTTACTGCTAAGGATGTCAGCAGTGCAGGTGGAGATCTGTAATACGGCCTACGAATCGTTACTGTTTAAAACCACGTTCTCACTCCCATTCTTTGGAGCTTTCCGGATTGGAGAGCTAGTCGCGGCAAGTAAACATGGTTCGGGTGGCATACAGATGGTGGATTTCTGTCTGCAGGAGTCAAGACGGATCAGGTTGGAAAGGGGAAGGAGATCAGCCTCAGGAAAGTGGGTACAGACTGCTGTGGAGGTGGATCGAAGATCGAGGACTCCGCTGCGAGCAACTGAGCGGGCTACTGGAGTCCCACGTCATCCGTTGGGGGCACCCACATGTTATTAGTGCATGCCAGCGGGTAAAATTGGGTTCAGTCCCTATGAAGCAGTAGGTTAGGGACATGAAGCAGGACGTGTTGGATTGCTTGCACAAATTCGAGGGTATATTCATCATCTGGTCAGAGATGATCAAAAGGAGGGTGTGGAGGAGAGCCAGGACCCCTGCGTGTCTGGATAGGGCGAGACAGAAGATCAATAGACTGATTTCGAGTTTTGTGAGGAATCAGGGGTTCGTAACACTCTGCCACAAGGAATTAGATGATGAGGAGGCAAACTTGTTTTTCCGTACACCTGACGGATGTGGGGAGTACAGCTGGCCCTTTTAGCGAAGTGTGAGTGATTCCATCATCCGCGCGGTAAAGGACAGGATTGGAGCCCTGGGCAAGGGCCCAGGGCTGGAGGTCGCTACCTCTGGCCAGGCTCCTCCTCCTAGATTTTGTTTGTTGTTATGGTATGTTAATAAGTACGCTGTGGCCAGCTTTACACCCATCCAGGTTTCTGTGTCGTTATTTACGTAAAAGGGGTTAATTGTTACTTAGGCCCCTTAGGATCTCTCTAGGTCATGAAGGACACGGAGGCGGTCCCAGGCTCCCTGGGGTTCGCTGGGAGTGCCATTTGACCTGAGTAGCCTGGAGACGCTGGATTGGTTTGGGGAGTCAGGTCCGTCGGACTCAGGGGTGGGGGCATTTAAGGCAAAGAGCGTGTGAGAGCCATTTTAGCCTCACTCCGCAGCCGGCCATGACGATAAGCCCCCATCCACCAATCCCTTACGTATGGTTGTTTAAGATGTATTTATTATGTTGTTAAAAAACAAAATGGTTTATAAAAAAAAAGGAGACACAATTTTGTTAATAAGAAAAAAAACAAAGAAACAGAAAGAAGTGGAAAAGTTTGTGGAGTTTGTACTTTGGTAATTTGCTGTTGTTTAACATTGTCGCAGCGGCGGGTGAAAGAGGCGCCCGGGCCAGGAAGTTAAGAAGGGGATCCTTTACCCCATAACCTCATGGGCATGGTAAAGGACAGGATTGGTGGTCTGGGCGCGGGCCCACGTCGAGAGATCACTACCTCTGGCTGGGCTCCTCCTCTTAGGTTTTGTTTCTTGTTATGGTATGTTAATAAATATGCTGTGGCCAGCTTTACTCCCATCCAGGTTTCATTATTTTATTGTTAAGTTATTTACGTAAAAGGGGTTAATTGTTACTTAGGACCATTAGGATCTCTCCAGGTCATGAATCGCATTGAGGTGGCCCCAGGCTCCCTGGGGCTCGCTGGGAGTGCCCCTTAACCTGATGAGCATGGGGACGCCGGATTGGCTTGGGGAGTCACGTGCACCGGCCTTGGGGCGGGTTTTGAGGCAGAGCGCACGGGAGCGCCCTTTTAGCCTCACTCTGCGGCCCGTGATCATGAGGAGCCCCCACCAACCCATCCCGTATGTATTGTTGCTTGAAGATGTATTTATTATGTTGTTAAAAAAAAAAAGATCCAGGGAGGAATCCGATCCCCAGTATCTGGGGTCAGGGAGGATTTTCTTTTCCCTTTGAGACAAGTTTTTTTTCCCTTCTGGATCAATTCATTAACAACTACCGTATTTATCGGCGTATAACACGCACCGGCGTATAACACGCACCTCATTTTAAGAAGGTAATTTCAGGGAAAATAAATACATTTCAAATAAAGAAATTTGAAGCAAAATCCTCAACCTCCCTCCTTAACCTCCCTCCTCATCCTCCCTCCTCAAACCCCTCCTCAAACCCCCTCTTCCACCCCATCCTCCTTCCTCAACCCCCTCCTCAACCTCCCTCCTCATCCTCAACCCCCCTCCTCAACCCCCCCTCCTCATCCTCAACCTCCCTCCTCCTCCTCAACCCCCTCCTCAACCTCCCTCCTCAACCTCCCTCCTCAACCCCCCATCCTCAACCTCCCTCCTCAACACCCCCATCCTCAAACCCCCCCTAAATCCCCCTCCTCAACCCCCCATCCTCAAACGCCCTCAACCCCCTCCTCAACCCCCCATCCTCAAACCCCCTCAACCCCCCTCCTCAACCCACCCATCCTCCTTCCTCAACCCCCCTATCCTCAACCCCCTCCTCAACCCCCCTCCTCAACCTTATACCCCTATCCTCAACCCCCCTCCTCAACCTCAACCCCCTCCTCAACCTCAACCCCCCTTCTGCTTCTAAACCCCCCTCCACATTCTAACCCCCCTTCCTCATTCTAACCCCCCTCCTCAACCTAAACCCCCCTAAATACCTCCCCCTCGCTTACCTGCTTCTGCTCCGGCCTCCGCTCTGCTCCTTGACCCGGCGCGCATGTGACGTCACATGCGCCCCACGTCATTAGCATATACCGGGTGTGCCCTAATTACTATGTAGCTATGTAACTATGTAACTATCAGCCTTATTAAATTGTGATTCAGTAAATGTAAAAGGGCTCTATTTAAGCACACAGCATATTTTTTTACAGAAGTTTTTAGTTAGTGAAGACCTTGCTTTTAGATAGAAGTTCACTAACTAAAAACTTCTGTAAAAAAATATGCTCTGTGCTTAATTAGAGCCCTTTTAAATTTACAGAATCACAATTTAATAAGGCTTTATGGTAATAATCTAAAAAACATTTCCTGTGTAGTGCCTCCATGCAAGAGTTTGCAATATTATCCTTAGAAGGGACTTTAAATAAATCAACTTGTAATCAGTTACATAGTTACATAGTTACATAGGCCCTCATTCAATTGCGATTTGGCCAATTCAATAGTGCTCTAAATAAGCACATAACATATTTTTTTTAAATACGTTTTTAGTTAGTGAAAACCTTGCTTTTGGATAGATGTTTACTAACTAAAAACTTATTTAAAAAAATATGTTATGTGCTTATTTAGACCCCTATTCAATTGGCCAAATTGCAATTGAATGAGGGCCATAGGCCATAGGCCCTCATTCAATTGCGATTTGGCCAATTGAATAGGACCCTAAATAAGCACATAGCATATTTTTTTTAAAGAAGTTTTTAGTTAGTGAAAACATTGCTTTTCGATAGATGCTTACTAACTAAAAACTTATTTAAAAAATATATGTTATGTGCGAATTTAGGGCCCTATTCAATTGGCCAAATTGCAATTGAATGAGGGCCATAGTATTTAAAGTTGAAAAAAGACTTTCAGTCCATCAAGTTCAACCTTTTAAGATCTCCTTTGATCTGCAATATGCGGATTAACTATTAGTTAATTAGTTGTATATAAAAAAAAACAAAAAAAAAACAATTCCCTCCTGATCCCAGACACCGGCGACCTGACTTCTCCCTGGATCAATACTGACTCTCTAATTATCCATGATAACCCTGAATTCCCTTTTTAATTAGAAATAAATCCAGTCCCCTTTTAAAGTTATCTATCGAATCTGCTGTCACCACCTCCTCTGGTAGAGAAATCCACAGATTAACCACCCTTACTGTGAAGAACCCTTTTCTTTCTTTAAGGTGGAATCTTTTTACTTCTAACCTCAAGGGATGTCCTCTTGTCAGTTGAAAACCTCTTGGCACAAAAAGCTCCCTTGACAAATCTTTATACTGACCCTGGATGTATTTATATAATGTAATCATAGCTCCTCTTATACGCCTTTTTTCTAGAGAAAATACGTTTAATTTGGTTAGTCTTTCTTCATAACTTAGCCCCTCCATTCCCCTTATTAGTTTTGTTGCCATCCTCTGTACCTTTTCCAGCTCTAAAATGTCCTTTTTATGAAGTGGTACCCAAAATTGTACTCCATATTCCAAATGAGGGCGTACTAGAGATTTGTATAGTGGCAGAATTATATTTGCTTCCCTTGCTTCTTTACCCTTCTTAATACATGCTAATATTTTATTTGCCTTTGCAGCTGCTGCTTGGCTTTGAGCACTGTTACCTAGGTGGTTGTCCACAAGCACTCCCAAATCCCTTTCAATATCTGATACACCTAGATTTGCTCCATTAAGATTATAAATTGCATGGCTATTTTTCCTTCCCAGATGCATAACTTTACATTTATTTGTATTAAATCTCATCTGCCATTTAGATGCCCATTCCTCAATTTTATGTAAATCCCTTTGGAGGAAAAGCACATCACTATCGGATTTAATTACCTTGCACAACTTTGTTAACTCTAGTTAACTCTAGTATTGCAGGAGAATATTAAAATAACAAGACATGACATCACATGGTACCTCCACATTCAACAAGATGGAAGACAATATAATACTACAATATGGAAACATATATGTTATCGCTATACAATCAACATAGACACATTGTGCCTATTTTGTGTAATTCACCAAAATATTATATTTTGAATATATGATCAATATGGTCCTTTAATCAGAAACACAGTTTGAGAGATGTGACTGAGCTCACAGACAGGATGTAGCAGAGAAAAACATGCAGGTGGGAGACATATAAATAGAGAAAATAAAATGTACTAATTTGCATAAACATGGCACTTTCTCACTTAAAGGACCCCTGAAGTCTGAAAAAAATTCAGTTTAATCAACAATCCACTAATAAAATATTTTCTTGTATTAATATATTATTAAAATAAAGGAAAAACACTACTCATTATTTAGACTTTCTATTTTTCACAATGGGTGCAGTCATTTTGCTATTCAAAGATCTCTCTTTATAGCAAGGCCTCCACCTGACTAATGCTGCACTTTCAAATGATTATGCAACACAGGACCATGTGTGTGTACTTCTGTTTATTTCACTTAGATAGTAATATAGCAACATTGAGGTTAAAAAAATACTTTTAGTCCATCAAGTTCAACCTTTTTAGATTTCCCCTGATCCTTGGGGTATGTCGATTAATTGTTAATTGATCCAGAGGAAGGCAAACAAAACCCCCACAAGGGTAAAAATGTTTTCCTGTCCCTAAATGCTGGCAATCATAATACTCCCTGGATCAATACTCCTCCTCCACTAGTTATTAACGCTGAATTAACTTTTGGTTTAAAACATTTGTGGGCTTGCAGAAAAGTAGGAATTGAATAGAGATTTGCGATTTTAGCGATTGTAACTCTCAGATGCGAAAGACCACAGGCTTAGATGAGGCGTAAGATACGGTAGCAACAACCGCAGGGATTTTCAGACCGTAACACGTTTGTAGCTCGCAAAAAGATGCCAATTGAATAGCAAACTAGTTTATAGGCTACATTACAGGCTCCCGTAAACTACAGTTTCTCAATTGAATGGGGCCCATAGTTTCTCTCTGGTTGGCTAAACGTGGTTGCCACTCTATGAATTTCCTTTTTGTTTGTCTACATAGCATACTGGGAAATGTATTCTTGTCTTTATATAAAAGGTATCAACTGTAGGCAAAAAAGAAACACATACGCACAGCCTTATTAAATTGCGATTCTGCAAATTTAAAAGGGCTCTATTTATTTTTATTATTTACAGAAGTTTTTAGTTAGTGAAGACCTTGCTTTTGGATAGAAGTTCACTAACTAAAAACTTCTGTAAAAAAAATATGCTCTGTGCTTAAATAGAGCCCTTTTAAATTTGCTGAATCGCAATTTAATAAGGCTGTAAGCCTTCCTATGGGCCTCATTCTATTAGCGGCCGCAGCCGTTGCGGGGCCGCAAAGACCGGCCGCAAGCTATTCGGCTATTCTATTCCCTTACGGCCGGGGGCTCCGGCAGGCTTGCGGCCGGTGCCTTGCTATCTCTTGTGGCCGCTCGCGCCGGAGGAAAGCCTTTGATCTAAAACGGCCGCAAGAGTTTCGGCCGTAAGAAATTCCTATTTGCAATTCAATTGCTCCGGGAACCCTCTCTGCAAGGCTAAAAACTAACCGCAGCTTACTTGCAGGAAAGAGGTCCCGCTAGCACCAGTTAAGCACATAAAATAGCTCAAATAAAGCCATCCTGCACTTTGAGAAGACTATAAAGGGATTTTAGGTGTTAGAAAAAATAGCACATAATTATCCTATACTCAAATCCGTAAAATATTTTATTTTTAATATCCGTAAAATATCCATGTAAAAAGTCCAGAGTGCTTCGAGCACTTCAGACCCGCCCACGCCGCAGCCGGAAAATAAACAGTTAATTTGAACTCGGGTTTGGGCTGATGTGCAAGCTTGAGAGTGGGTTCCTTTTAATCCTCATGTCCCCCAATATGATCCCTAGCATTTACAGAGCTGTACAGTGCAGGCTTGAATTTATTTTTGCGTTTTTATATTTCTGAGCTTACGGCCGGTTCCAAGATATGCGGCCGGCCGTAAGAGGAGATCCTTGCGGGGCCGTATAATAGAATCGCGAGTTAACAGAACCCCTGCAAGGAATCGCAGCCTTACGGCCGATTTACGGCCGGTAATAGAATGAGGCCCCTATGTGAGTAAAAGATGGGATTTTCCACATGGGACAGTTACATTTTTGTTTGTGGCTTCTGGAAGAGAGTATATGATAATGTAACTTAGTGTGTTGTCTCTTCAAATAATTTTCTCAAAGCAGAAAAAAATTGATTGAAATGGTACCTGATCTAGGGGTTTGTACCTGTGAGCCACTGAGTGGTAATATAGATATATGAGTCATACAGTCTGGCAATGAAATCAATTAAGCCTATGCTCTGGGCACTTTTGTATTTTTAATGAAGTTTAAACAGGGTTTACTTAAAGGCACACTCTCACCCAGGAAGATTGTTTCATCTTAACGAGCATTGAAACTGTCCATACATTGCACTAGCCATTTTTCATCACAGTAAATCATTCCTAACATATTCAGGTCTGAAAGTGTGGTTCCTGTATAATACTGTGCAGCTTTTTATGCTGATTTGTGCCTCAGAGTGCTTGAGAAGTATGGGGAAGTGAATCGAAATGCATGATAACCATAGGGATGCATTTTTTTGCTGCCACAAAGACAGACAACAAGCATACTGTAATTCTAATTGGCACAGGAAACCAGCTATTTGTATAATAATTTGCATAAAAATTCAGCAAATAAAAAGGCTGATTAACTCAGGAAGGGCTCATTTTAGAATCAAATGGCCAGTTCAATATAGTTTTTCATGTTCTTTAAGAATAACTGAAAATAACAACTTGATTTTGGGGTGACAGAGTCAATTTTTTTCCTGTGTCTTATGAAAGGTAAATAAATTGTATGACCTGATAACTTCCATAGTGAGTAACATTAATATTATTGTATAAAAATGCAATTTAATAACTGAATAGAAATAATAAAACTTGAAAAAAAGCTGTGGTGTGTAATGTTAAATAAATAGATCAAACTACCATTCTAGTCCATGGTGTTAATGTAGATGGATGAGAATATGAAATTGCAAAGTGTATTAATTTTTAAGTAAATGCAGTTTTCCATAGATATTATTCTTGTAATCCTCATTTTTCAGTAAAACTGTTAATCACTGGATCACGCCAGAATCACTGTAAGGTAGTACTAGAATGGAAGAGCTTAACAAATAATAAAAAAATTAAGTTTTGACTGCAACCTGCAAATATTGGGCACTCAGTGGCTCTCGTATACACATATTATTATTCAGTAAAAACATACTTACAGGTTTAATGATTGACCAAATATACGTGGTGCACTGAATGTGATTGCCCTTATTATCCCCTCTCTTTTTTGCTATTTTTGCTATTTCAAGGTTTCTTGTTATATACAGTTGATCATAGTGCCAGCCTACTTATTATTTCTGCACATCGTCCCATCTTTTTGCTTTTAATCTACATAGTGTGATTCATTATTTTTTAAGCTCTTCCATTCTAGTACTACCCTAAAACTTAACTTCAGAAGGCCAACCAATATACCTAATGTCTGTGTAGTGGACGGTAGGGAAAAGAGAAAATTATTGTCATGGTTCCGCTTATTTTGACCCTGTCCCAAGTTATCAGCAGTCTATCTCACTCCAGCCCTTCAGGATCCTACCTGCACACTGAGAGAGCTAAGCACTAGAGGCTGGGGATGAAACATCACAGGCCTAAGTGCTATACTAGGCACAGGGGAATAATCCTATACATTCTACCATAGAACGTAGGCCATATTATTACTGGCCTATTCAAACTGTCCAGGGTTGTCGGCAGCTTACTCATTGGTTCAGCTAGTTCAGGTGGCGTCCAGCAGAAGAGCCTCTGCCTATGACATAATTTGATAGGTTGTTTTACTTTGGGAGGGAAGTTCAAAACATAAGTGAAGATAATATGCATTGGCTGTTGAATGGCCAATTGGACAAGTGCTGATGAGGAGCTAAGGCTATTGGCCAAATGGAGAGGAGAAGGGGATCTGAATGAAGTTATCGACAGATGAAGCTTCCAAAGCTCCCCCCTGCCTTATGTTACACAGAGCAGCATCAATATCTGAGACATGAACTTGGAAAACTTAAAGAACTTACCAGCTGAAGATACAGCATTCGGGGCAAACAGCCTGATCCCCTGGCTACAAGAAAAGCTTTAATTCTTGCCCAAGTTAATCCACTGTATTGTTTGCTTGATATGTTACTAATCCGATTACAATTGCGCGTGTATTGTTTGTCTTGATGTCCTTACTTGCTCTTTGCTTCAATTTATTGTGATGCCCCGGAGTGCTATATGTGTTAATATGTATCTGCCACTTGAATAGCCCGAATTGAGCAGCCCCCTTTCTGAAGGGTCGGTTGAGCAGGACCACCAGCCAATCAGAGCCAGGCAGACAACATCATAAGTCTGCCTATACAAGCCTGGTAGTTCAAATAATGTTACTGAACTGTCCTCTGATTGGTAACACCCGGACAACCACAGAGATTTGTCTTGCCATAGCTTTCATTGGCTGCTCCCAGCTGTAATTCAACTTTTTTGTATTTCAAGTTAATATTTCATGCTACCCTATTGTTCGATGCCATATATGTCCACAAAATCCCCAAATGAAGGGTCACTCTTTTGGGAATAAGTTGTGATGTCTGGAGTCTTCTTTAGGGGCTATAACTCTGGTTTGTTATTTTAACCCTAGTTCTCCTCCTTAGCCTTTAATAGTTGTTGTTTGATCAGCCAGACAAAGAGAAGCCCCATTCTGATCACATTTCAAGGTTCTTGTCTGCTAGCAAGGTGGAGAGGTTCCAGAGGTCAACCAAACCACCAGATCTCTTGGTCATGACAAATATCCACAAACTTCCGTCTCCAGATATGTTCCTTCACCTCATGGGCAAATGCTTGTCCAGCTTCCCAACCACACAGATAACTGAACTCCTGAATGACTCAGCAACTATAATAGAACTGCACAAGAGTGCTGGCTTCTTGACCAAATAAGCTGAAGGGAAATGAGTGAGAATGATGGTACAACCAGCAGAACTACAACTTGAATGGGATGTGAAGATGATGGCAACCATGTCGCCTTCACAATTCTTGATATCAAAGTAAACAGGGCTGCTTCCTGAATGGTAACGTTATGCAGCACTGATAAGGCTAGCACATGTAAGAGTTAGTAGAGTAGAGATAAAACAGCTTGAGTATTGGGTCAAAGGTGAAAATGTGTGGACCTTGTGTTTATTTTACGAGAATAAGTTTATTGATCAGCCAATACTGTTTTCTAAAACCTTGTGAAAAAATCCTGGTGAATGTCTCACAAGAAGGAGTTTACTGATTAGCGAATATTGTTTGCAAAACCTTGTGAAAAAACCTTATAAAAAGGTGGACATATTCATCAGATGAACTACAGACTTGCTGTTACTCTGTGCGTTCACCTCCAAGTTTGTATTAAACCGAAAATACAGAGTTTTTGTGTCCTGTCTTATTCTTCTGAGGGTGAGGGCGAGTCAGTAAAAGTGTTTTTCTAAAACACACACTGGCAGCCAATAAATGACTGTTACCTACTGTAAATGCATGAACCTAAGGGTATTCTGAGATACAGAAGCACAAATAGACAAATAATTTAATGACTCACCTTGAACTGAAGGAGTTGTATAAGACTGTAGAGACAAAGTAGGGGCATCAGGAGGCAATGGATCAACGTCAGCAATCCCTGCAGAGGTGATGAAGCATGTGTCCTCCTAGTCTAGATTAGGAATACATTTAGTGCTGGAAATGGAAACAGCACTGACAACTAGTGGAATGGCAAATATAAAAAGGATTATGTGGATGGTTACAGCTGATCTCTGAACATCATTTCATGATTGCAAGATGTGGGGACCCCTAGATCTGAAAGAAGCGCCAATGAAGGAAGTAGAATTTGAGGAGAAGAACGAATGGCATAACAAGCATTATACATGAGAGCTGCCCCTAACAGGTAGCACCTGTGCAGACCGACTAGACTAAAACCCAAAGGAAACTGGGGTAAATGCACATTAAACCGCTTCTCAGGATATTGCCTTGGAGAACACTGACCTAACACCTGTCTAGTGGCCACTGGTGAGGAAGGTGAGAGGTGTAAAATTGAGGATTTACGTGATTGTCTAGATTCCCTATGACCCTGAACTAAGAGAAGGTAATGGAGTATATATTTTTTTCAACTTTTCTCACACTAGAAGACCTGAATCTCCCTGGAAGGGTAAAAGTAAAGCAGCCTGGATGGAACCCTCCTGAAGAAGAGCTTCGATCTCTTTAGCCACTTTTCCTTGCCCTGATTGAAGGCATTGAAGGGTCCACCTCAGAGGCCCTGTCATTGTGCTTGTGGAAGTCAGAAATTTCTGGGATTATCCTCTTCCAAGGAACAGCCAATGCAGAGGATAGAATACTGGGGGAATCATTGATACTCCCAGGGGGTAGAAAAGATGTTTAAATTGTAGGCAGAGAATGGTTAATTTGGTGTATTGGCACACCGTAAGTGATGTGAGTGTGTCCAGGCCAACTCGTCCTCACTTTCAACACCAAGAAAGGAGGAGGGGGCTCCAAAGGTAGAAGGATCAGGACATTAAGAAACAGGGCCCCATGCTGTTGGATCCGCTGATGGACCGCATCAAGGAGGACCCCAACAGAGGCCACCAGACCTGCCATCAAAGAAGGTAAGAGGGAAAAGGGATTGGAGGAGGAACACAGATGTAAGCCACAGATGTAAGGCAAGGGGTAAATGTGATTCACATACACTGAAAAGTTCTCTTTCCGCAGTAGGACTAAAGGATTTCCGCTAAGTTAATTAGCTGCATCTGGGCAGTCCTGATTTAAGACTGCTGCAGTATGGGAGGGACTTCTTGTGGACAGATTGTGTGACATTTGTCCTACTTGGAGAAAGACACACACCATGAGGCAGCAGCCTACAGCTTATGATTGCTTGAAGCAGAGTAAAGACATGGAAATCTGAAGAAATATAAATGCCAGTGATTTGCAGTAGTGCTTCTGTGAACGCTAGGCCTATTATTTTCTTTGAATTGTTTTGATGTGTTATTTTTATATCACTGGCTACTTTTTTGATCTACTTGGAAAAGTTATACAGCCTCATGTATTGTTACATAGTTACATAATATTTGAGGTTGAAAAAAGACTTATTGTCCATCAAGTTCAAACTTTTAAGATTCTCTATGATTAGTTGGATTAGTTGTTAATTGATCCAGAACAAGGCAAACAGAAAAAAAAAAACACATTGAAACACTGCCAATCATCTCAAAAGGGAAAAAAATGAATTCCTTCCTGACTCCAGAAACTGGAGATCAGATTCTTGTTCCTCTATCAAAGTACCTGAAACATTGGCACAAACTCAGTGGAGATTGATAACTTGTTGCATATAGTGTTAGAAGTGGGTTTAAGATGGAGGAACTTGTGAAAGCTGAGCAAAGCAATTACTGATAGATAGATAGATAGATAGATAGATAGATAGATAGATAGATAGATAGATAGATAGATGCTGATACATAGAAATAAATATTTAGAAATGTATATATATATATATAGATAGTTATATGCAGATGTTTGGGCACCCCAGGCTAAATTACATATTTTGTTGATATTGAAGTGAAAAGAAGTAACAGTAGACAAGATCAAAATCAATAAATCTTTTAGAGATTTGCTTGTATGCTGGGCAGATACATATGACTGTAAAGGACCTGCAGGAGGATTTAGCTGACACAGGAGTGGTGATGCAAACATGATCTCCACATACTTCTTCTGAAGTATGCAACAGACAGAGGCATTTTAGAATCAAGTTATGGGTACTGATAAAGCATAAAGCTAACTCTTTGGCTACAGTTACCAAAAATATGCTTGGAAAGAAAAAAAGTGCAGCATTTGAAGAAAATAACATTTTGTCAATTGTTTACATGTGGTCTATTTAGGGTTGTATTGCAGTCAGTGGCACAGGAAACAATGTACTAGATGGGCTGTATACCTCCCCAGGCCTCCTGGGGTTGGTAGGAGGGCCACGTGACCTGGCAGGCCCGGGAGTATGGGAGAGAGGAGGTGGCTAGCTGGGGGGCGGGGCCACTAATAGGGGTTGGCGCCATTTGGCCATTATGCCCCCAGCTAGCCAAGTAATTAGATCACACCCACCCATCCCTAGTATTTGGAACATAGGTGTTCATTTATTGAAAATGTGGAAAATATGTGTTTATGTATTGAAAATTGGAAAATATGTGTTCATGGTTTAAAAAATAAATAAATAAATAAAAAAACATAAATGGTAAATATAATAAGTTAATTTGGAGTTAAATCTGTTTATGGCATTAGCAGTTGTGGTATATGTCATGAATCAGCCAGGGGCCATATTGGATTTGGCATGAACTATGTTTGGGCCATCTTGAGACTGACAGCAGTGGCCATCTTGGGGCTGGGTTATCTTCCACATGCTGTTGCCATGTGGAAGAACAAAAGGTTTGGGCTCACAGAGCCACTGCTTGTGAATGGTATGGGATAGGGGAATGAGTAGGGGGTTCCACTGTCACCATTAAATAAAGTCAGCATTACTGCATAAAATGGATTGACGTGGAAAACCTGCCCAACCCTGATACCATGTGGGAATGGGGAAATATGGTTTGGGTTGTAATGGTTAATTACAGTATAAGCTTGTATATAGTATTATGGAGTGATTGTATTTAGTTAACCATCCCCCATTCGGTAAACACTGAGGCAGGAGCTGAGCCAAATGGGATTGTCCTGAACAAGATAAACCTCACAGGGTGTCGCCAGGACTTGAACAAAGAGCTAGTATGGGGTTTCCCCAGGGGCATAGTCCAGGAGGAAAAACAGGAAGTGTCCACTGAGAGAGTCTGGGTTAGAATGAGCTTGGTAGCCACGCCTGGGGTTGGCCCATGGGAGGAGTCTCATGGTTCCCACGTAGGGACCCTGCCTGATTGGCCAGAGGCAGTTAGGGACTGACTAAAGGTAGCCCCTCCTGGTAATGTTGTATGCCTGTTTAAAAGATGTTGTTTTCCAAATAAAGTTGTTCATAATTTTCATCAAGACGTGGCGTGTAGATGTATTATTTACCCGGGGACATATGCTTGCAGTAAGATTCGTCAGACTTACTGTCAATATTGCTCTGTCTAACCCAAGGGCTGAGACATGATGTTCCTGTAGTCAAAACGGCTTCAGTCCAGAGTAACCCAAATCCGGTCAACAGACCCCAGCCAGAGAGTGGGTCGTGACAATTGGTGGCATAGTGGTGGGGTACTCTGAGAAGGACCAGAAAATGGAGCAGAGGGAAGCAGAGGACTACAGACTACTCCTGCTAAAACAATGGATGGCGTTCCTGCAATTATGGCATGGCCATGAGCTGGCAAGCTGGTTGGAGGAACTGTTAGAGAAAGAGATGGACTTGGAGGAACAGTACCTTGCCAGGATAGAGTCCTTGGGTGGCCTGAGAGAGGATCTCTATTTTCGTTTGGATCTAGAATATGGGGTCGAGGCAATTCTGAATGGTGATCCGGAATGTGGCATGGGAACTGCAAGGAGGCATAATAACTTGTTTGTTGAACGCTGCCGGGGTCTGGGACTGGAACCATGGTTCCCGGAGGCTCCTTTGCTAGAACCCCTGGTTCGGCAAGAGCAGCAACTGGAGGCTGAGTATGTTCAATTGTGGGATGCGATACCCAAAAAGTATTTTTACAACTCAGACGGTATGTACCAGAGGGAGTATGTTCACTGGGGTTAGGGAGAGGCTTTTATGGGTGGTAAACAAAGTGAGGAGTGGGGAGGGGTAAATACTGTCCCTTTACCAACTCATGGGGATGGAGAATGTTGTCCCCTAGAACATGCAGCGACTGTGTCAGGGCCAAGTCACCAGCCCAAAGAGCCAGAGACCCAGTGGAATGTTCCCGGGTCGGGGTCAGATAGTCCATGTCTGCCCCCTGATACCCCAAGAGACTTAATCCCAGAGGAAGTGGGAACTGCTCACAAGCTAGGGCCAGATAAATTAAGTCTGCCCTCAGAAGTTCTAGGCAAAGTGTTTTGCCAGAACTGCTAATGGAGCCAGAGGCTCGGAATGATTATGGGATGGCCGGTGGGAAGGGAGCCTTAGAGGCCAGGCTGGGTGGGAATGATGAGATTCCCCAGCCTGCATCAGATAACCACTGTCTGTACCCTGACCCCAGGAGAGTTGTTCCCAGAGGTGCTAGTGAAGCACAGAGTCCAGGAGGGCTATTTAAGAGACTGTGGGGAGGGAAAGGAATTGGTTTCTGGCTACAGGGAACCTGACCTCACACAGCAAGAGAGTGCCAGGGGCACAAAGAGCCAGGCTGGGGCAGCAAGCATGCCAGCCTTGGCAAAAGCGTTATGGGTGCAGAGTGGCACCATGATAGAGGGTGTACCAAGTGGGGAGATACCCTGGATAACCAGTGTCCAGGAGCCCACTGGAACAGACACCACTCCAAAGATCCAGTTCAACATAAAGGACTGGGATAAAGTTGCTCAACCCCGGGCAATGGAGGAGTCCGGCACTTCAGCTGGATGGGAGCAGCATAGCCCCCCAGCCATGTCAGAGGAGTGTAAGCACAGCTTGGGTGGGAGCAGCGTAGTTTCCCAAGCTGCAACGGAAATAGCTGGACCAGAGGAAGAAAGCCAAGAGGAGCTGTCCCTTTGTAGTCCCATAGACTGTTTTAGAAACCCCAGCCCAGCTGTGGGGACTGGCTGGAGGGAAAGGGGTTGCTATGGGACAGAAACTGTGGCCCACCTGTTGTACTCTGGGATCCCAGACTATTGGGGAGGTACCCTGGACTACTTGGGTGGGGGTGCAGGGGAAGAGCAATTTGCTCTATACAGTGGGAGCAAGGCCAAGGGCTGGGGGAGGTTTTTACTCTGCACTTTGGGACGGTTTTCTAAAGGACTTGAACGTGGAGAGAGTGCAGATGGCCTAGCCAATCCAGAAGAGTCATGACTATCAGCGTAGTTGGGAACATTTTTGATGTTCCCTGCCACGCTTGGGGGAGGTGTTGTCATGAATCAGCCAGGGGCCATATTGGATTTGGTGTGAACTATGCTGGGGCCATCTTGAGACTGGCAGCAGTGGCCATCTTGGGGCTGGGTTATCTTCCACATGCTGTTGCCATGTGGAAGAACAAAAGGTTTGGGCTCACAGAGCCACTGCTTGTGAATGGTATGGGATAGGGGAATGAGTAGGGGGTTCCACTGTCACCATTAAATAAAGTCAGCATTACTGCATAAAATGGATTGACGTGGAAAACCTGCCCAACCCTGATACCATGTGGGAATGGGGAAATATGGTTTGGGTTGTAATGGTTAATTACAGTATAAGCTTGTATATAGTATTATGGAGTGATTGTATTTAGTTAACCATCCCCCATTCGGTAAACACTGAGGCAGGAGCTGAGCCAAATGGGATTATCCTGAACAAGATAAACCTCACAGGGTGTCACCAGGACTTCAACAAAGAGCTAGTATGGGGTTTCCCCAGGGGAATAGTCCAGGAGGAAAAACAGGAAGTGTCCACTGGGAGAGTCTGGGTTAGAATGAGCTTGGTAGCCACGCCTGGGGTTGGCCCATGGGAGGAGTCTCATGGTTCCCACATAGGGACCCTGCCTGATTGGCCAGAGGCAGTTAGGGGCTGACTAAAGGTAGCCCCTCCTGGTAATGCTGTATGCCTGTTTAAAAGATGTTGTTTTCCAAATAAAGTTGTTCATAATTTTCATCAAGACGTGGCGTGTAGATGTATTATTTACCCGGGGACATAGGCTTGCAGTAAGATTCGTCAGACTTACTTTCAATATTGCTCAGTCTAACCCAAGTGCTGAGACATGATGTTCCTGAAATCAAAACGGCTTCGGTCCAGAGTAACCCAAATCCGGTCAACAGACCCCAGCCAGAGAGTGGGTCGTGACAGTATAGTCTTAGTATTTCAGGTTGTATTAATTATGTTTTTGTATTCGTTGTCTGTCACAGCGGCTGGTGGTGAGGGGAGTCGTGGGGACAGTGGTAAAGTGGGTGTGATCCTACCCTACGGGGATACGGATGTTCCATCATGGTAGGCCGTGGACGAGGGTTCAGGGCAGAGAGTGTACTGTCTCGGGTCAGGCTCCTCCCTTCACTTGTTTATGTTTACTTAATTAATGGTATGGTTATTATTATGTGATTTTGTGTTTACCAATAAACGATGTGGGCAGTATGTTATCCCAGAAAGTGCTTGTGTCTAATCACTTATTCAGAGGGCTTAGGAAGTGTTTTGTGCCCAATTAATTATTCAGGGAGCGAGTTGTGCCCAAAGTGTTATACGGACATACCCACTGGGTTGTGGTCAGGTCAAGGTACAGGTACTATAACAATTCTGGAAGTGAATGTCACACAAGCAGTCAGCTGAAGCTGAAACGAGACTGACTACTACAATAAGACATTTTTGGGCCCCTTCACTGTAAGTCCCACATAACATATGTTTTAGAACCCCCAGTGTAAATCCTGCATTTCAAGCACAAACATGACCATATCTCATCCTAGGGAAACCCCACTCAGCAGTTTGAGCACATTAAATCATATTTACTCCTAGTAAAATATAACCCAGTAAATAAAAGCACTGCTCCCATGCTTATCCTGGTATAGATATTAGAGAGGGGTTATACATAAGGCTACAAGTCCAGTTTTATTAAAATGTGATTAATGAGATTGAACTAGCACCTTCCCCCATCACTTCGAGACTTCCTCTATATTACAAGGATTTTTGATCTCCGTTTGCCTAAGAAGAGGGGTAATTCACATGTTAGTTTCATGAGCTAGTTCTAAATCTAAACTCGGAACCAGCTAAACCTTTGATCTGTCAGGTCCATAAATGTTACAACTGCAAATTGCTATTAAATTGCTACAAATCCTCAAAGACGCACTGGCGTTCAAATCCATAAACGGCAAATGGAGCCATATAGGACCCACAAAGGGTTTACAGACAAGTTCTTAACACTGTAAAAGACAATATAAACACACTCAAAGGCTCATTGCAGGCCACAAATGAGGAGCTTGCGAAGCGAGTGTCCGCATTTGCAGAGGTAGAGGCTCTACAGCGCCTCAAACTTTGTAAAAAACAACCCAGAAAAGCAGGACTTTAAAACTTAAAAAAAAGAGCCGCGGGACTTAGAGAAAAAATTATTACAAGGTCGCAAAAATACGAAGTTAACGGCCGAAGCGTGTACATACAAAAACACAAAAACCCCTGAAAAATAAAAACTAACCATAAAAAGAACATCACACACAGCAGCCAGGACAGCCAGGGCGTCTGAGAGTGAGGTTGCAAGCAAATTAAAGTCAAATTTAAGGAGTTTCGCTACACGACCCCAGAGTGCGCAATACACCAACAAGGACGTACAACTTTTAAAAACAAGAATTACGACCCGCGGAACTTCGAAAAAAATAAAATGAGTTTGGAAAAATACGAGGTTAATGGCGGAACTGCGCACATCGAAAAACACGAAATGCACAACAACAAAAAATACAACATAAAACAAACATCACACACATCACGGGGGGACAGCCAGGATGTCTGGAAGTGAGGTTGCACGCAAATTTAAGTTGCATTTAAAAAGTTTCGCACTTGAAAATCGGCTAAGAAAGAAAAAAAATGGCAGCCAAAAAAAAAAGAAAACTAAGCTTCATGACCCCGAGGCGCGCAAAACACCAACAAGGATTTTTACAAGTGGATTTACCTTACAAGTGAAGGCTGATAAATTGCAGAGTGCACTAAGTGTGCCCAGGTGAGAGGAGTGTGGGTTGACTGTTAAACTAGTATAAAAGGTTTGTGAGCAGTTTTGTGGCTGTTTGCAAGTGGATTTACAAGTAAAGGCTAATAAATTGCAGAGTGCACTAATTGTGTCCAGGTGAGAAGGCAGAAGTTAATATAAACAGGAGAAGGGGCGAACTTGTGAGCTTGCAAATTTTTTTAGCATCAAGTGCAATTCTAGTAAAAGCGTAGGAGTTTAAATAAAAGGAGGGACTTCAAGGGCAGATTTATAGTGCAAAGGAGGAAAACTTTTTACAAATATATTATTTTATATTCTTTTTTTCCCACTGAAATTTTGTAGAAAATAATAATAATTATGAGTCAGTCCAGTGGCAACCTCACTCAGTGTACATTTTGTCATATGTATGCAATACTGGAACAGATTATCCAGGGTCCATACCTCTGTGAGAGGTGTGAGCATGTTGCCTGTCTGGAAGCTCAAATTGGAGATCTGGAGAGGAGAATTGCAGCACTTAGTGATATTGCTCCACTGGAAAGGGAACTGGTGTTCACTGAGCACAGTTTAGCTGGGCCTAGCATGGAGGGTGGAGCTGGGGCTAATGAGGATGTCTTAGGGAGGTAGCTGGGTTACAGTTAGAAGGGGAATCGGAGGGAACAGGAGCAGGAGGCAGGCCAATACTGAGTTGGCAAGCACCAACAGATTTGCCAGGTTGAGTGATACTGTTGGGGATGTCCATTCGGGAATGGCAATGCCAGATACAGCTGTTCCCTCTAACAGCCTGGAGAACAGTTCCACTGAAGGAGTGAAAAGGCAGAATAGGCAGAGCAACAGACAGGTTTTGGTTGTAGGGGACTCTATTATTAGGAAGGTAGATAGGGTGAGTTGTCACCCAAATCCCAGCAATCGAACAGTTTGCTGTCTCCCGGATGCTCGGGTTCGTCATGTTGTGGATCGGGTAGACAAATTATAGGGAGGGACTGGAAATGAACCGGCGGTCTGGGTACATATTGGTACCAATGACAAAGTTAGTGGAAGATGGAGTGTCCTAAAGAATGATTTTAGAGAACTAGGTAATAAGCTAAAGGCAAGGACCTCCAAGGAAGTATTTTCTGAGATACTACCAGTGCCATGTGCTAGCCCAGGGAGGCAGAAGGAGCTTAGGGAGGTTAATGCATGGCTAAAGATGTGGTAAACTAAGGAGGGGTTTGGGTTTTTAGAGCACTGCGCTAACTTCTCACTTCAGTACAATCTCTACAGCAGGGATGGATTGCACCTTAATGAGGAGGGAGCTTTTGTGCTAGGGGATAGGATGGTAGAAAGTCTGGAGGAGTTTTTAAACTAGTAGGAGGGTGAGGGACTAGATATAAGTAATGGGGTAGAAAGTGTACAGGGTATAAGATATGCATTAACAACTCATAGGGGAGGAGATGGGGGAGGGGTAGTAAGGTCAATAGGGAGGTCGTACTAAGTAACTCAAGTACAGTGGCAGGCACTTCAGAACTACAGACTCATAACATAAGGTGTTTGCTTGCTAATGCCAGAAGCTTACCAGGAGAAATGGGAGAGTTAGAATTATTAGCAATTAGTGAAAAATGGGATTTAATAGGCATTACCAAAACGTTGTGGAATGAATCTCATGACTGGACTGTTAATCTGGATGGTTATAACCTATTTAGGAAAGATAGAGGCAATGATAAAAGAGGAGGAGGGATTTGTCTGTATGTTAAGGCTGAATTTGAGCCTATAGTCAGAGAAGATATTTATGGTGGACCTAGTGATAAAGTTGAATGTTTGTGGGTAGAGTTAAATAGCAGAGCAGCAAATTTTAAAAGAATATTAGTAGGTGTATGCCATAAACCCCCAAATATAGCTGAAAGTGAGGAAATACAATTATTGTTACAGATTGAAAATGAAGCTAAGCATGGGCAAGTTCTAATAATGGGAGATTTTAATTAAAGTATATACTTGAGTATAAGCTGACCCGAGTATAAGCCGAGAGACCTATTTTACCACAAAATACTGGGTAAAATTCATGACTCGAGTATAAGCCGAGGGTGGGAAATGTGCTGACCCCTGTGTCCCTTTTGTGCCTTGTGTCCCCCTCTCTCTCCCGTGTCTCTTCTCCCCTCTCCCTTCCCTGTGTCTCTTCCCCCCTCTCCCTTCCCTGTGTCTCTTCCCCCCCTCCTCATTCTCATCCTCCCTCCTAAACCCCACTCATCATCCTTAACCTCTCTCCTCATCATCCCTCCTCAACACCCCATCCTCAACCCCCCCATCAACCTCAACCCCCCTCCTCAACCTCAACCCCCCTCCTCATCCTCAACCCCCTCCTCAACCTCCCTCCTCATCCTCAACCTCCCTCCTCATCCTCAACCCCCTCCTCAACCTCCCTGCTCAACCTCAACCCCGCCATCCTCAACCCCCCATCCTCAACATCCCTCCTCAACCTCAACCCCCCCATCCTCCACCCCCATCCTCCACCCTCCTCCTCATCCTCCCTCCTCTTCCTCCCTCCTCAACCCCCCTCCTCATCCTCAGCCCCATCCTCATCCCCAGGCCCCCTCCTCATCGTCAGGCTCCTCCTCATCCTCAGGCCTCTCCTCAACCTCAACCCCCTCCTCAACCTCAACCCCCCATCCTCAACCCCCTCCTAAACCTTTCTCCTCATCCCCCTCCTCATCCTCAACCCCCCCTCCTCAACCTCCCTCCTCAACCTCAACACCCACATCTTCAACCCCCTCCTCATCCTCAACCCCCTCCTCATCCTCAACCCCCCCTCCTCATTCTAACCCCCGCCCTCATACTACCTTTCTAAATACTCCCCCTCTCCCCTCACTTACCTGCTCCGGCCTCGCTCCTTCCCGGTATTGATGTGGCGCGCATGTGACGTCACATGCGCGCCACGTCATTAGCATATACCGGGCGCCACATCAAGACCGGGATGGAGCGGAGGCCGGAGCAGGTAAGTGAGGGGGGGGGGGGGGTATTTAGAGGGTTAGAATGAGGGGGGGGTTGTGGATGAGGAGGGGGGAGGGAAAGAGACACGGGGGGGTTAGAGAGACATGGGGGGGTTAGAGAGACAGTGGGGGGTTAGAGAGACACGGAGGGGTAGAGAGACACAGGGGGAAAGAGAGATACAGGGGGGTAGAGAGACACAAGGGGGGGCTTAGACAGACATGGGGGGGGAGAGAGTGACTCGAGTATAAGCCGAGGGGGGCCTTTTTAGCCTTAAAAAAAGGGCTGAAAAATCAGCTTATACTCGAGTATATACGGTACCCTGAAATAAACTGGATAAATGAGACCAGCAGTTCAGCTAAGGGGAGCACGTTCTTGAGTACACTCAGGGATCATTATCTGGCCCAGGTTATACAAGAGCCTACTAGAAATTAGGCTATCTTGGATTTAGTAATCACAAATAATATTGATATGGTATCAAATGTTGGAATAGGGCAACCTTTGGGAAACAGTGATCACAACGCACTCTCATTTGAGATTGAATTAAAAAAACAAAACTGTAAGGGGCCAACAAAAACTCTTAATTTTAAAAGAGCAGATTTTAACGGTCTAAGGGTAGCAATACAAATTATAGACGGTAACAAAGAAATGACAGGTAAAAATACTGAACATCGATTAACAACATTTAAATCAGTACTAAATATACATACACATCGGCATATACCATGTAGGAATAAAAGTAAAAGGAGTAAATTACATCCAACAAGGCTTAACAATGATTTAAAGATCAAGATATGGAGTAAAAAACAGGCATTTAAATTATACAAACAAGAGGGGACAGAGCACGCTTTACGGGAGTACAAGGAAATCAACAAGGCTTGCAAAAGGACTATTAGACTGGCTAAAATAGAAAATTTAAAATTAGTTGCAAAGGAAACCCTAAAATATTTTTTAAGTATATAAATGGAAAGAAGGCGACGGAGGAAGGTATTGGAACATTACAATGTGAAACAGGCCGTCTGATAATTAGTGACCAGGAGAAGGCAGATTAACTAAATACATTATTTTCTTTGGTTTATACAAAAGAGGTACCAATGTTTGGGGTACTGCAACATAATGGGGCTACACTACCTTTGCCGAATAATTGGTTAACGCAGGAAGTAATCCAAAAGAGGTTGGAAAAAATAAATGTTAATAAAGCTCCAGGTCCTGATGGAATACATCCACGGGTACTGAGGGCACTGGGTTCTGTAATAGCCAAACAATTATATCTGATTTTTTAAGATTCACTCTAACAGATGACTGGAGAAAAGCCGAGGTGATACCTATATTTAAGAAGGGAGCAAGAGCAAATCTGGGGAATTATAGACCTTTAAGCCTCACTTCTGTAGTGGGGAAGCTTTTAGAAGGGTTAATAAGGGATAATATACAAGAATTAGGATTATAAGTAGGATTATAAAAAACAGGATTATAAGTAGGAGTCAACTTGGATTTATAAGGGATAGGTCATGTCAAACAAATCTAATTAGTTTCTATGAGGAGGTTAGTAGGAACCTGGACCAAGGCAACTCAGTGGATGTAGTCTTTTTGGATTTTGCAAAGGCTTTTGATACAGTGCCACATGGGAGACTATTGTGCAAACTAAGAGAAACAGAAATTGCAGTAAATATCTGCTCATGGATTGAGAGCGGCCTAAAAGACAGGAAGCAAAGGGTTGTTGTAAATGGAACATACTCCGATTGGACTAATGTGGTAAGTGGGGTTCCTCAGGGTTCAGTATTAGGTCCTCTCCTTTTTAACATATTTATTAATAACTTGGAGGTGGGACTGAAAAGTAGTGTCTCCATTTTTGCTGATGACACGAAGTTGTGAAAGGTAATTTGTTACGCCCGCCCGATTTGGGGTACTACACTCACCCCAATTCTCTCTCTCTCTACGGGTCGCAACTTTTTTTTTTGTTCAGATCTTGACACCAGCAGACACTTCAGATGACAGACTAGCTCCCCCCTTCATGACTAAAGCCAGAGCCTTCACACGTGGCCGATCGCAGGGCCATATAAATTCTTTAAAATCTTTAACCCTTTGTCACATAAGTGACTGCATTAACTTTATTATTTAAGCATAGCCCGCTATCATATTTCTAACACAGATACAGTATTCCAATGTTAATCAATGACAGCACCATATGCACCCACCACATCCATGATACAACTACATGTATGCACAACACCCATGATACAACTGCCAAGCAAGTCGCCAGCACCTTCCAACCGCACAAATAACAACCGATTAACCCCTAAACAGTCCAGTGGGCCCTTCTGTTCATAACAGCTAGTTTCCCCCCATCCTAGTGTGGCTTAGGAATTCTTACTACCGGACAAATTTCTAGCCACACTGATCTCACTGGTGCGATAGAGTTGTAATTGCCTCACAGTCCACATTTCTTCCAATTCCAATAGACACACAGTTTTGGGCATAGCCTCCATGGTTTCATTGCCATCCGCTGCCCCTGGGCCATGGCGCATGCCCCCAGCCTCCCCATCCATTGGGGAATACAATTTCCTTGGGCAGCTGCATCTAAAACAGTCCTTGGGCCTATTAGTTCACCCAGTACAAATGGTCCCAGGGTGGTACCCAGTCCAGTTCCCAAGGTGCCATGGCTAGCCCTCTGACAGTTTTTATCAGCTGTCCACAGTCCATTACAGCCTTGCCCAATGGCCAGTGAGCATAGATGCTCCCATCCAGACTGTTTGCTTGGCCTGGGTTCTACCAACAGTCCTCTGTGCCGGGGTAATCAATACAGTCCAAGGGTGCCATTGCCATCCCACCCCCAGAAAACTAGGCCCGATGCACTCTTGTGCTCAACTGCCTCGGTAAAACTCTCCCCTGGGGCGCCCAGAAAAATAGTAATTCCAGGGGGGAATGTACTGGACGGATCTGGAAGCTGTCACCCAATGTTGTGGCCTGGTCTAGAGACTCCACTCTTTTAGGTTGTGTCTGGATCAGCATGTCACATCCCCCTCTCTCTGGAACCACCGCTTGACCACAGAACTCACCTCCTTCTGAGTCCATGGCCACAGAGTTCCCTGGCAGGACGTCACAGCTCTTATCCAGACTTCCCCTTGGGCTATCAGTTTGACAGACATTCTCTGTCTTCTCAACTGCCTTGTGATTAGCAATTGTGCCCCAGCCAAGGTTATTCTTTGTGTTCGCCCCTGTATCCATGGCTGGTTCCTGGACTGAAGTTATCCACGGGAACCCCATGCTAGGTTCACAATCCATGTCTGGTTCCTTCCAGAACTCTCCCAGGCCCTCCATCTGGCCTGCTATTCCTGTCTGAGACTCAGACTCCACTGCTTTTGAGATGTACCCATAATGTATGGTACTATCCTCATCTGTACCAGTTGTAGCAAAAAATGAACTGGGCCTGGCCCATTTGTACCTCCATATTGGAATAGTCCTGGTCAGAGTGCAAAATAAATCCTCTTCCCAGACCTCTGGTAACCAGTCCTCTTCCTCCCTGTCCGTCTGACAGGGTTCCTCCCAACTGGATGGCCAAAACCTCTCCTTGGATGCCTCATCCAGCAATTCAACATACTCCAGCTCCAGCTCTTGCTGAATCAGGGGTTCCAGGAAATTAGCCTCCGGGGACCATGGTTCTAGTCCCAGACCTTGACAGTGTTTATGAAATAAGTAATTCTGCCTCCTTTCAGTCCCCATGCCACATTCAGGATCACCATAGACGATCTCCCAGAGCCCATCTATTAGCTCCAATCGAACATTGAGATCCTCTCCAAGGGCACCAACAGGCCCTATCCTGGCATGATACTGTTTCTCCAAGGCAATTTCTTTCCATACCAGTTTCTTCAGACAGCCTGACAACTCATGGCCCTGCCAAAATCCCAGGAACGCCATCCATTGCTTTAGAAGGGCCATTCCTGTCATCTGGCTCTCTTTCTCTCTGTCTTTGTAAGTAGCCATTCTCGCTGCTGGTAAAAATGCTTGCGTTCTCCCACCGATCCCACCAGCTGTCACTCCCGGGAAAGTTTTGCGGACAGCATTCACCCCAATTCTCTCTCTCTGTATGGGACGCAACTTTGTGTTCAGATCATGACACCAGCAGACACTTCAGATGACAGCATCATTTCTGAAGACCCCTTTTCTTAGGATCTAAGAATGACACACCATGTACCTGTGATTAGTACAAGCAAACTCCGACACCACCTTTGATTAGTGTGTCCAAAATCAGACTGGCCCTGCTTTATTTTTCAAAACACATTTTCAGATAACACAAAACACCAAAGACTTCCCCCCAGTTCTAGCCTATCGTCCTAGGCGAATAACTTGCTACCCCCCTCACCCACATGGCTTTCTTGTTCTCATTACACATTTTCTTCTCCTCTTACAGAGCCATAAAACTAGCTCCCCCTTCATGACCAAAGCCAGAGCCTTCACACGTGGCCGATCGCAGGGCCGTAACAATTCTTTAAAATCTTTAACCTTTTGTCACATAAGTGACTGCATTAACTTTATTATTTAAGCATAGCCGACAATCCTATTTCTAACACAGATACAGTATTCCAATGTTAATCAATGACAGCACCACATGCACCACACCCATGATACAACTGCCAAGCAAGTCACCAGCACCCTCCAAACACACATATAACAACTGATTAACCCCAAATAGCCCAGTGGGCTCCTTCTGTTCATAACATAATTAAGTCAGAAAATGATGTACTTTCCCTGCAAAGGGATTTGTATAAATTAGAGAAATTTACAATTAAATGGCAGATGAGATTTAATACGAATAAATGTAAGGTTATGCATCTGGAAAAAAAAAATAACCATGCAATTTATAGTCTTAATGGAGCAAATCTAGGGGCATCAGATATTGAAAGGGATTTGGGAGTGCTTGTGGACAACCACCTACGTAACAGTGCTCAAAGCCAAGCAGTAGCTGCAAAGGCAAATAAAATATTAGCATGTATTAAGAAGGGTATAGAAGCCAGGGAAGCAAATATAATTCTACCACTATACAAATCCCTAGTACGCGCTCATTAGGAATATGGAGTACAATTTTGGGCACCACTTCATAAAAAGGACATTTTAGAACTGGAAAAAGTACAGAGAAGGACATCAAAACTAATAAGAGGAATGGAGGGGCTACATTATGAAGAAAGACTAACCACATTAAACGTATTTTCTTTAGAAAAAAGGCATCTAAGAGGGGATATGATTACCCTATAAAAATATATCCAAGGTCAGTATAAAGAATTGTTAAGGGAGCTTTTTGTGCCAAGAGGTCTTCAATTGACACAAGGACATCCTTTGAGGTTAGAAGTAAAAAGATTCCACCTTAAAGAAAGAAAAGGTTTCTTCACAGTAAGGGTGGTTAATCTGTGGAATTATCTACCAAGGAAGGTGGTGACAGCGGATTCCATAGATGACTTTAAAAAGAGGGTGTTCAGGGATACCCTGGATAATTAGAGAGGGAGTATTGGTCCAGGGAGGAATCCAATCGCCAGTATCTGGGGTCAGGAAGGATTTTTTTTTTCCCTTTTGAGAAAATTGACAAAGTTTCACTTCGGTTTTTTTCTTTTTGCCTTCCTCTGGATCAATTAACAAATAATCTGCATATTGCAGATCAGAGGAGAGCTTAAAAGGTTGAACTTGATGGTTTAAAATTCTGACAACTGTGACAACAACATTTCTGCAAGCAGTAATTTGTGTGGTGATTCTGAAAGCAGCTTCAATGACTTGTAGACATATGGGTAATAATAGACAACCAGTCTTCAGTTATACTTACATCATTAGATGTTAGAAACTTACCAATTATAACTTATGCTCTACAGATGATGAATGGTCTACTCAAATTTTCCCCCTCAAATTTTTCAATTACTGCACCGTGTTATTGAAGATCAGTGGTAAAATATACTAAATAATCCAAAGTCTCAAAATATATGGAATTTCTGTTTACACTAAATTACATTATAAATTATGGAATATAAACTGTGATAAATTATCTAAGCAAAGAATGTTCTCTCCTCTCTTTCAACATTCTTGGCGTACATAGACTGCAGTGTGTGCTTGTGTGGCAAAATCATGCAAGTGCGATCGCATGCGCAGACTTTGGACTTTGCCCAGGAACAGAGGGGGTTTCAATATATTAAATAAATAAAGAGGCCATTTTGAACAGGACTTTGCCCTTCCCCCACCCCAAATGCAGTGGGGTCTCACTTGGGGAGGGCAGCTGATGTTTCTAAAAATACATTTTCTAAAAAAATGTTTTCATTGATTTACAAAAAGAGGTGCCCATCATTGAGGAGAGTTCTTAGAGTTGCTCCATTAAGAATATAAATCGCATGGCTATTTTTCCTTCCCAGATGCATAATTTTACTTCTTTCTTTCTTTCTATCTACCTACCTACCTATCTATCTATCCATCTATTTATTTATTTATCTATCTATATATCCATCCATCCATCCACTGATATATCAGTAGATAGAGAGCGTGGGGGAGAGAGAGCGAGAGAGAATATATAGATATATAGCTATGATATAGATATGGATATAGTTACATATTACATATATAATAATAATATATATATACTCAGACAAGATGGATTATTAGGTTATTGAAAACTTACAGTTACTAGATAGTTGCCCTATGACTCGGTTCGGATTTCCTATTATATTGTTTGTTACTGGAATGTATGTGCATTCAAACTACACTGGGTGGCAAGGAACAGGTTAAAATCTACGTCACTGTCACACCCATTTTTCAAAGAACCAGATGGTGCAGGGATTGCCTCAGACAGACTTTCGATTGGACAAACCCCTTGTCACTCAGGCACTATGGCAACCAAGATGTTTAATAGGAGTGGATATGACTTGGCTGCTATTGGCTGATATGCCGGGTGTGGGCGGTGCTAGTGGAGAAGTGGTGCTGAGGTTGCTAGATAAGTGCAAATGAGATCAGGAGCTGGCCGGGGAGGGGTGAGTGCAAGAGGAGAGGTAAGTGATGGTAAAGGGATAGCAGGGTGTGCTATTTGTGTAGAGGGACATCTCTGGCATAGGTAGGAAATAGGACACAGACAGAATGGGTGACTCGGGGGCTTTGGGAAGGAGTGTCCATTACAAAGAGACTGAGGATGGCATGAGATGTAAGTGTGTGCATTGTGAGAAGAGAGGGCAGCCTTTATTGCAAAAAGGGTGATAAACTACTATGCAGAAGACATGTGGAGACTCTGCCAATGAACTATGCCTGACACACACTTTTCCTGCTCCAGTTATTTTCTGTGAATATATTACTAAATATACACTTCATTAATAATTACCCTGAGGTAGTATGAGGGAGGTAAGGTTGAGGGACTGTAGTTTTTCAGCCTTCAGTAGTTTTCACCAGTGTGGAAATAGCAGAATGACAACACTCAGCATCTTCTGTGGAGAGTTTTGTGCTGGGTTACCACCACCCAAAGTGTTAATGTGTATACTTAGGAGCCAGGAAGAGCTTATAGTAGCCAGACAGTCCTTCATAGAAATCCATTATACTCAGAAAACTTCCACCTGGCATATATTGATTTTGTTTTATTCATCAAGTACTGTGTAACAAAGGACTCTGTTGTAAAAATATATGAAAATAAACTTCATCATGGTTTGTTTTTTTGGACAGGTAAAATAGCTGCAGGTGGAAAGGCAACTAACACAAGTGCCTGGTTGAAAGATAATGCCCACAGAAAAGCAAAGTACCCCAGAGGACCTACAGGATGTCCCCAGTAGTCGTTTTCAAGTGGACCTTGTCCGGGAAGGGCTGAGTCCTCGTATCCGGGCATCTTGTCGGGCCGAGTCAAGGGGGCGCTTCAGAGTGAACTTTGTGCAGAGCACAGAGAGTGTACTAAGTGGGGAGAGTGGAGGCTGCACCCCAAGTGAGGGCAGTTTAGGACCTGGAGCATTGCGCAGCTTTGGCCACAATACCATGGATGCTGTGCCAAGGATCGACCATTACAGAGACACCTTGCCCACAGGAGCCAGTAAAATCGGCAGACCCAGCCTGGCAGAGCTACATGATGAAGTTGACAAGGTGAGATTTATTTGTATGGTATTCCACATTTGCTTCTCCAAAAGGCACAAATCTCATACTCATGTGTGCGTCACATTCTTATGTCACACTGTGAATATGATCCATCCCACACCCACACCCACAAACACTAGAAGCAATGCAAATTATCTTGCTATGTACAATAGTCACCACTCAAATAAACTTTAGTTGATTGTGCCATCACACAAGAGAAATGTATTATAATGTATAAATCAATTACATGGCCAACCCACACCCCTTATACCATGTAATTTTTCTCTGGACAGGCGAAATCTCAAAACTCCAGATGTATATTTCAGCCTATTAGCCATTGTTCAGAAAAAAAGTCTCCTAACTTATGTATGTTGCTGTTCAGTCATGTCCTACTCTTCGTGACCCTATGAACCGCAGCATGCCAGCTTTTAGATTGTAAGTAGCAAGTTTCCATTCTAGTAAGGTGCTTTGGGAAAAAGCACTTTTACAAGACTCAAAGCTCAAAACAGGGCCCTCCATTTTCTACAGTTGTTAATATTTGTATAATGTTGTATACTTCCTTTTACTTAACCCTTGTACAGTGCTACGGAATATGTTGGCGCGATACAAATAAAAGATATTAATAATAATAATATGTCTCTGGTAATGCTTATCCTTAAGGTTATCTTGGCAAAGATACTGGAGTGGGTTGCCAGTTCCTTCACCAGTGGACCACAATTTGTCTTATCTCTCTGCTATCACCTGCCCATTTTGGATGACCATGCATAGCTCACAGCTTCATTGAAGTACATAAACCTCTTCACCACAACAAGATACCGATCCAGAAGAAGAACTTATGTATCGGTTAGATCAAATTTAAAATGTTAAGCTTGAGAACATTTAGAGCATAATATATGTAGTTTTACTTGTGCTGTCTTTCTAGGTAAGATCTGTACAGCTCCACTCAACATCCCACTTGTTGCAGTTTGATTGTTAACCAAAGGAACATGAATATCTGTATCACAGTGGATGTAACTTCTTCCCCAAGAAAGTAGCCAATAGCCAGAGGAATGGGCCTCATTCAATTGTGATTTGGCCAATTGAATAGTGCTCCATATAAGATCAGAGCATAGGTTTATAGTTAGTGAAGTCCTTGCTTTCACTTCTGTAAAAAAATATGCTATGTGCTTATATAGAGCCCTATTCAATTGGCCAAATCGCAATTGAATGAGGCCCAATGTTTGGAAGTCACAGGGTGACCATTTCAGGCCTCAGACTGTTTTATACCTGGGAGATTATTTGCAACAAGGTTAGCTGGAGCAGATTAGGTTTGTCTGACCATTTACGTTTCAGCAAGGTAGTGTGTTACGTGCTCATGGTTTATGAATACTTCAATACCATGACACAGGATTTTCCCTCCAACATGAATATATATTCTGTAGTTCAGATTATTACTATATGTTTTAGGCTGAGTCGGTAGCTTTTTATTAATGAGAAACATTTTAGTCTTTTGCTTGTGGAAATGATGTACACTGCATCCACATTGAATACTTGATGTTTCATATATGATTATAGCATACTAGCGAATTGCCCGTCAAAAAATGACGTGAGCTAATGCTGTTTGGTGTATAATAATCAAATAAATAATACATTAATAAATTAATATACTTTACCTATTTTCAAGTAATATATGGAGGAAACATTCTGTTGAAGAGCTGACAATCTGTTTTGATGTTGCTGCAGCCCGCAAGCGTTAGCAACAACTCGTATGCTCACAACTATATATGTGACTAGCGAATTGCCCATCAAAAAATGACGGCAATGAAATTGTAAGTGAGCTAATGGTGTTTTGTGTGTACTACTGAAATATCTAATACATTAATAAATGAAAATACTTTACCTATTTTGAAGCATTGTGTTGAAGAGCTGGCAATCTGTTTTGATGTTGCTGCAGCATTAGTGGTGTTGAGCTGCTGTGTAAGCGTGATGAATGTGTGCAGTGTAATAGTGTGCGTGCGCGAGACGAAACCGTTAGCGTAGTTGTGTACTTCTGCATTGGAGTAAAATGACGGGTAATGTGTGGTATGCGTCTGTATCAAAATATCCGTAGGTTGTTTGTGGTATTTTGCGAGTTTATTGTGGTGTTTTGCGTGTTTAGAGTGCTGTAGCCTTGTTTTTGTTTTTTCGGCGGCCATTTTTTCTCTTGCTTAGCAAATTTTTTAGTGTCTAAACTCTTTTATTTTTAGTTAACTGAAGGTGTAAGTAGTTTTTTGAGGTCCTGGATGCTCCCTCTTGCTGTAGGTAAGCTTTTTATGTATGTGCTGTGTGTATTTATTGTGTTTTGAATTTTGTCATGTTCGCGAGTTGCGTCCGATTTTTGCGAGGTCGGAATGTGTGGTAACGTGTCTCGTATGTTTTTTGCGTTGCGAGGTAAAGTTTGCGAGGGTCGTAGTTGGTGTGTCGTGTTGTTTGCATTGCAACGTAAAGTTTGCAAGGGTCGCAGTTGCTGGCAAGGAGCGCCTTCGGCGAGGGCCTCAGTTGCTGGCATGCAGCGCCTTTGGCGCTGCATGCCAGCAACTGAGGCCAGCGAGGGCCGTGGGCTCGCTACGCGAGCCCGCAAGCGTGACCAACGGCTCTGGCTGGCTTGCCTGCTCACAACTATATATGTGATTGTCTTGTGCACATGTGCATTCATTACAGTGCATGCATCTGATAGGGCCTCTTAGTGATGTATACATTTTATATTTAGGAGGATCAATTTAATTATATATAAACCTGCTTAAAATATTTACATAACTTTTTTTACCTAAAGACTGTTTTTAAAGGGCATAACATTTTAGACAGTTAAAGATAAATACAGCATTTACTTTATTGGTATCAATACAATTTTCATTTAATGGAAACATCTATTGTTTGTTTTGTTTTGTTTTTTGTTAACATATGCATTTCTATCTAGTTGTTTTAAAATGACTTGGCCTCTATAGTTTGTTTTCATAAGAAACAACTAAAAGCTTATCATTGTAGGTCTCCTCCGACTGTCAGCAGACGAACATATCTGCAATGGTGACTCCCTCCACAGCATAATTGCATATGAACATTAATAAATAATTGGCTTTTTATTTATTTATTTACAAAAAACATTTTGCCCATTATAGAAGCTAATTATTCAGAAGAGCGTATTTAAGGTTGAAACATTGTTGGCTCCAAAATATAGCGAAGTAGTTTTTTGACCATATATTTACAATATTAAAAAACATAGATTGTCTGTCAGTTGTTGTTTAGAGCCAGAGGAGCAGTTGTATGAAGCTGCTATAAGCACTAGTAATATGGAGAAGAACAATTAGTTATAGGGAAATATTATTTGCAGCATTACAATAACTGATATATGTGATTGGCAACCTATTTCATTGAAAAGGTTGCAAAGGGTGACATATTTTGCATAAATGTTCATGAACAAAAAATTAGGACCAAAAAATGTTTAGGAACAAAAATGAATTGTGGAAGAGAGACGGTACTTAATGGAGAAAAGGTCTAGAATAAGTGGAATTGGTTTGTGGGTCAAAAGAGAATAATACAGTATTCCAATATTAGGGGTTAAGAGGACTGTAAGAAAATAATATCAGTTCTCACTCATGAGAACAGGGGAGGGCTACATAAAAATCCTTTAATGGCCACGTGGTGATCAATGATGGAAAGAACTGTTAGTTATCAATATGAGTTACTTAATGTTATCATTTGGAAGAGGCTATCAGTGTATTCCAATGGTTAACTAGTAATTGCTAAGTATTAACCATCCAAGTATACAAAAATATTGTCATTGCCAAGTGCAAGAGATATGGCAGATACAAAGATTAGAAGTCATTGTTTTGTGTGGTTCAATTTCCAGATCAGTTAAAAAACTTGAATAGTATTTGTACCCTGTGTAGAAGTGGTCCTGCACTTATGGAGCTGCTAGACATGGAGCTAGGGGCGTAGTACAGGGGCGTAGGAACTGGGGGGGATGGGGGGACAAATCCCTCCAGATTAAAGGAATAGAGGACACAAAAAATAGCAACTTAATTAATTAATCATGCATTGTCAGATTTGGCCACTGCTGTATATATATATATATATATATATATATATACATATATATATATATATATATATATATATATATATATATATAATCACATATAATAGTTGTCAAACTACAAATTGAAGCGTTCTTGCAAGAACTGCGTCCCTCGCAAAGCGAAGCGAGGGGCCATATTTGCAGAAGGTGGAGGCTCCAACGTGGAGGCTCCAAAGGCTCATTGCAGGCCGCAAATGCGGACCCTTGCGAAGCGAGGGGCCGCATTTGCGGAGGTGGGGGCTCTACGGCGCCTCACAATCGGTTACAAACACACACAATCGGCACTTTAACAAAATAGATCTAACACTTAATCACTAAATCCAGACTTACACGAAAAAATACGAACCGCGGGTCTTAGAACGCCAAATTTACGTACTTAGCCAAAAAAAAATATGAGACACGGGACTTAGGGAAAAAAAATTACGAACTTGCAAAATTACGACCTTAATGGCCGAACCGCCATTAAAAACACAATAAATATACACAAAAAACACAGCAAAGGGGGCCACCCAGGACCTCTGCAAGTTAGGTTACACCTCAGTTTAAGTCCATAGTCCCGAGTTTAGACACAGGAAAATCCCCTAAGCGAGAGAAAAAATGTCCGCCGAAGAAAAACAAAAACAAGGCTACAAGACATATATATATACACAGGCAGACCCCGCTTAACACTGATTCGCTATAAAGCTGTTTTTGCCTGACACATCCTGCACTGGATATAACACAGTTTTTGCCTGACACATCCCCGCTCTATGGGCCTCATTCTATTATCGGCCGCAAGGATCTCCCCCTTACGGCCGGCCGTATATCTTGCAACCGGCGGTAAGCTCAGAAATCTTTAAACGCAAAAATAAATTCAAGACGGCACTGTACAGCTCTGTAAATGCGAGGGATCATATTGGGGGACATGAGGATTAATAGCAACCCCCTCTCAAGCTTGCACATCAGCCCAAATCCGAGTTTACATTAACTGTTTATTTTCCGGCCGCAGCGTGGGCGGGTCTGAGGTGCTCCAAGCCCTCGGGACTTTTTACATGGATATGTGACATAAATTAAAAAATAATTTATTTACGGATTTGAGTGTAGGGGAATGTTGTGCTATTTTTGCTAACACCTACAATCACTTTATAGTCTCCTCAGAGTGCAGGATGGCTTTATTTCGGCTTCATAATGTGCTTAATTGGTGCTAGCGGGACTTTTTTTCTGCAAGTAAGCTGCGGCTCGGTTTTAGCCTTGCAGAGAGGGTTCCCGGAGCAATTGAATAGCAACCAGGATTTTCTTGCGGCTGAAACTCTTGCGGCCGTTTAAGATCAAAGGCTTTCCCCCTGGCGCGAGCGGCCACAAGGGATAGCAAGGCACCGGCCGCAAGCCAGCCGGAATCCCCGGCCAGAGGGGAATAGAATAGCCGAATAGCTTGCGGCCGGTCCTTGCGGCCCCGCTTCTCCTACGGCCGATAATAGAATGAGGCCCTATGCCTGGATTCTATGCTGCAGTATAGTAGCAACATAGCTATACTTAAAAATACGGAAAGTAAAAAAAAATATTGCCTCTGTTTTTATTACTTTTATCTGTATGTATGCTGTTGTGCAATCTACCATTGTCTTCCTGTAGTGGGAGGAGAGTTTGAGTGCACAGAAAAGTCTGCACAGGAGAATATGGCAGCTACAACTTCCAATGCTTTCAAGAGAAGTAAAGGAAAAACTAGTTTACACACCCTCCAATTTGCATCCCTAGACCTGGACATAGTTACCCTTTAAAAAAACACACTACAGATTAGGTTACTACATGCATGTATGTTCCAGAAAGTTACTGTTCCAGCAGTATGAGAAAGGGGCATGCGTTTTCACTAAAGGTGAGGCCTACATGAAAAGCGTTTAATGGCCACATGTTGCTCACAACTGACAGAGCAGTGTTTGTTATCAATATGAGTTACTTAGTGTTATCACTTTGAAGAGCTTATCAGTATTAGCCAGTTACTAACTACTGTACTAATTAGTAAGCACTAACCATTCTAACTATTCAGAAATAATGCCATTGTCAAGTGGAAGAGATATGTCAGAGGTGTGGTATTTAATTGTTTTTTGCGGGTTCTATTTCCAGCTCAGTCTATCAAAACATGCAAATGAGGTTATTAACAGCATTTTTGTAACTTCAGTTTAATCTCCTTTAAATTGTGGTTTCGGAAAATTAAAGTACTAATTACAGTATTTTGTAAATAATTGATGTGCTGGCTGGAACAACACAAGGAACACACTTTCCATCTCAGGTTTGTATTTTCTAATTCATGTTGGAGCAAATGGCCATAATAACAATTATTGGTGTGTTTTTTTTCTCTTTTCCTTCTCTTTGTTTATCTGCTGCTGCTATATATATATATACGTATGCATGCAATTCTATTACTTGAATATATCTATGTGAAAGATATGTTTTCACAGCTGTCCACAAGTTATCCATGGTTGAATGATTCTTTGTTCTATAGAGATAAATATTTGAGTGGATTCCTAAACTAATGGATAAAGGTCTATAAAAGTTATGTTCCTTAGAAATAACGGTATCCTCCCTGAGAATTCACATGTGAAGAATTTGTTTCATAGACACTAAGTCTACTAAACAGAATAATAAATCTGTTTAGGGGTATATAACTGATAACCATTCTTATGACCCCATTTTGTTTATAGGTTGTGGGTCAAAGGGGTCATTAGTTAATTAAAGGGATGAAAATTCAAAGGTCCGAGAGCGCCATCTTATGGTTCAAGGAACAAATGTCTCTATAGAAAAATATATTCATTATAAAAATTTTAATACGTGATAACATCAGGAGAGATTCTGTTGGTTATTAGATATTTTAACTGATTTGGGATTCTGATAGGCAAATAAGCAAGAGGTATAATTATGGATAGAAACAGGATCTAAAAAGACAAAGAGAAAGGGAGGAAGGAGAGAGAGAAAGGAAGTAAGAGAGAAGAACTTTAATCCTGTGGAAAAGGCCAAACAATTTTGGAATTAACCAGTGGAATCTTGTCATAATTGGTAATGTATAAATTGAAATATTTTATTTTATGATATAATTGAAAACCATTATCATAATTTCTCTGTTTTGTTTATTTCTTATCAAAAAGTTATTTAGATTTCCTTTTGTCATTGAAATTTATAAATCTGAATATACATTTTAATACAAAATTAGATATCTCATTTTTCTTTTTGACCAATACAGATAAATTAATTTTACTTAGCTAACTTATCAATTATATTATAAAATACTTTACCATAATTGTGTTATATTTAATACATTCCTGTATAGCTATATTATAATATCATTAGACATTATTAGTACATGTTAAAACGTTATTTTGGATGAATTTTATTAATTGATTTATCTGATTTTGTTCTATGGGTTACTATTCCAGGTTTTATTGTACATGTGATTGAGATAAACTTTTATATTGAAGATTTTAGGACTGTATAGAAGATATCATAAAATAATAAGTATTAAAATATGATGGATTCATTTTCTTTTAATATCTGGCTGGTTATATTTTGTTTTATTTGTATTTGATTTGATACATTACATTTTTATCATTTGTATTGGATTTGATACATTACATTTTTATCATTAGACTAGTTGATTTTGTTATTTTCAATAAATGTTATTTTATAAAAAGGAATATGTGTCTATAAATTGATTCTGAACTCAAAATTATTCTATATTATTTAGAAAATAATATGTCGTATTAATCCTCTGGTTTTTAACATTTAATGTGCAATTATGGTGTTATGCATTTTACCATTTTGGTTTCTATTGACCAGCTTCCTGTAGTAGGAGGAGACATTGAATGCATAGAAAAGTTTCTATCTGAACAAGGGTATATAGCAGCTACAAATGCCGCTGCTTTGAAAAACAGTAATTGGAAGCTTGTTAGTTTACGCACACCCTCCAATTTGCCTCCCTAGACCTGGACATAGTTACCCTATGTATAAATGCATTGCTGCTTGGGTTCTTGAGGGCTGTGTATGTTCCTGAAAGTCCCTGTCGCAGCAGTATCATCCCTCCCTATATCACTGTTATTTAGGTCTCCCAAGCTGGCATTGGGCACTTCTCAGTATCCTGGCTTTGTAAAATCTATGAGCAATCCTTGAATTGTGCTGTTGTCTTTTGGCTTTTCTGGATTTAAACCATGTGTTGCAAGTATCTTTCTTTGTTCCAAGTGGGTCATGACAGTTGCTTTTAACTGAAAATTCCATTTTATAGTTTGGAAAAAAAAGTATTTCATTTTCTATATTAAATCCTCAAATGTTTATATTGTTTTGTTTAGTAACAATTCAATTCTCCAAAACACCAGCTTCTATGGTGTTTCACATATTTTTTTGTGATAAATAAAAAAAATACTAAATATATTTCAGTGGGCCATATTAACTAGGGTGTGAGGTTGCTGCAAAGTTGTTCTTATAAAGAGGCTAGCCTCACAGTATTCATAAATGATTTATTTATAAAATCCTACTTGGCCCTTACTAGACTGCATCCTGTACTTTATATTTTTTTATTGACTTTCCATTTTTGCCCATTCATCCTTGCAAAACTGCTCCAGCTCCTTCAAGTTGGATGATTTGCGCTTGTGAACAGCAATCTTTAAGTCTGACCACAGATTTTCTATTGGATTGAGGTCCGGGCTTTGACCAGGCCATTCCAACACATTTACATGTTTCCCCTTAAACCACTCAAGTGTTGCTTTAGCAGTGTGTTTGGGGTCATTGTCCTGCTGGAAGGTGAACCTCCGTCCTAGCCTCAAAGCACGCACAGAGTGGTACAGGTTTTGCTCAAGAATATACCTGTATTTAGCACCATCCATCTTTCCCTCAACTCTGACCAGTTTCCCAGTCCTGGCTGCCGAAAAACATCCCCAGAGAATGATGCTGCCACCTCCATGTTTAACTGTGGGGATGGTGTTCTTTGGGTGATGTGATGTGTTGGGTTTGCGCCAGACATAGGATTTTCTTTGATGGCCAAAAGTTAAATTTTAGTCTCATCAGACCAGAGCACCTTCCTCCATACATTTTGGGAGTCTCCCACATGCCTTTTCGCAAACTCAAAACGTGCCATTTTGTTTTTTGCAGAAAGTAATGGCTTTCTTCTGGCCATAAAGACCAACTCTATGGAGCGTACAGCTTATTGTCGTCCTATGTACAGATACTCCAGTCTCTGCTGTGGAACTCTGCAGCTCCTCCAGGGTTACCTTAGGTCTCTGTGCTGCCTCTCTGATTAATGTCCTCCTTGCCTGGGCCGTGGGTTTTGGTGGGCGGCCGTCTCTTGGCAGGTTTGCTGTTGTGCCATGTTCTTTCCATTTGGTTATAATAGAAGTGGAAGAGCCTTCCAGTAGAATTGGTAGTGACAAATATTGTAAATACATTCAAGTATCAGCCTCTTTTAGTTGTGAATGGAAGGCTGAGGTAGGGGCATTTATTCATAAGTTAATTTGTAAGTTTATTTATAGTGCTTGGGATGGTTTCCATACTCAGGTGGATAATGGTGTCATTGTTAAAGCATGTTTCTTACAGTATTTCTCTAAAATGAATATTGATGCATGAAAAAATAAATATTATTGATTACACTTTCTTGTCTCCTGGGTGACACAACGAAAATGTTTGCATGATTCATTTGCTGACCATTATGCTTCCAACAGGGGTCTCCTCTGTAAGTTGAAAGGCTTGCTATAGACTAAAGAGATGAATCTTGTTTCCCAGAGAGTCCTAGCACAATACAATTGATAAAACCTGAATATGTGTATGGTAGCATCAAAGACCAACCAATAAGCTCTCATATTTTATCCATCTTCTGTCAAGTCCTACATAGGACTAACCTTTTGACCAATAGAAAATGTCTATGTCATTATGTTACTTGCTCCTACTTGGGACTGATGCTATAAACTATTAAATATGTCACTGTCAGGTCACTTTGTTCATGCATGGGATTAACCCACTACCCCATTAAATGTGTCACTGGCATTAAGTCACTGCTCCTATATGGGACTAACCATATAGCCCATTAAACATTCCACTCTGAATAAGTGACTTTGCAGGCTTGACCCTTTGACTAATCACATATATAGTTGTGAGCATGCAAGCCCGCTCGAGCCGTTGCTCACTCTTGCGGGCTCGCACAACTCACAACTCCTCCTGCTCGCTCGCCGCTCTTAACTCCTCCCCCGCCGCTCTTAACTCCTCCCCTGTTGTGCTTAACTCCTCCCCCGGCTGCTCTCAACATCTCCCCTAGCTGCTCTCAACTCCTCCCCCCTGCTGCTCTCAACTCCTCCCTGGGGAGAGACCGGCAGACATGAGGTGAAAAAGACAGCCTGGAGGGAAAGAGAGACAAGAGGGATAGAGAGACAGGCGGGACACAGATAGAGAGAGACAGGAGGTACACAGAGAGAGAGAGAGACAGACAGAGAGAGAGGAGGGACACAGAGAGAGAGGAGGGAGACAGACAGAGAGACAGGAGGGACACAGATAGAGAGAGACAGGAGGGACATAGATAGAGAGAGACAGGGACACAGACAGAGAGAAAGGAGGGACACAGAGAGAGAGGAGGGAGACAGACAGAGAGACAGGAGGGACACAGAGAGAGAGACAGGAGGGACAGAGACAGGAGTAACACAGAGAGAGTCAGGAGGGACACAGAGAGAGAGACAGGAGGGACACAGATAGAGAGACAGGAGGGACACAGATAGAAAGACAGGAGGGACACAGACAGAGAGAGAGGAGGGACACAGATAGAGAGAGACAGGAGGGACATAGATAGAGAGAGACAGGAGGGACACAGACAGAGAGAGAGGAGGGACACAGAGAGAGAGGAGGGAGACAGACAGACAGACAGGAGGGACACAGAGAGAGAGACAGGAGGGACAGAGACAGGAGTAACACAGAGAGAGTCAGGAGGGACACAGATAGAGAGAGACAGGAGGGACACAGATAGAGAGACAGGAGGGACACAGACAGAGAGAGAGGAGGGACACAGACAGAGAGAGAGGAGGGACACAGACAGAGAGAGAGGAGGGACACAGACAGGAGGGACACAGACAGAGAGAGAGGAGGGACACAGACAGAGAGACAGGAGGGACACAGACAGAGAGACAGGAGGGACACAGATAGAGAGACAGGAGGGACACAGACCGAGAGAGACAGGAGGGACACAGACCGAGAGAGACAGGAGGGACACAGACCGAGAGAGACAGGAGGGACACAGACCGAGAGAGAGGAGGGACACAGACAGAGAGAGAGGAGGGACACAGAGAGAGAGGAAGGACACAGAGAGAGAGAGACAGGAGGGATACAGACCGAGAGAGACAGGAGGGACACAGATAGAGAGAGACTGGAGGGACTCAGATAGAGATAGACTGGAGGGACACAGATAGAGAGAGACTAGAGGGACACAGATAGAGAAAGACTGGAGGGACACATATAGAGACAGGAGGGACACAGATCGAGAGAGACAGGAGGGACACAGACAGAGAGAGACAGGAGGGACACAGACAGAGAGAGACAGAAGGGACACAGAGAGAGGTAGACAGTAGGGACACAGAGAGGGACAGGAGGTACACAGAGAGATACAGGAGGTACACAGGGAGAGAGAGAGAGACAGGAGGGACAGAGAGAGAGAGGCATGAGAGACACACAGAGAGAGAGACATGAGGGACACATAGAGAGAGAGACAGGAGAGACACAGGCAGAGAGAAGAGACATGAGAGAGAGACAGAGAGCGACAGGAGGGACAGAGACTGGAGGGACAGAGACTGGAGGGACACAGACAGAGATAGAGAGACAGGAGGGACAGAGAGAGAGAGACAGGAGGGACAGAGACTGGAGGGACACAGACAGAGATAGAGAGACAGGAGGGACAGAGAGAGAGACAGGAGGGACAGAGAGAGAGACAGGAGGGACAGAGAGAGAGACAGGAGGGACAGAGACTGGAGGGACACAGACAGAGATAGAGAGACAGGAGGGACAGAGAGAGAGAGACAGGAGGGACAGAGAGAGAGACAGGACACATAGAGAGAGAGACAGGAGGGACACATAGAGAGAGAGACAGGAGGGACACATAAAGAGAGAGACAGGAGAGACACAGGCAGAGAGAAGAGACATGAGAGAGAGACAGAGAGCGACAGGAGGGACAGAGACTGGAGGGACAGAGACTGGAGGGACACAGACAGAGAGAGAGAGACAGGAGGGACAGATAGAGAGACAGGAGGGACAGAGACTGGAGGGACACAGACAGAGATAGAGAGACAGGAGGGACAGAGAGAGAGACAGGAGGGACAGAGACTGGAGGGACACAGACAGAGATAGAGAGACAGGAGGGACAGAGAGAGAGAGACAGGAGGGACAGAGAGAGAGAGACAGGAGGGACAGAGAGAGAGACAGGAGGGACAGAGAGAGAGAGACAGGAGGGACAGAGAGAGAGAGACAGGAGGGACAGAGAGAGAGAGAGACAGGAGGGACAGAGAGAGAGACAGGAGGGACAGAGAGAGAGACTGGAGGGACACAGACAGAGAGAGAGAGACAGGAGGGACAGAGAGAGAGAGACAGGAGGGACAGAGAGAGAGAGACAGGAGGGACAGAGAGAGAGAGACAGGAGGGACAGAGAGAGAGACAGGAGGGACAGAGAGAGAGACAGGAGGGACAGAGACTGGAGGGACACAGACAGAGATAGAGAGACAGGAGGGACAGAGAGAGAGAGACAGGAGGGACAGAGAGAGAGACAGGAGGGACAGAGAGAGAGACAGGAGGGACAGAGAGAGAGACAGGAGGGACAGAGAGAGAGAGACAGGAGGGACAGAGAGAGAGACAGGAGGGACAGAGAGAGAGAGACAGGAGGGACAGAGAGAGAGAGACAGGAGGGACAGAGAGAGAGACAGGAGGGACAGAGAGAGAGACTGGAGGGACACAGACAGAGATAGAGAGACAGGAGGGACAGAGAGAGAGAGACAGGAGGGACAGAGAGAGAGAGACAGGAGGGACAGAGAGAGAGAGACAGGAGGGACAGAGAGAGAGACAGGAGGGACAGAGAGAGAGACAGGAGGGACAGAGAGAGAGACAGGAGGGACAGAGACTGGAGGGACACAGACAGAGATAGAGAGACAGGAGGGACAGAGAGAGAGAGACAGGAGGGACAGAGAGAGAGACAGGAGGGACAGAGAGAGAGACAGGAGGGACAGAGAGAGAGACAGGAGGGACAGAGAGAGAGAGACAGGAGGGACAGAGAGAGAGACAGGAGGGACAGAGAGAGAGAGACAGGAGGGACAGAGAGAGAGACAGGAGGGACAGAGAGAGAGACTGGAGGGACACAGACAGAGATAGAGAGACAGGAGGGACAGAGAGAGAGAGACAGGAGGGACAGAGATAGAGACAGGAGGGACAGAGAGAGAGAGAGGAGGGACAGAGAGAGAGACAGGAGGGACACAGAGAGAGACAGGAGGGACACAGAGAGAGAGAGACAGGAGAGACACAGAGAGAGAGAGACAGGAAGGAGGGACAGAGAGACAGACAGGAAAGAGGTACAAAGAGATGAGAAAAGTGGAGTGGAAGAGACAGGGGAGGGAAAGCGGGGTAGAAGAGACAAGGGAAGGGAGAGGGGTGGAAGAGACAGGGGAGGGAGAGGGGGGAAAAGGAACAGGGTAGGGAGAGGGGTGGAAGAGACACAGGAAAGGGAAATGGGGGAAGAGACACAGGGAGGAAGAGAAGGGAAAAGAAGCGGGAGGGAGGGAAGAGACACAGGGGAGGGGAGAGGGGTTGAAGAGACACGGGAGGGAGAGAGGGGAAAGGGGACACATGGGAGGGAGAGGGGGGAAGAGATACAGGGGTGGAGAGGGGGGAAGAGACACATGGGGGAGAGGCTCGCGAGGCCCATGAGGAGCTTCAAAGGTGCTTAGTAAAGTAGAGCATTTTGAGCGCCTACCGTCAAGTAGAGGGGGGAAAAGGTAGAGGGGGAGAGGCTTGCAATTTGTGGCAAACACCATTGCCAGGCTTCAAATTTTATTGCCGTCATTTTTGACGGGCAAGTCGCTAGTTAAACATATCACTTAGGTCATGTTGCTCCTACATGGAGCTGATCCTTTACATGTCACTGTCATTAGGTCACTTTGTTGGTCTCTGAGCTAGGAGTGACTCATTAATTATCAAGTTCTGAAGCCTCAGTGCTCCCTCTGGGATCCTAATCTCCAATGTAGTAGATGTTGCATGCTCTCAGCATTATCCCAAGAGACTTCATCCTTCTTCCGGGATAAAGCAGATGGACAGCAAAGGCAATGCTTGTGTGTCATCATAAGGATTAAATCACTTTACTGCCAAAAAGGGCTGCAAGCCAACAGCATAAATTGCAGATGCATTGATAATAAATTGGTTAATGTATTTAGAACTTCTGGAAATTGGGGTTATCAACATATTTTTGCAAGCAGATGTTCGAAAATGGTGTCTGATAGCCCCTACTGGTCTTTCGAAAAGAAATCCAGCTGGTTAGGAATTTGAAAGAAGGGTTTCTGGAAGTTTTATAGACCATGTAGCTTCATTTCTTCTACTTAAATTTAGATGAAAGATAATTGAAAGTGCATTATAAAAAGTTGATATCTTGTGAGAAAACAACAGCTGCATGCTTTCCTCTGATCTCTAGGCTGGAGATCCTACCATCTTTTTCTGATCAAGTATTTAGCACATTTACAACAGATTGCTATTAAGCTGTGCAGCTAATAGGTAGCCGAAGGCAGCAGTGTGGGAAAGTTGAGAAGAGCTCCAGCTCAAACATAGTGGGAAAACAGCAATATTCAATGTAAGTAAACAAATGAATGTATGAAATAGAGATTCACAGTTATGCAATACTTAAAGAGCCAATGTACAATTATATATATATATATATATATATATATATATATATTGAAAACTTTGACTCTGAATAAGAATATAATTAAGTGGGGAAAAGTTAGACTTAGAAAAAGATGTTAATGCCTCTACTCGACCTTGGAGGCATCCATGATACTTTGGATAAAGTTGAGGATGTGAAAGGGGTGTCTACATTTCTAGAGAGCAGGACTTGCATCTGTTGATGCACATAGGAGTTGCATCTGTTGATGCAAAGGAGGAAGGGTGTGAAATCAATTTAAACCCAAATATCTAATAAAGCTTCCTGACCTCTCTTTGTTTCCTCACACCTCCCTTTACTGATAGAAAAAACTCCCCCATGATCAAGCTTTCTGGATGACTGAATTCTCTATTCAGAAACAGCGTCTTTGAAAATTCCGATTTTTTTATTCTTAACATGTTTTTATTTCCATGGTTTACACAGCTGTTAATGTTGTTAGTTTGTTATAGACTTCACAAACAAGTACTTTTTTTCTAGAGCTACAGTGCTTTATTAAAAAAAAGGTCATAGCTTGAGACGCAAAAAGGTGTAAGGTTGAGAAAATCCAGGCTGTACATTGGGGCAAGACAGGGGTAAACATGGGAGCTAAGGTAAGGGAATGCACTGGTTTTAATGATATAATTACATATGCAATCAGCACAAGTTACCAATTGCTGTATATCTCCTGCAGAAAAGCTAGTTGATTGCCCTTGTTGGTATCTTTTAGTTAAAAATAACTGGAATAAAAATGATTATGTTTAGTGATCCTAAGTGAATGAGTTTCAGACAGCATTGACAACTAACAATGTATTGCTGAATAACCTATGAGACATCAGCTTTTCAAGCTTCTGGTCTGCACAGTATACATCACTTTTGAGAAATTAAGCTTTAGAAAAAGATACACAAAAAGATGTTGTTCAGTCTTCTGTTTTACCTGGGTGATGACAGCTCTGGTCCAGGGCAGGTGTATGTAGATAGATCTAAACAAAGAAAATAGAAGCCAGAAGTGCTAGCATAGTCCTAGATGTACCTGATTATACATTGAATACATCTTTACAAATGCAAATCTTTCAATGTCCTATTAAAAAAGAGCAAAATAAATGTGTAACTGTCTTTAGTATACATTTATCATAGAAAGGAAGTCCTTGTCTTTAGTACACTTTGGGAGGGACTGTGCCTTTAAGCATTACTGTTATCAGTACACATTTGTATTTAGCAGATCTTCTTCATTGTTTTATATTCATATTAGGAATCATTTCATGGGATTGCAAATGGAGAAGGAGGGAGCATTTCAGAAGAAGATCTGGTCTGCCAGATGATGGAATCCAGTGGAGTAATCAAATTTGGATGGATTAAAGGGGTTTTGGTAAGTTTATAAAACTTTAAAGAGAACATGCAGATTTGTTCATTATTCATTACATATACAAGATAGGTTGAGTTGATGGTAAAATATGTGAAATACTCTCATGCGATTCAGTGAATTAATATCATTAATATCAAGTCAAGCAAAATCTATTCACATGCATATAATATTTAGTCATACTGATTGCTGAACAGATCTTATATACAACAGATATCAGTACTGTAATATTTCGCTTATTAAAGAAACTACACAACAACCATTTTTCATCTAGCATTGTATTCAGTCAGCCAACAGTTTCAGAGGTGATATGCTGATCAATGGCAAGGTATACAGGGGAGGAAGTTGTGTTTGATTTCTGGAAACCTATTGTTGCAGTGAATGATGCAAATGGTCTTCTTCTTTTACGGATGTTGTGTCTTTTTCAATCTTATCCAATTATCCTAACAATATCTCTGTTCCCTCCTTTGCCACCCTCTTGTGACAGGATGCAATTAATACATAGTATCAGCTATAAATATATCTGAATGCGCACATCTTTCTACCATCTTCTCGATCCATTGTGACTTTTCTTTGTACTGATGTCAATATTCAATGCAATCTAAATGATGCTAAACTTCTGGGAATCAATTTGACTGCTCCCTTATCGATCCCTTTATCTATAGGTGGTTGTTTGTATGTCTAAAATGTCTGAGCACGTTGGTGCCATCCTAGCCCATGGAGGGACACGACCTCTAGTTTCTCTAACTCCTCTCTCTAGATGCAGTTGAGAATTTATCGGACATGTATTTGAGCCACTCTGTCCAACAGATGCTGTATTCTTCTCATTTGACTTTGAAAGTCCATACAAAGGTATCTTCGATATACTAATAGAAAGAAAGCAGAAATATGCAGACAGTGATGGATAATCTATGGAGTGCAGAGTCTGCCATGCCGTGTGTTCAGATATGATGAGTTTGTCATCCCAGGTATCAGGTTCAGATATAGTGACAGCAGTGCAGAGGTTATAGACCTCCATCACACAGTGGAATGAGGGTATTGCAGTGTGTGGAGCTCCTGAGCAGCAGAGTGTATCAGCATACCCAGTGGATGTATACAATCCTAACCTATACTACACACTGCCTCAATTGATTAGCTAAGGAAGAGCTCTTCAGGAGCCAGCAAACCACTCTCATGATATAGTTCACATTACATGCATTACATGCACTGATTATAGTGCAGTGTAAGAGGCACGTAATGTTTCTTTATTTGTGGCTATAAATATATCCAAAAGTACATTGGAGCTCTATAGCTGAAGAGTCTAGTGGCCAAGTTTTCTGCAACTGTGTTCTCAAGAAAAGCTTACATGGAATCAACTTAAATAGGAATCAATTCAAACTTTAAAAAAATAAATAGGTAAAACATACAGACATCTAGTCCAAATGTCTAAGTACAAGGAATCACATATTGAAATATTACAATACATCAATCTCATTTTGGTGGTGGATAGGACAGTTTGGTATAGAAAACCAACTCTCATCACAGAACGTTTTTACTGGGTCCATTATGCCAAAGCCAAGTAACAAACATCTTGTTTTTAAATAGGCTATTCACACTTATAAATATTAGGTAGAGTTTGCCCTGAATTGATGCAACTCCTGTCCAGTGATGAAGAATTAATTAACTGCTGTCTAGTGATGAAGATGAGGAGTAACAAATAGGCATTTACATTTTACAAAACAGAGGGGACAGAGTCTGCTTTACGTGAGTACAAGGAAATCAACAAGGCTTGCAAAAGGGCTATTAGACTGGCTAAAATAGAAAATTAACAGTTGCAAAGGAGAGTAAGACTAACCCTAAATAAAATATATTAATGGGAAGAAGGCCGGGAAGGAAGCTATAGAAACATTACAAAGTGAAACAGGCTGTCTGATAGTGAAGAGGAAAAGGCAGATGAGCTAAATAGGTTATTTTCTTCGGTATACACAAGGGAGGTACCAGTGGTTAGGTCACTGCAACATAATGGGGCTACACTACCATCGCTTAATAAATGGTTAACGCAGGAAGAAATCCAAAAGAGGTTGGAAAAATAAATGTTAATAAAGCCCCGGGTCCTGATGGAATACATCCAAGGGTACTGAGGGAACTGGGCTCTGTAATAGCCAAACCATTATATTTAATTTTTCAAGATTTACTCAACACAGGGTCTCTACCAGATGACTGGAGAAAAGCAGGTATTACATTAAGTATCTGCTCATGGATTGAGAGCTGGCTAAAATATAGGAAGCAAAGGGTTGTTGTAAATGGAACATACTCAGCTTGGACTAATGTGGTAAGTGGGGTTCCTCCGGGTTCAGTATTAGGTCCTCTCCTTTTTAACATATTTATTAATGCCTTGCAAGAATGTTTGGAAAGTAGTGTCTCCATTTTTGCTGATGACACAAAGTTGTTCAAGGCAATTAATTCAGATAATGATGTACTTTCCCTCCAAAGGGATTTGCATAAATTAGAGAAATGGGCGACTAAATGACAGATGAGATTTAATACAAATAAATGTAAAGTTATGCATCTGGGAATGAAAAATAGCCATGCAATTTATAATCTTAATGGGGCAAATCTATGGGTATCAGATATTGAAATGGATTTGGGAGTGCTTGTGGACAACCATCTAGGTAACAGTGCTCAAAGCGAAGCAGCAGCTGCAAAGGGAAATAAAATATTAGCATGTATTAAGAAGGGTATAGAAACCAGGGAAGCAAATATAATTCTCCCACTATACAAATCCCTAGTACATCCTCATTTGAAATATGGAGTACAATGTTGGGCACCACTTCATAAAAAGGACATTTTAGAGCTGGAAAAAGTACAGAGAACGGCAGCAAAACTAAAAGGGGAATGGAGGGGCTAAGTTATGAAGAAAGACTCACCAAATTAAACATATTTTTTTCTAGAAAAAAGGCGTCTATGAGGGGATATGATTACCTATATAAATATATCCAGGGTCAATACAAGGCTTTGTCAAGTGAGCTTTTTGTGCCAAGAGGTTTTCAACTGACAAGAGGACATTCTTTGATATTAACAGTAAACATATTTCACCTTAAAGAAAGAAAAGGGTTCTTCACAGCAAGGGTGATTAAACTATGGCATTCTCTACCAAAGGAGGTGGTGACAGCGGATTTGATACATAACTTTAAAAAGGGATTGTAAATATTTTCAAATAAAAAGGGTTATCCTGGATAATTAGAGAGGGAGTATTGATCCAGGGAAGAGTCCGATCACCAGTATCTGGGGTCAGGAAGGAATTTTATATATTTTTTTCCCCTTTTGAGACAATTGGCAAAGTTTCACTGTTTTTTTTTTTTTTTACAACTAATCTGCATCCTGAATGACTAAAAGTCTTTTTTCAACCTCAATTACTATGTAAGCTCCAAATGTCCTGGTGCTTTGTTTTATTCCTCTACAAATACATACCCATATTTTTATAAAATAACTTTCACAAAGTTTAGATAATGAAGTACAACGGGAACTTTAAGAGGTATAATAACTAAAAAAATAAATAATAATAATGATAATAATAAATAAAAAGGGCATTAAGGGCTATCCTGGATAAATAGAGGTAGGATTGATCCAGGGATGAATCTGATCGCCAGTATCTGGGGTCAGGAAGGAATTTTATATTTTTTTCCCTGTTGAGACAATTGGCAAAGTTTCTCTGTTTTTTTAATGTAATTACTTAATCTGAATTATGATTTAAGAGCATCACATTGTATATAGGAGTAGAGGCAAAATGTGTGTGAAATATTGATTTTCCAATGTATGAAAGGGGCAGCTCCTCTTGCATGTCCTCCATTTTAGTACTAGTGAAATATTTTGATACATCGTGTCTCCTATGTGTTGTATTCATCCAGGTTCGTTGCTTGCTAAACATCTGGGGAGTTATGCTCTTCATGAGGTTATCCTGGATTGTGGGCCAAGCTGGAATAGGTGAGGCAATATCCCTGTGTATAATATGTCTACTGCAAATCAACCAGTGTACTCTTTATCAAAGTGAAGGAATCACTAGGTCAATATGAGAGGTAGGTACTACAAAAAACAAATTTCTTGAAATCCTAGCCATGTTGATTTTGAGATAGGACTGGAAAACATCATACAGTATACAGTAGAATAGAAAAAAACACTAGGACGCATTTGCAACATAGATGGTATTACAACAGAAGGGATAATACATCAGTTGACACATTCATGTATCAAAACAGGGCTTTACAAATCCAGGTAGCCAAGAATCTGCATCTCCTTAAATTACAGCTTTTTTACATACACAAATTCTTTATAAATATGTTTCTCAACTCCAGTACATATGTAATACATATATTTCCTTTGCTATTGCTCTTCATATTATAACATATCATAACATATTCCTATAACTGCATATTATTGTTCCCTATAACTCATCCAATGTCCCACATATCCTCTCCCTATAACTACTCCCTGTACTCCTAAAAAAAAACTCCTTCTACTTCTCAATATAATCTAATGCTATAACTCCTGTAAATCCATCCTCATAATTCTTCTCCTTCAATAAATAAATCCAAATAACTCCTCCTATTGCTCCATATTATTTATTTCTCCTATTACTCTGTGTTGGCTCTCCCTCTAATTAATTGTGTGTTTTGTACAGTGTTTGTTCTGTTCTTTTTCTGCAGGTCTCACAGTTGTGGTTATCCTCATGGCCACAGTAGTAACATTTATAACTGGGTTATCCACGTCAGCGATTGCTACTAACGGTTTTGTGAGAGGAGGTAATGTTGTAACATCCTTTTAAATGTTTCTGGGCCTTCTGATACAATCACCTGTGCAGCCCCAGGGCAGCTAGCAGTGAAAACCTGGTCTAATATGATTGATTGAAGGACTACTGTATGAAAGCTTTTTTCTAAACGCATACTGCCCATGTTGACAGTATGCCAAGGATCACAAATGAGCACATCATTAACCAAAAATATCAACGTACTTATTTTTAAAATGTTTTCTTTGTATTCCCTGTGACCCAATTTGCAGCTGATCGAGCACTATTCCCCTCCTTTGTTACAGAGTCATTCTTGCAAGCTTCTATGCAAATTATGGGAGTTTGTGCTTGGAGGAACAGTGTGGACTAAGAATAGTCCCAGAATACACATAGAATCGTCCTAGAGTGACTCAGTAGAAAAAGGGAACCATTTTAAAAATATATGTAAGTGTATTTTTGATGGCATACTTAGTTCTTCTTCTTTATGGGCAGTATGCCTTTAAAAAAAATCTTTCATGCAGTGGTCTTTTTATGTCAAACTGTTTATGCTGCCTTGTGTTTCTGTTCATTTTATTATCATTTATCTTTACAGAGCTTGCTGGATAAAGGGGCAGCTACATCCAGAATTTTCTGTCATGCATTTAAAGAGCAACAAAACTTTGCAGAAGTTTTATTATTGCATGCAAAATAAATTATGTGAAACCAGGAATCTTATTTTATACTTTGCATCAGAGATATCTTCTACATGAGCTCCACCTTCCTCCAGTCTTTAAACAGGAGTATGACTAATGCAAAATGAGTGTTTTCATTGAAACGTGTCAGTTTAACAAGGTTCCGATGCTGAAATGATCCATCAATAATGTCCTTCAATAATATAAGAACAAATGTCTCATATAGAGGTAGATGATTTGGTTAATTCTAGTCTCAAGAATTCTATTTCCACTTCATTCCGTCATTCTTAAAAGAAGGGAAAAAAGGAAAGACACAGAATCTAAGTGCAATAACTGTATGTTACAATGCTTCAATATGGTTAAAAATACAACTTACTCACATATTCATGGTGCAAAAACTTGCACCAAGAAAATCCAGAGGTGCGTGTTGAGGTCATGCTGCCTTGCAAGTAACAGGCTCCATGTTGCTGTCCACATTCAAGTCTCCATCACTTATACCATGTCTGTGTGATTTTAGGAAACTCCACAGGTGAGAAAAAAAATATGTACTGTACCAGACTCTTATTCTGGCCTTTCTGGAACTGGATGTTGTTACACAGCAATGGCTCCACCATGTTATGGACTAGGCCCACACATGAATACTTGGCTGGTAAATGTTACTTAGTCACCACCAACATGTTTCGTCATCAGACTTGCTCAGGGTAATACTGAAGCAGGAGTCCAGCTTTTGCACCATCTTGTTTCACCCTCATCTGTAGGCCCATTAGTTCCCTCTTATCTGAAATTGTTGATTTTTTATCTCCAGCAATATCAATTCTGGTTTTTGATTCATCCAACCTTATACATGATGTGTTCCCCCCTATAAGTTGAATAAATAAGGTAACTATATATAACCATGTTACACTCCTTTCCCTAGACTGTTTCATGTTGTTCCATGTTCAGTTCTGACCGTGGCTTCTTGGTCCACATACAGATTATTTAGGAGGAGGATGAGATGATCTGGTACTCCCATCTATTTAAGAACTTGCCACATTTTGTTGTGATCTACACAGTTGAAGAATAGTCTGTGAAGTAGAGGTAATTGTTTTTGTTGGACTTCTCTTGCTTTCTCTATTATACAGTGGACATTGCTAATTGATTTCTTGTGCCTCTGCCTCTGCAAAACCCGGCTTGAACATCTGTTAGTTCTTGTTCCATATATTGTTGGCGCCAAGCATTAACTTGCTGGCATGTTTTCACATGACTTGTTTGATAATTGAAGCACCCATTTGCCTTTTTTTGGGATTGGGGTGTAGACTGCCATTTTCCAGTGGCCACTGTTGAGTTTCCCAAATGTGTTGGCATAATGCAACCATAATGCAAGCAACATGTTCACAGCATCTAGGATTTTAAACAGTTTAGCTGGGAATCCAAAGTTTTTGCACCTATATTCTTTGTGCTTTCTTTTTCCCCCTTCTATGCATAACGGAATGGAGTGGAATTAGAATTCTTGAGACTGGAATCAAACAAAGCATCTACCTCTATATGGAAAGAAATGTCTGTATTATTGAAGGACATTATTGTTTGCAGGGCTTTGTTATTGATTCTCTATGTAATACATTTAAAAAGATTATATCAGTATTATTTTAAGGGAAGCGCCATTTTAAGTTTACAACATTGTAATATTTTATATGTGTTGAAGGGGTACCTGAAGGCTGCATAAGCCTTTTTATTCAAAAAGCACCATCTGGTTTAAATTATATTATTTTAACAAAGTTGATTGCAGATTCTGTCTGATTGGACAAAAATTGAACAAGCTTCTTACAACTGTTTTCATTTTGCAGGAGAGTGGAGCTGTTATGCATGAAAAATTGTGAAATTATGGGATTTTGGGCACTTGTTTTCATCTTTCAATATTTTAATTATTGTTGAGCTATTGAGAACCATATGCTAATTTGTCGACAAAAATTACAACAATAACTATGGTTACACATACTTATCACATTTGGGATAGCCATTGTGTTGTACATATAGCATTTGATTTATATTTCTAATTTCATGTGAATTATTTTCTCTGATCCCTTGTATTTTATGTTTATTAAAAGAAGATGGCTACATTAATAATTAACTTTTGAAGGAGCATACCTCTCCAGCCACTATAAACCCCTTATTCTATTGGATCATCCTGCACTAGTCATCCTAATTAAATTAGGACCACAGAGAGGTGACATGGGCAACAATTTCTTTTGTCCAGAGCCCTAAACTCACTGCAAGGAAGAAGCAAGCAAACGGGCAAGAGGAAAATTCACAGATACATTCTGAGCTTGATAATGTCCACAGATTCATTGCTACCATCAAATCAATTATACAATCTTTCTTCTTAGTGTGGAGGTCCAAGGGCCTCATTCAAATGTGATTTGGCCAATTAAATAGGGCTCTATAGCATATTTGTTTACAGAAGTTTTTAGTTAATGAAGACCTTGCTTTTGGATAGAAGTTCACTAACTAAAAACTTCTGCAAAACAATATGCTGTGTGCTTATATAGAGCCCTATTCAATTGGCCGATCACACTTGAATGAGGCCCCTAGATATTAGAGAAGAAAGCATAAATCTAACTTTAATGGCATGGCATTTGCTGAATTCTGCCACAAAAGAGAGACATTAAATTCCTAAAGGACCATCTTATACAACTTAAGATACACTAGAAATAGTGCTTCCTGTTTAGTCGGTCAGTGACCTCACAGGAAAAAAAAAAAAAACACGGCCTGTAGTGTTTCGACAACACCTTGGGAAAATCGATGCCTGTAATAAAGAACTGTTGCATATACAATGAAAAATGTAAAGGATGTAATTCTTTTTTTCACGTTATAACAACATTTTGCACATTATCAATTTTAGATTTTTTTTGTTGCAATGTCCCTTTTCTTAAAGTAAAGCTCATATGTTGTTTGTTGGGCGTAGGCTATTAATAACAGTAACACTTCTATATATAAAAATCTATATTTTTTTCCTTTTTAAATTGTCTATTTTTCCTCAAGCAAAGATGCTCTTCTCCTCCTCCCTGTGCCTTGTCAGTGGGCATAGTCAGCTCTGCCTGGGGGGTGGACCATCCTGAAGCTTGGAAGCAGGCTGTGCTATGATGTAATTGTCCTGCCCTGTGACATTAGCTCCTCCCCCACTATATACTGTACACCCCTCCCACGACTGCGGAGCAGACTCAGTCTCAACCAGAGTATGTCTGGTTAGACTTTATTTTAGTTCAGCATCCAGGCAGAGCTGGCTATGCCCCCTGATAGGCACAGGGAAGTGGAGATAAACAGCTTTTATTTATTTTAAATGGCACACTGTTTTTTACTGTCTATGCCCAACAAACAAACATTTGAGCTTTACTTATATGTCTATATAACCACACGTTATTACTCTTCCCATTCTCCTTATAATTTCTGCCTAATATCCTACTGTTCCATATATTTATTTTTGTATATTCTATCAGGTGGAGCTTATTATCTCATATCCCGCAGTCTGGGGCCAGAATTTGGAGGTTCAATAGGCTTGATTTTTGCCTTTGCCAATGCAGTGGCTGTGTCGATGTACATTGTGGGATTTGCAGAAACTGTCTGTGACCTTCTGTCTGTGAGTATAATGAGGTGCGGAGAGATTACGCTAGCACTAATCAGATCTTACTATTCTGAAAACTAGCAAGCAGAGTGAATGTGATAATTAATGCACAGCTTTAGTGGTCGTATAAAGGGATCTCTAAAGATTAGCAAGGTATGGCTTGATAAGAAAGAATTTTCTTTAAACTTTTACTGTATATTTAAACAATGAATTTCATTTTAAATCATGCCCCAAGGCTGTATAAACTCCAGATCTCTCCACCCTCTGAATTGCCTATTGTCTCTGAAGTGGAACCCGCCCAGCACCACTTTAAGTCTGACTCAGAGCATAAGTAAGCAGGAACAAAGTCATACATCTAGTTCTTAATTAGAAAAAAGCATTTTAATGCTTCTGCAGGACCCTGGATGAATTAATGATACAAGTTATGGAAGGGGTGTGGTATCAAATTCAATTTTATCCAATTATCATAACACAGGCTCACTTTTCCCTCCTTACCCACGCCTCTCTCCAATGATAGACAAAACACACACCTTGATGACTCAGCTCTCAGGATGTGATGTAACAAACAAAAGAGATTTCTGTCATAATAAAATCAGATTTTCCCAAAAATGCTTTATGCCCATTGCTTAAAACGCTGCTAATATTGTTAGTCTGGTACTTGACAAATAAGTGTACTTTTCTTTAACTGCAGTGTTCCTTTAAATTGCCATTTACACTACTGGTTTCTCTAGGGATCAAACTTCCACTTCCATCATTTCTGCAAGACATGGAAATTGTGTGAAAAGGTCATAAACCTTTTTCACTGCATCAATAAATTTCAGTTGATTTTTCATTCTTTATTTCATTACATATTACCCCGCTTTAAATGACCCCATTATTTATTAAGGTCCAGAAATCTGAAAGGGCCATATAAAGTGAGGGGAAAATAATGTATACAGTGTACACATCTAGACAGTATTTAACAACATGTTCTTCTACATACAGCTATACCTTGTTTAACGCTGTAGATGGGTTCCAGGCAATAGGAGTGCTAAGCAAAACAGCTCTAAAAGGGGCAGTTTAACATGGGGATGATAGGGGAACTCATGAAAAAAAAACATACAATTTCATCTGAAATTTAAACTTTTTTGATTTTATATGAACTTCAAAGAAACAGCAAACATAACACTAACACAACCCGAACATTAGTAGAAATATAAACTTTAAATTATTGATGTTGAAGCTTCTGGGTCATCCTGGATTCTGTTTCCTTCAGAGAAAAAAAAGTTTAAAACGAATCAAAGCGTAAAAAAGGGTCCGGCTGGCAAAAACAGTGTTATAGCGGGGCAATGCTATAGAGAATCAGAGCGTTATAGCATAAAAATGGGTCTGGCAGTAAAAACAGCTCTATAGCGAATCAGCTTTAAGCGGGGTATACCTGTACATGTATTTTTTTTCACATGGAACTTTCCATTTAATGTTAGATTGTTTTGTAATTAGTTTAGGATTAAATGTAATTTCATTTTCATGATAAAACTGTTTAGCCAAAACTTTTTGTTCCCTCAGCATCTCTGTGCTACTGAATAAAAATATTTAACTTGTCTCAGTAAATACTTGTAATTTTTAAAGCCAGACTTTTTTGTGGTTGTTTTTTGTAGCCAGATCAAAATACAAATCTCGTAGAAGAGCAGCTGTATGTTGGACCTACCTTATTAAATGGGTTATTACATAGTTACATAGTAATTTAGGTTGAAAAAAGACTTTAGTCCATCAAGTTCAACCTTTTTAGATCTCCTCTGATCTGCAATACGTTGATTTACTGTTAATTGATCCAGAGGAAGGCAAACAGAAAAAAATAAAAAACAGAGAAACTTTGCCAATTGTCTCAACAGGGAAAAAAATATAAAATTCCTTTTTGACACCAGATACTGGCGATTAGATTAATCTCTGGATCAATACTCCCTCTCTATTTATCCAGGATAGCCCTTAATGCCCTTTTTATTTATTATTATTATTATTATTATTATTATTATTATTATTTAGTTATTGTAATTATACCTCTTGAAGTTCCCGTTGTACTTCATTATCTAAACTTTGTGAAAGTAATTTTATAAAAATATGGGTATGTATTTGTAGAGGAATAAAACAAAGCACCAGGACATTTGGAGCTTACATAGTAATTGAGGTTGAAAAAATACTTTTAGTCCATCAGGTTCAACCTTTTTAAGATCACCTCTGATTTGCAATATGCGGATTAGTTGTCAATTGGTCCAGAAAAAACAAGTGATACTTAGCCATTCGTCTCAAAAGGGGATTTTTTTTTTTTTTCCTTCCTGACCCCAGATACTGGCAATCGGACTCCTTCCTGGATCAATACTCTCTCTCTAATTAATCAGCATAACCCTGAATGCCCTTTTTAATAAAACATATATCCAGTCCCTTTTTAAAGTTATCTATTGAATCCACTGTCACCACCTCTTACTTTCTTCAGGGGGGAATCTTTTTACTTCTAACCTCAAAGAATGTCCTCTTGTCAGTTTAAAACCTCTTGGCACAAAAAGCTCACTTGACAAATCTTTATACTGACCCTGGATGTATTTATATAATGTAATCATATCCCCTCTTAGACGCCTTTTTTCTAGAGAAAATATGTTTAATTTGGTTAGTCTTTCTTCATAACTTAGCCCCTCCTTTCCCCTTATTAGTTTTATTGCCCTCCTCTGTACCTTTTCCAGCTCTAAAATGTCCTTTTTATGAAGTGGTGCCCAAAATTGTACTCCATATTCTAAATGAGGTCATACTAGAGATTTGTATAGTGACAGAATTATATTTGCTTCCCTGGCTTCTATACCCTTCTTAATACATGCTAATATTTTATTTGCCTTAGTAGCTGCTGCTGTTACCTAGGTGGTTGTCCACTAGTACTCCCAAATCCCTTTCAACATCAGATACCCCTAGATTTGCTCCATTAAGTTTATAAATTGCATGGCTAATTTTCCTTCCAGGTGCATAACTTTACATTTAGATTAAATCTCATCTGCCATTTAGATGCCCATTCCTCGTTTGTATGTAAATTCCTTAGGAAAGGAAAGTACATCAATATCTGATTTAATTACCTTGAAAAGTGTATTTGTGTAAATTGCTAGCAGCTCATGGTAATCTACTGCCTGCTACTAATGTGTGTTTTACAGAGTGGTCTCAAAAGGTTTTCAAAGTGTTACCTACCCCTGGGAAGTTTCCACTCCAGAAAAAATACATAATTCAGAGGGTGGAAAGATAAGGACCTCATACTTACTTTCAGGGGCATGTTTTAAAAAAAAAAGTAATTAATTGCTGAAATGTACAGTAAAAGCTTAATAAAGATTTTTTTTCCTTACCAGGACATTGCCTACATGGTGTCACACTATAATATTTTCCATGCTCTCCCCTCCTGTTTGATTTTGAAATTGCCTATATAAGTACCAGTATTGTAATGTCAGATATTTAGAACCAATATAATATATCAGCGATTTAGAGTTAGTGCTGACCCATGTGAATTGTTGTCTATCATGATAATTATGTGGAAATTTGTCTTGGGACTTCTTTTGTTTTATCCAGATGGTTCATACTGGTATATTTGTTGTGTTTAATTTTCTGTAATGAATTGCTATATCTAAACTGTACTGCATATTCAGTACTGTTTAATTTGTTTATTCAGTAACATTTGTAAAATCTGTATTTAAAAGAAACAAAACTTAGTGTAGCTTTTAAATCTTACATGTGTACATTAGTTTTTAGCAGATATACAGTACTCCACCCTCTATGTATCCAGGGGGTGGGGTGGGGGGGTGTTTAGAGCAGGGGTGGGCATAGAGGGCCACATACATGCTGGGATTTTAAGATATCCTTTCTGTGCACAGGTGAGTCAATAGGGATGACTGAAGAAGTGACTCACCTGTGCACAGCAGGGATACCCTTGAATCCAGTCGTATATGTGGCCCTCCAGGACTGAACTTGCCCACCCCGAACCTAGAGGGATTGGCCTGACATGAGACCTTATCTGTTGTTATGATAACATTAGTTACCTTTCTCCTTCGCTGCAAGGGCTAGTAGAGGCATACCCACTCTGGTCAGAAAAAACATTAGCACAGACTTCTGGGTAGCTCCTCTTTCACCCTCTGGACACCTATTAAGGGGTGGGGAAAAAATATTTTCTTTAAGCACAGCTTTTATTGGTAATTAACAACTAATGGAAATTTAAACAGTATTGTGTGATCACTACAATGGCCATGTAACTGTTAATGATGTTTCCATATCTATTGCTCTTAGTGGTGGTGATGGAGATCTTAGTACATTCAATATTTTATGCTTCAATTTTTATTTCATAACTCTTACCACCTAATGTATACAATAGGCATAGATATGTATATCCTCAGTGCTTACATGAAAGTCAGGATCATCTACCAATAAATACACTCCTGTAGTTAAAGGTACATTAGAAACAGTTTCATGTTAGTCTGAAATGGTACATTGTATGTTTACCTTATCAGTTCAATTTTTTTTTACTAGAAGATTTCTATTGAAAAAATGTTTAAATGTTCAGTATAATATATATTTGGTATATTAAAGTTTGATGGCAATGTCTGTGCAATAGTGATGATTATAATCATTTGAGTAATATGAGCTGTTAATCTACATTTCACTGTTGAATCATAATATGTTTCTTCTCCTATTTCACCCACAGGAACATGGTATTACACTTGTAGAGAGGAGTCACGACATTCGTATCATTGGATCCATCACTGTTACATTGCTCCTGGGAATCTCTGTAGCTGGCATGGAGTGGGAAACAAAGGTGTGTGCATAGTGTGGTACAGGGGTAAATATGACACACATTTGCAGAATCAATTAGCTGCGGCTTATGGTCTGAAGTTTACAGTCGTGGGTCAAATAAAGTTTTATACCATAGTTTGCTTACAGCCCCATTAAATTTGAAACCTGTAGTGGCATCGGCAAGCCCGCAAAGGCTGCGAGCTTGAAATTCTGCTGCGTTACAGAGCTATTAAATTCCACCATGCCGCGAGTTACGGGCCAGAAACACAAACCCGTAAACCATTTCTGCACGTTGGACGTGCGGCCGTGAACATGATCAATTAGTCAAACCTGTAGTTATTGGTTTAGACAGAGCCAATGGCAAATGAGATCGTCATCATTACGTCACTGGAAAATGGAGGTTAGATTTCAAAGCCTTACGGGTTTCAATTACGAGTTTCGATCAGACCCGCATTCCAGAAATAATGCAAAATTAATAAATCGCAGATATGATATACTAGTCCATGCGAGTTCCATTATATGTATTAACACATTGATTGCTGGGATCAATATATAACACAGAAATGAAACAATACAATTATTTTATATTGCAGATTTGCGAGCTTGAGAATGTTGTGCTGTTAATTTTCCCTTTACTTACAGTTTTGTGTGTAAATATGCATTTACAGTGCTATGGATAGGACTTTAAACCCCTAGCGGGTCCTCTCTACTACCCATTGGCCTTTGGGCTCCATTTGCAGCTTGAATGCCAGTAAAGTTGTTGCAATGTAATAGCGTGATTGGAACGTAACAGTTACAGGATTGACAGAACAAAGGATTTGCATACCATAGTTTTTTTTTTGCCCTTATCCCGCAAGTCATTGGTGGGTTGCTTTACGGGGCCAATTTAATAGCCGCAAGTCTTACAGGCTACGTTACAGGCTACGGTTTTACACGTTGAGAGAATTTAATAGGGCTGTTAGTGTATGTATCAAGGTTAATTAGCTTACAGCCACGTGTAATCGCTACCCACAATCCGTATATAGTACAGCCAATTAATAAATTAGTGAACAAAGCAGAATGAGCTCCACATACCTTCTTGATATATAGCACTCTACCATCTGAATTTTCACTGCATTACTCAATATACAAGGCCTATGATTTGCAGAAGCCCTTTGGGATTTAGTACACTTTAACTGGTGGTGTACGGACAATGGATTTATGACTTTTGCATGGGCTGATATCAATGCAGTGTAAGGTCTTGCGTTCTTCAGTAAAACCAGGGATCAGCTAAACTTACTGCATCTACAGTGCCTTGCAAAAGTATTCACCCCCTTGACTTTTTACCTATTTTGTTACATTACAGCTTTAAGTTCAATGTTTTGTTAATCTGAATTCTATGTGATGGATCAGAACACAATAGTCTAAGTTGGTGAACTGAAATGAGAAAAATATATACATAAAACTATTTTTTAGAAATAGAAAACAGAATATGGGCATGTGCATATGTATTCACCACCTTTGTTATGAAGCCCATAAAAAGCTCTGGTGCAACCAATTACCTTCAGAAGTCACATAATTAGTGAAATTATGTCCACCTGTGTGCAATCTAAGTGTCACATGATCTGTCATTACATATACACACCTTTTTTGAAAAGGCCCCAGCAGCTGCAACACCTAAAGAAGAGGCACCACTAACCAAACACTGTCATGAAGACCAAGGAATTCTCCAAACAAGTAAGGGACAATGTTGTCGAAAAGTACAAGTCAGGGTTAGGTTATAAAAAAATATCCAAATCTTTGATCTCTAGGAGCACCATCAAATCTATCATAACCAAATGGAAGGAACATGGCACAACAGCAAACCTGCCAAGAGACGTCCGTCCACCAAAACTCACGGACCGGGCAAGGAGGGCATTAATCAGAGAGGCAGCACAGAGACCTAAGGTAACCCTGGAGGAGCTGCAGAGCTCCACAGCAGAGACTGGAGTATCTGTACATAGGATGACAATAAGCCGTACGCTCCATAGAGTTGGGCTTTATGGCAGAGTGGCCAGAAGAAAGCCATTACTTTCAGCAAAAAACAAAATGGCACCTTTTGAGTTTGCAAAAAGGCATGGGGGAAACTCCCAAAATGTATGGAGGAAGGTGCTCTGGTCTGATGAGACGAAAATTTAACTTTTCGGCCATCAAAGAAAACACTATGTCTGGCGCAAACCCAACACCTAATCACGTCACCCAAAGAACACCATCTCAACACTTTTCAGCAGCCGGGACTGGGAAACTGGTCAGAGTTGAGGGAAAGATGGATGGTGCTAAATACAGGAATATTCTTGAGCAAAACCTGTACCACTCTGTGCTAGGACGGAGGTTCACCTTCCATGAGGACAATGACCCCAAACACACTGCTAAAGCAACACTTGAGTGGTTTAAGGGGAAACATGTAAATGTGTTGGAATGGCCTAGTCAAAGCCCAGACCTCAATCCAATAGAACATCTGTGGTCAGACTTAAAGATTGCTGTTCATAATCGCAAACCATCCAACTTAAAGGAGCTGGAGCATTTTTGCAAGGCGGAATGTGCAAAAATCCCAGTGGTAAGATGTGGTAAGCTCATAGAGACTTATCCAAAGCGACTCAGAGCTGTGATTGCTGCAAAAGGTGGCTCTACAAAGTATTGACTTTAGAGGGGTGAATAGTTATGTACATTGACTTTTTTCTGTTATTTTGCCAAGGAGGGTGAATACTTTTGCAAGGCACTGTATACATACACCTGACATTTGCTTAGCATGAGCCTAAAATCAAATTAGATTTATCCCCTGGAGACATCCAGCATACATGCTCATTATACAACCTGGTATACCGTTAGCACAGAGCATGGGTCAGCTCAGAGTATAACCTGTGTGAATACAGTGTGCAGCCTTGGATTAACATGTTCTGGAATCATTGTATCATTTGATTTGCTTACTGCCTTAGACTGGTGCTATATTATCTGGCATTATTACTGCTTATGTTCTTAACTAAACTTGCTGTGTAGCTTTGGATCTATCAAACTCTCTGTTTTTTGCAGTGACAGGGTGAAATAGGATTTCACTCTTCTTGTGGCCTTATCATGAAAATATTAGACAATATACACATATATTTGAAATACTGTATAAACATACAGTGCAAATCAATATTAGAACTTGTCAGCCAACTCATTCTGGTTTGATATGACTCTCGACTTTCTTTTATACTCTGGGTTTATCCTTGTGCATATTGCAGGCATGTCTGTACTGGCAAGCCAGATTCTTGCTGGAAAACCTCTTATTTAATTAGCCATATTTCGGCTTTATTCTTAATAGACCTTTATCCTTACATCCGTATTAACATTTATCAGTGTAAGTGCACAATTTCTAAGATATCTGCCTACCAGAAATGAGAAAAATTATCCCATTGATGTCTATTGCAAAAAACTAGGCAGAATTCTTATTCACAATACAGTCAATGTTTAATGGTAGGAGAAGAAGTTTGGTGGACACAACAATATTGTAATTTTGCTTTTTTTTTTTTTTGGAAGCTGTGATGGAGACTTGACTGAGTTAACCTCAAAATAGCATATCTAAGCTAGCAGCACCCTACAGTGACTGTAAAGCCCCTTAAAGGGCCACAGAATGCAACATTTTATTTAATTAATTTAGAACAGGATGTTGTAAATTGTATAAAAGTTGCCTTTATTAAGAAAAAGCAGAAAGTATGTGAGACTCTAGAATTCATTGGCAGACACCTATGCCTGACAAAGCTATATTGCTGCACACTGGCTGACCGGAACAAAAACAGTTGTACATTAAAACAGTTTATTGTTCTACAGAAGTTAATTTTCAAAGGAGAAACACACTGTTTAAAATTATCATATGCCCACTTTCAGATGCAGCAATGAGAAAATGTATTCAGTGGCCCTTTAATGGTCACCTACATGCCAAAATCAATAAACTATATATGGTTGCCTTTGGTTACAAGGGAAAATTTGGCCTCACACAATATAAAGCTTGTCTATAGTAATTAAATGTTCTTAAGAGCACAGAGACAGAATGTAATAAATGAATGTAGTATTTTTAATATAAAACTATACTGTATATATGAACACAATAATTATAAATGATTATATAATGACATTTAGCACAGTTGATTATTGTTAAAATAAAGCAGTTATAGTTCCAGGTTGTGGATTTTTTTTGGAGATGGTTATGGTGAAACTGTCAGCATACTTGTATCTTTCACTGATTCCAAAAGCATGACAAATACCTGATCCTTTGAATATAATTTTGTTGGATATAGTCTCTTCCTTTCCTCTGATCACTTACCATTGGCTAGCATATTGCAGCCATAGGGCCATATTCACACCCGTAAATGGCAAATGAAGGAGAAAAATTCTATGTGTGCTAGAGAGGACCCGCAAGGGGGTTAAACACCTATTCGTAGCACTGTAAATGCAAACAAAAAAATCACTACTGCACTGTAAATAACGGGGAAAGTGATGATAGACATTATAATTAATTGCACAACAGTCTCAAGCTTGCAAATCAGCAGGAATTTTAATTTATTTTTATGTTTCATTTCAGGGTTAAATCGATCTCGGGTATCAATAAGTTAATACATGTTACGGTACCCCCACACATAGAAGGGGGGGGGCGCCCAGTCGTTTTAGTCGATCCGCCCGTCCAGTGATATAGGGACAGCTACTGCATGACAATATGCTCCAAACTGGATCCAAGGTAAAAATGCTCCAAGCCTGGAACTGGAACCTCACGAATAGCTGCTAGCAGCTGAACAGGAAAAGCACCCCAAGATGCTTACATTCCTGGCAGTCAGTCTGTAACAGCATCCCATGAATCCCCCCCAAGAACGAGACATAAGCTCTGTGTTTGAGGGTCAAGCAGTGAACTCTCTTTATTGAATAAAAAACACATTTTAAACACTTCACATACACAGTAGGGGCAGTGACTACCTTTGGTCAACCCCTAATTACCTCTGGCCAATCAGACAGGGTCCCTACGTGGGAACCATGAGACTCCTCCCATGGGCCAACCCCAGGCGTGGCTACTATGCTCATTCTCACCCAGACTGTCCCCGTGGACACTTCCTATTTTTCCTCCTGGACTATGCCCCTGGGGAAACCCCATACTGGCTCTTTGTTCAAGTCCTGGTGACACCCTGTGAGGTTTATCTTGTTCAGCTGCTGCTATCTCTTGTGTGTTTTAGCCGATACTATTAATAGGCAGATGGGCAACTCCTGACCAAGTGTATGAGACCAAAGATATTTGACTGCATACCACACAATACAATATTTTTACAGATATAACCACAACATATTATAGCCCAGAACATATCTGCAGATAGCTTATGTCTGAGCACACATTATTACTGAATAGCTCTCAGACCACATACATACAGTTCAATGGCCATGGAACCAAAGTCTTTCTGCATAGGAAAATAAAGTATTTAAATGCTGGTCCATAGTCAAAAGGCATCAGGCGAGCAACCAAGCTCCTCCAATGTACAGTGGCAAGATTGGTTTCATCACAATACATATCAGGCCACCCATATGGACTAGAACAGCATTGGCATTCATTTTCATAATTCTTTATTTTGCGGGTCTGATCGCATATCGGACCCCTGAACCTAATTGATTGACATGTAACCTCCATGTTTTACTGCTGTAATGATGACAGTATAATTTTCTATTGGCTGATTCGAAATGGGAGGTTACAGGCTTGTTCAATTGATCATTTTCCCGCCCTGAACTGCTACGAGCCAGTGCATGATTTACGGTTTCGGCTTTGGGACAGTAAATTGCAGGCTTGAGCAAATGAATAGCATCACAATCAGAGATGAACGGGAGCCCGCAACACACCCGCAGACATTTGGCCATCTGCCATTGAGTTGCAGGCTTGGAATTGAATATGGCCTCCAGTGTACCCAATACCCCCTGGCACTACCCAACATTCCTTATTCATAAAGAACAGAAAATGGATTGGAACATGAAACCACGTAGCTGCCACAAATGTTTAAAATCTCTTCATATCTTATTTGTGACAGATATAGATGATATATTTTAATACCAGTAACTGATTGATTATGATGTTATTTTAAGCAATATGTACATGCTCTCTCCCTTGTATTGTAGGCACAGGTCGCCCTGCTTGGCATTCTGCTTGTTGCTATTGCAAACTTTTTCATTGGAACCTTCATTATGGCTGATGATGAAAAGAAATCCAAAGGTTTCTTTAGCTATAGAGGTATGTGCCTGAGCATGACTGTGGATGAAATTAATTGCTTATAACTAGCTGCAGTTTAAGTAAAAAACTGCAACTGCATCAACACATGCAAATTACATTGAATTCTTATTCCTCTATTTCCTTGTAAATACCCCAAACCATAATTTAATTGCCACTGACACTTTTAAAATGATTAGATATAAAAGCTGTCAGATCTTCTCTTTGTTTCGGGCATAGAACAACTGACAAACACTGAGGTAATACGCAAATCACAAGATATCTCTGGCGTTTGTATTTGATCTGCAGGATATTAAATAAGTCTATCTGCAGATGATGTTTTCGAATCTATTACAAGACCCCTAAAATTAATTTTCAATTTTAGAATTATTTGGGTATATTTCGGGTTACAAAATCAACTCCAAGAAAAGTGAAGCACTTAATATCACACTCCCCCATGAAGTAGTAAAACTGATAGATCTAAACTTTTTATATTGGTGGTATAAAACATTGAAATACCTAGAAGTTAAAGGGACATGGACATATTTGACTATGTGCCACTGTGTGTTTTTTGTTTTTGTTTTATAGCAATAACATCCTTATCTCTGAAGTATGTTTCACTCCCCATCAACATTAAACACTCCTTATTCCTATGGAAAAAAACAGCACCAAAATATTCCATTCTCATGGCCCACCCCCATCTGCTAGGGAGATCCTGTGATTCCCTCCCAGAGAACCAAGAAATATGTATGGTTGTTTCCTAATAATCTTTTCTCGTTCTGAAAAAATATCATAAATCACCTCACAATATTGCTTTCTCTGAATGATATCTGTATGTAGAGAAACGCAGTCGTTGGGTATTATCCTTGCTGTACTCATTAAATGATTCAAACATTGTTTCTAGAGAACACTAAAGGACACCATGCTATTTCAACATTGTATCAACATCTCATTAACACCATGTCTCTACATGTAAACATGTTAAAATGGGAAGATGAAGACATGGGAAGATCGATGAGAAGACATGTAATATATTTTTAGCATGTTCTGCAAGCTCCATTAAGATTCCATTATTCTTACCCAATAAGAAAACTCATACAAAACCCTTGCAGAATGGTACCTGATGCCTTCTAGATTGTCTCATATCATACCTTCACTTTTTCAAACATTTACTTTGGGACACTTGTGTATTTTGTGTAATTGCTGTTAAGGGATAATAGTGAGTTGACTAAGTGTTTTTTTTTATTTATTAAATTTTTTTAAGGAGTGACTAGTAAAGGGGATAATGGTATTAGTTGGGTATATGTTAATAGAGCATCTACATAATATATTGAAGGTTTCTTTCTGGAAGGAGAACATTTTCTATCTCTGTCCATCTTGAGGGTTAGTAGTTAAGTGCTATTGCACGATTTGATGTAACTGAGCAGCATTATAATATGTGATTAAAATTGGCACTGGAAAAATCTGTGTGTATACAGTGTGATCTATAGGCTCTAGGTTGTCTATGTCGCCAAATAAATTTGAAACATTCTGTCTGTAAGCATTTAATGTCTTTCAAGCATATTGAAATTTGGACTAACTTAAAGAGATAAATAATTTTAAGTAATAAACCCATCTTAATAGCTGCTATTCCGCCTAGTAAAGGTAGTTTTAAATTACTCAATTGTTTAGCGATTTAATGAAGTGTGATATGAGTGGATTGCAATTGAGCTTGTAGAGTTTTTAGCTGGGATATAAACTCCTACATATTTTATATGTGAATTTTACCACTTGAAATCAAAATTAATTTTAATAAGTTTACTGTTGGTGTAGGTAAGTTAATATTTTATAGCTTCCGATTTTTTAATATTTATTTTGAGACCTAAGATGTTTGTAAATTTTTCCAGTGTTGCAAAAAGATTAGAAGCCTTGTAAGACGTTTGGTGATTGTCATAATGATGTCATCAGGGAACAAGCTCATTTTAAATTCTTGTTGTCCCATTTTTATCCCACTGATATCACTACGTTCACGTATTATTGCTGCCAATGGTTCCATGGCTAGTGCAAATAGTAGTGGTGACAGGGGGCAACGCCTCTTGAACAGAGTATGAATAATATGAGTCTGATTCTGGGCCTGGAAGTTTGAGGTCAGTGTTTGAGGTCAGGGTCTGTTTTTTACTATATAAAAGCTTTAAGAAAAACTCCTCTAAAATCTATGTGTTTTATGCTTTGGGTAGGTAAGTCCACCCCATGGAGTCAAATGCCTTCTCTATATCGAATTAGACTAAGCATGAATGTATATGCTTTTTCTTTGATAAGTGTATTCAGTTCAATATTTTCCTAATGTTATCTGGAGATTGCCTCCTCGGGTTGAAATGTTTTGTTTATGTCAGCTTCACAATCAACAAGTCTTGCTGTTAGGGCTTTGTAATGTAAACAATTACACTTAAAGGCAACCTTTAAAGGATCATTGCACAATGGAAAAATAACATGTTCTAATCTGGAAAAATTATTAATTAATACAGATAGGCCACTATTAAATTGTCCAAATTGTAGCTACTGTAGCCCGCAAAACTTACTGCTTTTAAATTGGTCTCTTTTAGCTACCCGCAATCGATCTGAAAATCAACTGCAGTTGTCAAAATTGTAACTCTGAGGCAGCTAAGCCTTTGATCTGTCAAGCCCGCAATCGCTAAAATTGCAAATCGCAATTAAATTGTTACAATTCCTCAAGCCCGCAATTGTTTTCACACACATAAATGGCAAATGTAGCCAAAAATCCTACTAGTACTAGAGAGGACCCACAAGGGAATTAAACACCTGTTTGTAGCACTGTAAAAGCATATAAAATAATCAATACTGCACTTTAAAAGACGGGGAAAGCAATGAAAGACAGAATTAATTGCACAACAGTCTCAAGCTCGCAAATCTGCAATAAAAAAATATTATTTTGATGTGTAATTACTATGTTATATCGATCTTGGCAATCAATGGGTTAATACATATAATATGTTTATATTGCAACATTTCTGGATTAGAAGTCCTATCTCAAATTGGACTTGTAAACACTAATTGATTGTGGTTTAACCTCCATGTTTTACTGACGTCATGATGACGGTCTCATTTACTATTGGCGGATTCTAAATCTGTAGTTACGGCCTTGCTTAATTGATCATGATCATGCCCTGAAATGCTACTTACGGGTTCATGATTTAGGGTTTTGGCTTTCGGCCATGTAGTTGCGGGCTTGTTCAATTTAATCGCTCTGTAACTGCTGCAGATTTCAAGCCTGCAGACTTATGGCGGTGGAATTTAATGAGGGCCATAGTTTTTAATTAGATTTTTTTTTTGTGATGCTTCTACTGGATCATAGATGAATCCATAATACATTGGTGGAAATTTTGTGTGAGAGGGTGTTTACATTTCTGGAGAACTGTAGTTTTCTTTCGCTAAGCTTCTGGGCCAGTACGGGGGAATGTGGTGATAATTTCAATTGTATTCAATTATCTTAACAATGGCTAATTTTTCCTTCTTTCTGCTCCCCTCCCTCCACTGATAGCCAAACATACACTCTCATAATTCAGCTCTCAGGAAATGATGTAACAAACAGAAAATGAATTCCTATAATCATAAACACATTCTTCAAAAATGTTAAATTCCCCCAAAAATATTCTATATCTATGGTTTACGCAACTGCTATTATTGTTAGTTTGGTACATACTTAACAAACAAGTGTCTTTGTTAAATAATGTATATCATTTATAAATATCCCTAGGCATTAATGGACTATTGGATATTGTGAGCTCTGGATAACTAAAACAAGACTCATTATAGTGAATTAGGACTGATGTAATGGATCACCCACTAAAAAAAATCATTAATGGAGCACCCACTAAAAACTCACTACATAGCTACTGTAATGTGACTGCTTATTGCGTCATTAGGTGCTTGCCAGAAAGTTTACAAATTCATGGATTGCCCCATCAGCCATTCAGCACTAATACAGTTGTATGCGGTTTTCTTTGGTTAAGAAACACCACACAGCTTCTTGGCTGGCAGACTTACAAGATAATTATGCATTCACTGCACAAAATGAAGCAAGACTATAAGGGAAAAAAAAATACTTATTTAAAAGTGATATTTCCATGATACTGTAAAATATAAAATGTGATGTACACTAGATACATTTAATAAAAGCTGTCAGGGCACCTCTTAATAGATTTAGTTTGAATAGTCAATTAAAATCTGGTGTTTCAAAATAGGCAAGAAAATATCCTATTGTATCATACTCAGTTATTCTTATTTGCTATCACATTCTATATTGGATGTTTATATATTGTTATTTAAGCCTCTTCTATTGGGGATCAAATACATTGTCACAAATTGCCTTATCTCTATTTTTGGTATTTTTTAAATTGAAGGCAACATGTCGTTTTCAGCCCTGTTGAGTACTCATGTCATCAATCAACATCTTTATCTGCTTCTTTGTTCTATCTAATTATTTTGAGGTCATTAGCCAGATAGAGAAAAACAGGAAGGTTAATAATTACTGTAGAAGATTAGGATTACACAATGGTTTTAAGGGGACGCCATCAAGTCTACAGCACTCTGGAGTTATCATCATCTTTTGAAAAATATAATTTGTAATCTAACAGAAAAGTGATTTTTATTCTATTTGTCTGTACTCCCTAATCTTCTCCTGCTTGAAAGAAGAATATTTCTGATATACAAGAACGATTTGTAATAGTGTTTTGGACATCAAACATTGAGTTAAAATGTATTGAAATAAATACTGTAAAAAGAAATATGAAACACTCTAGGTGGCATCAATCTGTGGCATTAGGCAGTAAAATAATAAACAATTGATAACTAGTCCTAACATGTCCACTCAGAATTCTCCTGGATTTGTAAGTAGAGTATGTATTAGATGACCTTTATTTATTGGATAGACTTTTTTATGACCTACTTAACAGCAGATTCATACTTCTCACCATTATCTGCTGATGTACTAATCACAAATTGACAGAATTATTGATGTAGATCAGTGTTTCTCATGTACAGTTTCTCATACATATAGCTAATCCAAATCTTGTTTGTAAAGTATATACCAAGTTAACAATATTAGAGGCTGTGTAATCCATTGACATAAACATTCTTTGAGAAAATTATAAGGACGGGCATACATTTTGTTTGTTACATCACGTTCTGGGAGTCGGTTGATGGGTGGTGTTTGTAGTTGTCAATGGGGGGAGAGTAGCAAAGAGACAGTCTCTGTTTTGAGTCTGTGTTTGATAACTGGATACACCCCTTCCCTCTCATTGATACTGAGTCAGACTCCTTAGTTACATCAAAGGTTGAACCCACAGCTCTCCAGAAATGTAAAAGCCCTCTTACACACACAGTTTCCACTAGTGACTAGGAAAAGGCAGATGAGCTAAATAAGTTATTTTCTTCGGTATACACAAGGGAGGTACCAGTGGTTGGGACACTGCAACATAATGGGGCTACACTACCTTCACCTAATAATTGGTTTATGCAGGAAGAAATCCAAATGAGATTATTAACATTTCTTTTTTCCAAAGCCCCAGGTCATGATGGAATACATCCTAGGGTACTGGGGGAACTGGCTTTGGTAATAGCAAAACCATTATATCTAATGTTTTCAAGATTCACTCCACACATGGTCGCTACCAGATGACCAGAGAAAAGCAGAGGTGATACCTATGTTTAATAAGGGAGCAAGAGCAAACCCTGGGAATTATAGGCCTGTAAGTCTCACTAATGTAGTGGGAAAGCTTTTAGAAGGGTTAATAATGGATAATATACAATAAGATATCTATTTGAACAGGATTATAAGTAGGAGTCAACATGTATTTATGAGGGATAGGCCATGTCAAGCAAATCTGAATAAGTTTCTACGAGGAGGTTAGTAGGAACTTGGAACAAGGCAACTCAGTGGATGTAGTCTAATTGGATTTTGCAAGGGCTTTTGATACAGTGCCACATGGGAGACTATTGTGCAAACTAAGGGATACAGGAATTGCAGTAAATATCTGCTCATGGATTGAGAGCTGGCTAAAAGACAGGAAGCAAAAGGTTGTTGTAAATGGAACATACTCCTATTGGACTAATGTGGTAAGTGGGTTCCTCAGGGTTCAGTATTAGGTCCTCTCCTTTTTAACATATTTATTAATGTTTAAGAAGTAGGACTGGAAAGTATTGTCTCCATTTTTGCTGACGACAATAAGTTGTGCTGGGTAATTAAATCAGAAAATGGAGTACTTTCCTACAAAGGGATTTGCATAAATTAGAGAAATGGGCAACTAAATGGCAGGTGAGATTTAATACGAATAAATGTAAAGTTATGCATCTGGTAAGGAAATATAGTCATACAATTTATAATCTTAATGGAGCAAATCTAGGGTTATTAGGTATTGAAAGGGATTTGGGAGTACTTGTGGACAACCACCTAGGTAACAGTGCTCAATGCCAAGCAGCAGCTGCAAAGGCAAAGAAAATATTAGCATGTATTAAGAAGGGTATAGAAGCAAGGGAAGCAAATATAATTTGCCACTATACTAGTACGCACTCATTTGGAATACGGAGTACAATTTTTGGCACCACTACATAACAAGGACATATTAGAGCTGGAAAAAGTACATAACAGGGGAACACAACTAATAAGGGGAATGGAGGGACTAAGTTATGAAGAAAGAATAACCAAATAAAACCTATTTTCTCTAGAAAAAAGGCGTCAAGACATTACAAAGAGGGGATATGATTAACTTATATAAATACATCCAGGGTCAATACAAGGCTTTGTCAAGTGAACTTTTTGTGCCAAGGGGTTTTCAACTGACAAGAGGACATCCTTTGAGGTTAGAAATAAAAAAGATTCCACTTTAAAGAAAGAAAAGGGTTCTTCACATTAAGGGTGGTTAAACTGTGGAATTCTCTACTAAAAGAGGTGTCGACAGCGGATTCGATAGATAACTTTAAAAAGTGATATTATAAAAATGTTGTTCAGGGTTATCCTGGATAATTAGAGAAGGGAGTTGATCCCCTGTATCTGGGGTCAGGAAGGAATTTTATTTGATTTCCCCTTTTGAGACAATTGGCAAATGTCACTGTTTTTTTTTCTGTTTGCCTTCTTCTGGATCAGTTAACAATTAATCTGCATATTGCAGATCAGAGGAGATCTAAAAATGATGAACTTGATGGACTAATAGTCTTTTTTCAACTTACTATGTAAGTATGTAACTAATTGATGTATCATGGACTCCTCCATGATACATATAGGTTCATTATTTTCTGTAGTTGTGGTAAGGGCTGGGTTGTTAGGTGATATTAGACTGATCCTCATAATCTCTTATGTTGAATGGAAAGCTATCTCATACCATAATTGGAATGTTGCTATCTTTAGTTATGTCCATGTATTCTCTTACAGCTGCCATCTTTGTTGAAAACTTTGGGCCTGATTTTCGTGATGGTGAAACTTTCTTCTCCGTCTTTTCAATCTTCTTCCCCGCTGCCACAGGAATCCTGGCTGGAGCTAATATATCAGGGGACCTAGAGGTAAAGAAGCAGTCTGGAGCCTAATTCATTAAATGCATAAAGGGAGATGCGTATTGTATTTTATGGTTTACTGTTGTTGTGTTTGGAGATATGGAATATGTAGTCAGAGCTGGGAGCCAGCTACATGGCAGTTCTGATTTCGGAAGTTCCTCCAGATACTAAATGTTAAAGGGACATTGTCACCCCATCAGGAAGTTGATTTCATTTTGAAGAGCATTACAAATTGGCTATACATAGTAATAGCAGTTTTTCTTTACAGTAAAACATTTCTGAACTATTTGGAATTTATATTGCAGCTCCTGCATACTAATGTGCGACTCAGTATGCTAATGTGTCTCACTGCAAAATAACATTGGGGGTCTTTATTCTGGCCAGATAAGCATCTTGTAATCCTAATTAGCTCATCAAATTAATATGCATGACCAGCTCATTTGCATATAAATGTAGCAACAACAACATTGAATTTCCCAGGATTTATTAATTTTAGAAAAAACTATTCCCTTTAAGGTTGAGTGAACTTGCTGAACTTAGTACAGTGCTTCATTGAGACTGCGGTGGTAGTTTTCATAGTTTTATAAAAAGAGAGATGAGCTCTAACACCTAGAGAAAGCATATTGTGTCACCCCTTATCTCTCTTTTTGTAAGTTCATAGTATATACTTGCCTTGTGAGCATTTGCATTGCTCCCAAAAATGATTATTTGTCCATTTTGAGGGTGCATTTGATATTCTAGATTTCATATTAATATTATTGTAGTTTTTTAGATCCTAATATTTAATAAATGTTAGTTTTTATAGTTTTCACTGATCCTTCCGAAGCTTAGTGAGTTTTAGGGAATGTGTTCAGTCTAGAAATTAAAAGTATAAGAGATGAAACATTTCAGAAGGCAAATAAGACAGGAATAAAAATAATTCCAATGGCTTCGCTAACGTTCGCATAACTCACAAACAATGATTTTTGTTTTTAACCAAATCTTTAACTAAAATAATGTTTTATCTTCTGTAGGATCCTCAAAAAGCCATTCCCAAAGGCACAATGTTGGCTATCCTAATATCAACTGCTACATACCTGGCAGTGGCTATAGCTTCAGGTATTTGTAAATATTATTGTAGGTTGCAAAAAATATAATGGGGTATATTTGTCAAATGTGGTAAAAAGTAAAGGATCACTACAGTCATATATTTAAAATAAAATATTTGTAGAACTATACTTGACAATTTGCAAAATGCTTTTAGAATGAACATAAAAGAATACAGCCAGATAAATTATAATCTTACAAATAGTTCCTAGTTGGTTTCTCCCCTCTGCAGCTCATGAAGTCAGTGTACTTTTAAGTACAGGGTGTACAGTATCGCATAGTATGCAAGCAGATGCAACATTCTGCAACATGCTGATTGAGAAAAGACGCTGACCAGCATATAAATAAACTGTCCCATAGAAAATAGCATTAACAGGGTTCTCTATGCTATACGCTATTAAAACACAATGCCACTACATTTCAGCAAATATATGCAATATTGATATTTAATATAATTAATTCCATGTTGATTGTGACTGTAATGGAATATAAAGACATTTGGAAAATGGTTCATTTAAGTACTAGGAATCAAAAATATTAGATGAGTTGGGAGCTTTGGGCAGTTATGCTAACATATCACATATATATTCACCTTGCTGCTATCTAGCATTATGGACTAAACCCACCCAATTTAAAAAAAAAACGAGCATTATTAAAATAAAAATAAATCAACTACAAGTTAATTTAATTTGAATAACGCTTGTAGTCTAATACAAATAGGAGTAACTATTTCCTGCCATGTCCAGGGGAACACCTAACCCCTGCTAGCTTGAACTCGGGGGCTTCATCACCCCCACACTATATACCCCCTCTAGCCCGTGAGGTGAGGGCTACTATGATTTTCTTTGAATATGTATTTATGCATATGGGTTATATAGCAGTTGATGTTGTTAGATTGTTACATATTTCTCAGATTAGTTTTTTCCAACTAAAGTGTTCCTTTAAAGGATTATTCAAGCCATGTATTTGTACTTTTGAAGAACTGCACTTGATAAATGGCAAATTGTTAATTGTTTTTAGAAAGTACTGTTTCAAGTCAGGTGTAAAGTTAGTACCATTCTGGTTTATGTTGATCAACATAAAAAAGTGGGATGAGACATTGAAAGGAAAGGAAGATACAATGAAAATGTGTCAGCTAAAAATGGCAGTGCTTTCTTTAGGACTAATGGAAAACTCAGTTTAGAAGACACTAGGTATGCCAGGAGACCTTTTTATCCCATATAACTTCTCAGTAAACAGTATTTCCACTGCAACTAAGAATTCTGTGTAGCAAAATTGAATGAGGCTCAAAACCTTTTTGCCTCTGGCCCACTTATCATGAAAATCTACTCAGGCTTCAGAATATAGCCATGGTTTAAGCATTGTTTGCATGTCACTACCCAGAATTCGTAGTGGCAGTGAAAATACTGCATACTGTTTGACATATGAAAGTGTACTCAAAATAATTTTAATGATGTTTTCTTAGTTTACAAGGACACCCTGCTGAAAAAGAAACTGCATGAAGCAGCTCGTTAAAGGAAATTGCTATAAATATTTAATAGTTTCAATAGTTTTTTCTTGCTAAAATTATTGAACCCATTATAAAGCCTAATTATGCACCCTATGAACCATCCTCACAGGTGAATAATAGGTAATTTTCAATGTACTCATTGCAACAGTATAAATGAACCAGATTGTTCCATTTTGGAGCATTCTATCTAAAGCATTTGGGGAGGAATACGATTTTAAGCAATATTCTTATTCTTAACAAGTCTCTTTCTCGACCCTCCGCCATTTTCTGTATATGGATGAAGCTGCATGTATTGTCAGAGATGCTACAGGCAACATAACGGATGCCCTGTCCACCAGCAGCGGTGAATGCCTGTCTGCTGCCTGTACCCTTGGCTACAATTTCACAGCATGTGCAGAGTCCCCTTGTGAATATGGATTGCTTAATAACTTCCAGGTAGGTGGGTATTCATTCAAAGGATAGTAGGGTATCCTTGGGTATTTGTCTAAAGCTTCTGGAGACATTTATAAGTCACATTTCACATGTTTTTGAGTTCATTCTGTTGAAGTTTGGCCATTTCATTGCAGACATGCTTAAGATGTTTTCTATATGGTCTTTTGAATAACAAGACTTGATAATGGGGAAAGCATTGTTAGAATGTAAAAGAAATAGAAAACAACTTGTATATGCAATTATTCTTTACTGTAGGCTTCTATCCTCTATACCGGGCCTAAATCTGTCTCAACAGGGTGTGTCCTTGTAAGCAAATGAGCTTAACATTAAACCTAAGGAATATCCTTGACTGTTGTAGCTGTCAAATCCTCATTGTCCAGATACAATATCCCTTTTTATACAGTTTCCTCCCAGTCCAGGAAGTAAATCACTAGAAAACTAAACAGTACATTCCACAGCAGTATCACTGCATAGAAAAGTACATTTGAAATTGTATTATTATGTTTTAAATTCTGAAAACATGTTGCTTATTTTCATGTGTATTTCTTCAAAAGGGGGTATTTTACATTCTGTCCACAGTGGTCATTGAACTTTTTCAATTATGCCAACTAAGTTTTTAGTTGCTCACATTTGCATGTAGTTTTTACCTTTGTGGCTTTTTTTAATTACAGATATTCATTTTGAATCTAGCAGTAGTCTTAAATAGACACTGTATATTTACAGTAAGCTCTTTTGAAGGACTTGCTAATTAGCAGAATGTTGTAGAGAGCAGAAAAATAAATGTAATTTTATTATTGTGGTATTACCTTTTTACAGCATTTCTGTGGTCCATTAACAGACACTAGAGAAAACTTGAAAAGACATTAGTCTGAACACATTCAAGGAAATTAGTTGGGATGATGTCACTAATGCTTTTCTTAGTACTACTTTTGTGTATTTGGGAGAGTAAGGGGGAAAGTCGTCATTAAACATCAAGTTTCAACTAAACTTATGTTTCTTTTATATTAAAAGGCAAGCCTAGAGAAGATTTACTACCATATAAACATGACAAAACTTGCCTAATTTGTGAGTCATATTTGTTGAGAGTGAAAGGTGTCATTTTAAGTTAAATTTTTTCATGTAGTCTGCTTAGCTGATTGGTCAAAAAATCAGTTCAAAAGCCAAAGAAAGTACAGCTGAATTCTAAGCTATGAGAGTTACAGTTATGTTTCTATGTTCTTCAGCTGCCTACATCACCAAATATATAGAGGTCTTGTAGTAAAATGTTCACACAAATATTTAAGTAATTATTTCATATAAGAGCAAATTGTGTTTAGGTGAAACTTCACCTCTTAGTGACCCTTATTAATCCTTTCTATCAGTGAAATGGTTAATTGAATAGCAAGTGATAATTGCAAATAAACACAAAACTATTGCTTACAGATCTATCTTCTGAATACTAACAGCCTTATTAAATTGCAGTTCGTCCAATTAAATAGGGCTCTATTTAAGCACACAGCATATTTTATTTACAGAAGTTTTTAGTTAGTGAAGACCTTGCTTTTGGGTAGAAGTTCACCAACTAAAAACTTCTGTAAAAAATATGCTGTGTGCCTAAATAGAGCCCTTTTAAATTTACCGAATCACAATTTAATAAGGCTGTAAGTAAGATATAATCTCAATAAGATGGTTCTCAGAGGTAAAAAACAACATACCAGCCTATTTCATCCCTACCATGCCCAGAAAGGGCTTTCATAGTCCAGATCACAATTTAAGATTTGGAAGTAAAATAGTGTAATTGTAAGTTACAGTATCTCAGGGCAGAACAGGTAGTGAACTTGAAGAGTCTGGCTTGTGGTTTAAAAGGTCTAGACAGGTGGTTAGCAAAAACAGAATCTGGAATTCAAATCAGAAAAGGGTACCCATGTTAAGAACGTGTTCTTAGCTTTGACAAGCTACAAATTATACAGTGAGGGGGAAAAAGTATTTGATCCCCTGCTGATTTTTAAAGTGTGTCCACTGACAAAGAAATGACCAGTCTATAAATTTAATGATAGGTGTATTTTAATAGTGAGAGACAGAATAACAAAAAAAAAATCCAGACAAACGCATGTCAAAAAAGTCATAAATTGATTTGCAGGTCAGTGAGGGAAATAAGTATTTTATCCCCTATCAATCAGCAAGATTTCTGGCTCCCAGGTGTCTTTTATGCAGTTAACGAGCAGAGATTAGGAGCACTCTCTTAAAGGGAGTTCTACCAATCTCAGATCATTGCCTGTATAAAAGACACCTGTCCACAGAAGCAATCGATCAATCAGATTCCAAACTCTCCACCATGGCCAAAAGGAAAGAACTGTCCAAGGATGTCAGGGACATGATTGTAGACCTATACAAGTCTGGAATGGGCTACAAGACTATCTTGGTGAGAAGAAACAAAACATAACTGCCAGTTTCCCTTGGTCTGGTGCTACATGCAAGATCGCACCTCGTGCAGTTTTAATGGTGAGGAATCAGCCCAGAACTACACGGGAGGATCTTAATAAGGATCTCAAGACGGCTGGGACCATAGTCACCAAGAAAACAATTGGTAACACATTACGCCGTAAAGGACTGAAATTCTGCAGTGCCCACAAGGTCCCCCTGCTCAAGAAATCACATGTACAGGCCCATCTGAAAGCTGCCAATGAGCATCTGAAAGATTCAGAGGAGAACTGGGTGAAAGTGTTGTGGTCAGATGAGACCAAAATCGAACTCTTTGGCATCAACTTGCTGTGTTTTGGAGGAGGAGGAATGCTGCCTATGACCCCAAGAACACCATCCGCACCGTCAGACATGGAGGTGGAAACATTATGCTTTGTGGGGTGTTTTTCTGCTAAGGGGACAGGACAACTGCACCGCAAGGGATGATGGATAGTACCATGTACCATCAAATCTTGGGTGAGAACCTCCTTCCCACAGCCAGGGCATTGAAAATGGGTCGTGGATGGGTATTCCAGCATGCCAATGACCCAAAACACACAGCCAAGGCAACAAAGGAGTGGCTCAAGAAGAAGCACATTAAGATCCTGGATTGGCCTAGCCAGTCTCCAGACCTTAAGCCCATCGAAAATCTGTGGAGGTGAAGGTTGGAGTTGCCAAACATCAGCCTCGAAACTTTAATGACTTGGGGCCTCATTCTATTATCTTCCGCAGCCGTTGCAGGGCCGCAAGGACCGGCCGCAAGCTATTCTGCTATTCTATTCCCCTCCGGCCTGGGATTCCGGCAGGCTTGCGGCCGGCGCCTTGCTATCTCTTGCGGCCGCTCGCGCCGGAGGAAATCCTTTGATCTAAAACGGCCGCAAGGAAATCGGCCGTAAGAAAATCCTATTTGCAATTCAATTGCTCCGGGAACCCTCTCTGCAAGGCTAAAACCGAGCCGCAGCTTACTTGCAGGAAAGAGGTCCCGCTAGCACCAATTAAGCATGAAATATAGCCCAAATAAAGCCATCCTGCACTTTGAGAAGACTATAAAGTGATTTTCGGTGTTAGCAAAAATAGCACAAAATTCCCCTATACTCAAATCCGTAAAATTTGTATTTTTTAATATACGTCAAATATCCATGTAAAAAGTCCATAGGGCTTGGAGCACCTCAGACCCGCCCACGCCGCAGCCGGAAAATAAACAGTTAATTTAAACTTGGGTTTGGGCTGATGTGCAAGCTTGAGAGTGGGTTACTTTTAATCCTCATGTCCCCCAATATGATCCCTAGCATTTACAGAGCTTTACAGAGCTATCTTCAATTTATTTTTGACTTTTTAGATTTCAGAGCTTACGGCCGGTTGCAAGATTTACGGCCGGTCGTAAGAGGAGATCCTTGCTGGGCCGTTTAATTGAATTGCGAGGTAACGGGACCCCCGCAAGGAATCGCAGCCTTACGGCCGGTTTACGGCCGATAATAGAATGAGGCCCTTGGAGAGGACCTACAAAGAGAAGTGGGACAAAATCCCTCCTGAGATGTGTGGAAACCTGGTGGCCTACTACAAGAAATGTCTGACCTCTGTGATTGCCAACAAGGGTTTTGCCACCAAGTACTAAGACGAAGGGGTTCAAATACTTATTTCCCTCATTGACCTGCAAATCAGTTTATTACTTTTTTTACATGCAATTTTTTTTGTTATTCTATCTCTCACTGTTAAAATATACCTACCATTAAAATTATAGACTGATCATTTCTTTGTCAGTGGACAAACGTTCAAAATCAGCAGGGGATCAAATACTTTTCCCCCCACACTGTAGCTATAATTCTTATTGAGCAATAGAATATCCTGAAAGTATGTAGTTAAGTTTTAAATATCATAATATTCATGCATAATCTACTGCACCAGCTTATAGTTAGGAGAAATTTGATATAAAATGAACATTATTTTTGGTGTTCTCTATATGGAAAATGTCTTTGTTATTTATACATTGTTATGGTTTAAACCTTTCATTAGTTGAGGCTTTAGGGCAATAGATTCAAGGGACAGGCCAAACAGGGCATCTATTCAGCTTTACACTAATTGCTCTGTAGTATACATTCTTTCAGTGCCATTAAATGGGTGTTGCCCATACCTATAAAATAGTGAATTCCATTTGAATACAGGCCTTGATACCTCCTCTTCTTTTTTTTCCTCAAGGTCATGGCCATGTTTTCAGGGTATGCGCCCCTAATCACGGCAGGAATCTTTGCTGCAACCCTTTCTTCTGCTCTTGCCTCATTGGTTAGTGCCCCCAAAATTTTCCAGGTAAGGCATGGCCACTTCTTATTTTTTGAATGGCAGTGTGGTGTGTATCAATGTGTGCAAATGCGTGTTTGTATGTTTAATTGTGTGGACTTGGCAGGTTGGCTAATCGGTGTTGAGTACATAATGAGTACATAATATGCTAATTTAATAAACGCTAATATACCAGTATGTAATTATGTCATTAGTTCATTAGGATCCTGCACCTACATATGTCTTCTTAATTTTTACATTTGGATCATAATGTCACTATATATATAGATTTGCTGTTAAATAAATGAAAACATTAACGGTCTGGTTCACTACATTAAATTGCTCACTATTGTGCTTGAGATAGGCAGGCCAAGCATTTATTTCACATTATGAACTAGAAGATATGATCTGAGTACCTTAATGTAACCTAACACTCAAAATACACAGTATGGCTCCAAGCAGTAGCTAATACATCAAGCTTAGTGTAGAATCTCCAAAATACTCCTTCACATGCTGTATAGTCTCACAGAAGGAGAAGTCTGACTAATTTTGAATGTCTAGCACAGAAAGCTATAACGATTGTGGCTTTTTCAGGCCCTGTGTAAGGACAACATATACACAGGTTTGCAGTTCTTTGCAGAGGGATACGGCCAGAGGAAAGAGCCTGTGCGAGGTTATATCTTGACCTTTTTCATTGCGCTTGGCTTTATTCTTATTGGTAAGTCTGGTTTGTGACTTAACAGTAATCTTGGGGCAGCAACACAGTAGCAACAATTATATGTGTTTATAGGAAGAGGTTATTTAATCACTGGAGTCATAGAGTCATGTGGAAAGAATATGGGATATTGAAAGAATAGGGGAATGGAGCATTATGAGATGATGTTGGCAGTTTTGGAATTAGGGGGTTGAGAAGTAGATGGAGCCAGTAGGTGACAGAAAAAAGGCCAGAAACATGTAAACATCATCTTAAAATAAAACTCATACAGATGCACACAGAGATAAGTGCTTCCTCAGTTCTGCATCCTCTTATGGTCATTTGACTCTTTTTCGAGACACCCATACCATGTACCTATCTCCCTGTGCCTGCCCACAAGACTTACACTTATACTACAGGGTATAACATAGTGATATACAGTATAATATGAATGAGAATAAAGAAAACTACAGAAAAATTCTATGAATTTGGAGAAATAAAATACAAAATACATAGAATAATAGGGATAAGAAGGGAAGAGAAATTGAGTATTTTATTTGAGTAAAATAAGATATAAATAAGACATACATACTAATAATAAAGTTATTATATTTTGTTTCCTTCATGCATTCCTAGCTGAGCTGAACACCATTGCTCCAATCATCTCTAACTTCTTTCTGGCCTCTTATGCCCTTATCAACTTTTCCTGCTTCCATGCTTCCTTGGCAAAGTCTCCAGGTACACATGAATTTGTGCTGATTGGGGATGTTGCAGTTATATTGGAGGAAAACAATTATAGCAAGATTTGCAGAGCAAGTGCAGGTTCCTTGTTTAATTAAATATGTTATCGATACTATTTGAAAACAAACTACTCAGTTTAGAGCAAATATCCAAATAGCTGAAAATGCATACAGGATAACTGGACCTGTGGTGGAGAAAATTCTGTGTTCACTATAAACGTGAAGCTATTCTGCCTAAAAATAGCCACATTCAATTAACTACAACAATAATTTAGATTTCTTAATGACAACCAATTGCACATATTCATATACTTTTCATTTATACTTTTTATGTAAAATCTGTGTTTTAGTTTTAAAATCACAGCTAGACAAATCTTTAGCCAGAATATCTAAAATAAAAATACAATTTACCTTGTTAATGGCCACTGGTGTACCCCTCCCCACCTTTCTCATTGTCCAGATCACTAATGAAAGAAAGTGTAATATTTCAAATTTGGTAAGATTGTTTAAGCTATCTTAATAAGATTTGAATAATGCTATCACAAATCTTTCGCTTCCATTCAGTACGAGAGAGGTAGAGAGAGGTACAACAACGACCATTAATAGGGTAAACTGTGTCTTTTAAATTATATTTTCTGGCTAAAGCTTTGATTTGCTGATGTTTGCACATGAATGTTTTATGATAACTAATGATAAACTCAAAAATAGTTTTAACATGAACAATGTTTTTACTGGCCCTTTAATTTCTTTCAAAATTGGAACAAATTTACTAAATTGGAGGCTGTTTATGCACGGATGAAGGTATTTAAATCATCATAAAGCATTGAAAGTGCTTTATTTACTGTGAAATAGACCTTGAGCCTGATTCAATTGAGCTTTTGCATGTTACTGTAGCCTGCAGACTCCAAATGGGTTACGAGTTTAGGCCTTGAAAAAATTAAAGTCTCTCGAAGCCTTTGATCTTTCACTTTCGCAAGAGTTACAATGGCTAAAATCGCTATTCAATTGCTCAATTTCCCCAAACCTGCAAATGTTTTCACACCCGTAAATGGCAAAAGAAGGAGAAAATCTTATGAGTGCTAGAGAGGACCCGCCCGGGGGTTAAACATCTATTCGTAACACTGTAAATGCAAATAAAAAATACTGCACTGTAAATAAACGGAAAGTGATGATAGGCATTAGAATTAATTGCACAACAGTCTCAAGCTTGCAAATCTGCGGTATATAAGATTTATTTTTCATTTTCGGTTAAATCGATCTCGGGTATCAATGAGTTAACCCACATGGACTAGAACAGTATTGGCATTAATTTTCATAATTCTTTATTTTGCGGGTTTGTGAGTCTGATCGCATATCGGATCCCCGAACCTAATTGATTGACATGTAACCTCCATGTTTTACAGCCATAATAATGACGGTCTCATTTTCTATTGGCTGATTCGAAATGGGAGGTTACGGGCTTGCTTAATTGATCATGTTCCCGCCCAGAACTGCTACGACCCAGTGTATGGTATACGGTTTTGGCTTTGGGACAGTAACTTGTGGCATTGAGCAATTGAATAGCATCGCAATCGGAGACGAACAGGAGCCTGCAACACACCCGCAGACATACAGCCTACAACGATCAAGTTGCGGGCTTGCAATTGAATCGGGCCCCTTGTATCTGGCTTGAGTAGAGCTATTCCTGCAACATATCACTGACATGATAAAAAAATGGCTAAACCTACCAATGCTACATTTAGATATTATGATTCTCTTTTCTGAGATAGTTCTCAATGTCCCCGTGTGTTCTGCAGAAAGCAGCAGGAAACTATCAATAATGCAAAACTGGGAAAACATCAAAATGTCAGTCTCCTCGCTACAAGCACATTTTCTATTTTCTCCTCACAGGTTGGAGACCAGCATTTAAGTATTATAATCTCTGGGTGTCCCTGATTGGAGCTGTGTTATGTTGTGGAGTCATGTTTCTCATCAACTGGCAGGCAGCTCTACTTACCTGTGTTATCATTCTCAGTCTGTATATATACGTGACTTACAAGAAGCCCGGTGGGTATCTCAAAACTAAGTAATCAAGAGTTGAAGTAATGTGTTAACTAGAAGTTTATATTTTTATACCAATAATTCAGCATTATAAGATGGGAGCAGTATATGAGGAATGAGCCATCTCTGAGAGAGGAGCAGTGTAAGAGGAATGAGCCCTATCTGAGGCGGAAGCAGTGTATGAGGAGTGAGTCCTGTCTGATGCGGAAGCAGAGTGTGAGGAACGAGCCCTGTCTGAGGAGGAAGCAGTGTATGAGGAGTAAGCCCTGTCTGAGATGGGAGCAGTGTATGAGGAATGAGCCCTGTCTAAGGCGGACACGGTGTATGAGGAGTGAGTCCTTTCTGAGGAGGAAGCAGTGTATGAGGAGTGAGCCCTGTCTGAGATGGGAGCAGTGTATGAGGAGTGAGTCCTGTCTGAGGCGGAAGCAGAGTGTGAGGAACGAGCCCTGTCTGAGGAGGAAGCAGTGTATGAGGAGTAAGCCCTGTCTGAGATGGGAGCAGTGTATGAGCAGTGATCCCTATCTGGGTTGGGAGTAGTGTATGAGGAGTGAGTCCTGTCTCAGGCCGTAGCATTGTATGAGGGGTGAGTCCTGTCTGAGATGGGAACCATGAGAATTTAGCCCTGTCTTACATGCGAGAAACTTTTGAGTAGTGATCCCTGTCTGACATGGGAGCAGTGTATGAGGAGTGAGCCCTATCTGAGATGGGGGCAGTCTATGAGGAGTTAGCCCTATCTGAGATGGGGGCAGTGTATGAGGAGTTAGCTCTATCTGAGATGGGGGCAGTGTATGAGGAGATAGCCCTATCTGAGATGGGAACCATATATCAGAAGTGAGCCCTGTCTTACATGGGAACAGTGATCTTAAACTGAAATCTAAATCACCCTTGAGCATGTAGACTGCAAACTCTTCAATCACATTTGTGGATAAACCGATAACTGTATATCATACATGCATTATGTTGGTATGTTTACAGATGTGAACTGGGGTTCATCCACCCAAGCCCTCACTTATCTCAATGCTCTGCAACACTCCATTCGACTGTACGGTGTAGAGGACCATGTCAAGAACTTCAGGTGGTAATTTTCAACCTATACTTCTGTGATCCTGTGTATGGTGAAACACCTGATATGTGTCAGTGCCATTAAACATATCACTGTCATTAGTTCACTACTCCTGGGGGTATTACCTATTTCAAGTTATGAGAGTTCTTTATGTTCATTAGTTTACAAAGATCTACATAATTAGATTATTGGGAATGATTAATTATATATAAACACAAATTTCTCTTTCTTTCTCAGACCACAGTGTCTCGTTTTGACAGGCGCCCCTGTTACACGTCCAGCATTAGTGAACTTAGTCCATTCCTTCACCAAAAATGTAGGACTCATGATCTGCGGACATGTCCATGTTGTGAGTCTTCCCTATATCGCTTTTCAATATGGGGAATTTGTATCTGTGACCTCTTTGTATTGTCTGTCGCCCCTTTGTCGCCTGCCTTATCTCACTCTCCCCCACATTTCTCTTTTCCCGTGTTTCATACTCACCCTTTCCCTTACTTTATCACATAGAAACAATGTTGCAAAGTACAAAAAGGGTAGGGTAGGAGAAAGCGCAACTAGAGTAGATCAGTTATCAAATGAATCTCAATAACCATATGTAGATGTGCATTTGAAATGGGCTCTCATCTGGACCACACTCAACAGATTATGAGGTATATTTTCCACCAATCAATGATTCAGAGGAGAACTGAGTGAAAGTATTTTGTAACTGATCTACACTATATAGAGTTGATCTTTCTCCTTCCCTACCCTTTTTGTCATTCCATATTCATCTTTGACACTGAGTGAACGGTGTCAATTTTAAGAGAGCAGCACATTTTAAGTGTATGATCGTCTCTCCATATAAATTTGTAAAACTACAGGAGAGAACATATTTACTTGAATGGATACTGACACATAGCAGTCCCTGAGCAACAGGCTATACACTGCATTTTTCTGTAGTGAGTTCAGCAGTAGAAGAGCTTTGTTTAACATTTTGTACTTACTAATTATGATATAGATATACATATATATATATATATATATATATATATATATATATTATATACCGTGTGGAGGGGGGTCGGGTATTTGATCCCTGCTGATTTTGAACATGTGTCCACTGACAAAGAAATGACCAGTCTATAATTTTTAATGGTAGGTGTATTTTAACAGTGAGAGACAGAATAACAAAAAAAGTACAAGAAAAACGCATGTCAAAAGTTATAAATTGATTTGCAGGTCAGTGAGGGAAATAAGTATTTGATCCCCTATCAATCAGCAAGATTTCTGGCTCCCCGGTGTCTTTTATACAGTTAACAAGCTAAGATTAGGAGGAGTGCTCCTAATCTCAGCTTTTTACCTGTATAAAAGACACATGTCCACAAAAGCAAAATCAATCAATCGGATGCCAAACTCTCCACGATGGCCAAGACCAAAGGGCTGTCCAAGGATGTCAGGGGCAAGATTGTAGACCTACCCAAGTCTGGAATGGGCTACAAGACCATCGCCAAGCAACTTGGTGAGAAGGTGACAACAGTTGGTGTGATTATTCCCAAATGTAAGAAACACAAAATAACTGCCAGTCTCCCTCGGTCTGATGCTCCATGCAAGATCTCACCTTGTGGAGTTTCAATAATCATGATAACGGTGAGAAATCAGCCCAGAACTACATGGGAGGATCTTGTTAATGATCTCAAGGCAGCTGGGACCATAGTCACCAAGAAAACAATTGGTAACACACTACGCGTGAAGGACTGAAATCCTGCAGTGCCGACAAGGCCAACCGGTCAAGAAAGCACTTGTACAGGCCAATCTGAAGTTTGCCAATGAACATCTGAATGATTCAGAGGAGAACTGGGTGAAAGTGTTGTGGTCAGATGAGACCAAAATTGAGCTCTTTGGCATCAACTCAACTCACAGTGTTTGGAGGAGCAATAATGCTGCCTATAACCCCAAGAACACCATCCCCACCGTCAGACATGCAGGTGAAAACATTATGCTTTGGGAGCATTATTCTGCTAAGGGGACAGGACAACTGCACTGCATCAAAGGGACGATGGGTCGTGGATGGGTATTCCAGCATGACAATAACCGAAAACACACAGCCAAGGCAACAAAGGATTGGCTCAAGAAGAAGCACATTAAGGTCCTAGCCAGTCTCCAGATCTTAATCCCATAGAAAATCTGTGGAGCGAGCTGAAGGTTTGAGTTGCCAAACATCAGCCTCAAAAACTTAATGACTTGGAGAGAATCTACAAAGAGGAGTGGGACAAAATCCTTCCTGAGATGTGGGCAAACCTGGTGGCCAACTACAAGAAACGTCTGACCTCTGTGATTGACAACAAGTATTTTGCCACCATGTACTAAGTTGAAGGGGTCAAATACTTATTTCCCTCACTGACCTGCAATTTATAACTTTTTTTACATGCGTTTTTCTTGTTTTTAATTTTTGTTATTCTGTCTCTCACTGTTAAAATACACCTACCATTAAAATTATAGACTGATCATTTCTTTGTCAGTGGACAAACGTTCAAAATCAGCAGGGGATCAAATACTCCCCCCCCCCTATATATATATATATATATATATATATATATATATATATATATATATATATATATATACAGTATATATGTAAGCAGCTGTCTGTCTGGGACTGGTATATAATTGAGCAGCTGAGGGTGATTTTTACAGGACACAATAAAAGGAACAAGTGAGAAGTTAAAGTAAGGCATTATAAGGGCCACTAAAATATAAAGTTCATGAAGTGTTTATAGGAGCATTTAGTTATAAGGATAGATAATTGCTGAAAATGTTAAGGGGGAGTTCTAGGACGCATTGAGTTAGCGACTCATGTGATTATAGTGTTCTCACCATTTGTATATGTCATTGTTTCAATAACTTGCAGGGGTCCCGCAGACAGTGCCTGAAGGAGATGACATTAAACCAGGCTAAGTACCAGCGGTGGCTTATACAGCTTAAGAAGAAAGCCTTCTATTCTGCTGTGTGTGCAGAACAGTTTCGGAAAGGGGTGTTGTACCTTCTCCAGGTAACTATTAGCAGAACTAATTGTTGCCACAATGTCAGCAAACAGACAGTTTAATTTCTACCTAAGCCCTATGTTATGTAGAAGGGTATACTTAGAGCTCTATTATTATTAATTGTCCAATATGTAGTTAATGTAGCCCATAAAGTAGCCTGCAAAAGTTACAAAGTTACTGTTATTAAATTAGCCTCTTTTAGCTACCTGCAAATGATCTGCGGGTTACAGGCGGAAAAACCCTACGGGCTGTCAAAGCTAAGCCTTTGATCTGTCCAGCCCGTAAATATTACAATATTACAAATCGCTATTAAATTGCTCCAATTCCCCCAAGATGTACTTGCGTTCAAACCCGCAAATGGCAAATATTGTCCAAAATATTGCAGGTTCAAAATAGGACTCGCAACGGCTTTATGAGCCCATACGTATTCTGCCGCAGCAGCAAATAAGACCGCCCCATCCAGCCCCTAAACTTCCCCCTGCTCCCAAACTAAAGCCACATGATGCGGGGGTTCTTAAATCCCTTGCCGCAGGCCCTTAAAGGGCCCACAACACACTTTAAGTAACACGTGGCACCTAAAATTAACCCCCCTATGCTGCGGGGTCCCTATCGGGGATTAAAGTATCCCTGCGGAAACTATTAATAACCCTATCACTCAAGGGGGTCTATACCGATCACCATGAGCCCCTAATTAACCCCATCAGTCCAATAGGGGTCTATATAGACCCCTATAGGACACTATTAATCCCAACATGACCATTATAAGTGTCATGAGGGTCCTTCGGCACCCACATGACACAAAGTCTAAGCACTACAATATTAACCCTTTCCTAGACCATTAACCCCTACACTACCCTACCCTATTAACACCCTCTACCCTATACTATTCTATTAACCCCCTCCAACTAATTAACCTTAGTTAACACTATCATTAACGAATTAACACAATCCTATTTACCCCTATAACCCCCCCTTTATCCTATCCTACCCTATTAACCCTTATCCTATTAACCCCTACACTTCCCCATCCTATTAATCCCTACACTTCCCTATCCTATTAACCCCCCTCTACCCTATTCTATTAACCTACTGCTACCCTATACTATTAACCCCTACACTACCTAACTAATTCCCTAATTAAACTAACCCCCTATTAACCCCCTAACCCCCCCAATTAAATCCCTAACACCCCACTAAGTAAAGAAAAAAAAGGGTTAATTAGTCCACTTACCTGGCCAAAATGCCCCTCCAGTGGTGATCACCAATGCCTTGGTCTTCAATCTTCTGCCCTGGACTAGTCAGGTTATCCATGTTAATAGTAGAAGGTCCAGCCCTCTTCTTTCTCAATTGAAGCCCATGTCCTCATCTTCTTGGCCAGGAAAAGGCTATCCAAACAAAAAACCTATGCTCTAAAAAATAAAACACTAATACTAAAAGGGGTTAAAAAAGCCCACTAATACTAAAAGGGGTTAACTATTTGTGTACAGCGTGGGATTTTAATGCCACGGCGGTCCCGCTGGGGACCCCAGCAGCAAGATGTTAATGTAGGTCATCTTTATCGACATCATGATGGCGAACTCATTTACTATTTGCTCTGTGTAAGCAGTAACTATGGGCTTGCATGACAAAACCCTGAAATGCTTACATACGGAGACAGGGTTTACGTGTTGAAGTCTTCGGGTCTGTAGTTACGGGCTTGTCTAATTTCAGAGCGTTGTAACTACTGAAATTCCATCCCGCAGACATACCGACTGTATGATGGCCCCTTCGGGCTTGGAATTTAATAGTGCCCTTAGTGTAATTCATGTATCCCCTTCTGGATCACTACCTTGTCGTGGTGAAGGGGCTTGTGTACGTCAATGAACCTGTGAGTTATACCATGTAGGGTTACCCAAGATAGGCAGGTCATAGCAGAGAGGACAGACACACTTCAGAAGCAACTGTAGAAGGAACTGTCAACCTACTCCAGTATGTTTGCCAGGAAAACTTTACGAATGATTTCAACCAGACACAAGATGTTCCTGACGTGCTGAGGTCCATAGGGTCAAGGACTAAACAACAACAGTTCATGTATAAATGTAAAAGTTATTGACCCTGCCTTTTTATCTAAAGGAAATATGTGTGTTAGTGGTGTGAAGAGCCATAAAATCATACAGGGAAATTAATTTCATTCCCAAAGTTTAGAATTGCATATGTACTTCGTTCATCTCCTTTTCCTAAGTTTTAAATGTCAATGATACAAGTGGAACAGTTTGTATTTCTGCGGATAGTTACATGTCTCCTATGGAAAGGAGCTTGGACCAGTAACATTCATAATCTTTAAGGTGAAGTACAGAATTGTATCTATTGGGTAGGGAGTCTGTCCACGCCCAGGAAGCTGTTAGGATGAAGTGGTGCAGGGAACTCGGTCGGACCCGCTTTAAACCGCCTCAAGCAGGGTGTTAAAGCTTGGGGAATAATAGCTGCTAAGTACTGAGGCTAAGGAGTCCGCAGAAAAAGGAAGGAGATGTCTGCCAAAAGTGTTTGTCTCACTGGATGTGAGACTCCCTTCTAAGAAGTTCCCCTCTCAGATTACTACAGCGAGAGAAGGGGGAAACACCAGAGAAGTGATTACCTTGCGCCCTGAACTGGTAGGACAAATTATTATGTGAACTATGCCGCTGTGCAGAAGGAATTATTTGGAGTCATTCACACTGCAAGTATACATAAATGATTAATAGAGTATTATCAAAAGAGGATATGATCTGAAGGGAGAAGGAAAGAAAAAGAAGGGGGGGGAAAGGAGAGAAGGGAGAAGGGGAAAAGAAAATACATTATTTAGATAACCCTATATAGCGTCACCCCCCCACCCCCACACACACACACACACACACACACTGCTGCTGTCTGTATGGTTGGGATTTAATCAAGAGGATGTGTAGAGGATGATAAAGTCTCTTTATAAAAAATAACTGCATAGATTGGGCTTATAAAGCCTTATTTAGAACAACTAAGAGAAATAACTATAAATATCCTCAGAGGCATCTTAGATGAACTTCAGAGGAGATAACCAGGAATACTTTATCATACCCGCGAGGTATTTAATACATTAAGGTATGCATGCACACAATAGGTCCGTCTGGGGAAAAGAGATATTCTATGAAAGCAGCTTCAGAGGCATTAAGAAGGGAAAAATGTGAATACTCTTTAAAGACACTGGACCACTCAGAATACAGCAATATATAGCCCAAAACATAAAAAGATATATTTGAGGTTACCACCAGAGGGACTAGAAAAGTATTGCAGTCTGGTGAGCTGACAAAGGTCATAGACCAGAACTTTTAAGCCCCTCTTAACCTCAATGAGACGAGATTGCAAGGCCCAATTGAGTAAAAACTGGAGAGTGCTTAAAGCTGCTAGTAAAATAATTATTCCTGCATAGACACATAACAAAACGGAGTTCCTGGGTTTCCCCATTGGAGGCAATAACAGAGGAGTCCACAAGAATTTCCGGGGGAACAAAGTGCAATAATAGCGGAAGTTAAAGGACTTTATGTAAGCAGCTTCAGAGGCAAGAAGAAGGGAAATATGTGAATACCATCTAAAAACACTAGACCACTCAGAATACAGCAATATATAGTCCTAAACATTTAATAAGGAAATGCAGAAAGCTGTCAAGACACAGATTGTGGTTATAAATATATATTTGAGGTTACCACCAGAGGGACTAAAAATGTATTGCAGTCTGGTGAACTGATAAAGGTCCTAGACCGAAACTTTTAAGCCCCTCTTAACCTCAAGGAGAAGAGATTGTAAGAATCAATCGAGTAAAAACTGGGGAGTGATTAAAGCTGTGTGTAACAGATTTATTGTTCCTGTATGGACATATAACAAAACGGAGTACCTGGATTTCCCCATTGGAAACAATAACAGAGGATTCCACAAGAAATTCCAGGGGAACAAAGTGCAATAATAGCTGAAGTTAAAGGAAATTACTTGGGATTGTGCAATAACTAAGGATTATACAGAGCAATAAAAACATAATACATTTGTGGAACATTTGAAGACAAGTCAAAGCTCTGAGAGACACAACCTGTATCATCTGAGAAAATTACATCAATTTGGATGGTTATGAGGAATTTATTAGCACATTGAAGACTCAAGGATATGGGACGTAATTAATGACTTTTTAACAAACATTAGGTGCTAATTGTCTAAACGTATCTCTGTTGTGGGTAACCAGATCTTAGGATTTACATTTGTTTCTCTTTTTCTAAATCAGAAATGTATATTTTTTTCCTATAGCACATAAGCTTTTATGGATGGAATTATTAATTGATGAAATAGATCATTCTTGATAATTGGGAATAATAAATATTACAAGAATTAAGCAGTAAAGATTAACATTGGGTGTAAGATAGTTAAGATCTTCAACTTAGTTCAATACAGATTAAAGAGAAATAAACCAGAAAATATTATAATAACAGGTAATAACATATGTGTGTTGTAAACAAGTCTTAGAGATAAGCATTAACAACATAATAATAGGGGATTATGAATGTATTACCTAAATTGTATTATAGTATTTGTAAAAATTATACCGTACTGATTGATGTGATGTTATAATATTTGAATAAGTTACACAATTTGTTATAATTATCAGATTCAAGATATAACTTTGTAAGGCTAATTATAGATAAATAAATCAGTTTAACTGTATAGATAAGACTATCAAGTTGGGATTGACAAAAATCTCCTATAAAGATTATTACAACTTCTTACACAGGGACTAACATTAATAAGTAGAATTATCAGTATCTCATCAAAATGAAAAGGGAAAATCATAACCCTAAAACAAAAGCTAGAGAAAAGAAAAACTCAATGGCAAAAACTCCAGTTATGTTCCTCTCCCCGGGAAATAAAAAAAAGAACCAGATAAAACTCAATTAGAGGAAGAAGCTATAGATAAATTAGATTATTCAGAAAATCAGACCAGTTCATTACTTACAGATCTAGCTGCAGAGATTACTAAAAACTCAAGTGCAATAATTGAATTAGGGGGCAAAATAGATAGCCTAGACATTAAATACAACAAAATTCAAAGTAAACATCTAACAATCAATACAGAAACATTTGATTTAAAAGCAGTAGTCCTAGATTTAAAAGCTAAAATCAATCAAATGGAAGACTATTCCAGACAGAATAATATTAGGATAAGAGGTATATCCGAAAATATTAGTCAGTTAGAACTAAATCAATATATTCAAAAATGTATATCTGGCATGTTAAAAGATGACCATCCACTTGAGAGTTCACAGAATTCCACTACCTAAAAGTATAGACAGATCTCTCCCTAGTAATTGTTAAATTCCACTCATCCATCCATAGGGAAGCGATTCTCAGAAAAGCTTTTGAGTCTAAAAAACTGGATCCTCCTTACGAAAACCTTATTATCTTCTCTGATCTATCAAGAGAAACTCTGACTAAAAGAAGAGAATTCTCTGAAGTCAACAAATTATTAAGGGAAAAGAATATTAGATACAAATGGGGGTTTCCCACCAAATTAATCATAACCCATGATTCAAAGAGGACAGTGGCTAACTCTCCCTTAGAGGTTAAAAAACTCTTGGAAGATAGGAATCTGAAATAGAGGGATACTGACTAGGTGGTTTTAGTCGTCGTGTCTTTTAGCAGTTTTGACTTCTGGGGAACTGGGACTTATGTAAATAATTTTTTTTTTATACATTTCTTCCTCTTTCGGTCTTTCTCCTCTCTCTCTTTTCACCTATCATAAAGGATATTTGGAGGTAGTGGAGGAGGGGAAAGGAGAAATCAATTATTCAAATAGGAGGAATAATTCACATAAGGTTTTACTCATCCACGGTAAAACTAAAATTAGACATATAAAGGAATTAATCTAGAGTAAGGTAAAATTACAAAGTAATTTAGTAGTTAAATAGAATACACAAACCATATAACATAATAGTTAAACACATAACACTCAGTGAGTGGATTTGGAGAAGAATTTAGTAAGAATTATAAAAAAAAAAAAAATTGATAATTTGTTAAAGTTATCATGTAGAAGTGTTTAAAGAAGTTAAAAAAGGGAAAGAAAGGTAAGAGAAAGAAAAAAGGAAAAATAACACATAGTAATGAAAATATAGAGCACGGTTAAACAATCTAACTATTTAAGAAAGCCAACTTACCACACTAGAATACCTTACAATACATACGAAAATACAAATGGTAAAAATGTTCAATAAGTAGGACAACAAAAGAGAGGGTGAGAGAGACGGAGGGGAGGGGATTCAGATATGATGTTAGAGGCTTGGTTCTCTTAAATGACTTTGAGAATTCTAAGCCAAAATGTCCAAGAAAGAGAACGATATGTAAAATAAAAATCAAACAAGAGATTGGAGAGTTCTTTAAACTTAACAGACAATCTGTAGAATTGAACACAACTGTATGGCTGGCGCATAAGGCATATATACGAGGAATTTGTATAAAAATGCAGGCCCAAATAAGAAAAAAAATGGAATCCCGTTAAGCGACTTAAATATTAAGTTAATTAAAGCTGATAGAGAAAATAAAAAGAACCCTAGTTCATCAAATATGGAACAGATTAAGAATATACAAAAACAGATTAGGACTATAGAACAATTGAAAATAGATAATTCTAGATGGGCATTTCAGAAACGTCTACACCACTTGGGTAATAAAGCAACTAAATTCCTGGCAAGTAAATATAGATTTAATACTACCCATAAAAGAATTGACCAAATCAGATATAAAGGAGAAATTACTTCTAATCCAATTAAAATAGCAGAAGTATTCGCTGCATATTACTCTGATCTATACAATCTGGCTGATGAAGAAGTTAACAAACCAAAAGAAATTGAACTCCAAAATTTTTTGGAAAAAATACATATGCCAAGAATTACCCCGGGAAAAATTGGAAGCTTTGAATGAAGCTATATCTGAAAAAGAAATTATAGATGTTATGTGGTTATATTAATTCCTATTATAAGATATTTCAAAAATAAAAGATAGCCGATCTAACTAGTTCATTTAATAAAATCAAAAAGACGGATAATACCCCAAAATAAATTCTTCAGACATATATCATAACTAAACGAAAAAAGAGAAAGCATGTATAGAGTGCAAAGATTTTCAGCCAATCTCTCTTATTAATACCGATATCAAAATATACGCCAAGGTTCTTGCAAACAGACTAAACACAGTAATACAGACCTTGGTGGATAAAGATCAAAATGGCTTTATAGTAAGTAGACAAGGGACGGACAATGTTAGAAGATTAGTTAATCTTGTATATTATGCAAAATTAAATAAGAGATCAACTGTCTTTCTATCCTTGGATGCAGAAAAGGCCTTCGGCAGAGTAGGATGGGACTATATGGACCTAGTCCTGGCCAAGTTTGGCCTAGGCGATTTTGGCTCTAGGGCTATTAAGGCTCTTCATTGGGCCCCGACCCCCTCTGTCGTGGGCCTTGGATGTAAGTTGGAGGTTTTTAACATTTCTAATGGGACTAGACAGGGATGTCCCCTGTCCCCCCTTATCTTTGCTCTCATAATGGAACCACTAGCAACTTTCATTAGAGCAAGTAAAGGCATCCAAGGTATAAGAGTGAGTGACACTGAACATAAAATAACAATGTTTGCAGACGATGTCGTCCTTTCTCTTGAAGATCCGGTTGGATCTATTGCAAATCTCCAATAATGCATAAGAGAATTTAGCAAGATTTCAAATTATAAATTAAATGTAATCAAATCGGAAGCATTGATGATAAATCAGAAACAAGGGGAAAGCAGATATTTAAAGACTCACTTCTCATATACATGGCAAAAAAAATATAAAACATATGGGTATAGAAATATACTCAGAGTTTAAACAGATTATAGAGCTACATTTTAAGCTGACTTTGACAAATCTGAAAGCCTCCATAGAAAGGTGGAGAAATGTATATGACTCATGGTCAGGAAGAATCATAGCAGCAAAAATGTCCTTAGTGCCCAAAATAACATATTTAAAGAGAAGTATACCCTATCATTTTTCAAAAGGTCACATAAAAATATTTCAAAAGACTCTTGATAAGTTAATTCATAAAGGTATAAAAATGAGAATTAAATCAATAAATCTAATTAATACATTTCAAAAAGGGGGTATGTCTTACCCCTCTATTCAGAGGTTTCAAAAAGCAATATCCTTAGCTCATATAGTTAGATGGAATGACCAAGAGGAATCCAGGCACTGGTTCCAAATTGAAAATGAAATGACGCAAAAAAAAAGCTACAAAGTATAATCTTACAAAAAAAAAAAATATTGAATTCCATTAAATTAGAATCAATGGGAGAAACACTAAGAAATAGCTTCAAATACTGGTATAAATTGAATTTGAAATATACCTTAATTCCTTTTCCAAGTCCTATAATTCCATTGGACATTCTGGCTCGGGAATTGGATATTCCTTTATTGGTAATTCTAGCTAAAAACGGGGCGGTATATTTAAGAGACCTCTTCCAAAATGGGTATTTTAGTTCCTTTAAAGATCTAAGGATTGAATATAAACTACATAACTCATTGTGGCTAGAATATTACGGAATGTGTGAACAGCTGAAGTCTCAGGGGTTTTATTCTAGAAAATAGAAGAAATCTGACCGATTGTGAAAAACTAATATTAGATAAAGACAAATCTCACTTAATGGCCAAGTGTCATAATATAATAAAAAATAAGCAGACCCCTATTAAAACATCTAGTTAAAAAATGTGGGAAAAAGAGGTGATAAAAGAATGGCCTATAGAGACTTGGGTCTCTGCCTTCTCCGCCACAGATAAATTCTTGCAAAATGCTTCTCATAAAGAAACTTATTTTAAAATCATAAATAGGTGGTACTATGTAGCGCTCAGAGTCTCCCAAATTAATAAAAACAATGAAGCCAAATTTTGTTGGCGCAATTGTGGACAAAAAGGAACACATATTCACATATGGTGGGATTGTCCAATACTACAAAATTGGTGGTCAGAATGCTTTTTACAAATAAAGTCAACCTTCGGGATTGATCTTCCCTTTAAGGTGAAAATACCTATATTTCATATTTTTCCCAAGGAAGCTACGTTGGAAATAAAAGCTCTTTTTGATACAGATACAATTGGTGTGAAATCTTGATAAAAATTAATAAAGCGAGATTATTAGAAAAAACATATAGGAAATCGGGATTTCCCGACTTCCTTTAAAAAAGTGGACAATATGGGATGAGAAATATAATTGACTAGCGAATTGCCCGTCAAAAAATGACGGCAATGAAATTGTAAGTGAGCTAATGCTGTTTGGTGTATACTAATAAAATAACTAATAGATTAATAAAGTAATATACTTTACCTATTTTGAAGCATTGTGTTGAAGAGCTGGCAATCTGTTTTGATGTTGCTGCAGCATTAGTGGTGTGGAGCTGCTCTATAAGCGTGGTGAATGTGTGCAGTGTATATATATATATATACACACACATATAGTTTTCTCCCACACCTATATATATAGAGCTCACTCCTGTGGTCCCAGGCCCTATCATGTGCCCTGTCACCCCACATGAAGCCCTATTAGGCTCTACTCACCTGTGCAGCCCGGGGGAGTCCCGTGTATGTCCGTGGCTCGCTGTGCTCCTGGGGGGTCCGCCCGAGGGTAGGGGGAAGTTATAGTGAGGTGGTGAGCGCCTCCATGCCTGCCTGCGGCCCTCGCTTTGCTGTGCGGGGGGTGAACCCGAACCGGGGACTGGGCGGCCCTGCGCGGGGCATTGTGGGGAGGAGGTGGCAGGAGGTGGCTGCTCCATTCCAGCAACTGAGGGCCATTCCAGCAACTGAGGGCTGCGCGAGCAGCGGCCCTCGCTTTGCTGTGCGGGGGGTGAACCCGAACCGGGGACTGGGCGGCCCTGCGCGGGGCATTGTGGGGAGGAGGTGGCTGCTCCATTCCAGCAGCTGAGGGCCGCGGCTCGCTGCGCGAGCAGCGGCCCTCGCAAGCGTGAGCAACGGGCCGTACGCTGCGGGCAAGGGCCTCAGTTGCTGGGATGGAGCGCCTTCGGCGCTCCATCCCAGCAACTGAGGCCCGCAGCCCTCGCTACGCGAGCCCACAAGCGTGAGCAACGGCCCGTACGCTCACAACTATATATGTGATAGGGGTTATTCTCTTTCTGGAGTGTAAAATTATAGTTTCCCCTCCACCCAACCCCTTCTTCTTCCAACGCTTTCCTGGCCGGAAATTTTGTGTCTTTTTTCTTTTTTCTATTTTTTTTTCTTTGATTGGACTTGATTACTTTTATTGGAGTCTGGTACATGGAATGCTAATGAATAAGCCTAAAGACCTGCTAGATTTATAACCGTAAGATGACCTTTAAATGATCTAAAGGAGTAAAATATCCAAATGCAAGGTTCAATTAGGAACAATGAATAATATGGTTTATACATTTACCTTTGACTTGGATGAGAAATAAACTGATTTTATTAGGTTATAGTATATACAGTGGATATAAAAAGTCTAGACACCCCTGTTAACATGTCAGGTTTCTGTGCTGTAAAAAATGAGACAAAGATAAATCATTTCAGAACTTTTTCTACCTTTAATGTGACCCATAAACTGTACAACTCATTTGAAAAACAAACTGAAATATTTTAGGTGGAGGGAAGAAAAATAAAAAATAAAAATAATGTGGTTGCATAAGTGTGCACACCCTCTTATAACTGGGGATGTAGCTGTGCTCAGAATTAAGCAATCACATTCCAAATTGTGTTAAATAGGAGTCAGTATACACCTGCCATCATTTAAAGTGCCTCTGATTAACCCCAAATAAAGTTCAGCTGCTCTAGTTGATCTTTCCTGAAATGTTCTTAGTCGCATCGCACAGCAAAAGCCATGGTCCACAGCGAGCTTCCAAAGCATCAGAGGGATATCATTGTTAAAAGGTATCAGTCAGGAGAAGGGTACAAAAGAATTTCCAAGGCATTAGATATACCATGGAACACAGTGAAGACAGTCATCATCAAGTGGAGAAAATATGACACAACAGTGACATTACCAAGAACTGGAGCTCCCTCCAAAATTGATGAAAAGACGAGAAGAAAACTGGTCTGGGAGGCTACCAAGAGGCCTACAGCAACATTAAAGGAACTGCAGGAATATCTGGCAAGTACTGGCTGTGTGGTACATGTGACAACAATCTCCTATATTCTTAATATGTCTGGGCTATGGGGTAGAGTGGCAAGACGAAAGCCTTTTCTTACGAAGAAAAACATCCAAGCCAGGCTACATTTTGCAAAAACACATCTGAAGTCTCCCAAAAGCATTTGGGAAAAGGTGTTATGGTCTGATGAAACCAAGGTTGAACTTTTTGGCCATAATTCCAAAAGATATGTTTGGCGCAAAAACAACACTGCAGATCACCAAAAGAATACAATACCCACAGTTAAGCAAGGTGGTGACAGCATCTTTTTTCATCAGCTGGAACTGGGGCCTTAGTTAAGATAGAGGGAATTATGAACAGTTCCAAATACCAGTCAATATTGGCACAAAACCTTCAGGCTTCTGCTAGAAAGCTGAACATGAAGATGAACTTCTTCTTTCAGCATGACAACAATTTAAAGCATACATCAAAATCAACAAAGGAATGACTTTACCAGAAGAAGATTAAAGCTTTGGAATGGCCCAGCCAGAGCCCAGACCTGAATCCGATTGAAAATCTGTGGGGTGATCTGAAGAGGGCTGTGCACAGGAGATGCCCTCGCAATCTGACAGATTTGGAGTGTTTTTGCAAAGAGTGGGCAAATCTTGTCAAGTCAATATGTGCCATGCTGATAGACTCATACCCAAAAAAACTGAGTGCTGTAATAAAATCAAAAGGTGCTTCTACAAAATATTAGTTTAAGGGTGTGCATACTTATGCAACCATATTATTTTATTTTTTTATTTTTTCTTCCCTCTACCTAAAAGATTTCAGTTTGTTTTTCAATTGAGTTGTACAGTTTATAGGTCACATTAAAGGTGGAAAAAGTTCTTAAATGATTTATCTTTGTCTATTTTTTTTACAGCACAGAAACCTGACATTTTAACAGGGGTGTGTAGACTTTTTATACCCACTGTAAAACTTTGAATAACCTTATTATCCATTGTAATCATGAAGTTTGCGGTTAACTGATATTTAATATTTATTAGAACTGGACTCTATATGTGAAATTTGATTGTATATATGTATTGTTGACATTTGTATTGTCTGTAAATTACTAATAAAAAAATAAAAAATAAAAAATAATTTTTAAGAAATATCCCTAATCTTTAAATGCATGGCCTTTATTATACCATATTGGTCGGAAAATAAGCCGCACCCGCATATAAGCCGCACCCGTAAAGTTCATGGGGAAAAAAATAGAAAAAAAGATAATACTCAAATATAAGCTGCACCCGTAAAATTGGAGAGAAAAAGACTCTCAAAATGATCAGCCATTGCAAGAAACAGGCTTTCTAATGAGCACTGTAGCTTTTTTTTGCAGGTTACAGGCTTTACAGGACATTAGAATCAATAAAACCGCAGTCTAAAGCACAAAAAAACGGCACCCTTAACTGGCAATTGCGCAAATCGGCAGTAATTTTGCATTCGCGAATAGAATCCGCACACGTAACAAGCAAAGTTTGCAAATCGGCAATGATTTTCTTACGGTCGCGAATATAAGCCGCACCCTTAACTTGCAAGCTCAAAAATCGGAAAAAAGGTGCGGCTTATATTCGGACCAATACGGTATCACATATAATAGTTCAAACTACGAAATGTCGTCACGCTTTTCGAGCTAAGTTCGGGAAGCAAATGAGGACCTTCGCGAAGCGAGGGGCCGTAATTTCGGAAGGTGGAGGCTCAAACGTCGTCTGCTATGAGCCAAAGGCTCATTGCAGGCTGCAAATGTGGACCCTCGCGAAGCAAGGGGCCGCATTTGCGGAGGTGGAGGCCCTATGGCGCCTCACAAGCGGTTACAAACACCCACAGAAGCAGGACTTTGAAAAAATACATCTAACACGCAATCACTAAATACAGGCACCCAGAACCTCTGCAAGTGAAGCTACCTCAATTTAAGTCCAATTTACTGAGTTTAGACACACGAAAATCCCCTAAGCAAGAGAAAAAATGGCCGCCAAAAAAAACTAAAACAAGTCTACACCACCCTAAAGCCGCAAAACACCAACAAGCACATACAGCTTTTCCAAAAATCCGTCTGAGGTACAAGATACACTTTTAGCAAGGACTCTAAATCATCCACACCCGCGTACCACATACACAATTGCCGCCATTTTACAACACTAACTTACAGAATCCGGACACAGCTACACTAACGGCTTCCACTCGTGCACGCAGCCTATTTACACTACACACTGTACACATTGCTGACACTTACACCTCAGCTCTACAACAGTGCAAACCTACAATGTATGTTGCAGGAACATCAAAACAGATTGTCCTGCATATATTACTTCCAAATAGGTAAAGTATATTAATTTAATAATTTATTACTTATTTAATTAGCATACAAAAATAAATATACACAAAAAAAAAACATTATCGCAATAAACACAAAAGCCATTCACCACGCGCCTCACAACGAGCGCCAACGCTGCTCATAGCACACAAACTACACCAAAAAGCAAATCAATGCCAACCTTACAATGACAGCAAAAGCGCCTCTGATAAAAAAAAATACAATAACCAAGTGGCTCGCAATGAGCGCCAAAGGCGCTCAGCGCGAGGCTCACAATGAAAGCCGACGAATCTCAGACCACAAAGATAATTAATGTCTGCGGCAAACAGCATTACCTGCCTTACAATTTTATTGCCCCGTCATTTTTGACGAGCAAGTCGCTAGTCTTTCATATAAAAGAGACCTAAAAGGACATTAAAGTCATACATTTGCTATCATGCATCACAATAATTGGTCTTTGTATTAAGTGCTGCCAGGCTTATGAATGTTCATATATTCACCATACAAACTGCTTCTCAAGTAAAGTATGGGCCTCCTTATAACTGACTCTTAAGTAGGTGGTGTAAGGCATTGCACTAGTTGAGTAATGAATTGTTTCCTCTAGTGTCTGAATAGAGGGTCGCATTACTTTGTTTTAAAATGTCCTGTCTTTATCGCACTTTTACCCAAAGTTTCTCATTTCCCTGTGTTTTCACTCACCCTTCCCCTGACTTTCTCATATTGAAATAATGTTGCAATTGCTGGGTCTGCCATTTTGTACTAAATTACAGTTATAAATGAGCAGCTGTTTGGCCCTGTTATATCATTATAAGGAATCAGCTATGGGTGATTTTACAGGAAACAATAAAAAGAGTAATTAGAGGAAAAGTTATAGTATGGGATTATAAACCTATTATAAGAGAAAATATATGGGGTGTTTATAGGACCGGTTAGGGCTGAGTTATAAAGATAGTGGACACATTGTGGATGATAATAAATTGTTAATTTTTAAAGTTTTAATGGTGGAGTTCTCGGATACAATAGTAGATGATCATTGCCCACTTTATGCCTATTTGTATTTATTTATTCTGTTTGTAAACCTTTTCAAATAATTTATTTTGCTACATTTTTCAACCTCTTCTTGGATTTCAACCTCTATTTATTGGCAAGACACAATAACATATAAACATTTACTTGTTTTATTTTTGAATTCTAATCCCTTATTACCCAGTACTGTAAATATTGCCCCAGTTTGTTAGCGTCTAACTTGCTTTGCAAAATTGTATTGGTATTGGATTGGGTATGTAACCTTGACCATCCAGTATGGCAATAAAACCTTTATTAGCAGTTAAACCTTTATTATCAGTTAATGGCTGTTCTCTTCCAGGCGTCTGGTTTGGGTCGAATGAAACCAAACACACTGGTCCTTGGATTCCAGTCCCGGTGGAGGGAATGTGATCGTGCATCAGTGGATGAATATGTCAATATAATACAGTGAGTGTCAACTGCTTGGGAGTGCCTTGATGTTTTGCATAAATATAGGAAAATAGTTGAAGTATCTAAATACATATTTACCTACATACCTAAACATATCTCTGGCCTTAATATATTCATACATATACATACATGATTATTTGATATTCATCTCACTTATGATATTCATCTCACTTATGATCATTCACTTTATTTTATTTCCCTCATATGTATCCCTCATATGTGTATAGAATAACACAATTTAGAAAGTTACTTGTATTACACTTTCAGTTCAGATACAGCTTATGTGTAAGTTTTATATTATTATTATGTAGGTAGTTTGGATTTTACATACTTTTGATAAAAAGATATACTTTAATTACATTTTGTTTTAATTTATTGTAAGCAAGGGTTTAATAAGGACTTTTCTCTTTTTGTCTATGTTGAAATAAGACTTTTTAGCATGAAAAACATCTTCTGTCAAGTAATGTTTACTAAGATACATTTTTATTTTAGGATCTTCACAAATTGTAATAATTATAAATGACAAGTTCCAACTAAAATTAAGTTTATTTTATATTACAGCATGATCTTAGAGAATATTTACTATCTATTTAAAACTTGGGAAACTGCCAGCTACTCCATGATTATGGAGAGAGCAAGCTGCTACATTAAGATCACTTTTGTCACTGACACTGAGCTCTGTAGTTAAAAGTTCAAGAGCTATATCAAGAGCCAATCAGACTGCAGCTGAGTTCTAAACAGTGACATTTACATACAAATGACAAATGCTAAAACTTTTACACATATATTTCAACTTCTATAATTTAATGTTTTCATATAAGAGCAACTTGTTTTAAGCTGCAACTTTCCCTTTAATACACAAATACAATTTTTCATATGTGAAACAGGATTGCCCCCAAACAGTATCTATTTTGTCCACAGTGATGCCTTTGATTTCCAGTATGGCGTTGTTATTGTAAGACTAAAAGATGGCTTGGATATCACACAGAGCACAGTACACGGTAGGTGTTGTCTAATGTTTTTACCATTCTATATACACAGATCATCCATATTTTACCCATGGGCTTGATTCTATTGCTGTGGATACATTAATCAACAATGCTTCGACCCCCATTTTTTGTGGAAAACATTTAGATACATGTATTCACATGACTAAAACTCTTCCATTTTTTCCTATGTGTAAGTGCCAGGTAATTTTTTATTGGGCCTTTCTTATGGTCTAACTTCTAATCATTTTAAGTAGTAAAAATCAGTATATTAAAATGTTCAGTTTATTATGATTATGGTTTTCTTGATCTGTAGATCAGTTCTCCCAACTTATGCAAATTATTTTGTAGTATGAAGTGCATTATAAGATTAATGACATAGGCTTTAACACTTATAAGCCTCTGTGATTACACTGATTTAAATAATTTGCATGCTTTTTCTGCTTATAATAGGACCTTATGACATTATTGTTGGCAAAGGGTGTCTGTTGGTATTGCAATTACATCCTAGAGGGAAAACTATACTGTATTAGTAGTACACAGGAATACCAGGTTGGAAGAGTCCCGTTGATAGAGCATATATCTCGAACATAGTACTGAAATACACAGTTGATGTTTTAAGTAGTTTTCATAGCAATAAATAATAGCAATATAACAATTATCTCTAAATATGAGTGTTGCAGTCTTCTTTTGATGCAGTATATGCTGCAAATAAGACAAACATAAGCCACCATGTTTTCAGTGAACTGCGAGAAAAGGCTCCTTCTTAACAGTGGAAGCTCTTTTTGCATTAGGTATGGAGCCATTCTATAGCTTCTGTCAAAATAAAACCTAACTGCTGTTGCACTCTAGCCCTAACTTGTGCTCACAGCCTTCTCACAGGAGACTCTGCACCTGAAGCTCAGTAGTCTCCATAAGAATGCCCCTGAATGGTAGCCACTATCGCGAACACACTACAATAGCCCTAGCATCCTCCCTTATCTCTATCTATTTGCTAACGCCTAAGAGCCCAGGGATCCATGAGATTCCCCCTCATTAATGGCTATTAGCTAGGGTTTGTTGCAAAATTCCCTTTGCCAACGTGCTATGACCCACGGGATTCCTTTGGATTCCCCCTTCCCACTCACCAGCCCCTATGACATTAGGTATCCCCCTCCTAAAGTATACCCATGGTGGTCTATATAAACCTCCATAGGACTAAAAATGAACCCCTATACTATGGAGACTCCACAGCCCCTCATGGTATATTTCACTATATCCATGGGAGTCTCTATGGACCCCCATGGCACCTAAATTAAATTCCTATACCATGGGGGTCTTCATAGACCTCCATAGTATGTGTAACTATAACTACAGAAGTCCCTGTACACGTCCATGGCACATAAAATTAACACTCTAATTACCAATATCTGACTAATCGATACAGAACTTCCTGACAGACATATGTGGTAACTGCCATCATGGCCGGATTACCCATTAGGCCAACTAGGCAGCCGCCCAGGGTCGCTTTCCTGTGTGGGGCGCCACTTCTTTTAAAAAAAAAGGTTTCAGGCTTAAAAAAAATTAAATGTTGCAGTTCATAGACTGGCTACTGGCTACCTAGAACAAGACAGTTAAAACAGGAAAGAGAACTTACACATACACACAGGCAAAAATGGGTCCCTCCATACTTTGTGTACTCACTCGCAGGGGCTCCAAAAATGTAGATACGGCCCTGACTGCCATATATCATTTGTCCCATTGAAGACTATAGTGAGCAATTATGTATTTTATCTTTACTTTATTTCTACACATAACTCACCTGTATAACTACTACTACTCTACATTGCCTTTCCCACATACGATAACCTCGTCTTATAACTCTGTCTATTGATCCATGTAACCTCAGGGTCATTCCATGTCGTTTCAACGTGGTCATGTCACCCTCCGTCTCGGATGTTGATGAAACTTAGTGTACACCCTTCCCTTATGGTTGAAAGAAACCCCCTTAAATGTTTCCCTCTATCTCAAACAGTTTTAATTGTATAGCACTTTGAAGTTTTGTTAAATCTGCGTTATCTGTCCCTCTTGAGATCCTCGGCACAAGATACCCTTGCGTACATTTTATTTTTTTCTCCATAGCCAAATATCAGATCTCTTTGAAATTTTACACAGAGCTCAATAAAATGATGAGGATTTCAAAAATACACCAGCACTCAGAATTTATAAATGCTGTGTGGGCATGATGGAACTAAAAGTTTTTGATGTTGAAAATTATTGCAAAGACATGCTCTTTCTCGACCAAGAATGAAATGTACGTTTTTTTTATTCCTTGTAACGAAAATTTTAAGTGTTATGGACATTGTGGGAAAAAATGGCTACTGGGTAGCAATTATGTACAAATTTCCTACAATCCATAGCTGTAATAGAAAAGATTAATGAAACAAAGTTGTTTATCTTAAAAATTTAACGTTTTTTTTTTTTTTTTTAAAGTGCAGACCTGTTTTTAGTTTTGGGTTATTTAAAATTATGAAAATTATTTTAAGAAGTAGTAAAGGAAACAATATTTCATTTTCAGCACACAGAATGGTATTTTTTTAACAATTCAAGGTATTATTTAAAGGTAACACACAAAGGGCCCTATTCAAATTTGCAATTACATGAGCCTGTAATGTAGACCGTAAAAATTACAGATATTCAATTGACTACTTTTAGCTACTCGCATTCTAATTGCGAGTTACAGACTCAAAATGACTTTGGTTGTCAAAACCGTAACTCTGTCCTATCTCCTCCTTTGATGTTTCAAGCCTGTAAATGTTACCAGTGCTAAAGACGGAAAATCCATATTTAATTACAACAATTTAACAAGCCCGCAATTGCCTTCAAACCCGTAAATGGCAAATGTATTAAAAAAAAATGACGAGTACTAGATAGGACTCGCAAGTGGGTTAAACACATTTTCGGAACACTGCAAAAGTAAATAAACACACACTACTGTACTTAGTGTACAACAGCCTCAAGCTCAGAAAATTGCAATACATTTTTTTTTTTACGTTTCATTTTCTTGTTATATCGATCCCGGGAATCAAGAAGTTATTACGCATTGTTACGGATTGACAAGAACGGTTGCTTTAATGATTTTTATTGATTTATACATTTCTGGATTGCGAGTCCGATTGCAAATCGGATTTCTAAACACTAATTGATTGTAGTTTAAACTCTTTACTGATGTCATGATGACGGTCTCATTTACTATTGGCTCTGTCTATATTGTAACTTACGGGCTTGCTTAATTCATCATGATCATGCCATTAAAAACAGGTTCATGGTATGCGTGTTGGGGCTGTGAACATGTCATTGCGTGCTTGAGTTAATTGAATACATCTATATATGTAAAAAATGAGTAATCCACAGTCAAAATGTCGGGTTACAGGGCTTGGAATTAAAAAGGTGCCAATTTCAGCAGTATAGCTCAACCTGTCCAATTAGAGATTAATTGTAAGAGGTAAAGGTTGATTTTTTTTTTATCATGGGGTAATAATATATAATATTATATTCCATTTACAGATAATTCCACTCAAAGATGATGATTACTTGCCTGTTAATTTCTGATGCTACTTATATGCTAATTCATCCAAGATGTACCATTTTTTTTTGCATTTGTATAACTTAAAACCCACTTAACTTGTATGTATACTTATATAGCATATACATATACAGTATATATATATATATATATATATATATATATATATATATATATTATTTTTTTTATATATATATATGTGCATTGATTTGATCTGAGGGTAAACTATAGATCTTCCTGATTATTTTGCTAGCTTCAAAATAAAGTAATGCCTGCCCCAATGTGTGTACAACCCTGGTTCTGGGTATAGCTTCCAGAGACCAGAATGCCAGCTCTAGCATAAGAGACATGGCCCCTATGCTAATCCCAGCAAAATTATGAGTGCCATAGTGGCACAAAATATTCTACCTAGCTATATTAATCCTTAATCCTTAAAACATTGTGAGAGAACTGCTACGAATTACGGCTACGAGTGAACTGCACAACAAAGCCGAAAATCAAGGCAAAAACCTCCATTGATTTTTGCACTGACAATAAATTACCAGGTACTGTATTACATTTTGACACCCAAACCCTATGCTAATTAGATTTTACGGATCTCTTGCAATACAGGGCACTGCCGTAACTTTAAAAATCAGTAGAGAGAGTTACGTGTACCAAAGACCACTCACAAGTGGTTTTCAAACCTTCGCTGATTCCCTCAGAAGCATTTAAAGTGACAGTATAGCACAAAAAGCAGTACAAAATGATGACCTTTCATAATTATTTGACACTTAACAATCCAATATCAACATATGTGTAATTAAAAATATGATATGTTAGTATTAAGCCTGTTTTATGATACAAAATCCATGTTAACGCACAACCCAGTACGCAATGGGGTTAATATGCGTCACAAAACCACGTTGCCTAGGAACAAATACTCTAATTAATTGTTTATAAATATATCATATTTTAACACAAAATAAATACATCTTTATTTATTGAATCTCACATATTTTTTATATCAAAATATATTAATAAATAAAAAAACGATTTCTTTATATATACAAAGCTAATGTTTCCTTGCACAGCAGTTATGGCTCTTGTTATGGCTCTTCCCACTCCTTATAATATTCATGATGTTCCAATATCCTGTTGGCTCCTAGAGCCCTGTCTCATCCGTAAAGCTTTGTTTGGCTACTAACTACACAGAAATCTATTGTGGCTAAGGCAGGATTTACGGCTGTGGGCTGAGTGCCCTAACCTGGGAGAGCAAAAGATTTATATTAGTGTAGAAGTTAGGGGGGAAAAGCTCCTGCAGCCGATTTACGGCAGTGCTCTAACTTAGAGCACCTGATTTGCATGGAGGCCCCTGTTTGCATTTGTTTGTAGAATATAAGAGGTAGAAGGTGCAAGGGGGTGTTTGAGATAAAAACAGGAAGTTAGAGTGGTAGGCACATAGAAAAAAAATCACAGCTCCCTGAGATACATTTGCAGTAAAGTAATAAAAGATTGCCAGTATAGAAATGAAAACATAGGGAAATGTAAGGGGTTGATGATTGAGGACAATAACAACACAGGGACAGTGGGCTAGGCTCATAACTCACCACATATCATATATATGAGTATTCCACACTAATATCATGATTCTGAAATATAAGATTTATACTGCTGGATTTGGTTATTTGTTTATTCTTTTTTTGCACTCAGGCTTATTTGTGTCTCCTCTTTAGCTCTTTGCTTCACTGATTCTTATTTGTGTCTACTCTTTTGCCCCATGCTGTGGTGGTTTTTATTGGTCTCTCCTCATTTGCTCCTAGCTGCACTCTTTTTTATTTCCGTATCTGCATTTGCTTCTGGCTGCACTGATATTTGTGTCATCTATTTTACACCTTGCTGCACTTATTCTTATTTGTGCCTCCTCTTTAGCTCCATACTACACTGATTACTATTTGTGTCTTTTCTTTTGCACCTTGCTGTACTGCTTTTTTAATTGTATCTTCTCTTTTGTTATTTGCTTAACTGCTTCTTATTTGTGTCTCCTCTACTGCATTGACAGATCCTCAAGTCACTGAGTCGGTCACCTCATCCAGGCACAAGATCTCATTGGAAGTTTCCCGTCCGTTCCAGAGGAAGCAGGGCAAAGGAACAATTGATGTCTGGTGGATGTTTGATGATGGAGGTAAATTGTGATATGGGGCTCTATTCCATGGCTCCGGTAAGAAAAAAATCCAAATTAAGTTAACTTGTAAAACACTACAAGTTGTCACATCACACACGTAATTCTTACTCTCTAGAGACTCCACTTGAATTCTTGAAATGTCTGCAAAAGTTTAAGCCCTGAGTGCCTCCACGGAAAGAACCTCCACCTAAAAAACTGCACTGCTCTAAAAAAAGAAAATGCACTAAACTAACAGAGCTCCTCTGAGGAGCTCCCTTGCCAACTAACGTCTAACTGACCACACACATTTTGTACTACTTGCATGGCTTTTGATTGACTCAATCACATTTCAACCAATTAATTGAGTATTTGAATTAGTCCCATCCCATTCTGAATTCTGTGCATTCCGATTGGTTAGCATTTAATAGAGCTGTACTTTCCCCTATTCTAATAGATTAAAATGACAACCAATCAGAATAAAGTTTAATTCTAGTGTTATCCTTCTCTGATTGGCTATAGAAACAGCCAATCAGAGAACTGAATGTTAGCTAACATTGACTGTTTCTATAGCCAATCAGAGAAGTGGTAACACTAGAATGCATGAGTTTTTAAGCTTTTGAGATTCGCTTCTGGGGAAGTCATGGAATAACTTGGCAAATTTGCTTTTAAGAAAACTTCTGTAGCTGCAAATCCATCTTACTGGACACAGAGAGAGAAAGATGTGCATATTGGATAAGTACATAGACATTTATATATAAGCAGGTAGATAATTACATTGATGAATAAATAGATTATATTTCGACCTAGATTAATAACAAGAAAGATTGTTGTAGGTAGTTGGCATATGGATTGGCAGATTATTACATACACAGAAACAACAGACATCATTACACAACACATGACCCAAGCATAATCCATTTAGGCTTATCTTAAAATAACTGACACCACACCGATTGGTTGGGAGAAAACACGGGCCACAGCTTTATTATAAATACCGATTAACATAACTTAAAAACTTGCATATATTATGCATATTAACATATTAAACTGTAGGGGGAGGAGCCCGGCCACGGACAGTGACCTCACGCCTTGGGCCCTGCCCAAAGCCCCCAATGCTTATCTTAAGCACGCCCTGTGAGGTAGGGCCACGCCCACTTAGGCCATTGGGCCGGGCAACTCACCTCCCGCCTAACCAATAATACAAACAACATCTGAGAAAATTGCCACTTCTCCAATAATTTTTTTTTTTTTCATATGACACTTTATATATATATATTTTTTAATAACATACATAATCCTTTTTTATCATACAGTAAATTAGGGTGGGAGGGAGGGATTTTCCACGGAGACCGCGTCGAACTGACTCCCGGCGCGCGAATGCGGCGGAAGTCCCGCCCCCGCCGCTTCTGATTGGCTGGTGCGCCTTACAGGCTCCGCTGGGTCACGAGACGCTGCGGGCTGACCCAGGGAGCCTGTGCAGCCTCCGCGACGGCAGAACTGCCTATACACAAATATAAATATATTGATAAAAATGAAATCATAATTTTTTTCTCTTCCTCTCAAGGTCTGACCCTCCTAATCCCATATTTAATTACTATGAAGAGTCAATGGAAAGACTGCAAGATACGTGTGTTCACAGGAGGAAAAGTAAATGCAATTGATGATAACAAACGCATGTAAGTTCACACAAAACTCCCCTAACATGTGTGTTACCAGTGTAATGACATAGAGCTATTTACTGACTGTGATAGGAGGTAACCTCAGGAGTTAGAATAAGGGGAAACATATACAGAGATGTTTTGTAGAGCAGTATGAGGAGTTATATGGGGGGTTGTAAGGGTTCAACAGCAGTTGTTATGTGGAGGGTTTATATGTAGCAACATGTAACGTTACAACAACAATGTATATGAAGCACAATGGGGGAGTTTTACAAACAGATTGTACAGAACAGTATGAGGTATTATGGCAAGAGGTTATATATTGGTTATAACAGGAGGAGTCATGGAGAAGTATTATATGAGGCAATATATTAATTTACTGCTTGAATAGGCTGAGTTATAGGAAGAGGTTATATAGAGCTATAGGAATAAGTACAGAGGAGGTGTTATAGTGAACAATAGAGTACGTTATTGGTTGAGATTACATGGAGCAAAAGACAGAGGAGAGGTTATAGGAATAGTTAAATGAATCTATTAGGAGGGGTCATATGGAGAAATAAAGAAAAGCTAAAAAAACTTAACTGATCATTGTGAACATCAATAGGATTATCGTCACATCTGTTTTCTTAACCACAGGATGGCCACATTACTAAGCAAATTCCGTATTGATTATTCAGATATTGTAATTATTGGAGACATAAGCAAGAAGCCCAGTGAGGAGAGGTGAGTGGTCCATACAATTATATTGTTCATGTCCAAAATGCATTATTTGTTTAAATATTATAGCTACCTTTTTCTGTATAATTGCATGTAACGCAATAAAATTTTCACTCAGAGCTATCTCACTCAAATATAAAGGCAGTTGTTGCTGTGTACCCAGAATTATGAATTAAGTATTTTATGCTGAATTAATATGTAACATTCACTTTGTCTCAGCACAGCAGCACTATATCTGTCAACACTTCTACCTCTTGTTCTTCATGTGTGATAAAAGTGTGGCAAAAATGAAGAAATAAAACACAAGAGTATAAATCGCTCTTGTGTTTAACAACCAGGTTTCACATTTTTTTAAATTAAAAACTTTTGATACTGTTGCTTTGTTACAGTTAAAGTATGAATTTCTTGGTCTTAAACACACTTCCTGGTAGAATGAGGCACAGAAGCTCTATCTGATGAGTTTTTCCTGTGTCTCACAGTGGAATGATATCATTTTAAAGAGGTTTGTTTTTGAACTGGCTCCCCACTAACTTCCCTGTGTTTCTACCAAACCTAGCATGACATACTTTGAAGATCTTGTGGATCCATATCGGCTCTATGAAGGGGACTTTGACAAAGAAACAGCTGAGGAGATGAGGAGCACAGAGCCTTGGAAGATCAGTGATGATGAACTGGAGATGTTCAAGGAGAAGGTAATATATATCATGGATAAATCCCCTATAATGGGTAGTCAACAGGAGAAGAAGAATTAGGATCTCCACAACTTTTCTTCCAAAAGTCTGCTGCCTCAAAATCTTTAGATAAACTAGAAGTTAAATTATTTATTTTGCACTTACTTCCTTTGCCCTTTTGAATATCATTATATTGAAATATTTGTGTGCCTTTCTGTAAAAAAATGCATAGATTCCAGACACTTAATTTCTACAAAGACATAGTTACATAGTTACATTGTATATAAGGTTGAAAAAAGACTCTCCGTCCATCAAGTTCAACCTTTTAAGATCTCCTCTGATCTGCAACATGCAGATTAACTATTAATTAATTAGTTGTATATAAAAATAAAAAATAAATAAATAATCAATTCCCTCCTGATCCCAGACACCGGCGACCGGACTTCTCCCTGGATCAATACTGCCTCTCTAATTATCCATGATAGCCCTGAATTCCCTTTTTAATTAGAAATAAATCCAGACCCCTTTTAAAGTTATCTATCGAATCCACTGTCACCACCTCCTCTAGTAGAGAATTCCACAGATTAACCACCCTTACTGTGAAGAACCCTTTTCTTTCTTTAAGGTAAAATATTTTTACTTCTAACCTCAAGGGATGTCCTCTTGTCAGTTGAAAACCTCTTGGCTCAAAAAGATCTCTTGACAAATCTTTATACTGACCCTGGATGTATTTATATAATGTAATCATATCTCCTCTTAGACGCCTTTTTTCTAGAGAAAATAAGTTTAATTTGGTTAGTCTTTCTTCATAACTTAGCCCCTCCATTTCCCTTATTAGTTTGTTGCCCTCCTCTGTACCTTTTCCAGCTCTAAAATGTCCTTTTTATGACGTGGTGCCCAAAATTGTACTCCATATTCCAAATGAGGGCGTACTAGAGATTTGTATAGTGGCAGAATTATATTTGCTTCCTGGCTTCTATACCCTTCTTAATACATGCTAATATTTTATTTGCCTTTGCAGCTGCTGCTTGGCTATGAGCACTGTTACCTAGGTGGTTGTCCACAAGCACTCCCAAATCCCTTTCAATATCCGATACACCTAGATTTGCTCCATTAAGATTATAAATTGCATGGCTATTTTTCCTTCCCAGATGCATAACTTTACATTTATTCGTATTAAATCTCATCTGCCATTTAGATGCCCATTCCTCAATTTTATGTAAATCCCTTTGGAGGGAAAGCAAATCACTATCTGATTTAATTACCTTGCACAACTTCGTGTCATCAGCAAAAATGGAGACACCACACTCCAATCCTACCTCTAAGTCATTAATAAATATGTTAAAAAGGAGAGGAGCTAATACCGAACCCTGAGGAACCCCACTTACCACATTAGTCCAATCGGAGTATGTTCCATTTACAACAACCCTTTGCTTCCTGTCTTTTAGCCAGCTCTCAATCCATGAGCAGATATTTACTGCAACTCCTGTATCTCTTAGTTTGCACAATAGTCTCCATGTGGCACTGTATCAAAAGCCTTTGCAAAATCCAAAAAGACTACATCCACTGTGTTGCCTTGATCCAGGTTCCTACTAACCTCCTCATAGAAACTAATTAGATTTGTTTGACATGACCTATCCCTCATAAATCCATGTTGACTCCTCCTTATAATCCTGTTCAAATAGACATAATCTTGTATATTATCCCTTATTAACCCTTCTAAAAGCTTCCCCACTACAGAAGTGAGGCTCACTGGTCTATAATTCCCCGGATTTGCTCTTGCTCCCTTTTTAAATATAGGTATCACATCAGCTTTTCTCCAGTCATCTGGTAGAGACCCTGTGTTGAGTGAATCTTGAAAAATGAAATAAAATGGTTTGGCTATTACAGAACCCAGTTACCTTAGTACCCTTGGATGTATTCCATCTGGACCCGGGGCTTTATTAACCTTTATTTTTTCCAACCTCTTTTGGATTACTTCCTGTGTTAACCAATTATTTGTCAAAGGTAGTGTAGCCCCATTATGTTGCCGTGTCCCAACCACTGGTACCTCCCTTGTGTATACCGAAGAAAAGTACCTATTTAGCTCATCTGCCTTTTCTTGGTCAATAATTATCAGAGGGCCTGTGTCACATTGTAATGTTCCTATAGCTTCCTTCCTCGCCTTCTTCCCATTAATATACTTAAAAAATATTTTAGGGTTAGTCTTACTCTACTTTGGAATTAATTTTTCATTTTCTATTTTAGCCAGTCTAATCGCCCTTTTGCAAGCCTTGTTGATTTCCTTGTATTCCTTTAAAGCAGTCTCTGTCCCCTCTTGTTTGTATAATTTAAATGCCTGTTTTTTACTCTGTATCTTGATCTTTAAATCATTGTTAAGCCACATTGGATGGGATTTACTCCTTTTACTTTTATTCCCACACCGTATATGCCGATGTGTATGTATATTTAGTAAGGATTTAAATGTTGTCCACTTGTGGTCAGTGTTTTTACCTGCCAGTTCTCTGTCCCAGTCTATACTTTGTATTGCTGCCCTTAGACCGTTAAAATCTGCCCTTTTAAAATTAAGAGTTTTTGTTGTCCCCTTAAAATTATGTTTTTTCAATTCAATCTCAAACGAGACTGTGTTTTGATCACTGTTTCCCAAAGGTTGCCCTATTCCAACATTAGATACTATATCAATATTATTTGTGATGAGTAAATCTAAGATAGCTTCATTTCTAGTAGGCTCTTGTACAACCTGGGCCAGATAATGATCCCTGAGTGTACTCAAGAACCTGCTCCCCTTAGATGAACTGCTGGTCTCATTTATCCAGTTTATTTCAGGGTAATTAAAATCTCCCATTATTAGAACTTGACCATGCCTAGCTTAATTTTCAATCTGTAACAATATTTGTATTTCCTCACTTCCAGCTATATTTGGGGGTTTATAGCATACTCCTACTAATATTCTTTTGGAATTTGCTGCTCCGCTATTTAACTCTACCCATAAACATTCAGCTTTATCACTAGGTCCACCATAAATATCTTCTCTGACTATAGGCTTAAATTCAGGCTTAACATACAGACAAATCCCTCCTCCTCGTTTACCATTGCCTCTATCTTTCCTAAATAGGTTATAACCATCCAGATTAACAGTCCAATTATGAGATTCATCCCACCCCGTTTCAGTAATACCTATTAAGCCCCATTTTTCATTAATTGCTAATAATTCTAACTCTCCCATTTTTCCTGGCAAGCTTCTGGCATTAGCAAGCATACACCTTATGTTATGAGTCTGTAGTTCTGAAGTGCCTGCCACTGTACTTGTATTACTTAGTACTACCTCCCTATTGACTATACTACCTCTCCCCCTTCTCCTCCCCCATGGGTAACTAATTCATCCCTTTCCCTCTCTACCCTATTTACCCCAATACTTCTATATAGTCCCTCCCCCGCACCTACAAGTTTAAAAACTCCTCCAGCCTTTCTACCATCCTATCCCCTAGTACAAAAGCTCCCTCATCATTAAGATGCAATCCATCCCTACTGTAGAGATTGTACCGAAGTGAAAAGTCAGCCCAGTGCTCTAAAAACCCAAACCCCTCCTTAGTGCACCACATCTTTAGCCACACATTAACCTCCCTAAGCTCCTTCTGCCTCCCTGGGCTAGCACGGGGCGCTGGTAGTATCTCAGAAAATACTACCTTGGAGGTCCTTGCCTTCAGCTTATTACCTAGTTCTCTAAAATCATTATTTAGAACATTCCATCTTCCACTAACTTTGTTATTGGTACCAATATGTACCAAGACTGCCGGTTCATTTCCAGCCCCTCCCAATATTTTGTCTACCCGATCCACAACATGACGAACCCGACCACCCGGGAGACAGCAAACTGTTCGATTGCTCGGATATGGGTGACAAATCACCCTGTCTACCTTCCTAATAATAGAGTCCCCTACAATCAAAACAAGTCTGTTGCTCTGCCTATGCTGCCCTCCCACTCCTCCATTAGAGCTGTTCTCCCGGCTGTTAGAGGGAACAGCTCTATCTGGCAATTGCCATTCCTGAATGGACATCCCCAACAGTTTCACTCAATCTGGCAAATCTGTTGGTGTTTGCCAACTCAGAACTGGCCTGCCTCCTCCTGTTCCCCCTGCTTCCCCTTGTAACTGTAACCCAGCTACCTCCCTGGACATCCTCACTAGCCCCAGCACCAACCCCCGTTCCAGTGGAGCAATATCTCCAAGTGCTGCAATTCTCCGCTCCAGATCTCCAATTTGAGCTTCCAGAGAGGCAACATGCTCACACCTGTCACAGAGGTATGGACCCTGGATCATCTGTTCCAGTATTGCATACTATGACAGGATGTACACTTAGTGAGGTTGCCACTGGACTGACTCATAATTATTATTATTGTCTACAAAATTTCATTGGGAAAAATAAAGAATATAAAATAATATATTTGTATAATGTTTTCCTCCTTTGTACTATAAATCTGCCCTCCCTTTTCTTTGAAGTCCCTACCCCTATTTAAACTCCTACACTTCACTAGAACTGCACCTGATACTGAAAATGTTCGCAAGCTCACAGTTTCGCCCCTTCCACGTTTATACTAACTTCTGCCTTCTCACCTGGGCACAATTAGTGCACTCTGCAATTTATCAGCCTTTACTTGTAAGGTAAATCCACTTGTAAACAGCCCCTAAACCAGCTCACAAACCTTTTATACAAGTTAAACAGTCAAGCCACATCCCTCTCACCTAGGCACAATTAGTGCACTCTGCAGGTTATCAGCCTTTACTTGTAAGGTAAATCTACTTGTAAACAGGCCCCAAACCAGCTCACAACCCTTTTATATTAGTTACACAGTCAAGCCACACCCCTCTCACCTGGGCTCAATTAGTGCACTCTGCAATTTATCAGCCTTTATCTGGGCACAATTAGTGCACTCTGCAATTTATCAGCCTTTATCTGTAAAGGAAAATCCACTTGTAAACAGCAAGACATTTAGTTCTTAGTTAATTTTGCAAAAAATAATTTACTGCCCCACAATAGAAATGTAATAAGATTTTCAGAATATCCCTGGGGAAGCACTGACTGTTGCACCTGTGTTCAAACAGATGTATCTTTAGATCTTGCCAAGTTGAAGGACTTGAGCACTAGATGGAAGCACCTAGAGCAAGAAAACAATAAATTATGAATTATGCCTTTGTTGGTTTCTCTAATAATATAAAAAATGTAATTGCATAAAAAACATGTTTTTTTACTGATAATAGTATTTTTGCCTGTTCAGACACAGCGTCAGGTCCGGTTGAATGAACTGCTCCATGAACACTCCAGCTCTGCCAACCTCATAGTAATGTGAGTATACCAGACATGTACTAATTGCAGTGACATGTTTATAAGCCTCAATCTCTCCAAAATGTACTAACCGCATTGGCATTTTTAGTCCCAGCATTTTTAGTCCCGTTTAGCACGAAAGTGTACAGGTTTTAATTAAACTTACTGTCATTCATTATGTAATGGTGCATTAATGTCATTCATTATGTAATGGTGCATATGTAAATGATCTGCTTTCCACAGACTTATGCTGCAAATGGCAATCGGATCCTTCTAAATCTCTCACTACTTCATATTCAGCAGGATAATTGTATTTTTTTATTTCACCTTCCATACATTTTAAGGACCTTATTTAAATGTGATTTGGCCAATTGAATATATAAGCACACAGCATATTTTATTTACAGAAGTTTTTAGTTCGTGAACTTCTATCCAAAAGCAAGGTATTCACTAACCAAACACTTCTGTAAAAAATATATGCTATGTGCTTATATAGAGCCCTATTCAGTTGGCCAAATCGCATTTGAATGAGGCCCTTAGAGTGTTTTAAATGACCACATCGACCTCATATGCTGCTTTACAAATGTATACAAAATTATAAAATAGTAAGGAGGCAGACAAAAATCTAAATGTTCTAGGAGCCTCACATATGATAAATGTTCTAGGAGCCTGACAGGAATTAAGTATTGATGCTGAAGCCAGGGAGTGAGTCACTTTTAGAAATACATCATGCTGCTGCTGCTGCAAAATGTTTATAAGCCAGAAGTAAATATTTTGATCTTGGCTCCTGTTTTTTTTCTTCTTTGCACTTTTAATTTATGAACCATTATTAAAATAATACCGTTTCAAGGAACTGCCATTGTTGTGTTAGGTAAATACAGTCTTAGGGCTATATTCAATTCCAAGCTCGCAATTCGATCAAAGACGGCCGAAGGTCTGCGGGTGTGATGCGGGCTCCCGTTCGTCTCAGATTACAATGCTATTCAATTGCTCAAGTTACTGCAAGTTACTGGCCAAAGCCTAAAGCCCATAAAGCCTTTTCACCAGTAATGCTTCCGGGTATCCGATCCAATGAATCAAGGCTGTAAGTTGCTATCCCGGCACAGGTCAATTAACGAATAGGAAGCGGAGGACACCAATCAACGCCGCTGGAAACGGTTTAAAAGACTGTGAAAATGTTTATTATTTGACTGTGCTGTAGCTGAGAAAGTCAACATACAGGTCTAGGCGTTGGTGAGCTAGAGAGTGTTAAAGATAGAGAGTGTTAGAGCAAGTGAGAGTGTTATAGAGAGCAAGTGAGAGTGTCAGAGAGAGAAATAGAGAGTGCCAGAGAGATAGAGAGAGCAAGTGAGAGTGCCAGAGAGTGAGAAATAGAGTGTTAGAGCGAGTGAGAGTGCCAGAGAGAAATAGAGTGTTAGAGAGAGTGAGTGAGAGTGCCAGAGAGAGACATAGAAATAGAGAATGTTAGAGAGAGAGAGTGAGAGTGCCAGACAGAGAAATAGAGAGTGTTAGAGAGAGCAAGTGAGAGTGCCAGATAACGAGATAGAGAGTGAGGAGGGGAGGAGAGTGTGGAGAGAGGGGAACACCGGAGGAGGAGAGGAGGAGAGATAGAGGTATGGAGAGAGTGAGAGGAGGCAGCAGGTCAGGGACGGGAGATACAGGTGGAGCAGAGCAGGAGGGGGGAGATGGATGTGCCCCCAGATTGTAGGCACATACGGTTTAGGAGCAGAGGGTCAGGGGCCTGATCCCAGGGTGGGAGGTATTGATGATGAGGGCCGGCCCCAGGGAGAGAACGGGAAGGCCAGGAACCCTAGGCACAGTTGGCAGGGCAACAGGTTGTGCCAAAGCAGAGTTCACACAATTATAGTGAAGAGGAGACAGAAACTCTCCTCAGGGAAGTCCAAGCCCACCATAGCATCATCCATGGTGGTAGGGATGTGAGACCTGGCGATAAGGCACGTGCCTGGAATGAGATGACTGCAGCTGTGGCTTCATTAGGTTTTGTAAACCGTGATATCCGGTCGGTTAAATACTGATATGATGACTGCCGGATGATGAAGAAGAAGAAAATGGCAGCGGATGCCAGAGCAGCCCGTGGGACTGGTGGTGGCCCACCACTCAACATCACATACTGTGGATGGGAGCGGACTATCAAGGAGTCTATGGATCCAGCAGCAGTAATGGGCCTTCCAGGACAGTTGAAAACTGGGTATCAGGAAACCCTATAAAGTGAGTATCATATGCACCATCACACCCTCATATGCACACACATGAACCCTACGGACATAGATAACTGACATACAATAGCACTGTAAGATTTCTGATTCTGACTACAGATATATGGGATAACCATGTAAATATTATAATATATCATATTATCATCCTAATTGTTAACAATGAAATGTCTGTCCAATACCTGTGGTTAAAACTGAATCTGAATAGCAGTTTCCAATGCAGTTTGTGTTAGTGTTATGTTTCCTGTTTGTTCAAAGTTAATATAAAACAAAACAGTATATATCAATTGCAATTGTATATATTTTGTAATGAGTTCCCCTATCCCTATCTTCCCCATGTTACACTGCACTGTTTAAGGCTGTGTCACTTAAAACTCCAAGTGCTTGGAAACTATCCCTACAGTTAAACGAGGTACAGCTGTAGATCCACAATAATTTTACATCGAAAAGAGAGTACATGTATTGGTGTGCACACTGCAGCATATGCGGATACAGACTCTGAGGGACTGCATGTGCATGTCATGTACTAGCCTAACCTGGACCATGTCTCATAAGCATGTTAACACCCATTGCTGAGCATTGGTCACAGATTGGTCAGTCTCACACACTGCACAGCAGATTCAGATGAGCACGTGTCCTAATAAACAGATGGCACACCGCACCAGTTTATAATATGTATATATATATATATATATATCTGAGGGAAACAATCACCACAGCCAATTACAAGTGACCATGATGTCAGGGATATGGAAACACACAGCAAACAATTCTTTAGAGAATCAATACTCACATACTATTGTCCTCTCATTTCAGTACCCAGGAGGCATTCCCCCGCCCGCGGACACACAGGCAGTGGCTCCTCCAGAGCCACCACTATCACCAACGCAGGTGGTGGTGGTGGAGGAAGCCGAGGGCCCTAGCTAATCACATCTGGACCATCCGCAGCAGGACCATTGTGGGAATCAGCCCTGGGCCCTCACACTCACTTTCCCAGCCCTTTCAAATTACTGGAAGTTCAATAAACCACTAACCACCTGCAGGGATGTTGAGGTCATGGGGACCACTCTCAACTACTGCCACCTGGTGACATCCAGGCAATATGTGTGCCGGACCCAAATCCTCTCCCACTCCTGACCGGGCCACAACAAATGTTGCCACAGCAGTGCTTTTCCCAGCAATGGTTGTCCCAGCAGATGTCACAGCCATTGGTGCCCCTGCAGATGTCGCAGCCATTGTTGTCCCAGCTGTTGTCGCAGCTGCTGATGTCGCAGCCAGTGTTGCTCCAACAGACCAGGCCAACACCATGGGCAACAGCATCTCCATTGCCGGTACTGTCTCCAGTGCTGCCAGCACCATCTCCAGTTCCGTCAGCACCATCTCCATTGCCAGTCCCATCTCCATTGCCAACAGATTCCCTACTGCAACACCATTCCTATCCCTACAGGGTACACCTCTGGCCTCACCACAGCACATCCAGAGTACACCATCATCCGGAGACGGAACTCTCGTCCCTGCACCAGGCACCTTGAGGCACATATATCTGCACATCTACTTGGCTGATGAGCGCGAGATCAGAGCAGTCCAACAGCTGACAGCTCAGCTGTCACGTCAAAATTAAAATTAATGTGATGAGAGCTATGTATATAAGATGATCTTTGTATTTTTAGGGTCCACATTAGAGCCTTTGAGTGTGAAGGGGTTGATATGTTAGCCATTTGCATGTATTTGTATTGCAATTTAATGGGGTAGTGTGTCTTTAATAGCTTTCAGCATGTTGTAGCATAGCTTTTCATATTGGCATATGCATGACCATTACAACGTATGTGGAAAAAATATATTTTTTTTGCAATATTTGATATTTGGGAGTTGTTGTGCATGTAATTGTAATGCCTTTCATTGCTTCCCCCGTGTTTTAAAGTGCATTGGTGTCTTTATATTGTGATTTGCAGTGTTACCAACTAGTCTGTAAACCCTTTGCGGGTCCTATTTGGAACCCTGTAACCTTTGGGTTGCCATTTGGCGTTTGCGAGCTTGATTGCGGCTGCAGTGTTGAGCGATTTTTTGCTATCGGAAGACTTGCGGCCTTGAGAGATAGAAGGCTTCGGGAAGCTGTAAGTTACAAGTTTTACCATTGACATTTTTTCAAGGCCGTAACTCGGAAGCCATTCGGAGACCACAAAAAGACGCCAAGTGAATAGCAAATTAACTTCGACCTCACTTGCAGGCTATCGGATTACCCGAAACCTCAATTGAATTTGACCCATTGTTTATTAACTAAAATATGCAATTATGGTGCCCTTGAAAGAGCTTGCAATCGTGAGTCAGAGTTTCACAGAAAATAATGTAAATTGTCTTATCAGTGTTCAGAATTTCCTATTCAATTGCCAAGGGAGTTAACCAATTTAATGTTTTTTGTTTTTTGCACAAAATTAGCTCTTTAAAACAGCATAGTGTGCCTAGCATAGCGTCTCTTTCCCCCCTTTCCCTCCCCTGTGTCTTTTCTCCCCCTCTCCCTTTGTCTCCTTTCCCTCTCTCGCTTCTCTGTGTCTCCTTTCCCCTCTCCTTCCCCTGTGTCTCCTTTCCCCCCTCTCTCCATCTCCAAGCCAGGAGAGGACAATAGCCTAGGCCGCTCATTGTGCATGTGCGGGGGTACTGCAGTGCGGGCCACGCGATTAGCGACGTGGGCAAGCCTTTCTCCCCTCTGCCTTACGGGCCGGCTCAGCCTACGGCGCTCATTGCACCAAAATCGGGTTCACAATGAGCGCCTTCAGTGCTCATTGCGCATGCCCGTAACTTTTAACATTGCGTGACCAATATTCATATTATTATTAATGATTTCATCTTTTTGTGCAAAAATCTGAATTTAGTACTATATTTAATGGGGAGGGGAAAGCGCAGTTTAATCACATTTTTCTAGCTACCTTAATTTAATAAGCAGTGCTAGTCAATTTGATATCTCTTAAGAGGTGTATATTCTTCAGCAAATGGGTATTGCTATAGGATACTTTAATTTAAGTTATATAAACATACCATGTGTACTACTGTCAGTGACATGTTTAGAAGCCTTAATCTCTCCAAAACGTACTAACCATCAGCCTCATTAAATTGGGGATACATTGTAAAACGTAGTCCGTATTTCCAGATTTACGTGTTACGGGTATTAAATTAGCACCGTAACGTTGCTCGCAGCGGACTTATGTGTTAACACTCAGGACGTCCGAATAGGGTACGTGCTGAGCAACGTTGAACTTCGCGCACTTAAATCCTTTGATCTTTCATGCCCGTAACCGCTACTTGTTCAATTCAGCTATTAAATTGCAACGTGGTCACTCGCGAGCAAGCACATAACATGCAAATGGAGCCCAAAGACCAATGTGTGCTCGAGAGCACCTGCAAGGGGGGTAAAGTCCAATACGTAGTACTTGTATTGCAAATAAAAACACTCTACTGTACATTTTTTTATAAGGGAAAGTGGTGTTACAATTAATAGCACAACATTCTCAAGCCCGCAAATCGGTTCCGGAAAATACTTTATTTCATGTTTATATTATGTGTTATTTCGATCCCTGCAATCAATGTGTTAAGACATATACTGTAACTCGCATGTAATAGAATATCATATTTACTGCTTTATTAATATTGCATTATATTTGGAATGTGGTTCCAATTGCAAACTGTACTTGAAGCACATAGGACTTAGAAATCTACCCTCCCCTGTTTCAGTGATGTAACGCTAACAATCTATTTTTCCTTTGGCTCTATCTCAACCCATGCTTAATTGGTTGTGTTCGAGCATGCAACTCCGACGGCCGAGAACTGGTTTACGAAATAGCGTCTCTCGCTTGTAGCTCGCAGCCCATTCTAATTTAAAAACGATGTAAAACGGCCAAATTTGAAGCATGCAGCCCTTACATGCTACACGTTGGACTTAAGAGGCTGCAATTTAATGAGGCTGCATATTGGCATTTGTAGTTGATCAGTGCCTTTTAACACAAAAGTGTACATTTGTTTTTAAATTAAATTACCATTCCATGCCACGGACTACCTGTAATATATTGTTTCTGCATTACATTGAGTGAGAATATTTCATAGAAATGTATATTTTTGTTCTCTGTTATTAGTTGCTAATATTAACCCCTAGTCCTAAGATTAACCCCTAAGCTATATTGACCCCCATGGCACCTAACATGAACCACTGTGTTCCATGGAGGTCCTCTAGGATTCCCAAGTAAACTACCCCCCAGGGGTCCATAAGGGCTCCCTCTAGTTCCTAAGCGTACATAAAAAAACACTACATAAAATATTTTTTTTTACTAAAAATAAAAAATGCATTACAGATAACAAAATAATTCACAGAAAATAAATAAAGAAAATAAAGAAAAATAATTACACAAAATAAAAAATAAAACTGTAAAGGGTTCAAATATACCTACCTACCTATGATGCCTTCCAGTGATGATCCACAAAACCCTGGTGCTCAGCCTTCTACCATGGATAAGCAGGATCTACCCATGTTGCTAGTAGATTCTGGTTCTCTTCTTCTTTTCGTGGACGCTCATGTATCCTCATCTTCTGACCCATTGAAAATGGTCTCCAACTAAAAAATCTGCCACTCTCTAAAAAAAAAGAATCCTAACCGAGCTCCTTCTTGCCTTAATACTATTTATGAATGGGTAATTATTTAGCAAATCAGAATTCAATCTGGGGATATAACAGACATTTCGATAAATCGGGTGGCACTTCTCAGAGGTTAGATATACGTGCGCGATGTGATTTTTTTCCTACAGGAGCCATGGTATAGAGCCCATAGTGTTTGTGGAAAAAGACCTGCCGGCAATTTTAGTTTCTCTAGAGTTGATACTTGTTCTGCAATCAGTACTTGCAGTAAATCTGTGTTTACAGCATTAAATACGTTCAAATTTTAAAATATGCAAAACAGTTTTAGAATGTAAAGAACGTTCTACAACCTTTTAAATGCAACAAGCGACTTGCCCTTCAAAAATGACGGCAATAAAATTTAAAGGCTGGCAATGCTGTTTGCCCCACAATGCGAGACTCTCCCCCCTCTAACTTAAGTGCCTTCACGGGCCCCTCCCACCGTCTACTTTTACGGGCCTCATGATAACCGCCTTCGGCGTTCATCGCGGACCTTCCAATGAGCGTCTTTGTCATTCATTGCGAGCCTCTCCCACCGTCTACGTTATGAGCCTCGTGATGGGTGCTCATCGCGAGCCCCACAATAAGCGGCTTCGCCGCTCAGTGCAGGCCTCGGGCAACCCATCATTTTCATGCCACGCAATGAGCAATTTCAGGCGCTGTCCAACCCGCAATATTCGGGCCTCGCGCTGAGCGCCTTCGGGGCTCCTCTAGAGGCTCTCCTCACTCTCTGACCCCTGTGTCTGTTTCCCCCCCTCTCCCTTCAATGTGTCTGTTTCCCCCTCTCTCCCTCCCACTGTCTCCTTGCCCCCTCTCCCTGCCCTGTATTTGTTTCCCCTTGTTTCACTCTCCAGTGTCTCTCCCCCCCGCCTCTCACCCCTGTGTCTTTCCACCCTCTTTCCCCCCCCCTCTGTGTCTTTCTCCTCCTCAAGCCGTTAAAGCCGTAATGTTTTCAAAGTCTTGCATGCCTCGCAATGAGCGCCATAGGCCTACGGCCTTTGGGGCTCATTGTGAGCCTTTTTCCAAGTCTTGCAGGCCTCCCGATGAGCCCGCAATGAGCGCTGAAGTCATGCTTAAGCCCATATTTTGGAACATTGCGTGACAATAACTCGCAATTACGACAACTATTATATGTGATAACGCTAAGATAACTAACATTTTTTTTTGTAGATAAACTCTTTGAGGTAAAAGACACTTTGAATACACTGCAGCTCTCAGTAGCATATTGAGACATTGCCTCTAATTGACTAGTACTCCGACTAGTATGAGACGCTGTACAGCCAGTACTACAGTCAGGTGCAGAGTCTCAACAGCATACTGCAACATGCTGCATTGCAGAGTCTGTTTTTCATGAGCTGCAGAGGGCATATATATATATGAATGAGTTTAGGCAGAAAAAACAGAGCTTGCTGCTGTTTGTTATTTTATCTGATGGGTGCGCCCTTGAAAACTAATAAACTTGCCTTTAGTCCTCATGACAACACTGGCAGTTGCAGCTGTCAGATTTTCATAGTGCAGTAGGTTGATCTGCTGAAACCAAAGTGGTAGATTCTATAGCGGCATAGTTGCATATTAAAAGGTATCCCTCTATTGTTTTTCAGGACGATGCCCGTTGCAAGGAAGGGAGCTGTGTCCAATGCACTGTATATGGCATGGCTTGAAATCCTATCCAGTGACCTGCCACCTGTCCTTCTAATTCGGGGGAACCACCAGAGTGTCTTAACCTTTTACTCTTAAAGGATGTGGATCGGAGAGTTGTTTAACCCATTTACTACCAGAGGGACTGTTACAGGACGGTGGGGTGGCATCCTCTCCTGTCTCTGTGTTTGCATTGTGTGTTTCTGATCTGACATTCTTACGCCTTACTAGTATGTCTGAGTGATTGTCTTTTAATTCATCTATGCTTCCTGAAAGGGTATATTATGAAATCCACTGAAAAGACACCACATGGACTATGTATTTAGCATTACTCTAACAGCTAATAAAAAGCCATGTCATCATGACCAGATAAGAAAAATAATTCATTTTCAGGCAATACTGCCATTAGTATTCTGCCTGATAATATTAATTTATTATGTATATCTTAATACAAGTAGCAAAAAGTTACTGGTGTGAATATTTTATTAGCTATCATGTTTCATCATTAGCGCATATTTGTGTAAAAGCTTTTACAATCCTCTTTGCAGCAGATATCTACAAGGGGTTAATTATCTGCCATCCCAGTATGTGTGTTTGAAAGAGCTATTATTGTTTCAGCTTTTTTAAAGAGCCACTGAAATCTAGTTACAGAATGCATTTTTGATGCACAACGTGTTTAGAATTTTCTTAGGAAAATAAAAATGCAGACTTTAATTTAAGAATAATTATATTCAGTATTGCTGTTCGGAGAGCCACCATTGCAGTGTTTGGGGAAGTGGGAGCTTCCATGCCAAAGAGACAGAAAATCTAATCTAAAGAAATGATTGTGTAATAGTTAATAAATCTTTGTATTTATTTCTTATTATTAAGTAAAGTCCTTCAAGCGCATAGGTTAAATATGGAATTTAAGTGGTCATTTGAGTAAATGATAATGCCTTATATAAAATATATAACACAATATGTCACTACACTACTACTGAATGTACGTTCTTTGTTTTTGTCTTAATGAATTGTCTTAATGAATATTTTAGAATAAAGCATTTGATTTTACTGGTGTTGCTTGTATTTACACACATGACCTTGAATGGGTTTAGAAATGATGCTGCCTTACAGCTTTATTAAATTGTGATTCTGCCAATTGAATAGGGCTCTATATAACATAGTTACATAGTTACATAGGGCCTCATTCTATTATCGGCCGTAAATCGGCCGTAAGGCTGCGATTCCTTGCGGGGGTTCAGTTAACTCGCGATTCTATTATACGGCCCCGCAAGGATCTCCTCTTACGGCCGGCCGCATATCTTGGAACCGGCCGTAAGCTCTGAAATCTAAAAACTCAAAAATAAATTCAAGCCTGCACTGTACAGCTCTGTAAATGCTAGGGATCATATTGGGGGACATGAGGATTAAAAGGAACCCACTCTCAAGCTTGCACATCTGCCCAAACCCGAGTTCAAATTAACTGTTTATTTTCCGGCTGCGGCGTGGGCGTGTCTGAAGTGCTCCAAGCACTCTGGACTTTTTACATGGATATTTTACGGATATTAAAAATAAAATATTTTACGGATTTGAGTACAGGATAATTATGTGCTATTTTTTCTAACACCTAAAATCCCTTTATAGTCTTCTAAAAGTGCAGGATGGCTTTATTTGAGCTATTTTATGTGCTTAATTGGTGCTAGCGAGACCTCTTTCCTGCAAGTAAGCTGCGGCTCGCTTTTAGCCTTGCAGAGAGGTTTCCCGGAGGAATTGAATTGCAAAACTCTTGCGGCCGTTTAAGATCAAAGGATTTCCTCCGGCGCGAGCGGCCGCAAGAGATAGCAAGGCACCGGCCGCAAGCCTACCGGAGCCTCCGGCCGTAAGGGAATAGAATAGCCGAATAGCTTGCGGCCGGTCCTTGCGGCCCCGCAACGGCTGCGGCCGCTAATAGAATGAGGCCCATAGTAATTAAGGTTGAAACTTTCAGTCCATCAATTTCAACCGGTTAAGATCTCCTCTGATCTGCAATATGCGGATTAGTTATTAATTAATTTGTTGATTAAATAATTATTAATAGTATAGTATTGGAGGATGAATAAAGAGTTACTCCCTCAAGTTCAACCTTTTTAGATCTCTATTGATCTTTTTAATGTGCACTATTTATTATTAATTGTTAATTGATCCAGAGGAAGGCAAACACAAAAAAAAACCACTGAAACTTTGCCAATTGTCTCATAAGGGGGAAAAAAGCAAAATTCCTTCCTGACCCCAGAAACTGGCGATCAAATTTCTCCCTGGATCAATATTCCTTCGCTAGTTATCTAGATAAGCCTTGAATGCCCTCTTTATTCAAAAATAAATCTAACCCTTTTTTGAAGTTGTCTATCGAATTCGCTGTTACCACCTCCTTTGGTAGAGAATTCCACAGTTTAACCACCCTAACTGTGAAGAACCCTTTTCTTTGTTTAAGGTGAAATCTTTTTTCCTCTAACCTCAAAGGGTGTCCTCTTGTCAGTTGAAAATCTCTTGCTAAAAAAAGTTCACTTGACAAAGCCTTATATTGACCCTGGATGTATTTAAATAAGGTAATCATATGCCCTCGTAGACGCCTCTTTTCTAGCGAAAATAAGTTTAGTTTGGTTAGTCTTTCTTCATAACTTAGCCCCTCCATTCCCCTTATTAGTTTTGTAGCCCTTCTCTGTACTTTTTCCAGCTCTAAAATGTCTTTTTTATGAAGTGGTGCCCAAAATTGTACTCCATATTCCAAATGAGGGCATACTGGAGATTTGCATAGTGGCAGAATTATATTTGCTTTCCTTGCTTCTATACCCTTCCTAATACATGCTAATATTTTACTTGCCTTTGCAGCTGCTGCTTGGCTTTGAGCGCTGTTATCTAGGTGGTTGTCTACAAGCACTCCCAAATCCCTTTCAATATCTGATACACCAAGATTTGCTCCATTAAGATTATAGATTGCATGGCTATTTTTCTTTCCCAAATGCATAACCTTACATTTATTTGTATTAAATCTCATCTGCCATTTAGCCGCCCATTTCTCCAATTTATGCAAATCCCTTTGTAGGTAAAGTACATCATTATCTGATTTTATTACCTTGCACAACTTAGTGTCATCAGCAAAAATGGAGAAACTACTTTCGAGTCCTACTTCTATATCATTATTAAATATGCTAAAAAGGGGAGGACCTAATACTGAACCTTGAGGAACCCCACTTATCACATTAGTTCCATTCACAACAACCCTTTGCCTCCTGTCTTTTAGCCAGCTCTCGATCCATGAGCAAATATTTACTGCAATTCCTGTATCCCTTAGTTTGCTCACTAGTCTTCCATGTGGCACTGTATCAAATGCCTTTGAAAAATCTAAGAAGACTACATCAGTACCCTTGGATGTATTCCATCAGGACAGGGGTTTTGTTAACATTTATTAACATTTATTTTCTCCAATCTCTTTTGGATTTCCTCCTGCGTTAACCAATTATTTAGTGATGGTAGTGTGCCCCATTATGTTGCTGTGTCCCAACCACTGGTACCTCCCTTGTGTATACCAACGAAAAGAACCTATTTAGCTCATCTGCCTTTTCTTGGTCACTAATTATCAGATGGCCTGTGTCACATTGTAATGTTCCTATAGCTTCCTTCTTCGCCTTCTTCCGATTAATATATTTAAAAAATATTTTAGGGTTAGTCTTACTTTCCATTGCAATTGACTTCTCATTTTCTATTTTAGCCAGTCTAATAGCCCTTTTGCAAGCCTTGTTGAATTCCTTATAGTCACATAAAGCTGCTTCTGTTCCCTCCTTCTTGTATAACTTAAATGCACGTTTCTTTTTCCTCATCATGATCATTGTTAAGCCACATGGGATGTGATTTACTCCTATTTATTTTATTTCCACATGGTACATGCCGATGAGTATGCTTATTTAGTAAGAATTTGAATGTTGTCCATTTATTTTCAGTATTTTTCACTGTAAGTACTTTCTCCCAGTCTATATGTAGTATTGCTGCCTGTAGCCCATTAAAGTTAGCCCTTTTAAAATGTTGAGTTTTTGTTGGCCCCTTACAACTCTGTTTTTTGTATTTTTTTTGTATTCAATCTCAAATGATACTGTGTTGTGATCACTGTTCCCAAGGGTTCCCCTATTTTAACATTTGATATTATATCAATATTACTTGTGATGACTAAATCCAAGATGGCCCCATTTCTAGTAGGTTACCTGGGCCAGATAATGATCCCGGAGTGTACTCAAGAACCTGCTCCCCTTAGCTGAGCTGCTGGTCTCATTTATCCAGTTTATTTCAGGGTAATTAAAGTCTCCCATTATTAGAACTTGCTCATGCTTAGCTGCATTTCCAATCTGTAACAATAATTTTATTTCCTCACTTCTAGCTATATTTGGGGGTTTATAGCATACTCCCCATATGTGTTTAGAATTAGCTCCTCCACTATTTAGCTCAACCCACAAAGATTCAATGATGCCGTTAGTGCCAGCATAAATACTACTCTGACTATAGGCTTAAATTCAGGCTTAACATACAGACAGATCCCTCCTCCTCTTTTACCATTTCCCCTATCTTTCCTAAATAGGTTATAAGCATCCAAATTAACAGTCCAGTCATGAGATTCATCCCACCATGTTTCAGTAATGCCTATTAAGCCCCATTTTTCTTGTACTGCTAATATTTCTAGCTCGTCCATTTTCCCAGGCAAACTTCTTGCGTTAGCAAGCATACACTTTATGTTGCTATGGCTCTGCCATTGTGAAGTGCTTGTCACTGTATTTGAGGCCCCTATTCATACCTCCCTACTGTCTATTGTAACCCTCCCCCTTCTCCTCCCCCATGGGTAACTAATTCATCACTTTCCCTCTCTACCCTATTTACCCCAATGCTTCTATATAGTCCCTCCCCCGACCTACAAGTTTAAAAAATCCACCAGCCATTCTACCATCCTATCCCCTAGCACAAAAGCTCCCTCATCACTAAGGTGCAATCCATCCCTGGTATAGACATTGTACCCAAGTGAGAAGTCAGCCCAGTACTCTAAAAACCCCAAACCCTCTGCACTGCACCACTTTTTTAGCCACGCATTAACCTCCCTAAGCTCATTCTGCCTCCCTGGGCTAGCACGTGGCACTGGTAGTATCTCAGAAAATACTACCTTGGAGGTCCTTGCTTTAAGCTTATTCCCTAGTTCTCTAAAATCATTCTTTAGGACGCTCCATCTTCCACTAACTTTGTCATTGGTACCAATGTGTACCAAGACCGGCAGTTCATTACCAGCACCTCCCAATAATTTATCCACCCGATCCACAACATGCCGAACCCGAGCACCAGGGAGACAGCAAACTGTTTGATTGCTGGGATCTGTGTGACAAATCACCCTGTCTACCTTCCTAATAATAGAGTCCCCTACCACCAAAACAAGTCTGTTGCTCTGCCTATTCTGCCCTCCCTCTCCTCCAGTAGAACTGTTCTCCCGGCTGTTAGAGGGAACAGCTCTATCTGGCATTGCCATTCCTGAATGGACATCCCCAACAGTTTCACTCAATCTGGCAAATCTGTTGGTGCTTGCCAACTCAGAACTGGCCTGCCTCCTCCTGTTCCCCCTGATTCCCCTTCTAACTGTAACCCAGCTACCTCCCTGGATATCCTCACTAGCTCCAGCTCCTCCCTCCATACTAGGCCCAGCTAAACTGTGCTCCGTGAGCACCACCTCCCTTTCCAGTGGAGCAGTATCACTAAGTGCTGCAATTCTTCTCTCCAGATCTTCAATTTGAGCTTCCAGAGAGGCAACATGCTCACAACTGTCACAGAGGTATGGACCCTGGATCATCTGTTCCAGTAGTGCATACATTTGGCAGGATGTACACTCAGTGACGTTACCACTGGACTGACTCATGATTATCAGTTACAAAAATACAGTGAGAAAACAAATCAATGTATTTGTATAAAGATTGCTTTTCTACACCTTAATCCAAACAAAACAAAAAAAAAATATATATATATATATATACGTTTGTTTTCTGATTTTCTTATAATGCCCCTTTTCTTTGGATTTCCTCCTTTTATTTAATCTCCTACACACTAACTACACTTACATTAGAAATGATTGCAAGCTCCCAAGCTCTCACTTTTCTTGTTAAAATAGACCCCGCCTACTCGCCTGTACAATGATAAATGAGCACAGGACAGCAAATACTCCACAGCCTCACAGAACGGATTCAGCAGAACACGACAAAATGCACACAGATATAGCTTACACAGGCCAAGCCACACCCACTCTCACCTGTATCACTGATTACTGCAACAGACAGAAAACTGTGCACTGATTTACAGAGCGGATTCAAACAGAACCTCACACAAATGCTCACAGATATAACTAACACAGACCAAGCCACACCCACTCTCACCTGTATCACTGATTACTGCAACAGACAGAAAACTGTGCACTGATTTACTGTGCACTGATTTACAGAGCGGATTCAAAAAGCACAGAGTATATTTTTTTTACAGAAGTTTTTAGTTTGTGAACTATCCAAAAGCAAATATGCTCTGTGCTTATATAGAGCCCTTTTCAATTTGCCAAATCGCAATTTAATAAGGCTGTATGTCCTTCTCAATATTCACCTTCAACACACTTATGTTTCATTATAGTATGCCTACTCCTTATCTTCTACCTTCTTTTATATTTTACCTTCTCCCATGTTCTCTTTGCTTGGAATTACCCCTGCATTTCCCTATCAAGAGGAACTACTTATTTGTAATTAATTAATACAATTCCTGTTTAATAAGCTATACAGTGGATATAAAAAGTCTACACACCCCTGTTAAAATGTCAGGTTTCTTTGCTGTAAAAAAATTAGACAAAGATAAATCATTTCAGAACTTTTTCCACCTTTAATGTGACCTATAAACTGTACAACTCAATTGAAAAACAAACTGAAATATTTTAGGTGGAGGGAAGAAAAAAAAGAAAAATAATGTGGTTGCATAAGTCTGCACACCCTCCTATAACTGGGGATGTAGCTGTGTTCAGAATTAAGCAATCACATTCTACATTGTGTTAAATAGGAGTCAGCATACACCTGCCATCATTTAAAGTGCCTCTGATTAACCCCAAATAAAGTTCAGCTGCTCTAGTTGGTCTTTCCTGAAATGTTCTTAGTCACATCCCACAGCAAAAGCCATGGTCCACAGAGAGCTTCCAAAGCATTAGAAGGATCTCATTGTTAAAAGGTATCAGTCAGGAGAAGGGTACAAAATAATTTCCAAGGCATTAGATATACCATGGAACACAGTGAAGACAGTCATCATCAAGTAGAGAAAATATGGCACAACAGTGACATTACCAAGAACTGGAGCTCCCTCCAAAATTGATGAAAAGACAAGAAGAAAACGGGTCTGGGAGGCTACCAAGAGGCCTACAGCAACATTAAAGGAGCACAGGAATATCTGGCAAGTACTGCCTGTGTGGTACATGTGACAACAATCTCTTGTATTCTTCATATGTCTGGGCTATGGGGTAGAGTGGCAAGACGAAAGCCATCCAAGCCAGGCTACATTTTGCAAAAACACATCTGAAGTCTCTCAAAAGCATGTGGGAAAAGGTGTTATGGTCTGATGAAACCAAGGTTGAACTTTTTGGCCATAATTCCAAAAGATATGTTTGGCGCAAAAACAACACTGCGCATCACCAAAAGAACACCATACCCACAGGGAAGCATGGTGGTGGCAGCATCATGCTTTGGGCTGTTTTTCTTCAGCTGGAACTGGGGCTTTAGTTAAGATAGAGGGAATTATGAACAGTTCCAAATACTAGTCAATATTGGCACAAAACCTGCAGGCTTCTGCTAGAAAGCTGAACATGAAGAGGAATTTCATCTTTCAGCATGACAACGACCTAAAGCATACATCAAAATCAACAAAGGAATGGTTTCACCAGAAGAAGATTAAAGTTTTGGCATGGCCCAGCCAGAGCCCAGACCTGAATCCGATTAAAAATCTGTGGAGTGGTCTGAAGAGGGCTGTGAACAGTAGATGCCTTCGCAGTCTGACAGATTTGGAGTGTTTTTGCAAAGAAGAGTGGGCAAATCTTTCCAAGTCAAAAAGACTGAGTGCTGTAAAAAAATCAAAAGGTGCTTCAACAAAGTATTAGTTTAAGGGTGTGCATACTTATGCAACCATATTATTTTTTTTTTATATTTTTTCTTCACTCTACCTAAAAGATTTCAGTTTTTTTTTCAATTGAGTTGTACAGTTGTACATTCTGAAATGATTTATCTTTGTCTCATTTTTTTACAGCACAGAAACCTGACATTTTAACAGGGGTGTGTAGACTTTTTATATCCACTGTAGTAGTAATATTCTCTATTTTATTTTCAAAGATTAGCGTATTTACATTCAGTTGATTGTTTGTCTCCTCCCTCATAAGGTAATTAGGGTGGAGGATGGGCTGAGAGACAGGTCTAAACGTTTTAAGAACAATTGGTTCGTAAAGTAAATAGAATTAATTAGTTGTAGATGCCACATTCTCATTGTGCAGGCACAAAATGCACTTGATATTCCCATTAAATTCATAGATAATAGTGATAGCCCAAATGGACACAGATTAGCAACTACATCACATAGTACATCACATTACGTGTTGAGAGTTTTCATCTATGACATACAGTGAAATCCTTATCATAGGATGGATAGTAACAGCAAGTGACAGAAATACTGCTGACATCCAATGGTCAGACATATATGAGAGAATTTATAAAAACGGTTATACATATACACAATCAACTTGTGTATATACACAATCAGATTATGAGATTGTATGACTAATCAGTGGTCTAATGATTAGGACAGTGGTGGGCAACTCAGTCCAGGTGCCAACAGTCCATGATTTCAGAACAGAATGAAACCAAGTTACTCAGATGTGCCGAAACAGAGATCAACTGAATACAGTGAGAAATTCAAATCCTGGACTGTTAACGGCCCTCATAGGTCCAAGTTGCTATCCATTAGATTAATGGCCCAAGAAAGGCACTTTGCTAAAGAAACAACATGGACTTCTATACTACTTCTATATGGGTAAAGACTAGGGTTATTAGGCCCTAGCGAAGGCCAAAGCACTTTGGTGATTACGGAAGTGGAGCAAATTGGTACCAACAAGAATGATCTCTTGAATATTATTCTTATTCTATTGATAAATCACTGAGTGTGATTTATTATATGTCAGCCATGTGGGCTAATGAGTACTTGGTAGATTTTTTTTTTGTAGTATTCTCATTGATGGTATTATGTATCATCCTAAATGAGCAACCCAGAGTCTTCGGGGACTTACAGCCGGTCTTGTTAACACTGTTCACTATAGTGTCCGATACTGTATAGAAGGATAATGGAGAGGGGAAAGACAGCGCAAAATCTCCTAGTGTAGATATCTTAGGTTGGAGTATGGACAAATACTATAACACTTGTGTATAGAGATGTCGCGAATAGTTCACCGGCGGACTGTTCCCGGCGAACATAGCATGTTCGTGGTGAACTGCGAACTTATACGATATTCGACCCGCACCCTATACTTTATCATTGAGCAAACTTTGACCCTGCAACTCACAGTCAGCAGACACATTCCAGCCAATCAGCATCATACCCTGCCTTCCAGACCCTTCTAACTCATGGACAGCAGCCATTTTGGAATCATAACTAACTTGCAGTCTTACTGAGAGGAGGCTGAGTGTAGGTGATACTGCATCAATAGGGAAAACCATAGCTAGGCTACTGTACACAGTGTGCAATACAGTCCTGAAGGACTCTTTTGATCTCTGCTGCAAGGACACCCCTGTGTCTCTTCCCCCCCTTATCATCATCCTCCCCTCACTTAGCACCCAACCCTAACACCCCTCACACTTATCCCTAACACCTAACCCTAACATCCCTCACCTTAACACCTAACCCCAACACCCCTCACACTTATCCCTAACACCTAACCCTAACATCCCTCACCCTAACACCTAACACTAACACCCCTCACACTTATCCCTAACACCCCTCACCCTAACACCTAACCCTAACACCACTCACACTTATCCCAAACACCCCTTACCCTAACACCCCTCACACTTATCCCTAACACCTAACCCTAACATCCCTCACCCTAACACCTAACCCTAACACCCCTTATACTTATCCCTAACACCCCTCACCCTAACACCTAACCCTAACACCCCTCACATTTATCCCTAACACCCCTCACCCTAACACCTAACCCTAACACCCCTCACACTTATCCCTAACACCCCTCACCCTAACCCTAACACCCCTCACACTTATCCCTAACACCTAACCCTAACATCCCTCACCCTAACACCTAACCCTAACACCCCTTACACTTATCCCTAACACCCCTCGCCCTAATACCTCTCCCTAACACCCCTTACACTTATCCCTAACACCCCTCACCCTAACACCTAACCCTAACACCTCTCACACTTATCCCTAACATCCCTTACCCTAACCCTAACACCCCCCCCCACTTATCCCTAACACCTAACCCTAACACCCCTTACACTTATCCCTAACACCCCTCACCCTAACACCTAACCCTAACACCCCTTACACTTATCCCTAACACCCCTCACCCTAATACCTTACCCTAACACCCCTCACACTTATCCCTAACACCCCTCACCTTAACCCTAACACCCCTCACACTTATCCCTAACACCTAACCCTAACATCCCTCACCCTAACACCTAACCCTAACACCCCGTACACTTATCCCTAACACCCCTCACCCTAACACCTAACCCTAACACCCCTCACACTTATCCCTAACACCCCTCACCCTGACCCTAATACCCCTCACACTTATCCCTAACACCCCTCACCCTAACACCTAACCTAACACCCCTCACACTTATCCCTAACACCCCTCAGCCTAACACCTAACACCCCTCACACTTATCCCTAAAACCCCTCACCCTAACACCTAACCCTAACACCCCTCACACTTATCTCTAACACCCCTTACCCTAACCCTAACACCCCTCACACTTATCCCTAACACCCCTCACCCTATCACCTAACCCTAACACCCCTCACACTTATCCCTAACACCCCTCACCCTAACCCACAGTCAGCAGACACATTCCAGCCAATCAGCATCATACCCTGCCTTCCAGACCCTTCTAACTCATGGACAGAAGCCATTTTGGAATCATAACTAACTTGCAGTCTTACTGAGAGGAGGCTGAGTGTAGGTGATACTGCATCAATAGAGAAAACCATAGCTAGGCTACTGTACACAGTGTGCAATACAGTCCTGAAGGACTCTTTTGATCTCTGCTGCAAGGACACCCCTGTGTCTCTTCCCCCCCTTATCATCATCCTCCCCTCACTTAGCACCCAACCCTAACACCCCTCACACTTATCCCTAACACCTAACCCTAACATCCCTCACCCTAACATCTAACACCCCTCACACTTATCCCTAACACCTAACCCTAACATCCCTCACCCTAACACCTAACCCTAATAAAACCTCACACTTATCCCTAACACCCCTCACCCTAACAACTAACCCTAACACCCTCACACTTATCCCTAACACCTAACCCTAACATCCCTCACCCTAACACCTAACCCTAACACCCCTTATACTTATCCCTAACACCCCTCACCCTAACACCTAACCCTAACACCCCTCACACTTATTCCTAACACCCCTCACCCTAAAACCTTACCCTAACACCCCTCTTACTTATCCCTAACACCTAACCCTAACATCCCTCACCCTAACACCTAACCCCAACACCCCTCACACTTATCCCTAACACCTAACCCTAACATCCCTCACCCTAACACCTAACCCTAACACCCCTCACACTTATCCCTAACACCCCTCACCCTAACACCTAACCCTAACACCACTCACACTTATCCCAAACACCCCTTACCCTAACCCTAACACCCCTCACACTTATCCCTAACATCTAACCCTAACATCCCTCACCCTAACACCTAACCCTAACATCCCTTATACTTATCCCTAACACCCCTCACCCTAACACCTAACCCTAACACCCCTCACATTTATCCCTAACACCCCTCACCCTAACACCTAACCCTAACACCCCTCACACTTATCCCTAACACCCCTCACCCTAACCCTAACACCCCTCACACTTATCCCTAACACCTAACCCTAACATCCCTCACCCTAACACCTAACCCTAACACCCCTTACACTTATCCCTAACACCCCTCGCCCTAATACCTCTCCCTAACACCCCTTACACTTATCCCTAACACCCCTCAGCCTAACACCTAACCCTAACACCTTTCACACTTATCCCTAACATCCCTTACCCTAACCCTAACACCCCCCCCACTTATCCCTAACACCTAACCCTAACACCCCTTACACTTATCCCTAACACCCCTCACCCTAACACCTAACCCTAACATCCCTTACACTTATCCCTAACACCCCTCACCCTAATACCTTACCCTAACACCCCTCACACTTATCCCTAACACCCCTCACCTTAACCCTAACACCCCTCACACTTATCCCTAACACCTAACCCTAACATCCCTCACCCTAACACCTAACCCTAACACCCCTTACACTTATCCCTAACACCCCTCACCCTAACACCTAACCCTAACACCCCTCACACTTATCCCTAACACCCCTCACCCTGACCCTAATACCCCTCACACTTATCCCTAACACCCCTCACCCTAACACCTAACCTAACACCCCTCACACTTATCCCTAACACCCCTCAGCCTAACACCTAACCCTAACACCCCTCACACTTATCCCTAAAACCCCTCACCCTAACACCTAACCCTAACACCCCTCACACTTATCTCTAACACCCCTTACCCTAACCCTAACACCCCTCACACTTATCCCTAACACCCCTCACCCTAACACCTAACCCTAACACCCCTCACACTTATCCCTAACACCCCTTACCCTAACCCACAGTCAGCAGACACATTCCAGCCAATCAGCATCATACCCTGCCTTCCAGACCCTTCTAACTCATGGACAGAAGCCATTTTGGAATCATAACTAACTTGCAGTCTTACTGAGAGGAGGCTGAGTGTAGGTGATACTGCATCAATAGAGAAAACCATAGCTAGGCTACTGTACACAGTGTGCAATACAGTCCTGAAGGACTCTTTTGATCTCTGCTGCAAGGACACCCCTGTGTCTCTTCCCCCCCTTATCAATATCCTCCCCTCACCTTAGCACCCAACCCTAACACCCCTCACACTTATCCCTAACACCTAACCCTAACATCCCTCACCCTAACATCTAACACCCCTCACACTTATCCCTAACACCTAACCCTAACATCCCTCACCCTAACACCTAACCCTAATAAAACCTCACACTTATCCCTAACACCCCTCACCCTAACACCTAACCCTAACACCCCTCACACTTATCCCTAACACCTAACCCTAACATCCCTCACCCTAACACCTAACCCTAACACCCCTTATACTTATCCCTAACACCCCTCACCCTAACACCTAACCCTAACACCCCTCACACTTATCCCTAACACCCCTCACCCTAAAACCTTACCCTAACACCCCTCACACTTATCCCTAACACCCCTCACCCTAACCCTAACACCCCTCACACTTATCCCTGTAACGGATCTCCTGGCACCCCGACCGGGTACCTCCATTGATAGACGCATCCTAGTTTGCGCCGAGGCCTACATGCACCGCACCGGACACCTCAACCACCACAGACTCCACACCCGCCGTAGTTTAGCTGGAGCCGCGCCGTCTTCCTTCCACCCTGTATGAATCTCCAGCATCCAGGACCGTGTGGGGAAGACCTCTCCTCCAAGGAGGACACATCAGGAACAAGCGTTCAGTAGTTAAAGCTCAAGGGAGTATGCAGAAGCATAGCAATCCCCAGAATGATATAGCCCTCCCCTCCAAGAACGAGATGAGACTACGTTTTGAAGGGTCAAGTAGAACTATCCTTTAATGACAGGGAATCTCCTTTTATGCAATGGTGCCCTCTGAAGGGCTACACCCACATAATTATCACAGCCAATTAGATACATGGTTCAACCCCCACGTCTCCTCCCCTCAGATAACAGGTAACACAATTAAAACAGACACAATTGTAACCACATTCTGGATGTACCCCAAAAACAGGGGGTACACCTTTAAGTCTAGCACAGTTCAATAGCTCTCACCCAGGGGAACACCATATTAAAAAATGGCATGAATCAGACCAGGGGTTCAAAAGTTAGTAAAAGTATGTTTTTAACATAACACACAGACCTTTCACATATCCCCCACACAATCCACATTTAGGACAATAGGTGTGGTCACCCCTCCCTGAGGCAACTTGATATAATCAGACACTGATTAAATCAGCCTTCTTTGTTCTTATCTGAGAATGAAAACACTGTATACAATAGACTTCCTTTATCTGTAACAGGATTATCTATTAGCCAAGGCCTGCAATAGTCTGGCTAATATTCTGCAGAGCATAAACCAACACACATATAGTAGGATCATATTTTAACCATAATAATCATAAAACAGGGTAAAACAGTGATGGGTTCCCTTACAGCTGGGGTCTGAGCGCATAAAACTACCGAATAGCGCTCAGATCCTCTTCACACAGTTCAATTGCCATGTAGCTAAAGTCTTTCCCATAGTCTTTCATTATATGAATGGGCTCCATGGCATAGATTTCTGTGGTATCATGGTTCACACAGGGCAAGTACCGAATAACCCCCTGTATGTAAAGGGCCAGAATGAGTGACATACACTCTGGTATGGCCGAATATTGTGTTTGAAGGGCAATATGTACCAGGGCCATAGTCGCAGGGCAGGAGGCTGGCAAACAGTCCTCTCCAAGACAAAGTGGCGAAGGGCACTTTGTCACAATCCCTAACACCTAACCCTAACATCCCTCACCCTAACACCTAACCCTAACACCCCTTACACTTATCCCTAACACCCCTCACCCTAACACCTAACCCTAACACCCCTTACACTTATCCCTAACACCCCTCACCCTGACCCTAACACCCCTCACACTTATCCCTAACACCCCTCACCCTAACACCTAACACCCCTCACACTTATCCCTAACACCCCTCACCCTAACACCTAACCCTAACACCCCTCACACTTATCCCTAAAACCCCTCACCCTCACACCTAACCCACACACCCCTCACACTTATCCCTAACACCCCTTACCCTAACACCTAACCCTAACACCCCTCACACATATCCCTAACACCCCTCACCCTAACCCACAGTCAGCAGACACATTCCAGCCAATCAGCATCATACCCTGCCTTCCAGACCCTTCTAACTCATGGACAGAAGCCATTTTGGAATCATAACTAACTTGCAGTCTTACTGAGAGGAGGCTGAGTGTAGGTGATATGCATCAATAGGGAAAACCATAGATAGGCTACTGTACAACGTGTGCAATACAGTCCTGAAGGACTCTTTTGATCTCTGCTGCAAGGACACCCCTGTGTCTCTTCCCCCTCTTATCATCATCCTCCCCTCAACTTAGCACCCAACCCTAACACCCCTCACACTTATCCCTAACACCTAACCCTAATATCCCTCACCCTAACACCTAACCCTAACACCCCTCACACGTATCCCTAACACCTAACCCTAACATCCCTCACCCTAACACCTAACCCTAATACCCCTCACACTTATCCCTAACACCCCTCACCCTAACACCTAACCCTAACACCCCTCACACTTATCCCTAACACCTAACCCTAACATCCCTCACCCTAACACCTAACCCTAACACCCCTTATACTTATCCTTAACACCCCTCACCCTAACACCTAACCCTAACACCCCTCACACTTATCCATAACACCCCTCACCCTAAAACCTAACCCTAACACCCCTCACACTTATCCCTAACACCCCTCACCCTAACCCTAACACCAATCACATTTATCCCTAACACCTAACCCTAACATCCCTCACCCTAACACCTAACCCTAACACCCCTTACAATTATCCCTAACACCCCTCACCCTAACACCTAACCCTAACACCCTTTACACTTATCCCTAACACCCCTCACCCTAACACCTAACCCTAACACCCCTCACACTTATCCCTAACACCCCTTACCCTAACCCTAACACCCCTCACACTTATCCCTAACACCTAACCCTAATATCCCTCACCCTAACACCTAACCCTAACACCCCTTACAATTATCCCTAACACCCCTCACCCTAACACCTAACCCTAACGACCCTTACACTTATCCCTAACACCCCTCACCCTAACACCTAACCCTAACACCCCTCACACTTATCCCTAACACCCCTTACCCTAACCCTAACACCCCTCACACTTATCCCTAACACCTAACCCTAATATCCCTCACCCTAACACCTAACCCTAACACCCCTTATACTTATCCCTAACACCCCTCACCCTAACACCTAACCCTAACACCCCTCACACTTACCCTTAACACCCCTCACCCTAACACCTAACCCTAACACCCCTCACACTTATCCCTAACACCCCTCACCCTAACCCTAACACCCCTCACACTTATCCCTAACACCTAACCCTAACATCCCTCACCCTAACAACTAACCCTAACACCCCTCACACGTATCCCTAACACCTAACCCTAACATCCCTCACCCTAACACCTAACCCTAATACCCCTCACACTTATCCCTAACACCCCTCACCCTAACACCTAACCCTAACACCCCTCACACTTATCCCTAACACCTAACCCTAACATCCCTCACCCTAACACCTAACCCTAACACCCCTTATACTTATCCTTAACACCCCTCACCCTAACACCTAACCCTAACACCCCTCACACTTATCCCTAACATCCCTCACCCTAAAACCTAACCCTAACACCCCTCACACTTATCCCTAACACCCCTTACCCTAACCCAAACACCCCTCACACTCATCCCTAACACCTAACCCTAACATCCCTCACCCTAACACCTAACCCTAACACCACTTACACTTATCCCTAACACCCCTCACCCTAACCCTAACACCCCTCAAACTTATGCCTAACACCTAACCCTAACATCCCTCACACTAACACCTAACCCTAACACCCCTTAAACTTATCCCTAACACCCCTCACCCTAACTCCTAACCCTAACACCCCTTACACTTATCCCTAACATCCCTCACCCTAACACCTAACCCTAACACCCCTCACACTTACCCCTAACACCCCTCACCCTAACACCTAACCCTAACACCCCTCACACTTATCACTAACACCTAACCCTAACATCCCTCACACTTATCCCTAACACCCCTCACCCTAACACCTAACCCTAACACCCCTCACACTTATCCCTAACACCCCTTACCCTAACCCTAACACCCCTCACACTTATCCCTAACACCCCTCACCCTAACACCTAACCCTAACACCCCTCACACTTATCCCTAACACCCCTCACCTTAACCCACAGTCAGCAGACACATTCCAGCCAATCAGCATCATACCCTGCCTTCCAGACCCTTCTAACTCATGGACAGCAGCCATTTTGGAATCCCCCTTACACTTATCCCTAACACCCCTCACCCTAACACCTAACCCTAACACCCCTCACACTTATCCCTAACACCCCTCACCCTAACACCTAACCCTAATAACCTGCACACTTATCCCTAACACCTAACCCTAACATCCCTCACCCTAACACCTAACCCTAACACCCCTCACACTCATCCCTAACACCTAACCCTAACATCCCTCACCCTAACACCTAACTCTAACACCCCTTACACTTATCCTTAACACCCCTCACCCTAACCCTAACACCCCTCACACTTATGCCTAACACCTAACCCTAACATCCCTCACACTAACACCTAACCCTAACACCCCTTACACTTATCCCTAACACCCCTCACCCTAACTCCTAACCCTAACACCCCTTACACTTATCCCTAACACCCCTCACCCTAACACCTAACCCTAACACCCCTCACACTTATCCCTAACACCACTTACGCTAACCCTAACACGCCTCACACTTATCCCTAACACCTAACCCTAACATCCCTCACCCTAACACCTAACCCTAACACCCCTCACACTTATCCCTAACACCCCTCACCCTAACACCTAACCCTAACACCCCTCACACTTATCCCTAACACCCCTTACCCGAACCCTAACACCCCTCACACTTATCCCTAACACCCCTCACCCTATCACCTAACCCTAACACCCCTCACACTTATCCCTAACACCCCTTCACCCTAACACACAGTCAGCAGACACATTCCAGCCAATCAGCATCATACCTTGCCTTCCAGACCCTTCTAACTCATGGACAGCAGCCATTTTGGAATCATAACTTACTGAGAGGAGGCTGAGTGTAGGTCATACTGCATCAATAGGGAAAACCATAGCTAGGCTACTGTACACAGTGTGCAATAAAGTCATGAAGGACTCTTTTGATCTCTGCTGCAAGGACACCCCTGTGTCTCTTCCCCCCTTATCATCATCCTCCCCTCACTTAGCACCCAACCCTAACACCCCTCACACTTATCCCTAACACCGAACCCTAACATCCCTCACCCTAACACCTAACCCCAACACCCCTCACACTTATCCCTAACACCTAACCCTAACATCCCTCACCCTAACACCTAACCCTAACACCCCTCACACTTATCCCTAACACCCCTCACCCTAACACCTAACCCTAATACCCCTCACACTTATCCCTAACACCTAACCCTAACACCCCTCACACTTATCCCTAACACCTAACCCTAACATCCCTCACCCTAACACATAACTCTAACACCCCTTACACTTATCCCTAACACCCCTCACCCTAACCCTAACACCCCTCACACTTATCCCTAACACCCCTCACCCTAACACCTAACCCTAACACCCCTCACACTTATCCCTAACACCCCTCACCCTAACCCACAGTCAGCAGACACATTCCAGCCAATCAGCATCATACCCTGCCTTCCAGACCCTTCTAACTCATGGACAGAAGCCATTTTGGAATCATAACTAACTTGCAGTCTTACTGAGAGGAGGCTGAGTGTAGGTGATACTGCATCAATAGAGAAAACCATAGCTAGGCTACTGTACACAGTGTGCAATACAGTCCTGAAGGACTCTTTTGATCTCTGCTGCAAGGACACCCCTGTGTCTCTTCCCCCCCTTATCATTATCCTCCCCTCACCTTAGCACCCAACCCTAACACCCCTCACACTTATCCCTAACACCTAACCCTAACATCCCTCACCCTAACATCTAACACCCCTCACACTTATCCCTAACACCTAACCCTAACATCCCTCACCCTAACACCTAACCCTAATAAAACCTCACACTTATCCCTAACACCCCTCACCCTAACACCTAACCCTAACACCCCTCACACTTATCCCTAACACCTAACCCTAACATCCATCACCCTAACACCTAACCCTAACACCCCTTATACTTATCCCTAACACCCCTCACCCTAACACCTAACCCTAACACCCCTCACACTTATCCCTAACACCCCTCACCCTAAAACCTTACCCTAACACCCCTCACACTTATCCCTAACACCCCTCACCCTAACCCTAACACCCCTCACACTTATCCCTGTAACGGATCTCCTGGCACCCCGACCGGGTACCTCCATTGATAGACGCATCCTAGTTTGCGCCGAGGCCTACATGCACCGCACCGGACACCTCAACCACCACAGACTCCACACCCGCCGTAGTTTAGCTGGAGCCGCGCCGTCTTCCTTCCACCCTGTATGAATCTCCAGCATCCAGGACCGTGTGGGGAAGACCTCTCCTCCAAGGAGGACACATCAGGAACAAGCGTTCAGTAGTTAAAGCTCAAGGGAGTATGCAGAAGCATAGCAATCCCCAGAATGATATAGCCCTCCCCTCCAAGAACGAGATGAGACTACGTTTTGAAGGGTCAAGTAGAACTATCCTTTAATGACAGGGAATCTCCTTTTATGCAATGGTGCCCTCTGAAGGGCTACACCCACATAATTATCACAGCCAATTAGATACATGGTTCAACCCCCACGTCTCCTCCCCTCAGATAACAGGTAACACAATTAAAACAGACACAATTGTAACCACATTCTGGATGTACCCCAAAAACAGGGGGTACACCTTTAAGTCTAGCACCGTTCAATAGCTCTCACCCAGGGGAACACCATATTAAAAAATGGCATGAATCAGACCAGGGGTTCAAAAGTTAGTAAAAGTATGTTTTTAACATTCCCTCATTTGGAATATGGAGTACAATTTTGGGCACCACCTCACAAAAAAGACATTTTAGAGCTGGAAAAAGTACAGAGAAGGGCTACAAAACTAATAAGGGGAATGGAGGGGCTAAGTTATGAAGAAAGACTAGCAAAATTAAACTTATTTTTGCTAGAAAAAAGGCGTCTAAGAGGAGATATGATTACGTTATTTAAATACATCCAAGGTCAATATAAGGCTTTGTCAAGTGAACTTTTTGTAGCAAGAGATTTTCAACTGACAAGAGGACATCCGTTGAGGTTAGAGGAAAAAAGATTTCACCTTAAACAAAGAAAAGGGTTCTTCACAGTTAGGGTGGTTAAACTGTGGAATTCTCTACCAAAGGAGGTGGTGACAGCGAATTCGATAGACAACTTCAAAAAGGGGTTAGATATATTTCTGAATAAAGAGGGCATTCAAGGCTATCCTAGATAACTAGCAAGGAATATTGATCCAGGGAGAAATTTGATCGCCAGTTTCTGGGGTCAGGAAGGAATTTTGCTTTTTTTTTCCTCTTATGAGACAATTGGCAAAGTTTCAATGGGGGTTTTTTTATGTTTGCCTTCCTCTGGATCAATTAACAATAATTAACAATTAACAATAATAATAAATAGTCCAAATTAAAAAGATCAATAGAGATCTAAAAAGGTTGAACTTGATGGACTAACTCTTTATTCATTCTCCAATACTATACTATTAATAATTATTTAATCAATAATTTAATTAATAACTAATCCGCATATTGCAGATCAGAGGAGATCTTAACAGGTTGAACTTGATGGACTGAAGGTCTTTTTTCAACCTTAATTACTATGTAACTATGTAACTATGTAACATAACACACAGACCTTTCACATATCCCCCACACAATCCACATTTAGGACAATAGGTGTGGTCACCCCTCCCTGAGGCAACTTGATATAATCAGACACTGATTAAATCAGCCTTCTTTGTTCTTATCTGAGAATGAAAACACTGTATACAATAGACTTCCTTTATCTGTAACAGGATTATCTATTAGCCAAGGCCTGCAATAGTCTGGCTAATATTCTGCAGAGCATAAACCAACACACATATAGTAGGATCATATTTTAACCATAATAATCATAAAACAGGGTAAAACAGTGATGGGTTCCCTTACAGCTGGGGTCTGAGCGCATAAAACTACCGAATAGCGCTCAGATCCTCTTCACACAGTTCAATTGCCATGTAGCTAAAGTCTTTCCCATAGTCTTTCATTATATGAATGGGCTCCATGGCATAGATTTCTGTGGTATCATGGTTCACACAGGGCAAGTACCGAATAACCCCCTGTATGTAAAGGGCCAGAATGAGTGACATACACTCTGGTATGGCCGAATACTGTGTTTGAAGGGCAATATGTACCAGGGCCATAGTCGCAGGGCAGGAGGCTGGCAAACAGTCCTCTCCAAGACAAAGTGGCGAAGGGCACTTTGTCACAATCCCTAACACCTAACCCTAACATCCCTCACCCTAACACCTAACCCTAACACCCCTTACACTTATCCCTAACACCCCTCACCCTAACACCTAACCCTAACACCCCTTACACTTATCCCTAACACCCCTCACCCTGACCCTAACACCCCTCACACTTATCCCTAACACCCCTCACCCTAACACCTAACACCCCTCACACTTATCCCTAACACCCCTCACCCTAACACCTAACCCTAACACCCCTCACACTTATCCCTTAAACCCCTCACCCTAACACCTAACCCACACACCCCTCACACTTATCCCTAACACCCCTTACCCTAACCCTAACATCCCTCACCCTTATCCCTAACACCCCTCACCCTAACACCTAACCCTAACACCCCTCACACATATCCCTAACACCCCTCACCCTAACCCACAGTCAGCAGACACATTCCAGCCAATCAGCATCATACCCTGCCTTCCAGACCCTTCTAACTCATGGACAGAAGCCATTTTGGAATCATAACTAACTTGCAGTCTTACTGAGAGGAGGCTGAGTGTAGGTGATATGCATCAATAGGGAAAACCATAGATAGGCTACTGTACAACGTGTGCAATACAGTCCTGAAGGACTCTTTTGATCTCTGCTGCAAGGACACCCCTGTGTCTCTTCCCCCTCTTATCATCATCCTCCCCTCAACTTAGCACCCAACCCTAACACCCCTCACACTTATCCCTAACACCTAACCCTAATATCCCTCACCCTAACACCTAACCCTAACACCCCTCACACGTATCCCTAACACCTAACCCTAACATCCCTCACCCTAACACCTAACCCTAATACCCCTCACACTTATCCCTAACACCCCTCACCCTAACACCTAACCCTAACACCCCTCACACTTATCCCTAACACCTAACCCTAACATCCCTCACCCTAACACCTAACCCTAACACCCCTTATACTTATCCTTAACACCCCTCACCCTAACACCTAACCCTAACACCCCTCACACTTATCCATAACACCCCTCACCCTAAAACCTAACCCTAACACCCCTCACACTTATCCCTAACAACCCTCACCCTAACCCTAACACCAATCACACTTATCCCTAACACCTAACCCTAACATCCCTCACCCTAACACCTAACCCTAACACCCCTTACAATTATCCCTAACACCCCTCACCCTAACACCTAACCCTAACACCCTTTACACTTATCCCTAACACCCCTCACCCTAACACCTAACCCTAGCACCCCTCACACTTATCCCTAACACCCCTTACCCTAACCCTAACACCCCTCACACTTATCCCTAACACCCCTTACCCTAACCCTAACACCCCTCACACTTATCCCTAACACCTAACCCTAATATCCCTCACCCTAACACCTAACCCTAACACCCCTTATACTTATCCCTAACACCCCTCACCCTAACACCTAACCCTAACACCCCTCACACTTACCCTTAACACCCCTCACCCTAACACCTAACCCTAACACCCCTCACACTTATCCCTAACACCCCTCACCCTAACCCTAACACCCCTCACACTTATCCCTAACACCTAACCCTAACATCCCTCACCCTAACAACTAACCCTAACACCCCTCACACGTATCCCTAACACCTAACCCTAACATCCCTCACCCTAACACCTAACCCTAATACCCCTCACACTTATCCCTAACACCCCTCACCCTAACACCTAACCCTAACACCCCTCACACTTATCCCTAACACCTAACCCTAACATCCCTCACCCTAACACCTAACCCTAACACCCCTTATACTTATCCTTAACACCCCTCACCCTAACACCTAACCCTAACACCCCTCACACTTATCCCTAACATCCCTCACCCTAAAACCTAACCCTAACACCCCACACTTATC